>CM031242.1:29337017-30537017 GCA_018340775.1 Taxus wallichiana var. yunnanensis
ATATAGTCTCAATTTTTTAAGAAAGATCTAACATAATAATTCCTAAAGGAGGAATGTACACCAAGTAAAAGACCTAAAACCAATGTAGGAAAGTGTCTTCAAGCTATCTAGAAAAGGAGATAGTCTTAAAATGTATGGACACTATCATTAAAGGATGAATTTATTGTTAGATGCAAATTTATAAGGAAATGATAATCTATAGAGGTATGATAAGCCTACAAAATTTGGAATTTTTTTGCATGTGTCTACAATCTAGATTTAGGGTATTCATAAACTTTGATCATATGCGGTGAAGCATGTGCGATCAATCACTTTTCAAACCCTAACGTTACACTCAAATAATGGTGCAAAGTGAAATTCCCTAAAAGTTATTGGGTTAGACCGACACGAACACCAATGCATAGGCGAGTGTTGTACTACATACTAATACCCCAAATGGGGATAAAGTCTAACTTAGTCCCCTTACTTCTTATGTGAATGTACAACTATTAAAATAATGTGCAATCTAGAGTAATCCCTCCTCTAACTCTTGACACTTAGCCCCATATAACTTTTACCATTTGTAATTTAGATTTTAGCTCAATGAATCGCTTTCTATGGATATTTTGGAAGATTTTAGAAGTATATATGCCTTTTGTGAAGTAATAACTAAGGTGTGTGGATGTCAAACAATGACAATAACATATAGGGGTTTTTGTCTTTGTTAATTTACCATTATATTTAACCCATGAATAAAGCACACATGACAACCTAATGAAGTTGTTTATGTTTGAAAACTATACATTGGCCACTTTAGGATACTATCATAATAGGAGGACATTGTTGATAAATGGTAGTATCTAAGGTGAATGACACTATCTAGAGGTAGAGAATAGGGATCTGTGAAATGAATAATGTTTTGTAGGATTTCTACGGTGTCTATATATTGATTGGGATGGTCACAGTAAGTATACCTTCTAGAAAGAGCTATTTAAGACAATGTCGATAATCGAGATAGGATATGAGTGTGATAAATTTTCATATACGTGTTAATTTTCCAAATGTGCCAAAAAATGTCAAAATAAATGGTTCCAAGTGTCCAAGACCAATTTTAAGTATCTATAATGTTTCCCTTTTATTATAATATTGAAAATTCTATATTATAAGTCCATAAAAGAAAGCGTGTGTACAGTGATAATAACTTTGGGTGTTGATGGGTGTAACTGTGAATGTTTTGTTATCCCATGTAAAAATATGCAAGCAAACATGTGCATATTAATGTCTCACAATGATATACAATTGAAATATGTGATAATCCCAAAATATTGAAATTAGAAAAGTATATAAACGAATAAACTTGATGTTATGTTAACCAAGTCATCTCTTTTAAAATTCATTAGAAAGTGTCATTATTGAAATAGAGAGATAAGAAATGTAAATGCCCTAATTTAAACTTATTAGAAAATGCCACTATTAAAACAAATAAGAGGAATGCGATAACCCTAAATGAAATTGAATACAATCATGCGAGAAGTTAATAGGTATCGATGTCCCAAGTACACTACCATGAGTGTCCAAATAACCCAAATTTAACTGATTTAACCCAAATTGGTTAATATCTTAGGGGTAGTAACCAATGGTAGATTATCCTAATCAATTATTTTCCAAGGCTAATTACAAAAATATCAAGAATTACCATTAAACACTTATAAATAATGATGAATAATAATAGATAAAGCACTTGTAGTAAGAGAGAGAAGATGACTTAGCCGATCCCCCACTCTATGTGATGATATGGTTTGGTCTGATGACTAAAACAAGCTGGAAATGATCGACAAAGCCTCACTTTTGAAGTTGTGTTGTGAACTACTGCACTGACCAAAGTGAATTTCATGGACCAAAGTGTACCCCAACTATGGCCCTTTTTATACGCTCGTGTCCCTTGGATCCTCTGCTCTGATATTTTTGGGTATGCATATTATCTTCGATATGTTCTTATGCGGAATCTAGGTTCTTTGAAACAATGTGATGCTCATTGTATCTGTTGATTGATACTTCAAAACCTTAGATAGCTAAGAAGTCTTGTTAAAAAATTAGGTTAGTTGTGGGTACCTCTATGCACTGCCGACATCGCCACTACTCTGAAGAGGGCTCAAATTACATGTCATTCTCACCCAGCAAGTTATCTCTAAAATGTATACAACCAAATACATTATCATGATCTTGCAACAATGATATTGTACTTATATCTTTGACCTAGCTTAACTTAGACTAATGATATGTTCCTTGTATTTGCAGATCTGAGTGGATGACTACCCTAAAAGGAGTATGCAAACTATGTGAAGCTCAAGGGGTTTTGGATTATCTTTGCTTGTGATTACTCTTAGTATTTTCTCATTAGGATCTTTGGGTGTCAAGTGTAAATGATCTGCTCCTTGATAATGGATGAATAACTAGCTTATATACACATTATGGATTTGAAAAGCTCGGATAAGGTTGAATAAAAATGACCTAAAGGAATTTGAATTAGAAAAGGTGTTGTTATAAGAGGAGGGACCAAAGCGGCCAGGTTAGCCCATAACATATGGGCGTTATGGTCCTCCTATTTGATATGGTCCCATATGCTTGTGCGGAGTGATTTGAAAGTTAATATTGCACCATGCGAGGGTATAACCTTATTTGATGGAGTAATATGACCGTTGTGCAAACAAATGAGTCGTGTGTGCGATAAAAATGAGCGAGACATAACTAGGGATAGGATGATTGACTAAGTTGGACAAGTGTGGGATAGTGCAAGAGTGTTGTACAATTTGTGTTGTTTTAAGACATGAATTACCAAAATGAGTGCCTACTGATAACAGATAATGTGATCCATCCTTATCCTCTTTTTAGATAAAGAATCAAATAAGGGTTTGTAATGATAATAACCTCTACTTATGGGGTCTTGAGTGAGACCCTTTTGAAAATATGGATATTCCACTATAGATGGAAAATAAATCCAAAGTGTGCTTACATAACACCATTTTCACCACCAATCTCCAAATTAAAAAACATAGTGTGTGAATAGTGATAAAATCCTTGTCGATATAATCAACTATCACTCTATTTTAAATTATTTTGCTAAAAAAATGAATATCTTGCCTCATAATCATAAATATAATCCCTAAATATGAATGAAACTATATCTCATGTGATCAAATGCATCTCAAAATCACATGAAAGGTCTCATGTAAGATCAAGTTAGCCCATTAAGCCATATAATGTATCTCTCATATTGAAATACTTTGTGTAACATAGTCAATATTTGAAACAAGCCCATTGTATGCCCCGTTTTGAATCGGGGATGGATCCCATGAATTATTCATACGAAATGAAAGAGCTACACACACCGTGTGTAAAGTGTGTATAAATATAAAGCAAGAGTTAACCATGTAAATTATACAAACATGAAAATATATGTTATCATATAAATATTTGATCATTACAAACACATATAAAACATGTAATATAAGGCATTAACATTTGTTTATTAGTAGCATATAATATATCATTATGTACAAATCGGCTAGAGATAGATGTCAATAACAACAATATATAAAAATAAAGCACACATTGACGAGTGTCCCAATAAATTCATGATGTATATCATGACAACATTAGTCTTAGTAGATAGCAAATAACATGAGTATTCGTAATGTAAATCACAATAACAAATATGTAACATCATATAATAAAATGAAGTACAATTAAATGGTTCTACATTCAAAACATATAAACACACAAACATATAACATCATAGTGAATGAGTCATAAGCAAACATCCCAATCAAGAAGCACACAAACAAGACGTGACATAACATATTGACACAACAAACTAATAAGAGGATTGTTTGATGAAACTTAAACATGACATGAAAAAAACAAGCATTTGAAACACGCGTAATTATATAAAAATCAATATAAGCACACACTAGTAAAGATAAATGTCAGAAAAGAACAAGAAATTCTAGTACCCACAAACAATCAATGTCATCATTATAAATTACTAGTATAATTCATGATTATGATACCATGAAAAACATGTGCATATAACCAAATAACACAATATTTCATGACAATAATAATCTCAATATGCAATTGTTTTTAATAGCTTAACAACAAACCACTTAGAAGGAGTGGGGCAAAAAACCTCAAACCATATAATAAGACTCAAATGCTCAGAATGATAATGAACTACTACCTACAATCCTCTATATATACTATTCATATGTTATGGCCATCACCACTTCGAGGCAACCCGACCTATTAAGCATGAGAATGTATATAAATGATATAATAAATGATATGGTAAGATATGGTAAGCCACAAGTCGGCTACTCATATCCTAATACAAGCAATAGGTTAAGGGCGTAGCATGCCCTTCCCCTTCAAACCAACGTTGTCCTCAACGTTGAATAATCTGGATGTTCTGCAGAAAACCTTCATCCTCCCGGTGGCATCTTCTATGCTAAGATTCTTCCACTTGATGAGATATTCCTTAATGTCTACGGTTCTCGACCTCTTAGTACGTGTTTGCAGAATCTTCTACGGCTCCAAAATGATTCTTCCTTCCTCGTCAAGTTTACGGTAACTCTCTGTCTGGGCTTCAAATATTTGTCCAATAACATTCTTCAGGCATGAAACATGGAATCTTTGGGTGTATGTGTGAAGATGGAGGCAACTCTAGTTTATAAGCAACACTGCCAATTTTCTGTAGAACCTGATAAGGGCCATAGTATTTAGGAGCAAGTTTGTTGTCCTTTTTCTGTTGCTTTAGAGACATCTATTTGTAAAGTTGGAGACGTACAAAAACCCAGTCACCAATTTCAAAATGTCTTTCACTACGATGTTGATCTGCTTGTTGTTTCATCTGTTTTGTGCTAATGCTAAATTCTCCTTCAAACTAGCCAAAACTTGTTGTTGATGTTGAATGTGTTCCTCAACATCTCTGACCTTAGTTTGCACCCTCAAGGAGGAAGTGATAGAAGGTGGATGGTAACCATATAATGCTAAAAATGGGGTCATTTGAGAAGAGGTATGAAAAGATGTGTTATACCACCATTCTGCAAGTGGTAGCCATTTAATCCATCTTTCTGCTTATCTGATACAAAACAACGTAGATACCCCTCTAAGCATTTGTTGACCACTTCCATTTGCCCATCAGTTTGAGGATGATAAGATGAACTGTGAGCTAGCTGAGTACCCAAACATGAAAATAATTCCGTCAAAAATTACTTGTGAAAATAGGATCACGATCACTTACAATTATTTTTGGGGTTCCATGTAGCCTTTGAATTGTCTCCAAAAAAAATGCTACTGTACTAGCTGCAAATGGATGTGATAGGGCACAAAAATGGGCATATTTTGTGAGCCTATCCACAATCATGAAAATAACATTCTTACCCTCTGAACAAGGCAATCCGGTGATGAAATCCATGGAGACCTCCTCCCATCTCATTTAGGAATTGGTAAGGGTTGCAAGCAAGACCTAGTGTCTTAATTGTTTCCCCTTTGTTTGTTGGCACACTAAACACTCTGATACAAACTTTTGTACATCCCCCTTGAGTCCTTCCCAAAATAATTCTCTTTTTATTCTATGATATGTCTTCAAAAACCAGTGTCCTCCAATAGGCGAGGCATGTAGCTCTGCAAGAATCTTATGCTTCAACTCAGAATCTTTACTCAAGTATAACTTGTCCTTGTACCATAGGGCATTACCTTTCCACTCAAATTTGTTAGATGTCATAGATCCTTGCTTGATATTCTGTATTAGAGATTGTGTATCCTTGTCTTGATCCCATTCCAATCTTGCTTCATCCACCCAATCGGCCATCAACATGGACATTCCACATAGTAAGGCATCTGTGGATGTATCCCTTCTGGACAACGCATCAACTACTACATTTTCTTTACCCTTTTTGTATATGATTTCAAAATCATAACCCAACATTTTTGTTACCCACTTTTGTTGTTCCTCAGATGATAACCTTTGCTCAAAAAGTATTTGAGACTATCATGATCAGTTTTTACCTTGAAGTGTCTACCCATGAGATAGGGCCTCCATTGCTTGACCGCATGAAGAATAGCCATCATTTCTTTCTCATAGACCGGTTTGAGCAGATCTTTTCCTTTGAATTGGTGACTCTCAAATGCAATTGGTCTTCCTTCTTGCATTAGAACTGCTCCCAATCCTGATCTGAAGCGTCACATTCAACAATGAAGGTTTTTGAGAAGTTGGGAGTAGCCAAAACTGGGGTGTTGCACAAGGCTTCCTTTAGTTGCTCAAAGGATTTAGTGGCTAAGTTTGTCCAATGGAAGGCATCCTTCTTTAGCAATGCAGTGAGTGGGGTTTTATTCTACCATATCCCCACACAAATCTTCTGTAGTACCCTGTTAGTCCTAGGAACCCACGAAGATTTTTGAGAGTTTTGGGCCTTGGCCATTCCACCATAGCTTTGATCTTCTGAGGATCAACTTTGACGCCTTCATGGGATACAATGTGACCCAAGTACTCTACCTCTTGTACACCAAAAGAACATTTAGATGGCTTTGCATAGAGAGTATGTTTCTCCAAAACTTCCAACACTTTATTTACATGTTGTAAGTGTTCTTCCCATGTCTTATTGTAAATCAATATGTCATCAAAGAAAACTAATACAAATTTCCTTTAAAATGGCCTGAAAATAGTGTTCATCAAGCTTTGAAAGGTTGAAGGCGCATTTGTAAGACCAAAAGGCATTACCAAAAACTCATAATGGCCCTCATGAGTCTGAAGCCATTTTATGAACATCTTCCTCTTTTATTCTAATTTGATGGTACCCGAACGAAGATCTAATTTTGTGAAATAAATAGCACCATGCAATTCATCAAGTAAATCATCAATTACTGGAATAGGAAACTTATCTTTGATGGTATACTTGTTGAGTTCTTGGTAATTTGGACACATCCTCCATGTTTCATCCTTCTTACGTACCATGACCACTGGGGAAGAATAGGCACTCTGGCTAGGCTTGATGATACCTACCTTCAACATTTCCTGAACCATTTTCTCGATCTCACTTTTCTAGGAATATGGGTATCTGTATGGTTTGATGTTAGGTGTTTGGCTCCCTGGAATCAACTGAATGGCATGATCATGATCCCTAACTGGTGGTAGTCCCTTTGGAATTGCATCAAAAATAGATGAGTGAGCATCAACAATCTTCTGAAGATCGGGTGGCATTGAAGACTCTGTATTTTGTACTTCTATGGAAAATAACTTTGCTATAAATCCATCTACTCCTTTTTTGAGAACCTTCTGCATCTGATGAGAGCTAATAATTTGTGGAGACTTAGCTACCATCCCATTCAATTGTATTGTCCTTCCATCTGAATGAAATCGCATGAACAATTCTTGGAAATTCATCTCTATAGTACCTAAGGTTGTGAGCCATTGGACACCCAAAACAATATTTGCCCCTCCCATAGAAATAACAAACATAGGTGAGTCTAACATGTAGTCTCCCATGGAAAGCTTGATATTATGGCACTTTCTGTGCACTTGATTGTCCCACCATCCACAATCATAACTTGCATTTTGGAGTTAGGTAAATAAAACAATTGAGGCGGCAACTAACTTACTATTTATGAAGTTATGAGTACTCCCGAGTCAATCAACATTGTCACCTTCTATTTTTTGAGATAGCCAATAACCTTGAGTGTTTGAGGAGTACTAATACCTGACAATGCATGGCAAGAAATTGTAGGTTGGTGATCCTCTACTTCCTCTTCTATTGGTTCCTCAGCCTCTCCTATAATTTCAGCATCCTCATCATCCTCATTACCTCCATCAATATAGAACAACTTCTTCTTAGCACATTTGTGTCCCGGTCCATATTTCTATCACAGTTAAAGCATAATCCTTTTGCTCTCTTTTCTTCCATTTGTTGAGGAGTCAGTCTAATTGGCCTAGAAAATGAAGGGGAAGAGATACTATGGTCTTTGGTGTTAATGAAAGGCGGCCTCCTACTACAAAGAACTTTTTCCTCTGCTCGACGTGCCATGATAATAGAATCAGAAAGCTTGAGTGGATTAAACATACGTACCTCATGCTCGATGTGGTCCTTAAGACCCCCAAGAAATAGGTCATTCAAATTCTCTTTTGGTATATTCTCCACCCTTAAGGATAGGTTTTGGAATTGATGCACATAATCTTTGACTGATCTTGTTTGTCGTAACTTTGCTAATTGACTAAAGTAGTTCTCTGAAACACTGGAACTATAGTGCAATTGCAACTCCTCGGTAAAAACTGTCCAAGTGACATCGAGACCATTCTTCTGCCTCTGAGCACATAACCATCGATACCAAACGAATTGGTCTGGTTCAAGATACAGGGATGCCAATGTCACCTTTTGTCTGATGGTGTTTGATGTAGCTCAAAGAAGTTCTCCATTTGATTTATCCAATTCAGGGGATCTTTACCATCAAATTTGTGCATATCCACTTTCGGCATCATGTTCGTGGTTGCGAATAAGTTGGATTCTGATTGGGTTGGAAAAGTGATCCAACATGGTTATTTTGTCCATGATTTTGAACTGAAGATCCTCCTTGGTTGATATGGGATGGATTTGGGCCATATTGTTTACCCTTTACATGTTGCATGATATCATCCAACCGATGATTGATTTGGCTATGTCTCCTTTAGAGGCCATCTCAGATTGTACATTTTGTAGCTCATACTCAAGTTGACTCACCTTATGATCAACTGAAGTAAACCCTAGTGTTGAGGAATCTATATTTACCCCTTCTAAATCCATCTCTTCAATCACTATCTCATCTTTATCTGGGGTTTTACCCGGAGTAACCAGATTCTTTTTTGCTCTTGTGGAAGGCCCCGCCATGATATCAAACCTTAGGGTTTAGGGTTTTGATACAAATTCGGCCGAACAGGAAAAAACACAGAGAAGATACTAATACTATTTTTTCAAATCTTTCCGAAAATGTAAAGAACTTGAAAAAATTCCACAATTTGCACCCTAGGGAGCGATTTTATGAAAAACCCTAAATTTGTAATAACTTGTGCAAAATAAATCAAAAAAGTCTAAAATTTCAATAGGGAACCTTACTTGAAATGTTTCACAACTCTGGTAAAAATATCTCCCACCAATTCACTCTGGTTCAAAATATATTGGAAACAAAAAATTAGGGTTTTTGCCCTAATTTTGGCCCAGATCGCAGCTCTGATACCACTTGTAATGAAATTACTAGTATAATTTAGATTATGAGCAGCAATATAACACCAAATAACACAATATTTCAGAATAATGATCTCAATATGCAATTGTAATAGCTTCACCACTTTGAGGGGGCAACCTCCAAACCATATAATAAGACTCAAATGCTCAAATGATAATGATACTACTATATAAACATTCTCAACACTTAAGGTGGAGATGGTTGTTACATATTAATACCGATTAGAGAGGCACATGTATCCCTTCAAGCTTCTGCAACTTCCTCTCATATAATATAACCTTGGTACTATCTGAAACAAGTAAACAAAAACAAAATAAAATACGGAACAAGGATCCATGTGACTTGACTAGAAATATACAAATGCTAGATAAAAGACGTAAACATAGCCAAACAAAGAAATAAAAGGACAAAGAGGTGTCATTAGTGCCTAGTTTTCATACTTAAAAATCATGTATATAACAACATATTAGAGGCGTAATGTAATAGTAATAAGTGCATATTTTAGTGACTACATTCCCCCCCTTTATGTTATTTGGATGAAATTCAAGTAGTATAAAGGATATAAGAGGAGCGTACTTGAAGTGAGTTGGAGGAGTTATAGCTAGAGTGTGTCGATAATAAGAAACACAACACGACAAACCATGGACCAACGTTTTGATCTATGTATGGTGGCCTTTGTTATCACAGAGGAGATATATTATATGGACTTATCAAGGAGATATAAGAGACTTTGAAACTTGGAGATTGAAGGAGGGATCAAGAGTGATTAGTTCCCGAATCAATGTATAAACTAAGGATTTGAGTGTCCTAGTGCTAAACTAAGGATTTGAGCATCCTGGTGCTAAACTAAGGATTTAAGCATCATGGTGTTAGAGAAAGAGTGTTACAAGATCAGTTTGTTTTACTTTCCAACCATGATGCTTTCTCAAAAATAGGTTCTACCACTGTAGATGACAATATAAACCCATTTTGCAACTTGCCTACTAGGTCCGGAAACCCTCGTAAAGTAGCATAGGAAAAGGAAATGACATCTCATTTCCCCACTTTACGATATAAGGGTGTAAATGCTTGGTAAATTGAAATGACGGTGCCTGATATATTGGATTGGATCTCGCGTTAGGTCATCTGGGAGGAAAAATTGATACTTGGAATAGAATTTGAAATTGTCAGTATTGATTTGGAAAATAATATTTTTGAACTTGATTGTATTTGAAATTTCTTTCAAGGATTGATTTTCCCCAGATTAGGTCATTTGAGGGAAAAATTGTGAGAATCTGTGAAAATGTGGATTTGTTGCTACTTGGAATAGATTGGAAATTTGTATTTTGGAACATAACCTCTAGAGGATTTGAATATTTTGTATTAATTGCTTGGAATATAGGATAATCGTGTATCACATTGGGAAAATTTGCTTGTATTATTGAAGGAAGGTTAATAGGATACCCCAAATATGTACCCCTATTGGTGAAGAGGGGAGAGACAAATTGTTGAGCCTTGATTCCAAAGAAATGGAGTAAAATGCCTCAGAGAGAAGTACGAGTAAATATATACGTAATAAAGGGATGCATGTAATATGAGAATATCACATAGCTAATACTAAAGAGGCATTATATGGAATATGCGGTAAAAAAATATCGAAAATACGGTTCGATGTCACGGATGGCACAAAAATAGATAAATGATGCTAAAGATATGAAATAAATAGTAACTAGGAATTAGTTGTCATAAATCATAGTATAAGAACTATAGTAACAATAGGTAATAAGAATTGATTATAAAATAGTAAGGTGTAAAATTCAAAAGGTACTTCATTTAAAATTTTGATAATTGTGATTTGAGCTCGAGTGAGAAAAATTCCATGTGCACAAGAGCCCATCCCGACTAGGTTCGAGAGGGTGATAGATGATGATACAAAGTTGTGGTGCATTTGGCCCTTTGTGATATTAGAGGACAAGTTCCCTGGGGTGAAATATTTATTTCGGTATGAGCGAGTATCTAAATATTTTGGCCTTTCATAAGATGTGCCCCCAAAGCCATATGTATGGAAAAGATCTATACGACTAACGAGGAGATCATGAGCTAGGTCGGGGCTTATTGCGACTCGATTCTGATTACACGATGCTAAGGAGAGGTATGCGAGAGATAATGAGGAGTTGATTCGATGATGAGGGTGTACCTTGGATTATCACGGTGGCGGGTGGAGAAATGATGTGAGTTATTATATCCGGTTGTTGTAGATGTGGTTGGATGACACCATGTGAACCTATAGGAGGTGGAGAGGCGGTAGGAGCATAGGTGCCTACCAACGAGGATGATGGCGTGCGATGATGACTATGTAATGTAAGTATAATTAATTTGTATTATTTGTGATTATATAAATGTTGATTTTGGTATTTACGATGATTGGATACTAATGGGGATTATATGATTTAATAAAATAAATATAAGAAAGGACATTATTGATCGAGATAAAATAATAGTAACATACAAGATCTAGCTAATAGAAATACAAACAAGAGAGATATATATGGTTTAGCAAATGGCTTAGCTTACCACCATAGGTCTAGATTGATTCCGGGTTGGTGAATGATCGAACAAGTATATTCTAGATTGTGTAACTTCTTATTCTTAAATTAACATGTGATGATCTCGGGGATATGAGTGCTAGGAAAGGACACGGGCATGCGGGCACTAGCGTTTGTTTTGGGTGCTAGTGTCATAGGAAAATCGGGATTTGATTCTTTTTGTGTCACTTCTTGTCACCTTTAGCTCGTTGTAGGTTGTATAAGGTTTTTGCACTTTTGCTCTATCACACTTGTACTTATAAAACAAACCCTAACTACTGCACAAAACTCAAGTGCACATTGGAATGAATAAAAATGCATATGAGAGAGTCAAAGCTGACCACCTGGTGGTCACCACTGATGTGATCTTGTTTTTGAGCTTTGCACTACATTTCAAACTGCATGTAGTTCTTGTGGTGTGTGATTGAAATTGTGTCCTTTGAGCTAGGAATTCCTAGTGCCATTCACACAAAGAATAATGGTTTATAGCTACTTTATCCCAATGTAATAATGTGTGATATTGAATTCAAAATAGCCTCCCACTATAGGGAATAATATAGCCCAAAATTCAGTCCCTTGTGTTTCTTTTGTGTATGTGGTAGATATAGTAGTGATATCCCAATTGCCCCTTATAATAGTTAGTAGATTGTGTATATATATGAGTTCTTTGTTTGAATTTTGGCACATAATGACACCAAAATATGAGTTAGGTTGTGAAAAGAAGATAATAAAAGTTCAAAAACCCAAAGTAAATCGAAAAAGAGAAAACCAAGTAAATAAGACAAAAGTGCCCATAAGAACATTAACGCTTTATGCACTTTATTGTCCTATCGGACGATCTTACCTTGAAATAAGTAAATAGAAACAAAATAAAAGATAGGAACATGGATCCCTGTGACTCGACTAGAAAGATGCAAATGCTAGATAAAAGGTGTAAGTAGAACCAAATAAAGAAAGAAAAGGACCAAAGATGTGTCACCAACGCTTAGTTTCCATAAAAATCATGTATATAACAACATAATAGAGGCGTAATGTTATAGTAATAAGTACGTATTTTAGTGTAGACACCAAAATTTGGTTCACTAGCCCCCATTTCACATTTTCTCACCCCTTCGTTGTCATTGTGCACACTCACACCCATGTCCCTATTCAAAATCCCATTTTCTCTTAAATCAAATTTATTTCCCATCATTAATAGTTCTTCATTATCAAATTATTAAACTTATCACACATAATCATATTAGTCATCCCTAAACATATTTATTATCTTAATCACATCCCAAAATATCCCATTTATCCTTTCTAGACTCACCACCTATCCCCATTTAATATTTCCAACCACCCTTGCCTTTATTAAATGCACTTCTACCCCATCCAACTACTATTTCACATCCCTATGCAGCTTAATATCTTGTCCAACTCACCAAATTAACTTCTAGCCCTAATCAACAACTAATTGGGCCTCATCTCTCGAGTTTTACATCATCCACATAAGAAAAATCAATGACCCCCACAATTGACAACGAATATATATATACATTATCGCCCCCTTTCGGGAGGATGAAACTCTTGAGATCCGACCTCTAGCAAATTTTTGTAGGTTTCTTTCCTTCTTGTGAG
The DNA here is from genome assembly GCA_018340775.1 of Taxus wallichiana var. yunnanensis. Lineage (NCBI taxonomy): Eukaryota > Viridiplantae > Streptophyta > Pinopsida > Cupressales > Taxaceae > Taxus > Taxus wallichiana. The sequence continues at coordinate 29,350,454 of CM031242.1, forward strand.
CTGCCACCAACCTCTTGAAGACACTTTGGAGCCTTTTTCTATCATTTTGGAAGATTTAGAGCTTAAATATTATTGGAAGACCTCTCTTGTTTTCATCACTTCTTCATCAACCATTTGCAGGTCCATTCGTCATTTTGGAGCTCTCAATCTGTGATCGACTTTATTTTCTTCACATAGCCCATTTGACACCCATCAACCCTCACCAAGCCCTAAGTCATCCTCATTCACCATTTATTATTCCTAGTCATCAATCGACCCAATGATCTGCCTCAATTATTTTTATGTATCATGTTCCTTCTAATCTCTGTTTCTCGTCTCTACAACACATATATGCTTGATCTTGTTCTCCCGAAAGACATCCCAAAATCTCACTCTTTTGTCATAATCATTCACTACCTACCACGGTCGCCTTGACCTCTTTTTGGTTTGCATTCTTTGTCTCAATTTATCATTGCATGTATTATCTAATCTTTGTTTAGCATATCTCTGAACATTTTTGTTATGGTTATCTTTTGTATGTTATCTATTTCTTATTTTCAATCAATTTTCTAAACAAGTGGGTTGACATCCTTCCTAGGAATTTCATCACTTCTTGGGACTGGATTTAGTCAGGTAGCCCACCATATAAATCTACTAATCTTTTCTGTGTAGCTATCCTATGTCTTGTGTAAGTCATCAAGCTCACTGTGAAAAAGGATTTTGTGCTCATCTTCCATCACCATCACTATCAAACATTGGAGGTAGCCTTAAACCCTCCCATATTTGGAGTTTCTTGTTTTCTAGCATGTTATTTCATTAACTTGGAACAAGAGTAGAAAACTTGTCAAACATTTTGGCACACCCAGTGGGACATACCTACTCCTTTGGTAAGTTCCTTATTCATTTTCAATTCCTATTCTATATTTTATTTTCCTCTTTCCACTAACTGCGAGGTTACAGATTTCTTCACTTGTGTGCTTGGGAGTTTGTTTGCTTATCTCAAAAATGCATATGTAATTTGGAAAAAGGAAAAACGTATCCATGTATTCCTATTTTGATTTTTTTTTTCCATTTCTTGCATCATTCTTCCCTTCCTTGTTTGTTTTTCTTCATCAAACATCATATTTGGGTTTGGATCTAAAACAAACTTTTCATATTTTCTTGATCACATAGCTTAATTAGGTGGTAACACTTTGCATTCACATTTTCTTCACACACAACCAAACCACATGCACAATCTACACATCTAAACAATTCCTACCCAGGTGGAGCTATTGGGATTTCATCACCCAATAAGGAAGTTTCCACGATGTTCTGGTCATGTAATATTTTTTGGACTATTGGTATATAGGCTAAGCACCCGACACCCTTATCACTACGGTGCATGAAGTGTGGGGGTAGGCCCTATATCAGGCCATGTACCAATAGTCATCATAGATTCGGGCCTCACGTACCTTCAGGTATATCGAGGACTCCATCCTTAAACACACTTGAAACCATCCATAGAGCGGCCATTTCTCTAGGTTCCCTTTAAGCCTCTTCCCTCTTCACATTTTATAAATAAGAAAGATAAAAAAAATTATGTTGCTTGACTTATGTGTTGCATTAATAGTTTGCATAGGATTTTTCTTGTTTATTTCATGCCCATTGTTACTCACTCCCAAGCTAAGAGAATGGAGCAATCAACCACTTCTAATGACATCCCCATCTCAACCAACCCCTCACAAAAAAATCCACACTCACTCTTATTTCTTCTACACCTTTGATGACCTCATCCTTGGCCTCCCTATCCACTATTCCTATGGTTCCTCCTCATGAGCCCTATGTGGTTCAAGGAAATCCCCATATCAAGACCAATCCCTTTATCTACCATCACTCCATCCCTTCTAGACTAGCTACACCTCCTTCCACTACTTCCTTAGGAGCACTTGGACCCCCATTATCCCTTGCGGATGTTTAGAATTTCAAGAAATCCTTGATGTTAATCTCATCGCCATCCATGACTATCTAGTTTGCAAATCCACCAACATCCCTATTGATGGACCCCCTCTTCAACAACTTTATAGTTATCCCCCATAATCCAAATCTACTGAAGTCCTCACCTCCCAACTCGTATCATCTTTTTCCCTAGGGCCATGAATGAGCTAGCATTAGCCCAAAACAAACATGTCCCTCATGAATCCTCTATCATGGTTCCCCAAACCCAACAGTCCACACAATTAGTGGTGCTTATCCCACCTAATCTACCACATATCAATACCATTGTGACCATCCCTACATCCTCCATTCCTATTCCCTCCTCATCTACCGTTATCATAAACATTCCCTCCCAAACTCTTCAAGACTCCAACATACCTCCTCCACCACTCGAGAAACACTTTCAAAGCTTGGTGCCTCTTTTAACATCCCATGTCCATCCCAATTTTTTTATCTCATAACCTCCCCTTTGGATTTGACTCAAACTAACCAACCTCCACTCGAAGAATATTTCAGCATATGTTTCCCAATCAATCCCTTCAAACATCCCAACCACCTCATGCACATACCCAAACTCATCCAACACAAATCCAATCCAATCCCCCTATCACTCAACAACAACCTTCACAATCTTACCCATCTAACTACATCCCTTTACAACATCCTACTTCGTAACCCACCTAATCACAAACCTTTAATTATGTTCCTTCCTATCAACCACCCCCACAAACTCCCAATTATGCCCAAAATTATCAATCTTACTCACAACCTAATCCATCTACTTCCTATAATCCACAACAACATCAATCAGTCCTCCATCCTCATACATCAAATGATCCTATGCAAGCCTTGTTGAGTAGAATGGATAACTTAGAGGCCACTACCTTGGGCCCCAAAAGTACATTTACTTATGAGAAAATTTGTAACAAACCCATCAATCCATCCATGCCTATTAAGCCATATCATCACATTGGGAGCTTCTAAAATTCTCTAAATTCATAGTAAAGAAGATCCCCAACAACATCTTTGTGCCTTTAGGCACTCATGCTACCTTATCATGCATGATCAAGATCTTATGCTTCGTACCTTTCCCATGTCATTAGTCGGGCCCGCTCTAGACTGGTATAATGGAATCCCTCAACATTCCCTCTTTTCCTTCACACAACTTGCACAAATTTTCCTAGAACACTTCTCCATTAATATAGTGCATAAGATAACCATCACTAATATTTAGGCCATCAAATAGTTTGAGGATGTTTCAATTGATGATTTCATCACTAGGTGGCACGAGATTATTAATCAACTATCCTTCTCACTACCTCAAACTAAACTGATTGAGATCTTTTCTAGATCATGTGCCAAACACATTTCATCTACCCTTTAAATTTAGTCCTTCTAAACCTTTGAGGAAGCTTTTACTATGGCTCATGCAAGTTAGAACTATGCACCCTTGAGCAAGGCCATGTTAAACTTTGCTCTACTCTAATAAACCTAATACTAAATTCACAAAACCATTCACCCAAAAAAAAAATCCAAAAATGCGAAAAATGCTATTGTCATTAAAACTTCCTCCCAATCCACATTTCATACCAAGCCTCCGTAAAGAGCACCTTGACCATCCCCCAACTATACTCCTCTTGGTGAATCATATAGTTCCATATTTGACAAGCTCATGGTCATACACCTTATCTAACTTCCTCCCATCTACCCTGTTGATGACTCACATCCTAAACCCGCATGGTATTGTGAGGATCATTACTGAAAATATCATCAAGTCCATAGCCATGACATCAAGAAATGTCGTACCTTTAAGGATTTAGTGCAACGACTTATCGATCGTAGAGACCTCTAACTAGACAATCCAAATGCTCCCCTAATCAACCATTAGATGTTTTCAAACAACCATTTCCAAATCATCCACCAAGCAACCAAGCCAACCCTCCCACATCTCAAGCACCTAATGCCCACGTAATCAACACCTTAAGTCAGGATTCAACATCTACACCCACATCTACTTCTACACCTACATCTACATCCACATCTATACCCATATTTACATCCGCATCTATACCCACATCTATACCCTCATCTACACCCACATCTACATCACATCTGCATCCACATGCACACCTATGTCATCTTTTAAAACCTCTATAGAACAGACATCACCCCTTGATTTTGTCATAAGTAATGTCTCAATCCCATCCTTACCTCCAACAAATACAACAACTCTTATATCAACACTTCTAAATTCCAAAAATCCACAAGCCCTTATGATTCTACCAATGGTGCTACTCAAGAATCATCCCCATCCTCAACCATCACATCTACAACACAACCCATGTCTAAACCATCTGATCTCACTTCTAAAGACGACTCCACTATCAAAATCATTGTTATCCCTACCAAAGGTAAAACTTCACAACAAACATCTAAGAGCCTAACACCTCCATCTAAAGATCCATTTCTCATCCACACAAGAAATTAAAGCTTCCCCCTCTCGAAGCCCCATGAATCCAAACAACCCAATATCCAACCATCCATCTTAGGACCTTAGCCATCCATTTTTGGACCTGTGTCCTTCATCTAAGTCTCCCATCACCACCAAATCCAAACCAAAATCATCTACTCCTATTTCCAAATCCAATTCAAGTCTAAGGTCCCTACAAAATCCCATAAGAATAAGGCACCTCTTTTCCTTCACTTTCCCTCCTAAATCAAATCAATCAAAAATCCATGAGATTGCATATCCTAAAACCCCTATTAGGTCTTAATCTAAAATCTTCCATCACCTAATCCAAGCATCTAGAATTACTCTTCCCCCATAAATTATTTTTACTCACGTGGGTGGAAGCCCACGTGGTTTGATTACAACACCATCTGCCTATCATCATGTCCCTGGGCATGACACCGAGCATTGCAAGGCTCTCCAAACACTTATCAACAACCCCCTTCCATCCATTAGCTCATCTCTCACCTAAGTTCGATCCCTAAACCAAACCCACAATTTCCAAGACCTTTAAATTTGGCCCTCCATCCACACCTTTAGTCACAATCCCACCACCAAATTCTACCCCTTCTAAATAGGGTCCCCCTCTTTACATAAATTTCATTCATGTTACCACTCACTCTCGCCCCCATGACTCTCAACCATCCACCCAACAAAAACCAAGAGTTATCATCGCTTGCTCCTCCTAACGAACCTATTTCATCTCCCTCTTCATCCAAGGATAAGGTATTTATTCTAGCCACTCCACGAGACAAAAGGCTTGTTGCGATAGAATAAAACATCCTAAAACAACTACATCAGGATCTTATTAAAATGTCCCTTTATGAGCTTATCTAAAGCTTCCCTCACCATCGATAAGATCTCACCGAAGCTTTAAAATAAATCACAATCACAAACGATGAGCCTCAACCTTTCACAACCCTCATTGGAGCTCTTAAAGCTTTTACCTCTATTTCCTTTGATGATTTGAAATCCCTGAGCTTCTACCCGAAGATCATGACCTTCCCCTCTTTATCACCATTCATATAAATGATACCTTCATCAGATGATCCATGATTGATAACGGTGCTATAATTACCATCATTTCATCCCACACATTTAATCAACTCAAGCTTCCCAACACTATTGTCACCCAATCACCCGCGGTCCTTCGAGCCTTTAAACAAAATTTTACCCTTGCATTGGAACAATCATCCTTCCTATCCACATTGGTGAGAAAATCCTTCATGAACTCTTCTACATCGTATAAGGGGAATTCCAATACAACATCTTGCTTGGATGCCCATGGATCCGTGTTATGCGTTGCATCCCATCCACCCTTCATCGTTGTCTTAAGTATGAACATGAGGGGAAATCCACACACTCCCCGCTAATATTCCTTCTTTTAAAGCATGTCATATGACCTACATGCCAAATGATGTGCTCATCCCTAAGAAAGACTCATCTTCTGAAGCTTCCACTAGTTCATCTACCTACGCATCTAAGTTTCCCAATGATGAATCCTTCAACACCATGATGCAACATCTCTCGTTGGGGAGTATCAAATCCTCACTCTTAATGATCTCCCCTCGCTAAATCAATTTGGTAGACCCAAAAATCTCCCATGTACCAATATAACATTAGGGATATTATTTCCTTTGGCCCACCTTACTTGAAAACCAATCTTGTTTACGGTGGCATTGATTGCCCTTCTTCCCACACCAATAATCAACCCCATACCAAGCCATACACCAATGGATTTGATTTCCTTTACAACAAGTCTTTTACCTACACCTATCTCCACCACTGTGCATGGAAGGGATTTGGTCTAGGACGCTATGAACAAGGTATACATGATCTTGTCCTTGATCAATCCTATAAACCCCATAAGAAGTACAGGTGGGGATTCCAAGAGCACCCCACCAAATCTCTTACAGACACTTCTTCTGAATCCCCCATGAACATAAGGTCGTCACCCCCTTCCTCATTAAATGATCACATGGACATGGATGATACCAGGTCCCTCCCCCCTAAATTTTTATTTTAATCTCTATGATCACTCTAGGACCGGTCACCTATCAGGCTGAAGGTGAAACTAGGTCCCTTCCTCTTAAATTCCCTAAGATGGTAGAGGAGGATTCCCCTACCATTGATATTCTTCAATGCAATGATGATGAATCTATCCTTTCCTATATGGGGGTGGAATATTCTCATCTTCATAAGGTCTTACCTCCTAACACATCCATAATTCTTAACAAATCCACCATTGATATTAACATAGGGACTTCGCAAGAGCCCCACATCCTCAAATCACCAATCTCTTGATCCACAAGAGTTAGAAGCCTTCACCTCTTTCCTCTCCAAGAATAGCCCAACATTCACATGGTTGTGTCTGCTGGCATCTTCAGGCCTCGATCCTAGTATCTTCGTCCATAATATCATTACCATCCCTAATGCCAAGCCTAGTTAAGTAGAAGCTACATCGTATGCATCCTCATGTAGCCCTCCTCATTAAAGAAGAATTGTAATGTCTTCTTTTGATAAATTCATCCAAACCATTGATTATCCTCAATGGGTTTCTAACATTGTGACCATTTCTAAAGCCTCTGGGAAGCTTCACATCTACATGGATTTTTGAGACTTAAATATTGCTTGTCCCAAGGATGACTTCCCCCTTCCTAACATCGATCAATTTTTCAACCTAATAGCCAACCACGAAATGATTTTTCTTATGGATGTTTTTTTGGTTACAATAAAATCCTTATCACACTAGAAGACTAACATAAGACATCCTTCATCACCCCTTGGAAACCTTCATTACCATGTTATGCCCTTTGGTTTGAAAAATGCAGGGGCCACCTATCAATGTGCCATGACTTATATCTTCCACGATCTCATCCATAAAACCGTAGAGGATTACATTGATGAAATCTTAGGTAAATCCAAACGTCAACAAGACCATATTACCATCCTTGAAATCCTCTTCACATGCCTTATCTGATACTTCCTTCACCTTAATCCCACCAAGTGTGTGTTTGGAGTTCTAACTGGAAAACTCCTTGGCTTCATCATTTCTATTAGGGGTATTGAAGTTGACCCCACCAAGATCAAGGCCATCCTTGAGATGCCTCCTATCAATCTAAAGAAACTTCATAGTCTCTAAGGATGACTTTAATCAGTCCACCGCTTCATCTCGTAACTCTCCGATCATTGTCAACATTTCCATCATATCCTTCAAAAAGACACCCACTTCAAGTGGGATAACAATTGTCAAAAATATTTTGATGAACTTAAGCAATATCTTTTATCGTCACATGTGCTCATGCCTCCACGTGAGGGGGAGCCATTCTATCTCTACATCTCCACCACTAACCATGATTTAGGTGCCATGTTAGCGCAACTGATGAGAAAAGCAGGGAACAAGTTGTATATTATATCAGCTACACTCTTCATGATTATGAAACCCACTACACAAATCCAAAAAGTTGTGTTGCACTCTCTAATTGAAACTTCCAAGCTTCGCCACTACCTTTTCAATCACAAGACATACATCATCACTAGCTTCAACCCCCTTAAAACCATGCATTCCAAACCTTATCACAACGATTGCATCACTCAATGGCTCATGCTCATGATTGAGTTTGACCTAGAGTTCATCTCCCAAAAATCAATCAAGGGCCAAGCTATTGTTGATCAACTCGTCGAATCCCCTCTTCTTGATAATCAAATCCCCCATAAGAAATTTCCTAATGAATCCATCAACACAATCGATCATGAGTATTATCCCCTTAAAATGACATTTTTATTTGATGGTTCTAAGTGTCGGCAAGGGGAGGTGTTAGAATCATCATTATTCCTCTTTGGGGACTCCTATCCCGTCTTCTTCAAGCTCAACTTCAAATATACCAATAACATGGTTGAGTATGAGGCCCTTATCTTAGGTCTCCAAACCACTATCATGCTAGGCATCCAAATCCTTGACATTTATGGTGATTCCCAACTTATCATCAATCAAATCAAGGAGTTTATCAATGTAAAAATGAAGTCCTCCAAAAATACAAGGACATCGTCAATTTTCTCCTCAAATCCTTTGATCAATACACTATCCAAACCATTCCTCATTCATCTAACTGCTTTGTAGACACCATGACATCCCTTGCATCACTCATCCCTTTGAAAATGGAAGAATCCAAACTCTTTGTTATTGTACATCACATTGATCAACCATCCCATACCAATGAGCTTCCTTCTATCAATCTCATCGAAACTAACCAATATGATCTCTGGTATACCCAGTTCTTTGATTATCTCTCTCAATCCAAAATTCCCTCCGACCTATCCAAAAATGGTAGGAGGTAATTCCTTCAACGTGCTAACCATTATGTTATCTTTGGCGACATCCTCTATAAGTATTTTACTATGATGCCTTAAAATTCATGAAGATATTCGAGCCATACAAGAATTCTAAGATGACATCTGTGATGGACACTTTAGTTGTTTTTTTTATCGTCAAAAATGTTCTTCGTGTAGTCACAAAATCACGCACTTACTATTACATTTATACCACCAAGTATGTTATTTTATATATGGATCTCATGTAAGAAAAGTATTCACTAATGGCCTATCCCCTAATCTTGTCGTTAGTTAGTTGCTTAGTCATCGTAATTTTTCTTGCACGATCGTCGAGTTATTTACATAGTTTTGTTTATCTCTCAGGAAGTATCAAGTGTCGTTATTTAGTCATTTGTCATCTCTAGTCCTTGACTAGGGTTCTTAGAGTAGTACTGGGGTGCCCATGGGCACCCGGTCCTTAATTTTAGTCGGCTTGGTCCTGTAACACTTAGGTCTAATTTAATTTTTCGATTTCGAGTCTTTGTCATTTTCCCTCTCATTCCCTTAGGTATTAGTCGACATGTTGGGTCATTAGTGTTGAAATTTGAAGAAGAGATCCCTATATAAACATAACATACTCACTATCTTATGGGTGAACTATCTACTATCAAGATATAGCTATCTACTAAGGCAAAGGACTGTATTTGGGCATCATTTACATCTGCATCACACAAACATATGGGGAAATGGTTGTATTCATTCTATTCCATCCACCATTTGCATTTTACATCTAGTTATTGCCCCTATTTCTGTGTCATTGACGCTATGGAACCCTAGGCAAAAAAATGCACACACAAACACAAAAAACTACATTGGGTATGGAATGTAGTGCAACACTTATTTGTAATTCCACCATTTTGGCAGCTAAGGTCAATCTAACCCCTTCATATGCATCTTTCTTTTTTAGGATTTTAATGCTTGTATGGGGTTTTGTAGATAGATCTTCATCATGATTCACAACGACATAAGCGAAGGTATCATGACAACCATGCTATAAAGATAAAGATCTTTGTGAAAGATATAGTGACACTTTGTCGATTCAAATTCGAGCCTTTTTACGAGACTAGAGTGCCCATATGCTGGACCAAGGTGCCCATAGGCACCTAGTCCTACTCCGGGCACCCCGGTCAATCAAATCTTCATCTACTTGCAATTTCTTGGGTTGTGCCATCACACTCTGCTTCATCACGCACGTCATCTGTTTTAGTCCGGCATACAACAAGGTAAGTTATTTTCAAGTTAGTATCTTATCCCTCTTATTTAAATTATTTCATTTCATTTAAATATCAAAATAAAATATTTAGCATCAATATTTTAGCTTATATCATTTATTGCATTTCTGTACCTATTTAGCAAGGATAATTTTAGTGGTGACTATTAAGTAATATGGTGAATATTTAATTTTCAAAATTTTTAAAAGGTGAATTTTTAAGCGCAGTCGGTGACTGTTCACGTAAAAATTACGGTTTAATTTTTTTAGGGGTTGGCTTTGCCTACCCTTGAAACTATCCCTATATAGTCCTAGATTATTCGCGGGTATAACACTACTAGCTCACTCATACTAAAGCGCCGCCAGAGAGTTTTTGACATGGGGCATGAGTGCGGAAGAAGCGAGCATTTGGCAAAGGATTTGTTGACACATGACACAAAGAGTTTGTTGACGCGTGTGAGGGGGAGTCTGCAAACACGTGATCAGAAGATTTGTTGTTGTGCGACAACAAACTTATTGTCATGCGATAACAAATATCCTATTGTGCGTCTGTAGCTTTTTGTCACACCACTTGAAAATTAGGTGAAAAATTTATATCTGACCCCAAAAATTTCACCTTCCCATGAAACCGGTTTCGGGGATATTCGCCAGGTATTTTCCACCTCCAATTTCCAAGAGGTATCTTAAAATGAACCCATTTATTTAGATTAACTCGAGAATACCATAAAATTCCACATTTTAGTTAATCACTTTATATGGGTTACTATTGAACCATCCTTAACCAAGATTGTTGTGAATATGTTAAGAAGTGCATCAATTTCCATCAACATTCCAATCTCACCCATATCCATAGCCAAGCTTTGCAACCGGATCAAGATCTATGGCCTTTCTCACAGTAAGGACTTGGCCTCATTAGTCTCATTAATTCATGTTCTTCTCAACGTCATCATTCCATCCTCACCGTTACCAAATATTTCACTAAATGGGTGGACTCCATTCCACTCACATCAACCAAAGATAAAAACATCGTCAACTTTGTCTATCAACACATCATATGTCATTTTGGCATTCCTCATAAAATCATCATGGACAATGGAAAGTCCTTTAAAAATAAATAACTTAAGAAGATTTGTGACACCTTCAATATCAAGCTTAGCTTCTCTTCTCCATACTATCCACAAGCTAATGGCCAAGTCAAAGATACTAACAAAACTCTCAAAGAAATTCTTGGCAAAATTGTTAGTAAGGTGGGTGGAATTGGCACCTTCATATCCCCTTCACTCTTTGGTCTTATCGGACTAGCATCTGCACTCCTACAGGTGCTAATCATTTCTCTCTTTTCTATGGCTCTGAAGTTTCTCTTCCTCTTGAAATTCAAATCCCATCTTTGCATGTTTCTCTTTGCAAGTTCATCTCTAACAAGGATTATCACCAAGAACGTCTAACACAACTTGAACGATTAGAATAACGTTGCTTAATCACCCTCAACATCATCACATATATTAAGAACATATTAAACACGCTTACAATAAACATATCAAAGAACATGAATTTAACATTGGTGACCTTGTCTTAAAAGAGAATTAGAATGTCACTACTCTAGAAAGGATCCAACGTGGGAAGTTTTCTCTGAACTAGATTGGACCATACATTATCACTCATAAGTATGGGTATGGAGCTTACCACTTAGCCTCCCTCAATGGTAAACCTGAAAAGGAACCTCTCAATGCCTTGCACTTGCGGCCTTTCTATTGTTAACACACCTACTAACATGACATTAGTCACATTAATGATCTCATTTTCATCATTAACCTTCTCCATTTTCCATTGTAATGATTTGGAATTATGTGGTCTTCCATCACTATCCTATCTATGACCTTGAATATGAGCACCACGACTCTGCTCATAGCATATTCCTTATGGACAAGTTCCTCCTTTTAGGTGGGAACCCCACAATCATTACATTCATCTTTTTCTTATCTACCTATTGGAACCATAATAAGGGTCCATAGGTGTAGCTCATAAAAATTTCTTTCCCTCTCTAAGTGGTCTACTATGATATCTTCATCTCAACCTTAAAATCAAAAATTATGGATGCCCATATGGACTGTTCCCTTGAAGGATAGTCGTTAAATCAAAGTTGCATTATCTAGAATATATTGCTCCCTCAAAGAACAACTATTCAAATAAATTAAACATTATCAAAAGTATAGACTGATCCCTTGAAGGAAAACTATCACGTATTTTATCCTGCCATCTAAAATCAAAATCCAAAAATCCAAATCAGAAATCCATAATTGTAGACCACTCCCTCGAAGGATGGATACTTTATTATATCATGGTAGTAAAGGCTTCCCATATTGATCAACCTTCAAAATATCAAAAGAAAAATGCATCAATCCAAAATCACGCATCTTGGAAAGCTTCCCACGATGTGGGAAGCTTTCCCATCTCAACTTTCCCATCTAAAGAAAACTTCTTGCATTGATCAGTTTGTGTAATAATGATAAGAGTTGGGGCATACACCTAAGACAACCACCTAAGGAGAAACTATTTCCCCCATACAAACTACACATAAACCCTTTATCATGTCTACAACATGTATATAGGTTCTATATTCCCATCGTGATCTTACATGTGACTAACTATCATTAGTTGTGTGTTAACACCTGCCATATGGCTGCAAGTGCATTGCTTTGTTCATGTTCCTTATCACGTTTTACCTCCAATCCAGTCCCAAAGCATCTATCCTATGTGCACTCCTTACTATGATGAAAGTGTACTTCCTATATTTGGATCACCCTAACAAGGTCACATTCTATTCATACCTTTCAATCTAACCATTTTTGTTATCCCATCATATCACACTCACCCACATTGAACATGGATTTCCATTCGATCTATGTTCTAATCTATCACATCTATGTTCGCAAAGCACATCCAATATCTAAATCTAAATGAAATCCACATCTCCATTGTATCCTAAATCTACACCTATCTCCATCACATCATCTCCATATACACATTCATAATCTAATCAACATAACCTAACCATGATCCATGTACCTGCTCTACCCATGAGCCCATATCACATCAATACATCACATCAAATTTATACATCTAATTTATCCATTCCAAATCAAAAAAATCTACTCATATCTATTTCATCCATCTAAACATAGTTCATAACAACATCTCATCTCATATCCACTCCAATTAGCACATCTATGTCAAGAATAAATCAGCACAATAAATAATCTTAATGTATCACATCGTAAATCCATCACATCATTTTCATATCTAGTCTAACATCTAAATCCATCACATCAATTCCACATCTAATCCAATCAACACATCATCTCTGTATAAACTAATCAATACATCACATCAATACCTAAATCAACATCTATATCCATTAAATCATTTTCACATCCATAAAATACTCAACATAACATAATCATAATCCATTTCACATCAAAACATAAAATTAACACATACATCTAATCTACTCATCCACATATCACAACACATATGAGACACAAAAAAATCACATATATATACATATATCATCCAAATGTTTGTACATTAGTGATAGGCCTCAACTAGGCTCTATCTACATCAAAATCTATACATATACAATGTTCACCCACTAAGTGGTGAACTCAAAATCGAGACTCTATCTCCTAGGCAGGACCCTATCCTCCTCCCTGCCCACCATCTGGACCAACATCTCACCTAGGTTGCGCTACACTCACTATATTGCTTGAGACCACTCACAATGTTGATATCCTCTCACTAGCCATGTGTGTCATCTATCATGATATGCCGGGTAGTCTCATAGTCTCTATGTGTTGATAATACAACACCTCCTCCCCTAGAGCCTTATCCGCTCCTTTGTAACAAAACTAGGAGGAGCCATCTGACCTCCCTCCATAGTCACTACTTCATATCCAACCTCCTATTCCACTCCCCCTGTCACCTCTCACGAAGGATTGCTTGAATCCCCATATCTTGCTCATAAGGCCTCTCTTTACCCTCGATACCGATCTCTCTATTGGATAGTCATGTCTATCTCGTAGCGCATCACATCATGCTACGATGAGCCGTATAAAACTTTATCTATAACTATGATATCTCTTATGTTGAACCTCCATCTCTCTCTCTATCCTCCTCCTCACCTCCTATACTACCTCTGCTCCCTCTGCTGGTACCACATCTTCTCCTCTGGTGGTACTTCCTCCTCTATTACAAAGTGTTCCCACCGCTTAGGCCATCCACTCCATGTACCCTCTCCAACCCACACATCATCCTCATTCGTATCCACTTTGGCTCCACCGCCTCCTCCAATGGATGCTGCGTTAATGAAATGGGAGAGTCCCTCTTCACCTCATCACACTTATATCTAATCGGCTCCCTAGGTATCGTCTGCACCAATCAATCTGTCTCATCACTTGTGGGAAATGTATCACATCCACCATGTCCGGTATCCACCCCGTACCCATCTCACCCTCCTCAAACATGTAAGGTAGATATCTCTGCACTCAACTATGTGGGGCACCCTCTATATGGCCTCCATCTAATATCATAAATCAAGAGGCTTTGTAGTATCTTTATATACCACTCCTCCCCCCGCACCACCCCATCTCCATGAGCATGATCCACTCTCCACCGCATGTATCTAATCACAACACTATATGATCTCCTCGTGATCCATAGAAGCCATGGTGACCTCACCAACGCTATATGTTCATACGCTCAATAATGCAATAGAAATACCACATTTAAACCCGATCTCTTATCGTGACATACATCCACATATCATGGTAGACATGTGCAAGAGGGCTGCCCCAAATGTAAATACTATCCTATGCTCCGCTATATCAACCATTACTATTGCTAAGGCCCATGGGAATCTCACTCCACATGAATATGATAGTACATAACGTGATATCACCATCACCACTAAGCATATTAGTCGGTTCCCAACACAAACAGATGATAATATGTCTTGTTATGAAGACCCCTTGTTGTCCAATATTTGCCCGCTCGGGCAAAATTGATCAACGCACCTTGCACGTGGGAAAAATGGTGGAGGTTTCAGTCATGCGAGCTCACATCTAATTTCGAAGATCAAGTGCAGTCGAGCTCAAAAATGGAAAAGCAATGGCGGTAAGGGAAGGATGCAAATATTAGAGCTAAACAGGGAGAAAATGGAGAAAAGCTCGAGGATTTCATACCTTCGTATTTTGGCACTTTGGAAAAAAATAGGGAAAAAGAGTAAAAAAGTCTGAAATTCCGAAGTCCGAAAGTCCTAAATTTCAGACTTTTGGGTTTTGAAAAATCTCAGTGCGAAGTTGGAAAATGGAGCCAAAAAGTCCAAAATTTTGAAGTCCAAAAGTCCAAAATTTTAGACTTTCGGAGTTTTTGGGTTTTGGAAATTCTCAAGCAAAAATGGAAAAAATCACATGAAATGTCTAAAATTCTGAATTCCGAAAGTCCAAAATTTTGGACTTTCAGGTTTTCGGGTTTTAGACTTTCGGAACTCTTAGAGCATTTTGGTGGATGAATAGTGTTTTTCTCGAAATGAAAATTTCAAATTTTGAATTTCGGGATTTCGGAGGTTGCATGCATTTCAGAATTTGAGTTGGAACTCCCAGCCCACCATTTTTGCAAAATACACTTCAACCTTCAGATGGCCATAACTTTCGACTGGGAGCTCGGATTTACACAAGGGAGGACTTTTCAGAAATCTCACAAGGTCCGGATATCTTTAAATGAGTGAGACTAAGTTCTTAAAAATAAAAAATATAGTTCACCATTTTTTAGGGTTTCCAAGGTGTCTCACCTACCACCATAATGAAGGAATGGGCTTCCTTCCTTGCCCAACAAGGAACAATACATGCAGGTATGGGTTGTGTCATGGTTCCCATCACTGTTGCAGAAGAATTCAATGCATTTTGGAGGTGGTTGGAGGAGGATTTCAAATTCTTCTATCTCCTTCTCTCAATTCTTCTATAAATTGTAAGGAGGGGCATTTTTCTAAAGGTTGGACATTTTTGGCTTTGCCCCTCCCTTCTTCTCTTTGGTAAGTGAATTTGTGGAGTTCAAACCTCCTCATTCAAACTGTAATGCAAGTTTGTGCCTCTTGGCCATTGTAGTGTACTGTATCAACTTTTGGAGCAAATAATGCATGTCTGTGGATGATTTTCAACCCTCTCTGTATTCATTGGCTCCATCTGATCTCTCATTACATTTTGGTTATCTATGTTAGTGGTTGTATTACATGTTTTATGGTTTGTGTTTAATGGAAAAGTAGGTGTTCAACATTCCTTTGGTGCATCACCTTGTTAGTTTTAGGATTTATTTTTATGCATCTTCTTAACCCTGTCTCCTTGGAAAGTTAGAGTAGGTTTCAGAGTAGATCCTCTGCAATATGAATGCATGCACCTAAACAGAGGAATAGGAACCGACCTTCATCTGGAGAGTTTTTTCCAATCACAAGGTCCCACACTTTGGGAAAATCTCAATGTTATGCAATCACACTGATAGTTTCAACCCATCGAGTTGCATCTATTCGGGGTCTTTGTGATTACGCATCAACACCCCTAATATAAAGGTGATGTGTGGGGCCTCCTCTCTATACAATTTTCTCAAGCACATCTCCCGACCCTCATGTGTGATGGGAACTATAGGTGCCCCCTGAATCGGAAACCTAAATATACAATACACATTCTCTAATGTGATCGTCATTTCCCCTATGCAGAACTAGAAGGTAGTCTTGGTCCTAGGGTCCCATCTCTCTACCAATATTATGATCAACCTTGTATCTTTGGGTACCCTCTGATAATGACAGAACCTACCCAATCCAACCATGTCCAAATGATCCCACTCTGCATGTGTGACATCCTTTTTAATCATCCCCAACATGGTCAGGACTTTATCCCAAAAATATAAGGTGTCTCTGGCCTACAAAACCAACCCACAAACATCCATCAGTTTTAATACCATCATTTTTCATCTGGCATTATCAACAAAGATCTACCATCTATCGATCGACAAAGACCCTAACTAGTTAATGCCAACTTGTCCTTGGTTGTGGTAACCATGCTTAATCACGATGATCGGCCTTGGCTACTTATCAATTTTTAAAAAATCCAAATAAATAAATAAAATCAAGACACATTTAAGTTTTCGACACTTACCACTCTCCGTGACCTCTGGAGCTTCCTTCCACTTTCACCGGCGTCTATTTTTCTCAAATCACAAGCTTTTATATCACTCAAAACTCTTTGATCCTCACAAACATGTCACTCAAATGATCCTTGTCATCTATCTCCATCACTTTTATATGTGCAC
The DNA here is from genome assembly GCA_018340775.1 of Taxus wallichiana var. yunnanensis. NCBI lineage: Eukaryota > Viridiplantae > Streptophyta > Pinopsida > Cupressales > Taxaceae > Taxus > Taxus wallichiana. Next base: position 29,367,856 of record CM031242.1, read on the forward strand.
CGACCCAGTCATCGTCAACCTAAGCTATTCGTCGTCGACCCAAACCCTCTTTTCCATCCTTCATCTTGTCTTGTCAAATCTACTTATCCAAATTATATTTTCTTCCACTTCATACTTGTGTGTCACCCATAACACACCATTCCTTGCCTTACATAGCTTATTTTGCTATTTTTTCCTATCTCGCCTATCTTAGAGTACACCCTTTTGTGTTCCCTCTTGGGGCACCATATCTCACCTTAAGTCCACCTTTATGGCCATTTTCCCCTTTTCGTCCCACCAAGATGCATAATTTCTTGCTTCCTCATATTTAAAGGACATCACATACTCCTTTGCCCCACTTTGTTTCCTGACATTCCAAAGAATGTTATCTTGACCATACTCACTTTTTTGTGCATACTTTTGATGTCTACCTTTGACCCATTAGTCTCACGGCTTGCAAATCCATACAAGTGGATTCCCATTGGATTCTCTCCATACTTTAGTGATATTTTCCAACTCACGGGTCTATAGGACATTAACATCACCTCCGTTTGGTTGTCCTATGTTTCCCACCAATGTGTTTTTAGGATTACTTGCCATATTTATTTTAGTTTATCCCATCCTTCTTATAATGGTCATATCAATCTCCACTTGGGGAATATTTTATCATCTTTCCACCCTTTCCTCCCTTCATCTATCTATCTCTGTCAACCTAGTAATCGATTTCCTTTGTGCCATTGATCCCTATTTTGAGGGGGAACACCTCAACCATCTTCTATAACTTCTAGTTTTTGTCTTGCTAATTTAATTTAATTTGAATTAAATCTAATATTGCGAGTAATTGATGTATAAATGACAAAGTACATCAATGACATAAGAAAACTAAGATGTAAATGTAAAACCCTAAGTAAGAGATAGAGGAAATATGACTTAGTTGATATTTGAAAAATCTGTAACCGATATGGGTAGGAGGAAGTGATGAACAAGATCTAAACGATGTCATAATTAATCTTTGTAATTTTTGCAGCTTTGAGAATAATGTCGACGGGCGCCAAGAGCGGGACAGGGGAACTTGGGTGCCTTTGATTGATCCTAGGTGTCGATGATTTGCCATTGAGGCTATAGATCTAGTTTCTATTACGTCGTAAGAGTGTCAAAGTTGCTCTCAATTAATCACTTACTGTTCACACCATAATCACCAAAGGTACCTATTATGTACTTGCACAAGCCCATAAAACCACATGAAACCTAAAAATAAATACATAGAATGGGGAGTCAGGCTGACCCTAACGGTCACCTTAAGAGTGAACTTATGACCAAGTGTTGCACTACATCTCAGACTCCATGTAGTTCTTGTGAGTGTGTGTAGAAATTGTGCCCTAGGATGCCCTTGTGTAAGTGCACTTGATAGCGGGTTGTAGCTAGAATGTAGCAATGTAGTAGAATGTGTGGATGGAATAAAATGAACTTCCCCTTCCTATGCACTATATGTAGAGTTTTTGCAACCCTTGTGCCTTAAATGAATGCTAGATGGATGTTTTGAAGTGCTTTAGGTGCTTTTGGATGAAAGATTAGGTGATGATAGTAATGCTTAGTGCTTGATCCTTAATTTTGAACACATAACTATGTATTTATATGATTCCCTTGTTTGAATTTCATAATTGACAACTGGAAGGCCGACCCATAAGTGAAAAATATTCCCAAAAGATAAAAGAGACCCAAAAGGAGCGAGTAAGGTGAAAAAGGGTCGGGCGTGTCTGAGGGGACAAAAGTGCCTTAGTGCTTCTATCCTGGTTGGGTGTTGGTGTCTAAGGCCAAGAAAGATAAATCAGTAAAGTTTTTACTGGGTTGCAGGGTGTGCAAGAACCAAGAGAAAGCAAGAAATAAAGAAAAAAGGCCAAAGATAGTTGTCAACTACTAGTTTTCTTGCTTAGGAATCATATGAATGCTATTATGCTTTTAGGACCTAGAAATGTACCCAAGTGCGTGATTTTATGTCTACATTTCCCCCACTTTATGTTATTTAGTGAATGCTTGATAACATAAAGTAAATAAAATATGCATACCGATAATCATGTAGAGCGTGCAATGAAGAGCATGCCGAGTGGACAAGTGAAGTGTGGAACGATGACAAAGTGAATCGTGGAGACTAGGAAAGGAAATTTACCCTAGGGGTGAAGTGTATGCATTATGCATGTTATTGTGCTTGTATTTTATTGTTGTGGGTTTCTTCTTGTTGCATATTAAGGATGGAACTGCAAAAGAAGAGAAAAAGAGTAGTCAAAGTCTTGTATATGATAAATCAGAGAAAAATGTGCATAAGTATGTAAAAAGTGTGAAAGGAAAGTGTGCACTTGATGTATAAGAGTGTAAAGAATAGAAAAATGTCATGAAATTTTTGTGAAGAGTAATTTTTTTGGGTGATCTCATGCCAAGTGCGAGTTTTTTGGGTGATCTCATGCCAAAGAGAAAGTGTTGGGAGAGAAGTCTAGTGTTACTCTCCATCCATGACTTTGCTCGATAAGCACCACTACAAATAGTAGGTCATTGATTTGTTCATGTTGTCTGAATTAGTTTTGATTGTTTTGATTAAAATGTATTGTAGTAGATTTCATGCATGTTGTATAGGAGGATTGTGTCTGTAACTATAGAAATTCTACGAAGGATTACGTGATCTGTGTTGATTTGATAAGTTGACTATGTGAACTCCCGGGACATTAGCGCTAGGGGAGGACACAGGCACTTGGGTGTTACTTATCTAATGCTAGGCACTTTGGTGTTTGTGCTATGTTGAGGACCAAAGTTAGATTCCAAACCACTATGTGACTATGTTTTGTTATGTTTCTTTACTATGTAGATACGTGTTGTAGCTCGAGCTCTTTGTAGGGGTGATTTGTTCACCCAATGTATGCCCCCTTGTTTGGGGTACATGCGATGATTGTAGGAGTGTGTGGCCAAAAAGAGAGGACCTGATGCTGATCTAAAGATGATACATGTAGGGGTAGGGGATGTGCATTATAGAAACTAAGACACATGAAAACAAAGTGGCTAGTAACATGTGTTAGTAGAAAAAGTAGCTAACATGCAAAATAAGACAATGTAACAAACAAGTGTGCATACAAGATATACCACAAAAATGGGTTTCAAACATGGTACATTTCTCACAATGTCACAAGACAATCAAGGCCAAAGCATACAAACAGTGATAAAAAAAGATATAAGGCATAACCCGCTAACAATGGCATACAAAAACAAATAATGGAAAGCAAAATGTATCATAAAACCATTGTGGCATATAATCCTACAAATCAAAAGCTACACATGAAGCACTCGTTAGCATGTTAGAAAGATAAAAAGTATGTCAAGGCATGTGTGTATCAATGGAAAGTAATGTGCTAATAAGAATAGGAAGTAGTATATGATGAAACAATAACACATGTAATGTGTGAGAGTAGGAAAGGTAGATGCCCCGGGAACCTTGGTTGATTTGGAAAAGGGTGCAATTTTGAGCATCGTTACAATATGTGAGAATCTATAAGAGATACAAATTCACTCCAAAAGACCAAGTGAGCATGTATGTGTGTATATAGAAAGATAATGACATACTAAGTATATGAATAACATAATAAGAAAAATGCATCATGTAATAGTATAAACAATCAAGAATAAGTGCAACCAGATATGCAAATGTTGTTGATGAGTGTGATGGAATGGTATGTAATGTGTGAATGTGATAGGAACAACATGCCCCCAACAGATGTGTATGAAATGAGGTTCATTTATAAATTCCCCCTCAATAGTCAAGAATGAACCATAGAACAAGAGCATGTCATTAGGAAATAGGTGTGTGTGTGTGTGTGTGTGTGTGTGTGTGTGTGTGTGTGTGTGAGTAGGTGCTAGAAAGATGTATCGTGAAGTGTGGACCATGAAATGTGTGGTGGATGTGAGGTTCATTTCAGAATGGTACCTTTAGCGAGTCGAGTATGAACCGTGGAACTAGAGTGCATCATAGGGTAATGCCGATACAATGTGTGTATTAAATTGTGTAAGAGTACTGAGAAAGATTAAGTGTGAAGCACATAGTGTGATAGTAGATACACTAGACAACTTATGATGCTAGGAGGAGTGGGAAAGAAAGTGAGATTCCCTCCAAGTGTATAAAAGATAGAAGGTTATCCAATGATAGTGAAGGGTAAAGGCCCTCCACCCGATATCCAGGAGATAAAAGCATGTGATGATTCTCTAAGATCGGTGGAGTATGAGAGTAATGACATACATGTGAAGGAGACCTATGTGGTGAAGGAGGTGGTGAACACCTATGTGAAAGGGTTTCCTAAGTAGGTGACTTAAGATGACGAGATGGGTGATGGTGATATGAATGACAAGGTCATGAAGTAGGTCAAGTATGAATAGGAGAATTGGGTGTGGAATGTGCTTTAGATTTGAGAGGCCTAAGAGACCTAAATGATGAAGTTGGTGGAAGGATGCCATCAAGAGGAGGTAGATGAAATAATGTACATGGTGGGATGCCTTTAAGAGCGATAACTTGATTATCATGAATGTACTTGAGACACAAATTATGCATGGAGGGAATGGATTGAGATGCATGGAGCCAAAGAGTACCTAAGAGCATGTCACAACCTTTGATTTAAGATGTCATAATGAATGGAACAAGCATGGTAAGAGGGCCAATAATAATGAGAAGTTTGATAACCAAAATAATTAGGAACTAGATATGAGATATTAGAGATTGAACATTTGATAGCCATGATAAGTGCAATAGAACACACATTAATAGGAACCGTTGGATAGATCATGGTGTTGTTGAAAATATATGAACCAATAGAACCATTGATATGTAGTTAATTAGAAGTGAATGTAGCATGATAATATTGATCCAAAAATGAAATTATCTGGTGGTGATGCATCATTAGAAGTGACAATGAAGTTAAGAGGCCCCGATGAAGGAGGGGGCATAAATTGATATGTTTGATTAGCAAAAAAATTAGGAGCTTGTGTGTCATGCTTAGGTAAAGGGTCATTGCATATTTTTTACTTTTTATTATCATTGATCATATGATAAGTAGATGGCATAGAGGAGCTCAAGTGAATTATTGTCAATGAGATGTCCGAGTTTGAAGCAAAGATAAGTAGAATGCCCGATACATTGGTGATAGTCACATTCAACATTTTTCGTCATAATTGCATCCATGAGGGTGAGATGGGTCAAGATTAAGCGGTGGTGGAAGAGTGATTAGATTTATTTTAATGAGTTGAGGCAATATAAACCGAGGTGCATAGGGTAATTTGGTGAAAGTATGCTTTGGAGGTTTCCATTGAAGATTTTCAGGTGGAGAGATGACATTAACAATTTCCTTTGCTTTGATGGGCTTAGGAGATGGCTTGAATGTTGATTTAGCTTAGAACTTATGAGAATAATATGACGAAGCATCGTGATATTTTAGTTTTCATGTAGAGAGGAGTTTGAATTCATGCATTTTGAGTGTATGGCATGATTGATCAAATGAAGGAGAGGTCTCAAAGATAACACTCTCTTGAAGTGGTGGTAAGAGTATTTGAATTTTTTTTTTTGCAATTTAGAATCAAGTGAGGACATTTTTCATCTTAGCTAGGTTGTTCTTGTAACACAAAACATAATCTTCTAACTTCTCATTGGATGTTTGTTTGATTTGATATAGTTGTGTGTAAGAGATCTTGGTGCCGATATTGATTGAAAAGTGAACAAGAAAAGCATCGACTAGATGCATAAAAGAAGTTACCGAATGAACAGGTAGATCATAAAATCAACACATGGTGTAATCTTGAAGAATTCTAAGAAATAACTTAGCTAGCAATGTATGATCATCCACATAGTTGAGGCATGCCACATGAAAAGATATGAGATGCTCTTGAGGGTCACCATGGTCATTGAAAGTGGGCAGTTTAGGGGTGAAAAAGTTGGAAGGAAGAGGATAAGAAGAAATGGCGTGTGTGAAAGGGGTATGAAGGAGTAATGATGAATCAAGAGATGGAGAGGAGCATGAAGTAGCTTGTTATAGTTGAAGGATTTAAACTTTTAGATCATGATATAAGGAAGCTAAGTCTTGAGGGCCAGAAGAAGAAAATTTCGTGTGAGAAATAAGAGGTGGAGTGAAATAGTTGGTAGGAGTAGGAATGAAAGTGTGAATAGTAGAAGTAGGTGGAAGGTTAGAAGAGGAGGTTATGTTGCAATAGGAATGGAAGCAGTATTAGAGGTAAGAGGGTTAAGATCAACTAGGTTGGTGGCCTCCTCACGAGTAACGAATGTGAGAAGATCTAAATCTTACAAATGTTTAGAAATATGATCTTGGAGATCATGAAGGTATTCATCAGTAAAGGGTGCATATGTTTTAGCCATGATAAAAGATGAAAAAATTCCTAGAAGCAAGGTTGGGTTCGAGTGATGGGTTCACCAAATGATTTAATTTAATTTGAATCAAATCTAATATTGTAGAGTAAGCGATATATAAATGACAAAGTGCAACAATGACATAAGAAAACTAATATGTAGATGTAAAACCCTAAGCAAGAGATATAGGAAAGATTACTTAGCTAATATACAAACAATTTGGGCGATGCGGGAAAAAGGAAGTGATGTACAAGATGTAAACAATGTCGTAATCAATCTCTGTAAATTTTTTAACTTGAGAATAATTCCAAACAAGGACTCCTGGGCACTAGTGACTACTCCTTGGCACTAGTGACTACATAGAGGCTTTGTATTTTTTTTTTTTGTGTCATATTTTCTCTTTGTTGATCACATGTTGTTGACACTATGATCTTGAAGGTACTTGTAACATGTAAAAGAGATGTTCACCTACACAATCCCACAAAACCACATCAAACCTAAAAAGAAAGATGTAAAATGGTAAATTAGATCGACCTCGATAGTCACCCCGAGAGTGAACTTACGATTGAGCACTGTGTGCTACATCTAAGAATCCATGTAGTTCTTGTGAGTGTGTATAAATTGTGCCTTAGATGCCCTTGTGCATGTGCACTTGATAGCGGGTTGCAACTAGAATCTAGTAATGTAGTAGAATGTGTAGATAGAATAGAATGAAATTCCCCTTCCTATGTAGTTTATGCAAAGTTGTTGAAACCTTTGTCCCTTAAATGAATGTTAGATGGAGGCTTTGAAGTGCTTTAGATGCCTTTGGATGTAATCTTAGGTGCTTATAATAATGCTTAGTGTTTGGTCCTTAATTTTGAACATATAACTATGTATTTATATGATTCTCTTGTTTGAATTTTGTAATTGACAACTAGAAGGTCAACCCATAAGTGAAAAAGATGTCCAAAAAAAAAATAGACCCGGAAGGAGTGAGTAGGGTGAAAAAGGGTCATGGGCGCCCAGGAGGATAGGAGCACCTAGGCATTTTGTCTTGGTCTTGGGTGAGTCTTTGGTGTTCGATGCCATGAAAGATAAATAAGTAAAGTTATGGTGGGTTACGAGGTGTGTAAGACCAAAGAGAAAGCAATAAATAAAAAAAAGAGGCCAAAGATAGTTGTTAACCACTAATTTTATTTCTTAGGAATCATATGAATGTTAGTATCCTTTTAGGACCTAGAAATGTACCAAAGTACATGATTTTATGTCTACACTCATGGATTTATTAACAAAAACCACTTGACAAAAAGGGGAAAATGTAGAAACCAAAATTTGGTTCACTATCCCCCCCATTTCACGTTTTCTTGCCCCTTCATCATTATTGTGCACACTCGCACCCATGTCCCTATTCAAAATCCTATTTTCCTTCTAAATCAAATATATTTCCCATCATTAATATTTATTCGAGGATCACATTATTACACTTATCACCCATAATCATATTAGTCATCCCTAAACATATTTATTACCTTAATTACATCCCAAAATCTCCCATTTATCCTTTCTAGACTCACCACCTACCCCTATTTAATATTTCCAACCACCCTTGCCTTTATTAAATGCACTTCCACCCCATCCAACCACTATTTCCCATACCTATACAACTCAATATCTCTTCTAACTCACAAAATTAACTTCTAGCCCTAATCACCACCTAATTGGGCCTCATCTCTCAAGTTTTACATCATCCACATAAGAAAAATCAACGACCCCCCATAATCGGCACGACCCTATATATACATTATCACCCCCTTTGTAGAAGGATGAAACTTTTGAGATTCAACCTCCGGAAAATTTTATAGGTTTATAGGTTTCTTGCCTTCTTGTGAGCTTCCACCAACCTCTTGAAGCCACTTTGGAGCCTTTGTCTATCATTTTGGAAGATTTAGAGCTTGGAGATTGTTGGAAGACCCATTAGCCATTTGCATGTCCATTTTGTCATTTTTAGCTCTGCAATCACATCGGCCTGATTTTTTTGCTTCACATAGCTCATTTAGCACCCATCAACCCTCACCAAGCCCTAAGTCAGCCTCGGTCTCCACCAATTGTTCCCGGTCACTATCGACCCAATCTACCTCAACTATTTTTCTACTTCCTATCCCTTCTTTTCTCTATCTCTCTATCTCTAAAACACCTAGATACTTCAATATTTGTGTTCTTCCTGAAATACATCCTAGAATTTCACTTTTCTGTCATAGTCACCATTGACTTGCCTCTCGGTCTTTGTAGACCTCTGTCTAGTTTGCATTCTTTGTCTGAATTTTTCATTGTATGCATTATCCGATCGTGTTTAGTATATCTCCAAATATTTCTATTCTAGTTATCTTTTGTATCTTATATATTTATTTTTTCAATCAATATTCTAAACAAGTGGGCTGACATCCTTCCTAGGAAGTTCATCACTTCTCGGAATGGATTTGGTCAGGCAACCCATCATACAAATCTACTAGTTTTGTCTTGTGTAGCTATCTTTTATGTTGTGCGGGTCATCAAAGTCACTACATAAATGATTTGTGCACTTGTATTCCATCACCATCACTATCAAACCTTAGAGGTAGCCTTAAACCCTCATAACTTTGGAGTTTCTTATTTTCTAGCATCTTATTTCATTAATTTGGAACAAGAGTAGAAAACTTGTCAAACATTTAGTGACTATATGGTGTCATAAGACATCATTTTACAAATGATTCATATTTTCTAATTGATGTGTATTCATAGTGTTGTGTTGTGTTTAAATTCTATATCATCCATTGTTTCTTATGTATATCTAATTTTGTTGTCAAGTCATGATTTTATTTAGATGCACTATTGAGGTAACCAACATCCGTTAAGTTGATATGTAGGTAGGTTGAAAAATGGAAAATTGAGCCTTATTGAAAAATTTGAAGGGAAATATTTTCAAACATGGAAAGTCCAAAACCAAGCTGTAATTGATTGATAAATACCTATGGGAAATTATTGACCAAAAAATGAAAAATTCTAATAGATGAAGCAACAAGATGGAAAAACAAGGATCAAAAAGTAATTGTAATTATCGACCTAGGACTATTTGATGCATATTTGCATCATATAGATCTAACTAAGTCATCTAATGACATTTGGGTGATAATGATCAAGCTATTTGGATCTAAAGTTGGTAGTGAAACAATTGTAGTTTCACAAAACAGGGATGGTAGCCTATGAAATATATTAATGTGAAATCAACCATTTACATAGGAAGGAGCTGCAATACTTATAGGTATTGTACAACTGAATACAAACAAGAAACTAAGTTACACAGGTGTAACCACATTCCAAATTACATAAGCTTCTAATAACATCTGGGAAGCATAAATGAATAATTACAATTATATTGTTAAAACAATATAACTACACCCGTATGCAGACATAAATACAATTAGATGGTTATGAAGGAATATAACCATATAACAACATTATTTAATTAATAACATTAATTAAATAATTTATTATATAATGCATAATTAATTATATTAGGTAAATAATTAACCTAACATTCCCCCCCTTAATTGTGCATTGTCTCAAGGGATGTGGAGAGGAACTCTCTGAACAACTCGAACTTGTCACATGCAAGTGACTTTGTGAAGATATCTGCCCTTTGTTCAGTTGTTGGAAAAAATGAAGTTGGATGTTGTGCTTCAACACATGCTCGTGTATGAAATGAACCTATACCTCAATGTGCTTTGTTCTCTCATGAAACACTGGATTGCGAACAAGTTTGAGAACACCTTCATTGTCAACATACATGGTGGTCAATTTGTCTGTGGTATTCCAAGTCCTTCTAGTATGCGACGTAGCCAAATCGCTTCACAGATAACTTCTCCTATAGAACGATACTCAACTTTTGTGGAAGAGTGAGAAATGAAGTGTTGTTTCTTGCTTCCCCATGATATTGGTCTAGATCCCATAAAGAATACAAATCTAGAAGTAGATTTTCTATCATCAATGTTACCTGCATGATCTAAATCTGAATATCCAATTAAGAAGAAGTTGTCGTTCTTCTTGTATTCTAGACCAAGATCCACTGATCCAATGACACACTTTAGGTTCTTGCATGAACCTGGATAGATAGCTTCACTGCAAAGCTGATATCTAGTCTAGTGTAGGTTAGGTAAATGAGACTCCCAATCAAGCTGCCGATAGAGAGTGGCACTTACCTCAGGAGATGGATCTGAATGAGATAACTACAATCTGTTCTCCATGGGTGTAGTAATTGGTGTGCAATCCATCATCCTAAAATTCTCGAGTGTAGTCTTGGTATATTTCATCTGAGAAACAAAAATGTGATTATCTTTCTGCCATACTTCCAATCCAAGACAATAATGCATCAGCCCGAGATCGGTCATGTCAAACGATCGATTAAGATATTTCTTCATTGTATTGATCATCCTCACTGAATTGCCAGTGATGACTAGATCATCGACATAAACAACAACAATCACCATCTCCCCATTTATTTTTGAGGTAGAGATTGGGATCGTATGGATTTCTAACAAATCCATGTTGTACGAGATGCTCATCAATCTTGATGTACCATGCCCGGGTGCTGTTTGAGGCCATACAAAGATTTCTTGAGTCTGCATACCTTTACTTCTTGACCAAGTACTACATATCCCTTAGGTTGAGTCATGTAGACTTCTTGTAAATATCCGTTTAGGAAGGCACTTTTTACGTCCATTTGGTGGACTTTCCATCCAAACTGTGCAGCTAGAGCAAAGATCATCCTGATCGTTTTGATCTTAGCTGTGGGAGCAAATGTCTCCTCATAGTCAATGCCTTCTTTTTGTGCATACCCCTTTGCTACAAGTCTTGATTTATACTTGTCCATTGTCCCATCTACTTTGTACTTTGTTTTAAATATCCATCTGCATCCAATGGGTTTCTTCCCTGGTGGAAGATCGACAAGTTGCCAAGTGTTATTCTTCATCACTGATTAATATTTAGAATCCATGGCATCTTTCCAAGCTTTTAATTGTAGGGCTTCCTGGACTGTAGAGGGCTCATCTGATTTAATAACTCTACTCATCAAAGCAAAGTTAACTTCTTCTCTTGCTTTACTTTGAGTCCGTGGTCCAGGGGTGGATGTATCCAGTGGAGCATCCATTTTTGCATCTCGTAATGTACTTATACACCATTTAGGCATACATTAAACTGTTCCTATGGGTCATGGTTCTATCTGATCAACACCATCATCCTCATCATCACTTTCATCTTCCGAGGGCGAAGGTGAAAAATCTACATCTTGTGAGTGTGGAGGAGTCTCTGCTTCCTTCTTCTCGAAAAACTCAACATCTTTATTGGTGTAGACTTTTCTGGTCTTAGGATCCATCAATCTATACCCAAGAGTATCTTCACTGTACCCAATGAAGATGAGTTTATGTGACTTCATGTCCAATTTATTTCTGTTTTGTTTGGGTATGTGCATGCTTGCTTTGCACCTGAATACTCTGAGGTGTGCAATAGATGGTTTCCATTTTGACCATGCTTCTTGTGGTGTTATTCCATCAAGAGTAGTTGTGGGTGCTCTGTTCAAAAAATACACTGTTGTCTTTGCTACTTCTGCCTAGAATGTCTTTACAAGTCTGGAATCATTGATCATGCATTGCACCATTTCCATGATAGTACGATTTCTTCTCTCAACAACACCATTTTGCTGCGGTGTGTGTGGAGGAGGCATTTGTCAACGAATCCCATGAGTTTGAAGGTAGTCTCTGAACTCATCATTGGTGAATTCCCCCTCAATCTTAGCAGAGAGTTATGATGTGATGACCAATTTCTTTCTCAACTGCTACTTTGAACTTTTTGAAGGTTTCAAATGCTTCACTTTTCTTGTGAAGACAGAAAATCCACATTTTTCTTGAATAGTCGTCAACACAAAGCATGAAGTACTGGAACCCAGAATGACTTGGTCATCGGACCGCAAAGATTGGTATGAACCAGGTCAAGTTTACCATGAGCTCAAAATGTACTCCTCTGGAATGAAGCTTTGTGTTGTTTTCTGCTAGGCAGTGAGGACACTTGTCTGTATCCTTCTGAAGAGATGGTAGCCCATGTACCATATTATGCCGTGAAGAGTTTCGAGATATTTGAAACTAACATGACCAAATCTTTGATGCCACAACTATGCTGAGGTGGAGATCTTAGCCACAAGTGTTTAATCATCTCTGTGAACAAAATCAAGTTGGAACATGCATCCCACATTGGAGGCTTTTGTAATTATTTTCAAGCCTCTTGATTTATCTCGAATCAAACACGTTTTCTTGTCGGATTGACTATCAAAGTCAATTTTTAGGTTATGATCTAGGAGTTGAATGACTGAAATAAGATTCTTAGTCAACCCAGGGACATATAGGACATCCGATAGTCTGCATTTGCATGAACCAAGGGGTAGAGAAATGTTCCCAATCCCCTAAATTGTATATGAAGAATCATCTCCCAACGAAACATGATTTTTTGATGGCATGTCCCTCATTGAAATAAACTAGTATCTATGGCCATTCATGTGTCAAGTGGCCCCCAAATAAACATACCAAACATCACTAGATGACGTGGATGGTTCACTTGATCGAGCAGTGAACAAGAAGTCTTCATTATCTGACTGTTCTTGTTGCTTAGCAATATTACCTTGCTGGTGGGGTCTTCTTTTCCAGTTCCCCTTTTTCTGCCCTTGATTGTAGTTAGAATGTCCCTTGTTAGATTATTGTGGAGGTCCAGAGTTGCTTGATGAACCTTTCTTGTAAGTATTATACCAAAAATCTTGTAGGTTATGTTCTCTTTTGCAGATTAGACATTGCTTCTTATGATTTCTATCCCTTGATACTGATTTAGATTTTGGGATTTTTGATAGGAATTAGGTTTTCCTTTCCATTTTAGATGTGAAGACAATGCTTGCTCCTCTTCATCATCCTTATTGTGCATTTCTTCCTCTTGTTGCAGGTAGGTTTACCCGGTTTGTCAAAACCAAGCTGTCTTATCTAACACGTTTAGTGTTGTGTGACAAAAATGTGGTAAGAAGAGTGGAGTGCTCTCGAACAATGGGAACGAGAGCATCATATGTTTGGTTCTCCGGGGCTAGAAGTGAAGCCCTTAATTCTCGTAACTCTTCTTAAGAAAGCTTCAATTTTTTCATTCTGCTTGAATTTTAATGTGTGTAACTGACTCTGTAAATTTAGTATAACATTCTTGTTCTTGGCCTTATATACTGTGCTCAACTTATCCCATGCTTCTTTGGCTATTTTGGCATCTAGAATGTGGGGTTGCACATCGTCAGAGACTCCAAAAAAGATGATGAGTTTGGCCTTCGATCCGCTTTATCAAACTACCACTATTATGTTGTATCGTAGTTGATCCGGTCGAGTACCATTCACAACATGCCATATTTCTTCATACTCAAGCCGTGTCTTGATTTTTGTCTTCCATGCAACATAGTTGTTTCCTCTGAGTAGTTGTGAATCTGGAAGAAAAATTTTGGGGGCATTGGTGCCCATTTTGTAGAGATCAGCGTGATTTTAGCTCTTATCACTCCAAGTATAAGGTCTCCCAATCTATATACCGTCAATCTAATATACCGAACCTTTCTATATACGCGCCCTTCCGATATACCCGGCGGTACGTGGAAGAAGCTTGCCCTTTCTATATACCCGGTGGTACGTGAAAGAGGTGTTAACACACGTGAAAGAATTCAATACATGGTACCAAGACAATACTGATGGGGTCTGTGTGATTATTGACACCAGCTCAAAGAAATATCCTCATATGCGTGCGTAACTTCGCTATATACTTGGATAATTTCTCAGTCGGATTTATGTCATGCAATCGTTCACAGACGGATGGGATGGTTCATAGTGTGTGCATTGTGACCTTATTACTCCCCGTCGATTTAAAGGGACAATGCCTAGACAACATTGTTGCAACTATATTAGGCATTAAGTGTAGTAGTAGTCGTGATGGCTTTACCTGTAAGCGCTTCCCAGAGGCACCGTATATACCGAATGCTGCGAATGAGATCTAGGATCTTGTGAGTGTTATAGAACCAATTTTATACTAATTTTGATTACAAATTTTGCCAGTTTCTGAGTAGTTACAAAGTTTGCAGTTGACTATGACAACCTGTAAATTAGTACAATATGTTGAAGTATACAAATTGCATTCAATTTTTTTGAAAAATTGAATGGCAAGTATTTTTTTTTAATTTTGCGGGCCTTGGTGGTCTCCGGAGCCCAAAATGACCCAAGATGCATAGAATTGCAAAAACCAACTAAAAATGAAATTTTTAGCTATCCCCCTCGTAAGGATATTACTTGTATAAATTAGAACATATACATCAAAATAGCATGAGAGAACACCAAAATATAGATAAATTATGACAATATGCTCATATAATAGCTTTGCCACTTCGAGGGGGCAACCTCCAATACCACTTCGAGGGGGTAACCTCCAAACCATACAATAACACTCCAATACTCAATATGATGATCAACTACAACCTTCTAACCCCTATATATACCATTCTAACCTATGGCCAATACTAAGGCCGACCTCCTAAGCATAATAAATCATAAATGAATGATATAATAAGATAAGGGGATGTGTGCCACATGTCGGCATCTCCATCAATACATATACATCATAACATTATATCCCATGTGAACCCATACATATAACTAAGGGGATGTGTGCCACATGTCGGCATCTCCATCAACCCATATACATTATAATATTATATCCCAAGGTACATAGCATTGCCTCCCTCTTTGACATGTTTCGTCCCCGAAACATAAGAAGAAGCCATATAATGAGTGTGCTTTAAATTATTGCACACTTTTTGCCAAGCTCGATCATCCAACCACCCATATGAAATCCTATCCTGTGTAGTAGCTTCATCATCAACATCTTCTTCTTGATGTTGCTTCTACTTCTGATTCTTCTTCTTCTACTTCTTCTTCTTTTTATTTTTCTTCTTCTTCTTCTGCTTCATCTTCTTCTTCTTTTGTTGCCCATCTGTCCATGAAAACTTGTTCAGTTCCTGCAAAGACCAATTAGACTTTTCCTTTTCTAACTTAGAAAATCAAATATGTGTAGGGCCACTAATCCACAACTTGAATAACCAAATATCTGATGGTTTAGAGAATTTATCCCTAAATTTGTTCCACCATTCTCTAGCATCAATCCTGCCATCTCCAAAAAAAGCTACCATCCCCATGATCCACAAAACTAGGGTTTTAGGAATTCTGAAAATGTTTCGGTAGATGGATAAAAACACAAAGAAAAAACCCTAACTGAAATTTCAAGAGCTTTCCGAAAATATAAATTTTGCTAAAAATACCACAATTTGCTTCCTGAAAAGTGAATTTATGAAAAAACCTAAAACACCAATAACATCCGCAAAACAAATCCAATGGAGCTGAATTTTTCAGATATTCTGACTTAGAGTGTTTCCAAATTATGATGCAAAAATTGGGAAAAAATTCGATACCATCTTCAAGATATACTCGAAACAAAAAATTAGGGTTTTTGCCCTAATTTTGGCCGAAATCACTGCTCTGATACCACTTGTAAGGATATTACTTGTATAAATCAGAACATATACAGCAAAATAACATGAGAGAACACCAAAATATAGATAAATGATGACAATATGCTCATATAATAGCTTTTCCACTTCGAGGGGGAAACCTCCAATACCACTTCGAGGGGGTAACCTCCAAACCATACAATAACACTCCAATACTCAATATGATGATCAACTACAACCTTCTAACCCCTATATATACCATTCTAACCTATGGCCAATACTGAGGCCGACCTCCTAAGCATAATAAATCATAAATGAATGATATAATAAGATAAGGGGATGTGTGCCACATGTCGGCATCTCCATCAATACATATACATCATAACATTATATCCCATGTGAACCCATACATATAACTAAGGGGATGTGTGCCACATGTCGGCATCTCCATCAACCCATATACATTATAATATTATATCCCAAGGTACATAGCACCCCCTTTGGAGAAAGTTGCTGGAATGGAAAAATAGGATTAATAGGGCAAATTTTTTTACCCTAAATTAGGGATTTTCTTGCAAAAAATGTGGAAGTCTGTTTATTTGTAGAACTAGCTTAGTTTAGAGATGAGGTTTCGGCTAAATCTACCTCTAAATGTGGCGGTTTCACTGTTATGCCACTAAAAATCAAAACATATGTCTTTAGTGGGATTTGACCCACACACCTCTCACTCCTACAACTAATGCGCTATCCACCAAGGCGCATATGCATTTGTTATATCAAATGAACAAATTGTATTTAACTAAAGGCAAATTTGACTCACCTAAAAAATGGCGACTTGGCAAAGGATAGGGCTCCATGTGGTTGTGACTTGAGGTTGATTTAGGGTTTTTCCTTTGCGTAGAAAATGGATCTCACCTTTCTTTATCTCCTTTGATGGCTTCTATGTGCTGTCGCCATGTATTTCTTTCTTTATCCTCCTCTTTGGATTGAAAACAACCATTTTTGCTTTCACGCCCCTTTTTTGCTTTTGTATGATGCTAATGACCACTGATAATCCTTTGCTTGCTGTTTGCTTTAGTTTTCTGCATTTTTTTAATGTAAGTCCATTGTATTTTCTTTGTGTAGGTCACAAAGAATTGACTCCACATTTTTCCTTTGTTTGTAGGTGCTACGTGGAGAGTGGAGGCTGGAACGACTTCTTTTATCTATTACTTTGATTGATTTCTTTCATGCAGGTTGCAGGCTGTCTCTTCTTTGTTTTCTTGTCTTTGTGTAGGTCTACGATGTGAAGTAGTTTCTTGTAGGAACTAACTTATATGTAAGTGCATGGAGGTTTATTGTAGGCCACAGGTCACTGAGGGAGCCATGGAGGACGGCTTGGACGTGGCACACGTAGAGGAGCCTCAACCAAATAACATAACCATTTAATAGCTTGAATAGATTGGTCAGAAAGCTCTGTTAGGAGCTCAGTCACTCCAAAATTAAAAACAAACAGATAATATTATCTGTACAAAACCCCTGAATGGGTTTTTTTATAATGTATATATACTGCAAATTTTTTTTCCTGGTGCTGGGTGCACCAGTGCAAAAAACAAATTACATTCCAAACACCTGTGAATAGAAGTGTGTGAGGAGGCGGGGATGGGGCCGAGGCTGCACTGAGGCTCTCGAGATCTTTAAACGCTTCTCAAAAACTCCTCTATCTCGGATTCTCTCTCTTTCCACACCTTCACAGGATCACAGGTCCATATTTTTGCTCTAGTACCAAATGTAGTTTCACAAAACTTGGATGGTAGCCTGTGAAATATATTAATGTGAAATCAACCATTTACACAGGAAGGAGCTACAATACTTATAGGTATTGTACAGCTGAATACAAACAAGAAACTAAGTTGCACAGGTGCAACCACATTCCAAATTACATAAGCTTCCAATAACATCCGGGAAGCATAAATGAATAATTATAATTATATTGTTAAAACAATATAACTACACCTGTATACAGACATAAATACAATTAGATGGTTATGAAGGAATATAACCATATAACAACATTATTTAATTAATAACATTAATTAAATAATTTATTATATAATGCATAATTAATTATATTAGGTAAATAATTAACCTAACAATAATGACACTAAAACAAGGATTGTTTGAGTGGGAAAATGTGAGAAAAACGACAATATGGTATACCATATCCGTAAGTTTTCTCCATATTGAACCGATTAGCGGGAATATAGGATAATGATGATAAAGTTGTTCTATTAATAACATACCAAATATTTACTCAAATGCTGTTTTTACTCTAAACAAAATCAATCCTAGTTCGAAAAGCTAATCTCCTCTCTAATTAAAGAAGAAAACGAAACAATATTTTTCCGAGAAGAGAAAAGCTGTAATGGTTATAAAAAGTATTCATCATTCCATAAAGGTAAATATAAATTCAAATATCTAAGGAAACATATTTTGTTCCATCATTGCAAGTAGTTAGGACATCAATTTATGAATCAGTAAAAAAAAAAGATCAAGATCTCTTAGATGATAAGATAGATCAATAGGATTTGGCTGTTGAAAATGATTGGGAAGATTTCTCTCCTCATGCAAGTGAAAATGAACCTATTAGCTATCCTAGTGATGAAGATTATTTATACTAAGTAAATTCATCGGAGGATGGATGTACTAGAGGTAAGAGGGTGATTCGTATCCTCGAGTTCGTCACTACCTTAGAGGACACATTTTTCTTTAGTGACACCTTTTGGTTTGTTTTGTGTGTGATTAATAATAATAGAAGATAAAATCCTTGTTCTATGTGCAGTGTGGTTTTTATAGTTCTCATGTTGGTATTGTGATGCACATATCTAGACCATAGATACTAAAGTAAGAAGTGTTCTTGATATCTCAATTGGTTTGGTTGAGGTGAATTGGTCGATGGGTCCCGATTCATGTATTATCCAACTTAGGTTTATGGGTCCCTATTCATGGATGTTTTAGTTCCCACAGTCAAAGTGATGATCAAGACCATGTGCAAGCTACAAAGTGGAAAACTACTTGGTTGTAGGTGGTGATTTCTCCCATATTAGTACTAAGGGGGGAATTTTATAAATAATATTGGTATTAATCACATGGGTGAGTTATTTTTAGGTTGTTTTATTACACGTAAGTATTGTTATGTGAGTTATAACAACTCACATAACAATAGTGTTGGTTCTACTATTGTATCGTTTGACTCCTTATATTAGAGATATACACACTTATTTATTTATATTATTTCCGCATAATAATTGATCCCAAGGTTTCTTGTCATGTCAAAAATCGACTAAATTATTAGAAGGAACATTATAAATCACATTATTAAATTCATAGTTGTATTCATATAGGACTTTGCAAAAACTACATTTACATTGATCCCCTTTTGGTATATTGGTATGCAATACATAATTCACTTATATTGATGCATTGATAAGGTTAGTCTAGCTTAATAGCTCTTATGACATCTTTGTTTGAAGTATCGTTTGAATTTTGAATACGAAGATCCAAATTTTTTATCATCACAATAGATAGATATAAATCCAAAATCCATAATATATGACAAATATAAGGTTGTACTATAAATTTTATATCATTTAGAGTAACTCGTGATATTTTCATAACACCTTATACGATTTCATACATGACACTATCCATAACCCTTTTTTCATTAATACTATCCAACATTTAGATTTTTTTAATCCTAGGTTGATTTTAAAATCACCAAAATTGTAGTAATTAATGAAAAGTATTCCCAATCCTATTTCAAGATTTTATGGTCATTGTACACTCATTCAAAACACTAAAACATGTAAAATTATTCCATTGCACATTACCTTCCACTTATTGCTATTTTGTAGACAATATTTATTGACCAATATAGCGTGTTTCAAATAAGATTAGGAATATTTATTTTATATTCTAAAATATCACATTAGTATTAATTATTTTATGATTAATTATTAAATGTTTAAAACATTTGGGTGAACCCACTCACTGTCTAATACCAACCCCTATGGTTTTTCGTTTGTCATATGAGAGTTTCATCTATCCCCCTTTAGGATTTGATTTTGGTTTTATTATATATAGTTAGGATTTCATTTACTCTTCCCATTGTATACATTGCATGTTATTATCTTCTATGGGTGAATTTTTTTCACATTTGGCATATTATTTTATAATGGTGTTTACATGGAAGAACCATACTTCTATATGGTGCTAGAAACATTGATATGGTTTTAGATGGATGTTTATCCATGTTTACATGTTCCTTTCATTATTTGTAGCAAATAATATAATTACACATGATTATGATGATTTATCTATATGTACTTTTGAAAATGATAATCTAGCTTCTTTTAGTGATACATTCTACATAGCTTATTATATAAACACACAAAAAAATGTTTATAATTCTTACACTTTACTTGATAGTGATCAATATATATATATATTGATCACTATCAAGTAAAGTGTAAGAATTATAAACATTTTCAAGTAACCATACATTGATCACTATCAAGTAACCATATGGAATATAACATGATCCCTATCATAAAAATGTGATAAATCTTGAGTGGTTTCATTAATTCCCTCTCCCTCCTTTTTACCTCATGGTGGATTCAACCAATATAATCCACCTTAGCCTAGATATATACTCATATTATATGCCGATGGAACTTATGAGTTTCATTAAAACCCAAAGGGTAGGCCATGAAATATTCATCCTCCCATTGATCATGTTGGAGAAAACAAGAAATCCTATCTCATTCTACCTCCACTACATAGAGCCATGACACAAGTAGCTGAAAATTGTGATATAATTAAACAATGCTATAACAACCAAGATAAAATGGATGATGAGAAAGACAATTGTATACATGATAATATAACTTAATAATTATATAAAATCCACATCACTATGATAAGTCCAATAAATATTGATACGACTCATACACATTTCATATTAATCAATTATATTTCACCCTAGAAGACTTTGGAAGGCCTCCTACATCATATAATAAGATATGACCTTATAAAGATAAAGGGAAAAAGTCTCCTATGGACATTTTTGCAATACTAGTAAAATAATGATGCCTCATAGTATCCACAATAATCATTGAAACAATATAGATATGGATTAAAAATGTACAAAAATGGGATGCAATGGTCATGGATTAGGAAACATGAACAAGGCATACGAGAAACCAATCATTCCATTTTATCATAAATGTAAGATGCGAATCAAACAAAGTAACAATTTTTGCATGAAATAAATACCATTTTAATTTCATCGTAGATGTCTTAGTGCTTTTAATCATACAATATAATGATACAAAACCCCTTGTCTAAATATTTTGTCAAATATAGAAAAAATTGTAAACAAGAAGCAATATTATATAACACTATACTATTGAAAATGATTCAAAGTGTAATGACCATGAAAATCAAGTGAAATCAGCCATTGATATAGATTAATCAAGAAAATATCATAAACCTTACCAGAGGACATTCATTTAATTTCACATGACTTAAAAACATGCATAAAGGGACTAAATATTCATTTTAAAGGTCATAGAGTCATAAAATGCTCAACATTTTCACATTTGGCTTTAAAACATAGTAGGAAACACCTAATGAAAAATGACCACAATACAATAAAAATTGATCTCATAAATATACCGGGTAAAAATATCAAAGATTAACACTCATCGGATATCAAAGACAAATTTCAATGTAATCTCAACCAGTTACTCAAAGATAATTTATCCCACCTCTAGTAAAACAAGACATACATGATAATACATTTGACCAAATAATCATAGTCATCTCCGAGAACAATGTAGTGGTATCTTTTATCTTTGAATCCTTAACTTTCTTGACTAGTCATGTTTGTTTAATTTAATGATCTCTCGAAATGTATTTTCTCACTTGCATTTGTAATTGTGATTTCCTTGATTCTTCCTCTTAGGAATTTTCATTATTTTGAGAGTTTCATCATCTATTTTAACTTGGGTGCACATGCATAATTTTACTTTTCTCACTTTTTAACCACCAATATTCACATATTTCTTTGTTCGTATCTTGATAATGTAGTGCTTAATAAGGGGCACATCATACACTACATGAGTGTTATGCTTATTAAGAACTTTAGTGATATGACTTATATACTTAGGGGAAAATTTTACATTTGGACTGTCATTAATTATCTCTCACTCTCATAGGGGCCCATTTATATATTGAGATATGTATTAGAACACACATTTGACACAAACATGCATTGCGAGTTAGATACAAGATATATATGCAACCCATATATCATACAATTCCATTATGCTTACACCCAAGAACAACCTATGCACATTAGGAGCATGCCTATATCAGAGACACTTATTTGCACTTTACGACACATATTTCTATTTGGTTTCATTGACATATTGAGCCATGATATTTGCTATTCTAATGTATATATTACGTGCATTGTTATATGTGTACATCTATGTTGAGATTATCATACATTATCAATTGATTCATCAACTGTATTATATATACTTGATTGATTATTTTATTTTACTAAAATATTCAAAAATACAAAACCAAGACCAATGCATTACTTGAATTAGTGGTACATGTTCACATACAATGTTTCTTATTATGTTATATTTGATTTATATAATCATTCATTACACATGTTTTTCACAAGTATACTTGAGTTAGATGCATGAAACACAAGCTTTACATGGATATATACATATTAATGCTTCATATTTCTCACACCTAGGGAAACCTTCCTACATTGGGGTATGCCTATGTTGAGGGCATATTACTCATATTCTAGGTTCTATATTTACAAGATAGCTCATTAACCATAGTGAGCTACTTAGATTGTGATCAAGAAAATACAAACCTAAACTTCAAGGAGGTTTTATAATAAATGTAAAAATCTAATTATAATTTAAATATAAAAAAGGATGTTATCCAACGGGTAGTGGTATAATGGTTCTTGGGTGTCCTTGTAATTGGGATGTCCAAGGTTAAAATCCCGGCTTCGTGTTAAGGATGCCTATTACCAATAGTTTGGATTCCTTGGTGATAGGGCACCATAATAATATGGTATAATCCATAGCCAAGAGCTTAAAACTTCCATCCTTAGATTGTTCCCGACCGATGTGTGGGCTGGTGATGCCACAATGGGCTAGGGCCCTCTCCCTAGGTAACCTAAATTAAAATATATAGAAAGGATGTATATAAGTAAAGGATAATCCATATACCGCAAGTTTTGGTGATACAAAAATAGGTTTTTAGAAAACTCAAGGAGAATAAAAGAGGAGCTAAGGAGGAGATCTTAGGATTGTGAAGTAGTACACCTTTTTGTGATCGGTTTAAGAAAGCAATGATTTGAGGTAGAATCATCCTATTTCAATTTTGCATTTCCTATTTTTTTGTTCTATTGTCTCTATAAAGAGTTACACTATTAAAAACCATGAACTATTATTGAATGTGATGATTCCCTTAGAATTTTCTTGTGATTTAATTATAGTTAGTTTGAATAATGGCTTAAGGAGCTTCTAATACCCACAAATTATGTTTCCCATTCCCCATTTCTATAATTATCTCAAATATTGAGGGTTCATAGGGTTTACATAATTTAGTCTAGGGTTTACACAATTTACCCTAGGGTTTACATAATTTTCCCTATTCTTACTTAATTTATCATAGGGTTTTTAGAATTAATTTAAGATTTAAATATCTTTCCTTCAAATCTATCCCAGATTTTACAAATTTTATCTTAATATTTTCATTTTACTTCTAAGGGTTCACATACATTATTAATCAAATTTAAATGAAAATCTATATACCTATAATATGGGATTTTTCACTCTTCTTCTTCCACTAGAGGGTTTTCTTGCCTTGAAGGTTTTAGTTTTGCTCCATGTATCGTTGGTTTTCCATTTATTTATTTATTTATTTTCCTCTATGTTGTATTGGTTCCTTTCTCCTCTTCATTTTTTCTATTTTTTAATTTTTTCTCTCCTTTTTGTTATGTTTTATTTTTCTTATACTATAGTTATTGTCTACTCTCCATTTTTGCTTTCTTCTTTGTTATTACGAATATATTGTGTAACATTATTAATAAATTGTGTTGTGTATTATTATTTAAATGAGATGTGAAACTCATTTAATAATAATATAGTGTGAAGTTATAATAAACAACTCACAGATAGAATTGAGTGAGTTATCCTAGGGATAAGCTGAGAGATTTGTGGAGAGATAAGTGGATTCAAGATGAGATTTGACTCCACCATAATAGGAAGGTCAATCTCTATATAATGTAATCTCTCATATGAATAAAACATCCCGGATGAATTCAATTTACAGATTATTCTATTTCCGGTGTTATTATTTTATTGTCAAATTTATGTGTTGAATGTATATGCAAATCTTTCCCGTTTTCTGCATCTGGTATCAGAGCTTGGATGGCTTGCACCTGTAAATAGCTTATGCTTGGAAGACGTCTCATTTGGACTTGACCCCTGGCACTAGAGAAGCGTGGAAGCAAAGATAGGCGTCAACTATTGGGAGAATACCGTTGAGCATATTGTTTCTTATACCAGCTGCGCAGCTGTAGATGTATTTACATGCAATGATTAATTTGTGCGAGGAATCTGCCAATTCTTAGATCACTGTACATGAAGGTTCAGTTCGGCATAGCACAAAGGCTTTCGGTCAACGAGGATCTCTCAAGAGACTCTCATCAGTTTAAAATATTGGATCATCCTTCATCTCGGCCCACTCATGAGATCCCACCTCCATATGTGGTCTCCTTGAAGATCTGAGACATTCTGAGTTGGTCAACGTGTCCAACCTGGACTGCGCAACTGTGGTGTTTAAATACATATCAGGCCGTAAGGAACAAATCATCCTGCATGTGCTGCTATACATTCAATTCAAGAGCCATACAACTCCAACCTATCTTGGTATTTGCATCAGAGAATCACTTCTGAGCGTTCTCCACCTCATTGCATGCATGTCATATGCTTTGCAAATCAAATGGATATGCATTCTGCCATACATTTATGAGTTGTGAGTTTCAATATATGGGATTATCTATTTGTAGACTTTTGTTTAAAGTTAGGTTGTTATTAATAGTTTGAAGTGTTTTTAGGTTATAAGCGATTCTATGATAAAATTTGAAAAGAAAACAAATCATGTCAAAAAGTAATTAAATATTACTTTTCTTGTTATAATTGTTCAAGTCACAAGTCAAAAGTATTCCTCAATTTGTCAAAAAAAAAAAGGTCAATGTCATTGTTAAGGTTTTGCAAATGTCTAGGATATTATTAAAAGAGTCTTGTTTTAATTCTTTTTTCATTTGATGGTATTTTAGCGGTCAAAATTAGCATTGAAAAAGAGTTTTAATAGTGTCAAAATTTTAAATTGTTTGTAATAAGAAAATATGTCACATTCCTGTTCAGAGTTGTATTTCCTTTTATAACTGCTTTGATGCAAATATGTTGTAGTAGAAAGATAAAAGCACAAGAAAAAGTAGCATCGTGTTTTTCTTGAAGAGGATGAATAGAGGTTCATGAGCAGGGGCTCGTACCTAGGACAAAGGTCTATTTTTGTCGAACAGGGGTTTGTATTTGGTGAACAGAGGTTCAGCGTACCAAGATCATGAGCATACAGAGGCAGGCATCTTTGTAGAAGACGTGTGAATGTTTTTCTCTACCTTTTTCACATTAGGGGAGTGTGTAATAGGGATTAATAATGTAAACAATAGGGAGTCTTTCCTCTCGTCATTGTTAAAATGAAGTGAAACAAAGTGGGAGAGCCTTTTGACATCCTAAATTATGTTTTTTCAAGTTAGATGTGGGTGTGGTGCGGTTGTGGTGCAAATGTGAAGTAACATTGCATCATATTTGTACCAACCCTAACATTTAAAAATAAAAAAAAAAAACCTTAATTCTCACAAATATTAATATTTGTGAGTAGATTTAAATCAACATTAGTAAATGATATTAATGTGAGTGTGTGCATATGACATGGGAACATTAGGGCACATCACTTATCTTATAGAATTTTGAAAGCTTTACGTGATAGAATATGTGTTTGCACCATGTGTAGGATTTTAGGTAGAAGTTGAAGCACACATGTGGAAGTTTTATCAATCCCTTCTTATAATATCATTTTACGTATTAAATTTCAATGAAATAATTTTTCATGGGTTTATCTTAAGACATGATTTAGAAACACACATATAATAAATTCTATTATGATTTGAACAAAATAGGAGTCTTAGATATTTGGGTGGTGGAAGACAAAATGTATTCCTTAATGAGAACACCTTTAAGATTTTTGTTTCTTCTTGATAAGTGGCGTATTCCTTGGACTCGTATACACCTAATTGTTCACTTTTCATCTTTTATATACATTACTAAAAATTTCCTTTGTGTAAATAAGGGTCACCAATGCATCTATTTCTAGAGCAGGTGCCTTAAGGGGCTTTTCGGGAATGGGAATGGTTATTCACGTAACCATTATGGGTTAGAGACAATACACAAAGAGAGTGTTCATTATTTTGTCTTGGCCTTAGTTTTCCTTGCACTAGGTATCCTTGTCTTCCTAGGTCTCATGCACATCACATTCACAACTTCTTGTTTGCATCTCATCACTTGGAATTTTTTTATCCATATCCATGATCTATAACACACTATTTTCACTTTTCATGACACCTTACCTCTTTTCAACACCTATGGCCAACACCATCACTCGTGGGTGATGGTGTCGGTGTTATAATTCCCCATGGATGAAGTTCTCACCCATATAAGATGACATCCTATATATACACTCACATCATTTGACATTCATAAGAAAAGGAATACATAATCATTCGGACTACCATTAACTCTTCTCTTTTGCATCATCCTCGCATTTACTTGCTTAGCTCTTGGTTAATCTTTCATATTGCTTGGATTGGATTGGATACTCTTCTTCTTGGATGGTTGCTTACATTTTTAGGTCACCTACAACAAGTCTAGGACATGAACGATGTTTCCCTTATCCACCTAAGAGTGACTCTCTCTTGGTGTGCTACTTATCTAGAGAGATAGATGCATCAGTGATCACCCTACAGGTATAAGGTGAGTTCTCTAACCATATATTGTCATTTTGCATAGATAAGTTCATTTCTTTCTTCATTGTGCTATGTTAGCTTAGTATTGTACATGTTTGGATGCTAGTTAGCATAGTACTCTTATCCATTATCAACTCCTTAGTTATCATCACTCTCATTTTAGTCTTGTTATGTATGTTTATTGTTGATTTATACCTCTCCATGCCTAACTACCGATATCTTAGTAGGGTTCTTTCCTCTATCTTGATCACGAGCCTTGGAAACCCTAGGTTGACCTAGTGTAGGGATTACCACCCTCTAGATATGTGACCCTAGCACTCATTGTAGCCCCTTTAAGTTTATCCTCTTATATGCCAATACATGTGTGTTTCCTACTCATTTCCTCGATACATTCATTGAATGGATGATTTAGGAGTGCAAGAAATTGAGACATATCTATGGCCTGCATACATGACCTATTTGCTTGTTATGTGTTATCTTCATTATTTTGTTTTACATGTCTTGGGATTTACACTTTTTTTTCTTTACCATTTTTAATATTGGAGTTTTTTTCTGTTTTGATCCACTATATGTCCTTTTGGTATTCACTCTCATGAGAAGACAAATCTATAACACAACAGATTTACCTCATTGTTGAATCTTAAGTTTTATAGATGCCTTGAAGGCATGACCACACCCAAGGAGAGAGGAGGTAATACAAAATCCATAATATTCAAAGAGTCAAATGGAAGTCATGGCCCAACAATGGTATAAAATAAACCACATCAACATACTAATATAAAAAATGTTACATTTTGGTAAGGAAAACTATAAGTAATCCTTTAAAGATGTTCTTTGAAAGTAAGATTCTTGTTTGCATATTTCAAGAGTAGAGTTCAATTATTATTGTGATGGATCCAATAGAAAGGGATGAGGGAATTTAAGTGGAGGAGAAATTGGTAAGGATTTTATCCCCTCCCTTATCTATGACCTAATGACTTATGGCTAGGGACTTAGAAAAGGAAGAAGGCATCCTAAAAATTTATGGATTTTATCGGTTTGCATGAGTGAAAATGCATTGGATAGTCATAATTTGGGGCAAATATTGGTAATATACATTTCCTTATATGTAATGGTTCATGTTGGTGTGTGGGATCCTAAATGTCCTCCACACATATGGAGGGTCATCTCACATGAGTTAGGTTTAGGGTTAGGTTTAGGGTTTCTATGTGTCATGCACTAGGGTTACTCAACACCCTATATGTATCCCTTCATTTGAAATTTATGAGTATGCCAAGACACTCCATTGTCTTTCTCTACATGTGCAAACTTTTTTACGTTATGCAAGTTCTTGATTGATTAATCGATTCTTCCTTATGATTATGTTGGAACTATTACGTTTCCTGAGAGTGTAAGCGTACGCCGGAAAAGCGATAGGCGAGCATGAGAATCTACAAGTGACTCTTCCGCATACCGACCTCTCGAGGTCGTGCCGAGACAACGACCCGGTGGGGGTAGAATATGCGAGACAAACTTAGTTAGGCGAGTCTAATGTCTTTGACACGCACTAGTGGAATTTGCGAATCTAAGGCAAAGAAGGCCCTTCTAACAGGTGGTGTGATAGATCGATCAGCAACGATGACTACTCGAAGGCTCCAATCAATATCGAGCTCGGCGTGATTCGATCTATAGGTTGTGGAATACGTGGAAAATGACCTGGGATTGTTTCGTGTATATCTCCCGATAAGGTCATATGGTGGATGATGAATATAATCGATTCTACGGACGATTTTCTGGCCTAGTCCAGAATTCCCTAGCTTCGTTAGCTGTTGTGTCCAGTAAGGATAATTGTTGGATAATGATAGGTGGAAGTGGGGTAGACTGGAATACTAGTGTGCGTAGGCCAGTGTCTATATCGGATTGACCTGTGGACTCGTTGGGCTATGGGATCTGTGGATCACAACCATAGACTCTCGGTTGTTGCGGTCCTGTTATGGTCATACGCGAGATCAAGTTCTAATCCCTAGTATCCAGTAATCATACGCTTTCTCGGCTTCATGTTTAGAATCAACGGTTGTGCAATCTTCTCGGAGAATACCTTACGGGCATTTCATGCAACTTGGATTCTTAAGGTGGTATCTATATCTACGAGGGTGTCTCCAAGTCATTTGTGGAACTAAAGGATCACACCCGAATGTTTGTTCTCTTTCGAGCCCTTCTACAGTCATATGGATGTTTTCTAGGGTAATCTGTAGTTTGGCTGACTTGACCAAAATGCATGTGCTTGGTCATCTTCTATGTTTAATCCTCTTAACTGTGAATTGATCAGTTGTAAATCTGTGGTTGTTTGGAATACTTGTATCTCCGAGATTTTAGTCTATGTCAACTATATTTGTGTTGTGAGGTTTGGTTGAGGCACGATTGGCTCAAATATATATTCCCTGGGCTCTTGAGGTCCCGTGATTGTCATACGAAACAAAATGCAAAACTAACTGTAATGAAAGAAATCCTAACTACATGAAATAAATCTAACTGCATATAACTTTTATCTTTCTAAGAAATATTCTAACAATTTTAAGGAAAGCAAACTATTTAAGCGTATTTAGAAATAATAACTAAACAATAATTTAAAACAGACAAGGCAACCGAGTGTGGTTATTTGCCTGTGCGATTTGTAGAATTATTCTAAATAAATAAAATAGCCTGTCTAATCT
Organism: Taxus wallichiana var. yunnanensis; assembly: GCA_018340775.1. Lineage (NCBI taxonomy): Eukaryota > Viridiplantae > Streptophyta > Pinopsida > Cupressales > Taxaceae > Taxus > Taxus wallichiana. The sequence goes on from CM031242.1 coordinate 29,397,657, forward strand.
ACCTACAAGATTCTCGATCCTACCTCAGAAGTGAGGAATGAATCATAGTTTCTTCGAAACTATCAATCCCCATGACTTCCTGCGCAATATCGAGAATAGGATGAAATGAAATAAAGTGATTAACTACTCTATTTGATATGATTTTGACTAGAACTTTGAAATTTAAAACCTGGATTACGCAAAACAGTGGCGAATCCGATGGTGTGTGATCTCGTCCCCTCAAAGTATGATCTCCTCGTTCTTTTGTGTTCACGTGGATCCAAAAAAGCATGTAATGCTAGCACCGATAGGAGTAGGTTTTGGGATAAGGGCGGCTCGAATGCGGGCCGAGAATGCGAGTAGGAGAGGGATAGAGCAAGAGTCGAGCTTGGCTTATGCGATTCCTAGTGGGATTTTTTTTGCGAGTCATGCAACATGAAGCGACGAGAACCGTAACTATCCTATACGAAGAGCAAAACTGTAACTTTAATGGCTTTCCAAGCTATTCTGTTTCAAAATAAAGACACTGCTTGCACAAGTTAGATATGTGGCTTACCAACAAGCTGAATAGAGCTAACCATGCATATAATGAATTGAATTAAGAACTCTAAGACACGATGGAAACAAATCTATAGAAAGAGGAATTCGGAGGCAAGCTTTAAGCTGGATTGAAATGAGATAACAACACTTTGCACTGCCTGCACAAGATGGGTGCTGTGGCTTACCAACAATGGTGAGCAATACTAACCAAATATGAAATGAACTATGCTATCAATCCTAAGCAAGTGAGAAACCAAACCACTTAAAATCAGAGAAGACTCTAACAAGGAAAAATAGTGGCCAAAAACTCCGGACCAAATTCTTCACCATTTGCATTTATAGGAATCCAAACACCCAAGAACCAAAACCAAATTGAACTCCTAAACAATAAACAAAGGAAAAATACTATTCCAGGGGACCAAAAACATAAATGCATGCTCAAGTCGGCAAGGAAAAGCTGGTGAATCGTGATATTTCATGCGAGTCACGTCAAAAGAGCGTTCTGGAAAACGCGCACAGGACCGCCGCCCTGCAGGGCGGCGGTTTCGTCACTGAAGGTCAAGAGGCCAAGGAAAGAGGGAAAAAAGGGGAAAACAAAGGGCGCGGGGGCTAAGCGGGGCATGCGGGATGTTAACGCATGCTCCGAGGGATTTTCGGATCCCGAACACCTTGCGAGGAGACCTGTATCATCATCGGGGCACTTGTTACACTGTTCTGGCAGTACAGTACCTTACAATTTTGGGTACGTACATATTGCCCCCTCGGAGAAGCGTTTTAGCCATGAAGAGGCATAAAACGGTGGGTCCGAGTATGGCAGTCCCGAAATGGGGAGTTAGAAGCTATACCTTACTCGTCCATGTGTTGAGATGACGCCATCGAAATTCCCGCTACCTGTAAAATGAAAAGAGAACTCAAGTGCAGATAGATACAATAACTTGGAAGATAAACGCTAAAATAATAGGGAAGGAGAACGTACCATTCGTGCGGGGATAGAAACTTACCTCCATCAGCGCTCCAAACCTGCGAAAAAGTCATTTTAAAACGAAATAGAACGATATATATATGAAAGTGGGCCCATTTTCCTATTCATTTGCGCGAGTTGATTTGATTGGTTTTGAGCTCTGGGACCCACGGTGACGGTTTCTCATGCGAGTAGAGTCAAAATGTCCACAGCGAGATTGTGATCATGCCTCCACGTGCGGAACACCGACCTCAGCGATCACAGGTTGGTTTTCTTCCGTTTTGTGTTTTTCCCCCTTTAAAATTGAAATGTTAAATTCTTTGCAATGGGGGGGTTATTTTTGAAAATGCTAGGTTCAAAAGGTCCACCTAGGGGGGGCGCCTATTGGGTAGGCCCCATTTTTAGTTTAAATGGTGTATTTTTGCTCATTTTGGGCTTTTTGGGGTTAACAACCCGCGGGTTTTTGGACCGCGATTGCCCGCCCCTGGCACAGGCGGCGGTTACATGACCGCCGCCTTGTTCGGGCGGCGATTCTGACCGACCGCCGCCCTTAAGGCGGCGGTTACAAACCCGCCCTGCTCGGGCGGCGATTTTATCTGAGAATGCAAAAGAACTTAATTTTTGAGTTTGCACTTGTATTTTCTTGCATTTCTATATGTTTTTATGACCTTCTTGGTATTATTCGAGACACTAACTTGTTACATTTTGTGTGTTTTGGTTGTATGTAGGTGAAAACAGATGATGCAAATGTTTGCTTTCTTTTTGTGTTTCATGATCTTTGATACATGATGTTGTAGATATCTTGTGATCTTAAATCTTAGTTTCGTGAGCAATTTGGATACCTCATGTTTGTTTTGGCCAAGTGATGAAAATAACCGATTATGATGAGCAGTTAACTTGCCCCACTCCTAACTCCACACAACTAGTAAGATGCGAGGATCATCACAAGAGCGAAGGCGCAAGTTATGAAATATGGTGAAATGATAGTGATGAAAGACAGATGAAGCTTTGGTGGAACCAAATTGAGAACTACAAGCTTACTCTACCGAATGACTTCACGAGTTTTGGGTGCGACTTGCTTTGCGGTTTATCCAAACTTAGACCCGTAGATGGCCACATAGTAGACAAAATCGGGTTTTTAGGATTTTAACTCTCTTGGAATTTTGAACATCGATTCATTCGTTTTTGAATCAAAGTTTGAATAGTTTGTTTATGACCTTTTAATGTTTGTATTGTCTAGAGGACCCCCTACACTTTGCCCCATGCTACTAGTAAGAAGCGTGGGTTTATCACCGTGGGCAAGGCATAGGTGAGTAAGGGCATTTCCATCCTTTCCCAACCCTACGTCACTAGTAAGAGACACAAGCTCATCACCGAAGGTTGGTGGGTCAAGGAAATGTGTAAAATAAATTTTTCATTTTAATCACTTTTTGACTTGTCTTTTTGAGTAAAATGTCAGTATATGCTTGTTTCCAAAGAGATGTGTATATGGGATAGATGTGACACCATGAAGCTTCTAGAACAGACCATAGGCAAGACACCTATCCTAAGAAGAAATCAAAGCGAGAACAAACTTGCAGATCTTGGTATGGTTACCGTTAGGACTTCGTCATGTTTGATTTTATTTGATAAAAGATTCTGAAGTGATTGATGATATCGAAGATGGAGAGGTATGATTAAAGAACTTTATGCCAGAAACATCATGAGTTTGTAATAAATTGCTTTGAGAATAGATTCCTTGATCACAATTTGTGTAAGAACAAGTGGACAAAATGATCCTAATCTATATGAAAATGCAGTGTAGATAGCTATATAGGTAGCGTTAGCTGCTTATGTGTAGAAACGCTTGAGGTGCAAGGAATTGACTGTTTCTCCAAACTCCTCACCTTCTAACGTACATAAGAGATAAGCACCATTTCGTAGTCCTTCATGACTCGGTATGGGCCCAACCGTTTGGGCGGAATTTCCTTCCTTCGCCGGTCTTCTTGTCGATTCGGTTGTCTAGTCTTAGAACTAGATCACCTTCATATATATCGCGTTCATAAACCTTCTTGTTATCTTTGCCGGCACATTTGGTCAAAGCATAAGCTCTATGCCGTTGTTCGACATCTAACCTAGTTTCATCTAGGATTTCTAATTGGGAAAGACGTGCTTCTCTGTAAGCGTCTTCATCCGAGAATCCCTTGTAGTGAAATGCGGAGAGCTGGGTATTTCGACCTCAAGCGGGAGGCTGCTTACGCCCCAAATACTAGTGAGAAAGGAGTTGCTCCGTTGGTGTTCTTATTGAGGTTCGGTGGGCCCCTGAGGCCGGATATAACTTCAAATGCCAATCTCGCTTGTTTTCTTTCACCATTTTAAGGAGAATGGCTTTCAACGTTTTGTTTGTTGCTTCAGCCTGTCCGTTGGCTTGGGGATAATACAAGGAAGCCGTATGATGGCTTATTTTAAATTTATTGCATAGTTCGCGAACTTCTTCATTTTTGAAAGAAGTTCCATTATCGGAGATAATGATTTGCGGGATACCGTACCTGCAAATGATTTGATTTAAAATGAACTTAGCGATTACAGAACCAGGTACGGTAGTAAGAGGCATGGCCTCCACCCATTTGGTAAAATATTCAGTGGCCGTGATTATAAAATTATGGCCGTCTGTGGATGAGGGAGAGAATTTCCCTATTAAGTCTAGGCCCCATGTAGAAAAGGGCCATGGAGTAGCGATTGGTTGCAGAGCTTGTGCTGGCATGTGGATCTCATGAGAGAATTCTTGGCACTTATGACACCTGCGTGCAAACTCTATCACGTCACATTCTAGAGTGGGCCAGAAATAGCCCATTCGATGTATTTTTCGAGCGGTGGCATGGCCACCAAAGTGGCCTCCACATATACCGCTGTGGGATTCATGGAGAATCCTCTTGGACTCTTCTATGTCAACACACCTTAAGAGCATTCCATCGAATGCTTTTCGATAGAGCACCTGCTCTATAATGACGTATTTAGTTACGATTATGCGTAGCGCCTTCTTTGTTGCGGTGTAAGCGCCTCAGAGTACGTATGGTCCATGATATAATTAACGATGTCGGTGTACCAAGGACACTCGGAGATAGCGAGTCGAGTTTCAATGTAGTATACGTATTCATCTGGAAAGTCTAAATCTACTAAATCACCTCCGTCTAGTGGGTTATCAGCTAACCAATCTGCGATGATTTGTCCTTTTACCGACTTCTGATTTACAAATGTTAATTCGAACTCTCCCATTAAGGTTATAAAATGTCTAGCTTTTTTGGACAAGGACCCTTGTGTGAGAAAAGTCCGTAAATGGTCCGTCTTTACCATGACCTTCGTTTCTTGATTCAGCATGTAATGTCTTAGGCGTTTAGTAGCAAAGACTATGGCAAGGCATTCTCGTTCTGCCTGTGTATAGCGTGTTTCATAGTCGAGCAGTGTTCGGCTAATGAAATAAATCACACGTTCTCTCTTGTCATCATCTTCTTGGGCCAACATACAGGCTAACGAGACATCAGTAGCCCGTGAGTACAAAATTAATGGGTGATCTAGCTTAGGTGGCATTAGCGTAGGTGGTGATAACAGAAAACACTTAATCGCTTCAAAAGCTTCATTGCGATCTTGAGGTCCAATCAATGCTATAGTCCTTCTTGAGTAAATTGTTGATTGGATGAGCAGCTTAAGCTTAGTGCAGGATAAATCTCCGGATTGCACCCGACTTTCGAGAAATGATCGATTAGGATTCATTCGAAGGTGGGACCATTTCGAGGACAACCCGAATTTTGGTTGGATCAACATCGATCCCTCGTGACGATATGATGTAACCTAGGAGCTTTCCTCCTATTACACCAAAGACGCATTTCTCTGGATTTAGCGTGACTCCGTATTCTATTAGACGTGAAAGAATGACGTGGAGTACTTCGGGATGGTCACTGACATTTCTTGGCCTTAGCCAACAAGTCATCTACGTAAGATTCCATGATTTTATGAATTAGATCGTGAAATATGTATGTCATGGCGCCATTTGAGTACGTAGCATCGGCGTTCTTGAGGCCGAATGGCATAACAACGTAGCAATAAGTTCCCGAGGAGTTATAAACGTGGTTTTAGCTTGATCTTGCTCGGATATTTTGATTTGATTGTATCCGAGAATCCATCCATGAGAGACAAGAGTTCAAAACCAACTGTTGCATCAAAAATAACGTCATGGATGGTAATGGGAAGTTGTCCTTAGGGCACGCTTTGTTGATATCCCAAAATCTATGTAGATGCGTATCTTTCCATTCTTCTTGAGAACGAGAGCGATGTTAGATACCCATTGGGAGTAGTCAAGCGGCTTGATGAATCCTACGAAGGAGTTTTATTACCTCCTCTTTTACCATGAGGGCTACTTTGGGCTTCATGGGTCTTGATTTTTGTTTAATTGGCTTTGCATCTGATCTAGTGATGAGGTTGTGCAGCGCAATGTGGGGTGCAACTCTGTCATCTCTTTATAATTAAATGCAAATGCCTTTTGATGTTCTTTAAGAACCTGAGTATGTATTTCCACTTCTTCTGGGGTTAACGAAGAACCTAGTTTCAATATTCTTGGTTCATCTTTGTCCCGATGTCGACATCGATTGTTTCTTCGATTAAAGAGGCGTTACCCTCTTCGAACTCAGGTGGTGCTTTGGATGTAAATCTATATCATCCCCGTTTCCTATTGCGTATATGTTAGGTTCCATTTGTGAGGGAAGATCCGTTACGGGATTTCCGAAGTAGGAAGAAGCGAATGTGGAATCGGGGATAAATCTAGCATATGATAGGAGAGATGTAGTGCTTTGCATAAGCATTTAAGTAATCCAAAGTAGCCGCGCATCATTTCCAACATAGTCTAGGATGGTAGATTCACTTCCGTTTAAAAGAGGATTTGTCATTGTTTTTATTAATGGTTCGTCGCGAATGGATACCGTGAAGTGAGTATCTTCTAGCTCATTGCTTGGAGTAAAACGTGATCCGAGGTTCTTTATTGAATCAGCGAGAATATTTTTCTCTCGCGGGATCGCTTCAATGGATATGAAGTTAAACGCCTTACTTAAATCTAATACAGAATTTTTGTAGAGTTGTAAATGTTCGGCTTTAGTTTCATATACTTCAGAAACTTGGTTTGTTACTAATTGCGAGTCTCCCAAGACTCTGATGTTATCAACACCAATTCTTTTGGCTAAGGTGAGGCCAAGAAGAAGGGCTTCGTACTTAGCACCGTTGTTTGTGCATTCAAAGTTTAACTTAAAAGAGAATGGGAGGACCTTCTCCTCGGGTGAAGTAAGAATTATACCTGCCCCCGCTCCATAACGACATTTAGCTCCATCGAAATGGAGAGTCCAATACTTAGCCGGGAGTGTAGATGTTGGGGCATCTGCTGCATTTGCACACTCTACTTCTATCATACGAGAGATCCTCTTGTGAGGAACCAACACCTAGGGAAAATCCCATGCCCTCTTGAATCGAATGGTAAGAACATTGGTGAATCTTGTTCTATCAACTCAATGATTTTCGCAGTAGTAAGTCGCTAATGATCTTGTTTCTTTAGTTTTACATTTAGGGGTTGGAATTGTTTTGGCTATCTTTGGTAGTTTCAAGATCCGTCGTAGGTATCAACTTTTCCTCTCGGCTTTGGGTCGAGGGTTTATTAAGTTGGTTTGTTGGAAGTTCAAATTCGAGTGCACCTGGTCTTTTCTTTAAATCAGCTAGGTGCAAATCAAAAGGTTTTGGATCGCCTTTGGCTACAAATACCTTTCCCGAGATGCAAGAATCTTACTTCTTGAAATAACGTGGAAGGGATTGCCTTCATTCGATGTATCCAAGGTCGGGTAGAGGATCATATTATAGTTAGTTTCCCGATCTATAATATAAAATTCAGTCAAGATGGTTTTGGGCCCTAAGGTGACCGACGGTATTATAGTTCTATCGAAGTGGCTTTAAGGCTATCATAGCCTCTCAAGGTATTTCGAGTAGTGGAACAATTTGTTTCTCCATATCCAAGTTTTGGAGGAAAGAGAAAGGGACTATGTTAGCTGCAGCCCCAATCGTCAACCATTGCCCATTTTACATAGTTATTATAAACCCACACTTGTAAGTGTAAGGTGGTCACCTCGGCATGCGATCTCAGCATCTGTGGGCATTTTACTTATTTCGAAAATGAATTCGACATCCTTGTCCGGCTGCCCCAGAGGGTGGATATCAAAATCTACGTGATTTACTTGTGTTTCGGGAGGTGGAGTGATATTAATTAGATGGCCTAGACCTAATGCTTCTAAAAGAGCAGCCTTGTGAGGGGGAGAATTCTTTAGTAAGTCCAAAAATGAAATGTGTGAGAAGGTCTTTGTTAGGTCACTAATTAAATCATAGGCACCGATGGGTTTTTCAACTATTTGCTGACTCTTATCTATCTCTGGCAGATGACTTGGGCTCGGTTGAGAGAAATACTCTCGTGTTCTCGTTATAGCTTCGATAGGTAGTTCAGCATCTAATTCTACCAAACTAACTATCTTAGGTCTTGGTTGAGCTCCCAACTATGGCACAACTGACGGATTTAATGAAGTCGAAGCTTCATGATCATTGTTTCCCGTCATTGCACCCTTGCTTGTTCCGGTTGGATTCAGCCTATTGCTGTCATGATTTGGGAGCGGATCATTAAAGATTTTGAGGGGAGCATTTTGAGGGGAAACTGCCCCTGCGAGCGTATTTGGTTGTGATGAGACGGGATCTGCCAAAAACAAGTCTGTGAAGAACTGTCTTTGTTCTTCTGGCAAGCGTTGCATAAATTTATTGTAGTCGCGGCACGTTCTAGTGTCGTGACCATGAATTTTATGGAAACCACAATAAGAATTGGGGTTGTAATTCCCGTTTTGTTGGTTTGGTGTGTATTGTGGCCTAAAATTCCGATCAAACTGTTGCCTATTAGGACTAAAGTTTTGGAATTATTGTTTCTGGTTTTGACTTTGATTTTGATAACCAAATGAGTTTTGGCTTGGTCCTTGCATGGGATTTCTCCGTTGTTGTTGTTGTTGTTGTGGATGGTTAAAATCCCTTTGTATTGACCGTTGGGGTAAAGTTGTTGTTTCGTTGGTTGTTTGTTTGTGACGGAGTATTAACAACATTTACCCTCTTGGGCTGGTCGATTACCCCATCGTTGTTACCTCACGATTTTTGTTAAGGATTTTGGGTCCTTGATTGACATTTGTGGTAGTTGTAGTATTTTGAGTGGAGATGATTAACCCCGTTTGTTCTATATGTCTTACGACCACTATCTATTGCTGCTTGATCAATTCGCAGAGCGCCCTCAAGTACTTCATCATAAGTCCTTAGTGGGAACTTCTGGACTTCTTCTTTCACTTCTCTGCTGAGAGAATGAAGGAATAAATCACATAGTTCCATCTGATCCATGTTTGGAGCACTTGCTGAAGAGTAAAGAACTGTACGCCACCTCTGGATGAAATGGGCGACAGATTCATTGTGTTCTTGTTTGATGTGCAAGAATTCCCTGATTCCTGTTCTCAATAGTTTGTTCATGTCAAAGGCTTTGATGAATTCTGACACGAGTTGTTTAAATGAATGTATGGAAGCTTCAGGTATTCTATAATACCAATCAAGAGCGATGCCTTCCAAGGTTTTGGGAAATATTTTAGCAACAACCCCATCCCAAGGGAGTAATTCTCGTATGGCTGTAGCGTAAGCTTTGATATGCGCATTTAGATCTCCCTCACCCTTGAACTTGGGAAAATCAGGGAGAGGTCTTGGAAGCATGACGCTTCGTATGGTGAAATCTAAGGGTTCCTTTAGATATTCTGAATAAGTCCCTATTGCATAGCTTTCGACCATTGATGGTGGTTGCTGAGGGAGTGGTGGTGGGATAGGTTGTTGATACGGTGCAGCGTATGCGTTGGCAGGGGCATAGGGAGGTCCCTGCGTTTGAGCAAACATGCCGGGAGAGGAGAACATATCTCCTTGTGGGGATTTAGAGTACATGTTTAAATAGGACGGGGTATTGTCAAGGAATGGATTGTTCGACACTAGACCAGGAGGAATAGTGTTGGAGATGATAGGCCTTGTTGGCGTTTGTTGTGGATATTGAGGAGGCATGCCTAACGTGCCTACTCCCGTAAGGAGATCTACCTGGCCAGAGTGGTATGGAGGATTGGAACTTCCTGTTTGTATGAACGGAGAATTTTGACTTGCTTGAGCCAGTTCCAACCCTCTCACTCTTTCTACTAATGTTGAAATGACTTCATTTGGTGAAGTCACGATATTTTGCCTGAGTGGCGTTCGTTGTATACCCTGGTGTTGTAAAGGTACGTGATAGCCTGTCATGAACTGATTGCTATCTTGCCAAGTCTCTCCAAGAATATTTCCTGTGTGCAATGGCATAGAGGTATTTTCTTGAAAAGAGATCTCGGGTTGTACTTGTAAACCTCCTATAGGCGGGTACATACCCCGGGAGCGTTGTTCACTCCTAGAATAAGGTATTGATTGTCCATCGTCTAAGACCAGGTATGGATCCGATTGCCTACTAATTTGTGGTCTGAGTAGTATTTGAGGAGACGAACCGGATTCTCCAGTAAACATCATATTGTTTGAACCTGAAGGCTCTATTTGTTGGGTTCGAGGGGGTTGATCTAACTCCTTAGTTTGAAAAGACGAACTATATCTGATTTTTGGGGTTTGTGTTGACAACTGATTAGTTGAATAGTTGTCACCCCATACTGAGAGCGAGGGTGATGATTGCCTATTTTGTTGGGCGTAGTATGCCTCGAGACCCAAGAGGGGTCTGCCATATGCATTGAATCCCGACATATTCGGGGGGTATATGAATACCCGCAGAATAATGGGAAGGAGTGAAGGTGATTGAGAGAAGATGAAACTTCTCAAAGAGAAGGTGAAACAATTGTTTGTTTCACGTCGGGTTCACCAATTTTGTACATCGGAAAAGTGACAAAGGCGTGAGAATCTACAAGTGTCTCTTCCGCGCACCCGACCTCTTGAGGTCGTGCTTGAGACAACGCCGGTGGGGGTAGAATATGCGAGACAAACTTAGTTAGGCGGTCTAATGTCTTCGACACGCACTAGTGGAATTTACGAATCTAAGGCAAAGAAGGCCCTTATAACTTGGTGGTGTGATAGATCGATCAGCAAGGATGACTGCTCGAAGGCTCCAATCAATATCGAGCTTTGGCATGATTCGATCTATAGGTTGTGGAATACGTGGAAAATGACCTGGGATTGTTTCGTGTATATCTCTCGATAAGGTCATATGGTGGATGATGAATATAATCGATTCTGAGATGATTTTCTAGCCTAGTCCGAGAATTCCCTAGCTTCGTTATTTGTTGTGTCCAATAAGGATAATTGTTGGATAATAATAGGTGGAAGTGGGGTAGACTGGAATACTAGTGTGCGTAGGCCAGTGTTTATATCGGATTGACCTGTGGACTCGTTGGGCTGTGGGATATGTGGATCACAACCATAGACTCTTGGTTGTTGCGGTTCTGTTATGGTCATACGCGGGATCAAGTTCTAATCCCTAGTATCCAGTAATCATACGCTTTCTCAGCTTCTATGTTTAGAATCAACAGTTGTGCAATCTTCTCAGAATACCTTACAGGCATTCTCGCAACTTGGATTCTTAAGCTGGTATCTATATCTACGAGGGTGTCTCCAGCGTCTGGCTGTGGAACTAAAGGATCACACCCGAATGTTTGTTCTCTTTCGAGCCCTTCTACAGTCATATGGATGTTTTCTAGGGTAATCTGTAGTTTGGCTGACTTGACCAAAACGCATGTGCTTGGTCGTCTTCTATGTTTAATCCTCTTAACTGTGAACTGATCAGTTGTAAATCTGTGGTTGTTTGGAATACTTGTATCCTGAGATTTTGGTCTATGTCAACTATCACTGTGACGAGGTTTGGTTGAGGCACGATTGGCTCAAATATATATTCCCTGGGCTCTTGAGGTCCCGTGATTGTCATACGAAACAAAATGCAAAACTAATTGTAATGAAAGAAATCCTAACTACGTGAAATAAATCTAGCTTCGCATATAACTTTTATCTTTCTAAGAAATATTCTAACAATTTTAAGGAAAGCAAACTATTTAAGCGTATTTAGAAATAATAACTAAACAATAATTTAAAACAGACAAGGCAACCGAGTGTGGTTATTTGCCTGTGCGATTTGTAGAATTATTCTAACTAAATAAAATAGCCTGTCTAATCTACCTGCAAGATTCTCGATCCTACCTCAGAAGTGAGGAATGAATCATAGTTTCTCAGAAACTATCAATCCCCACAGCTTCCCTGGCAATATCGAGAATAGAATGAAATGAAATAAAGCGATTAACTACTCTATTTGATATGATTTTGACTAGAACTTTGAAATTTAAAACACGGATTACGCGAACGGTGGCGAATCCGATGGTGTGTGATCTCGTCCCCTCAAGTATGATCTCCTCATTCTTTTGTGTTCACGTGGATCCAAAAAGTGTGTAATGCTAGCACCGATAGGAGTAGGTTTTGGAATAAGGACGGCTCGAGAATGCGAGATCGAGAATGCGAGTAGGAGAGGGATAGCGCAAGAGTACGGGGAGAGCTTGGCTTATGCGATTCCTAGTGGGATTTTCTGCGAGTCATGCAACATGAAGCGACCGTAACTGTGTAACTATCCTATACAAAGAGCAAAACCTACAACTTTAATGGCTTTCCAAGCTATTCTGTTTCAAAATAAAGACAACTTTGCTTGCCTGAAGTTGGATATGTGGCTTACCAACAACTGAATAGAGCTAATCAGGCATATAATGAATTGAATTAAGAACTCTAAGACACGATGGAAACAAATCTACAGCAAAGAGGAATTCAGAGGCAAGCTTCTAACTGGATTGAAATGAGATAACAACACTGCCTGCACAAGATGGGTCTGTGGCTTACCAACAGCTGAGCAATACTAACCAAATATGAAATGAACTATGCTATCAATCCTAAGCAAGCTAAGAAACCAAACCACTGAAAATCAGAAGACTCTAACAAGGAAAAATGGTGGCCAAAAACTCCAGATCAAATTCTTCACCATTTGCATGTGCACAAACCATGCATTTATAGGAATCCAAACACCCAAGAACCAAAACCAAATTGAACTCCTAAACAATAAACAAAGGAAAAACACTATAACAGGGGACCAAAAACATAAATGCATGCTCAAGTCAGCAAGGAAAAGCTAGTGAATCGTGATATTTCACGCGAGTTGCGTCAAAAGAGCGTTTCGAGAAAGCGCGCAGGACCGCCGCTACGAGGCGGGCGGCGGTTTTGTCCGAAGGTCAAGAGGTCAAGGAAAGAGGGAAAAAAGGGGAAAACAAAGGGCGCGGGGGCTAAGCGGGGCATGCGGGATGTTAATGCATACTCCGAGGGCTTTTCTCGGATCCCGAACACCTTGCGAGGAGACTGTATCATCATCGGGGCACTTGTTACACTTTTTCTGAGACAAGTACCTTTACAATTTTGGGTACGTATAGTAACTCTATCGTGGTGCACAATTTTTGATATGATTCTTTCCAACTCTTTCATGGTATCAAAGCTGAGATTAGGTAAACATGCATTCATCATCTGAGTTGTGATTACTCTTGGTTTCATTATTCTTTACTCCTCGTGCAAGTTTTTTCGATCATTATCTTTTTGAAATTTATTGCTAACGTCTTAACAAGATGTTCTTGGAAAGTTTTGGTCTTGTTGTGTTCTTTGTGCATGTACAAATCTCCTTGAGCTATCAGGGGTTTTGTAACTACATTTAGCTAGTTGCAGCTAAATCTAGCAGATCAACCAAAATAGAGTATTTTCTAGTTTTTAATTAAACTGGAAATTATTTTTTATCTCTATTTTTTTGGTTTTTTTGTGTTTGCATGGTGTTTTTTGTAGAATTAGGTCAAAAATCGGTTGGATCCTTGGTGTTTTCAAGTTCTTCTTTGCCCGAGCTCCTGCTTGTGAGCTCTAAGTTAGCTTGTCCGTCCCGAGCCAAGCCATGTCTTCCTTGTCCCAAGCTCCTACTTGCGAGCTCGAGTCGACTTGTCCCATGCTTTGAGCCATGTTCTCTCTTCTTGGTGTGCATCCCCTATCCCGAGTGAGCCGAGTCCATCTCCTCGCCGTGTGCATCCTATGCCCCATGCTCGATCCTACTCTAGCTACTCTCTGGTTCTCCTCTCGGACTCCCACTTTGCCCCACTCTGTGACTCCTTTGCATGCTACCATGTGCTCTGTCCCACTTGGCCTCAAAACAACTCTCCTTTGCGTGCTTCGACCCACCTGTCTCTCCCCACGTCGACTTAGGATTTTCTCCAACTCGGGATCCCTACCCATGATCCACATTAGGATCCTCACCGATCCCTCCAACCACCGACCCCCGAGCCCCTTCTGCCGAGTCAGCCTCCAATGACTCCATCCAACTCGAGATCCTCCCGCGACATTCCCAGACGATTCTTTCGAGCCACACAACTCAGGACCCTCCCGAGTTGGTAAGTTCCTTTCTATACCAATAAATTATATTTGGTATGTTTTTCCAAAAAAACTTTAGGTGGGATTTTTTAAGGAATATATTTAAAATAATTAATTAGGATTTAATTAAATCTTAATTAGTTTTTATTATTTGAAATTAATTAGATTTAATTTAATTAAATATAGTTTTATTAATTTCAAGATTAACCTTCATTTACGATTAGTATTTATTTAAAATTGTCTTTATAGTAACGTTTTCTTTATTTTTAAAAACTCCAAATAGCTCTAAAATTAGCTAAACTGGATGTTTCTAAATGATAAATTTTAGGCGTTATTGTCAATTTTTTTACTAATCATGCACTCAAGTGTGTAGTGACACTTTAAGCACCTCTTTGTCTTCCGTGTGCCTTTTAGTGTTCTAAAGATCATCAGGACTCATCTTGAGTTCGTCAAAACATTGTATTTTACCCTTATTATTGCTTGCGACTAGTGAGTGCATCCGCCATAGTTTGCAGCAAGGGGGTATCCTTCGTGACGTGAGACATTTTTTCTCACAACCAGGATTTGATTTCACCTCCTTCCTAGTTTTTACAATTGTGCTTGTGTACGGTGTCACTTTCGTTGCGCTTCCCGAAACATGATTATGGTCTCCTCTCTTACACGTTATTACGCTGATTGCAAGGTGAGTTACCGAGTGTTTCCAAACACACGCTCAGACCCGATTGTATTCAACGCACTAAACTATAAAGTGTTGAAAGTTAGGGGTTTATTATATTATCATGGGTGGTTGTGTTTCTTTTCTGCATTCCTTCTCTCTTCTTTCACTATGGATGCACTTTCAATTCCTTTGCTTACGCCGTTCAAATTTTTCAAATGGAGATAAAAAATAATTATGAAACTAAGGGGTAAAGGGTTATTCTGCATCACTATGGGAACTGAGACTAAACTAGATGACAACCCCGAAAAATCTAAGTGGTTAAACCATAGTGATGAATCTTTAGGTCTTGTTTAAATGTCCGTTTCTCCTGACTTTCTCTTCCACATTGAGTCGTCCGAAACACCTAATTCTGTGTGGAAAATGTTGGATGAAATGTTTGGACAATGAAATACTAGTGTTAAATCCTAGTGATTTCAAAAACCTACAAGCATTCTTCTCTAAGTTTGTCCACACTAGATTGTTGTTAAAGGAATGTCAAGTAGAGAATAAATATTCTCAATGATCTTGTCGATTCTCTCTAAGTTAGGTCTTGAATATTATGTCTTTGTGTCAACTTTTATGCTAAAAAAGGTGCCTTGGGAAAGGATTGGAATATGCCCTCCTTTGACTGTTTTTTGTCCCAACTCATTCGAGAACAAGACAAACTCATTCAAATGGGATCTCTCAAGTACAACTCACATGCCCTTGTAGAAAGTACTAGTAAGGAAAAGAAGATTGAAAAGAATAAATAAATAAAGGATCAACCTAAGAAAGAAACCAAGACCAAAACAAAAATTAACACAAACACTTTGACTCACGAGCCTAGAGCACGAGAAAGACAAGTATTTTTGTTCTTATTGTAAGAAGTCTGGTCATAAAGAGCATATGTGTATGAGAAAACAAATTGATCACCTTACTCTTGTAATTGAGAAAAATCAAATAGGTATTCTGAGTCTATAAAACAAAATTCTCCACTGATTGAGTCTTTTACTACAAAAGGTTCAAAATCTGATAAGAAGAAAGGAAAGGCCTTTGTAGCCAATGTTGCTCCTTCATCGATGTGGATTATAGATTCCGGTGCCTCACACCACATGGCTTCTTCGCATGTTGAGTTCATAAACATTGAGCCTTGTGGTATGTCCCAAATCACAATGGGTAATGAAATGACATTGTCAGTTTCCGATAGTGGATCGATAGAGATGGATGGGGGAAAATTCAACCAAGTGTTGAGTGTTCTTGATCTCTCTACCAATCTCCTATCGGTTTACCAAATTACTCACCTTGGTGAAGGAATGCGAGTATAATTTTGTCCTAACTCAGTGATTATTCGTGAGCTTAACGATGACACTACGGTGGGTGAGGAAAGGCGGATCCTGTTCATGGTTGTATACCTTTTCCCACTTTACTTTTGATTCTCCGCCCACTTCTTTGCTCACTCATGCAAATGAGGTTACCCCACGTCATGTTTTCTAAGGGCTTTTGTGAGGGTGTACCCTTAGAAAGCATCCTGAAAATAACTTTGACAAAGGAAAATCCTGGAGAGCTAATCATCCTTTGGATCTTGTTCACAAAGTGATATTTCTGGTCTATTTCCATCTCCTTCATTTACTAGAGCTCTTTATGTGCTGACCTTCATTGATGACTATTCACAATATACTTGGCTATATTTTCTTAAGCTTAAGTCTGAAGTATTTGAACATTTTCAGGACTTTAAGGCTCTTCTTGAGAAATAGACCGACGATCTATCAAGGTTCTTCAAACCAAAAATGGAGGTGAATATGTAAACAATAGGTTCATGGATTTTTTTACTTCTGAAGGGATCTCCTTGTAGCATACAAACCTCCGCATAATGGAGTAGAAAAAAGAAAGAACGGTACTCTTAAAGAGATGGCCACTTGTATGATTCACTCAAAGTTTCTTCGTCCATGAGTATTGGGTTAAAGCAGTGATTTATGCTAATTACATTCGAACCATGTTCCACACAAGGCAATAAGAGGGATGACACCCTTTGAATCCTGGTTTGGATGCAAGCCTGATGTTGAGCACTTTTGAGTCTTCAGATCCAAGGCTATGGCTTGGATTCCCAAAAAAGCATGAGACATTAGAACCAAAATCCAAACCTTGTATCTTTATAGGGTATCCTAATGGCATGAAGGGATATCGATTATTGAATCCTAATTCTCACAAGATTTGTATTGAGAGAAGTGTTAAGTTTGATGAGTCTTCTTCGACTTCTACTTATCTACCTATTGAGGTTCTTCAACTTGCTGATTGATTCTAACTCATCAGATGATGATGTTGTTGAGCATGCTCCTCTTCTTGATCCTTGCAACCATCGGACCCCCGAGTCTTTCGATTCTGATAGTAGTGATGATGAGGACTATGTCCCTTCTCACTTGAGTGATGAATCTTCGACTCAAAGGTTGATCCTCCTAGTCCTCTTTGGGCTAGGAAAACTCTGCAAAGTGCTGGAGATTTAGTTGGAGATACTTCAGATATGAGACGTACTAGCTCAAATTTCATTGGACCCCACTCTTTATTTGCCTTTGCCTATGATCCACAGTCTTTCCGGGAGGCTTCTGGTATTCCTGAGTGGGATTCTACCATGGATGAGGAGTATTCCTCTCTCATGAAATGATACTTGGGATCTCACCCCTTTTTCAAAGGAAGAAAAATCGTTTGGTGTAAGTGGGTGTTTCGAATAAAGTATGGAGTAGATGGAGATGTCAAAAAGTTTAAAGTGTGATTATTAGCTAAGGCTTTCTCCCGAGATATTTGGGGTTGATTATCTTGAAACATTTTCTCCGATTGCAAAGATGACTTCTATTCAATGACCCTAACCATTCTTGTAGCAAAAAAATGGAAAGTCCATCAAATGGATGTTAAGAGTGCCTTCCTTCATAGTGACCTAGAGGAAGAGATCTACATGGAACAACCTCGAGTTATTTCCATGATCGCTCCCTCATTTGTAAGTTAAAGAAGTCTCTTTATGGCCTTAAACAAGCCCCTCGGGCTTGGTATGCCAAGATGCACTCCTTTTTACTTACATAGGGGTTTATTAGGTTTCCTACGATCCAAATTTTTATATTCTATGGCAAGATGACTCCGCACTCATTCTTGTTCTCTATGTTGATGACTTGTTGATCAGCGACATCTCTTCCTCTATCATTGATTACGTGAAGACCACTTTGGCCAACATGAGTTTTCCATGGACTCGACTTAGGTCTACTTCATTACTTTCTTGGGATCCAAATTTCACAATCTGACTTGGGAATTTTGATTTTGTAACCTAAGTATGCTCTTGACTTGCTTGCTTGTTTTTAGATGTCTGATTGCAAGTATTCTCCTACTCCTTTTCTTTTCGGGGTTAAGTTGGTTTCTAATTTCTCTACTCCCTTGGTTAATGGTACTCTTTATCGATAGTTCTTTGAGGAGCTTGATTTACTTGACTCACACTCAACCGGATTTATCGTATGCTATTGGGATCATGTCCAGATTCATGCAGGAGCCACATGAGTTGCATTGGAAAGTAGCTAAATGGATCCTTCATTATGTTTGTGGCACCTATACTGATGGCATTCACTATCATGGAGGGGTAGATATTGACTTGATTGGGTTCAATGATTCGATTGGGCCGATGACTTAGATCATCAGAAATTTACTTCAGCTCTGAGTTTCTCTCTTGGTTCGGGTCTTATTAGTTGGTCTAACAAGAAGCGAGAATGTAATTGCGATATCATCTATAGAGGTAGAATATAGAGGAGCAGATTAACATTGCCACAACATTTATTTGGCTATAGGGTATTACGACGAGTTTGGCATCCACTTTTGGTGGTCTACCATTATCTATTGTGACAACACGAGCACTATCTCAATTTACGAAATCCAGTTCAACATCAGTGGATGAAGCACATTGAGATCCATATGCACTTCATACGAGAGCTTATTCATGATGGTATCATCAACATTCAAACACATTCAAAAAGCTGATTAGATTACGAGATATATTCACCAAGCCCTTCTTGAGGTAAAGTTTCTTCACTTGTGCTCTCTTCTTGGGGTGAGGTCTTATGCATTTGCTCATCTTCTTCGGGTTATATAGTCCTTTTATTCTTCTTCTTCTAGGAATATTTTGTTTGTATATGGGCACCTTATCGGGCCTTTAGATACGGGCCCTATTGTGAGATATTTCTTATTTGTTTAGGAGTGTCTTTTTTTTTTTTTTTTTTTCGACTCATCATAAACTGCTACCCAAACTTCGATGAAGGGGGTGTTGGTGTGTGGGATCCTATATGTCCTCCACACATATGGAGGGTCATCTCACTTGGGTTACGTTTAGGGTTTCTTGTGTGTCATGCACTAGGGTTACTCAGCACCCTATATGTATCCCTTCATTTGACATTTATGAGTATGCCAAGACACTCTGCATTGTCTTTCTCTACATGTGTAAGCTTTGTTCTATTATGCAAGTTCTTCAGTTGATTGATTGATTCTTCCTTGTGATTACGTTGGAGCTATTACGTTTCCTTCAAAGTGCAACTCTATTGTGGTGCACAATTTTCGATATGATTCTCACCAACTCTTTCAGTTCAATAGGTAGTCTTCTTGGTTATTTTAGAAAATCAAATATGTAAAGTGTGCCCTAGCTAGGCCTATGTGGAGTTTGGGAAGTTCATTTTTCATATCCTTTCCATGGAACATGGATATGGATTGGGATAAACGATTTTCAAAAACATAATAAGATGGATTGAACTCAAAACTACCCCCTATAAAATTGGTAATTCATCCCTTGTGTACTTAAGCCCCTAGGTGAAGTCTTAAGGGTTCAAGAAACTAAGTGTATACTTACTCATATGAATGATAAAAGTTTGAATTCTATGAGACTCTTTGATGTGTTTTACAACACTATAATATTTAAAATAAAATAAAAAATTATCTATTGTCCAATATAGGGGCTTGGGGGATTGTTTGCATGTAAAACATCCCTGCATTTTACTTAACAACCCCATTGAAAATTTTGCCTATTTTAAGTTAAAATGGTCAAAATTACCTAATTGTGTCTTTTTAAGAGCCAATTTTTGGGAAAGGTTTTGAGAGCCTTAGATCATTTTAATAGCCCAAATTTTAGTCAGCAGAAAGGCCTTAGACTTTTCTTCATGACAATATGGTTTAGAAGAAATTATGTGAGCTTTGAAATGGTCTGAGGAAAGATTTCTCTATAGGAACCTTTTGAGGATAATGAACATGTGAGCACTATAAAAGGGTCAACTTCGGGAAAGGTTTGGGAGCCTTGGATTTTTGGGATCTCAAATACAATTCATTGGAAAGCTTACAAAGTCTCTAGGTAATGGAATATGTAATACAAAGTTTTGGCAGCATAAAAGGAGGAAACCTTCCCAACATTGAAGCACAATGGTATTTCTAAACAATGAATTTGCAATGAAGGTTTTGCAAACCTCAAGCATAGTTGGGATCCTTAAAAATGTCTAACTCGAAGCAAATTGAATCCCCTTCATGAACCAAGTGATGGTTTTGTTCATACTTGGTCCAAACTTCTTCAAAGATAGCTCGGCTCACAGGCACACCTTCCTAGAAAAAGTGGTGAGTGAACTAAAAATTCATAGAGAAATCATTTTCAGAGTTTCTAAATGATCTCGTTGGAATTATTGTCCCATTTATAATCAATATCATATATTATACGTCTCGAAAGGTTAAGATTGGACCTGTGGTGAAAAGTACACTCTGTGATATAATTTCTCATCATGTCAACGATGTCATTAAGTGCTGATGCACTTTGAGATCTTGGAGTCATTTTGGAGGTGAAATGAAATTTAAATTCTCCACTTTGCATTTCTACCTTCAAAAGTATGCCTCACTCTCATTGGTTGACAAAAACAAGAAAAAATTGATGAGGAAAAAGATAAAATGAATAGGTTTTTGGCATGTGGGTCCCACTATATCCACCCTAGGCACACTTTGGCTCCCCACATGACCTAGGTACAATTAAACACCAAATGTGCACCATATACTGTTACACATGCATTTTGGAGGAGAGGTTTGCAAACAAGGTGGAAATCTCACTTTGCATTTGCAAAATCAAATCTCCACCTCCATGTGCAAAGCACATTCAAAACTCCACTTCCTCCTAAAAACCACATTTCCATTAAAACATAAAGCTAAGCACAAAAATCACTATTTTTTTCTTTCACCCTCATGCCACCAAACCACCTTTGTGCCTAGCCCATCCAAAACTTGGTTTTGTTCGTATCTTTGATCCCATGGTTGAATCCCTCCCAAATTTTAACAACATGATCCTATAAAAAATGAATTTACAAGGATTCTAAGATTCATTGCACATAGTGGAGTGTTTTATTTCCTATGATCTTTTGAAAGTTTCAATTTTCCCGGCTTGTTTTACCAAAACCACCAAAATTTATTTTGACCTCTGTGTAAAAACCACATAGAGAAAGTATTTCAAACATTTCTAAAAATATCTCCTCACCAAAACCTCCGTTTTGAGATATCAAACACGTGATATGATGAGGAAATGCATGCGTTATGATTAAAACCACTTTTTCCTCCAAAACCACTCAGAAACCCCATTTGCACTAGAAATTGTTTGCGATTTTCTCTTAAAACCCATGAGGATCTTAACAAAATTTAGAGCATTGGTTCCTCTCATCAATACCTCTCTAATGAATTAAAAATAATTTATTTGGACAATGTATTGCTCCCAAAGAGAAGGACTAAAAACTTTCATATCCTCAATTAATCCCATTTTTCAAGATTCCTTCCAGTACCTGAACTTGTTTCCCCATTTCCATTTTTTTTTTGATGAGGATCGTAACCAAATTTGGAGCATCTCTTCATCTTGAAAATATATTTCCAATGAATTGAGTCTCATCGAAGTGGAGTTGATTTTATCCTAAAATGTCCTAAACAAGAATTCAACTACCAAAACCATTAAAACCCATGTAAAATCTCGAGTTTTCGTAAACCATCTTGAAATCCCATTTCACTTGCCCCATTGAATTCCACCATCATTATTAGGCTAGTTAAACCCTAAAATTTCAAAATGAAGTTCAACTACTCTAGATACGAGCCTATTTTAGTCTTGGTTTTGAATACTTAGACAGAGATAGCAACATGGAACACATGGACTACGATGACTTGAAGCGGAGGATGGAAGAAGGAAATCACATTGTACTAGATGACAGGATCTTCCATAGTGGAATTTTCGAGTTGTCGGGTTCACCTTGTCAATTCAATAAACGGACTTCATCCTCACCTATGCTAAGAACTATGAAGTGAAAGTAAGACCGTTACTATAGATGATGGCTCTGTCACTTCTGTATTGTCCCCTGAAGGGACCTTGAGATGTCTTTGTATTTCATGACCTAATAATGTAATAATCATAAGAAAATAGGATGTATTAATAGAGTGGGATAGGAAAGAAACATGTTTGTAAGGAATGACAATTGGGAACTAAATGAAGATGCCACACAATATTTCTCATCTCCCAAAGTATCTATCTCACTTTGAGTTTATTAAATATATCTCGATTACATTGTTATACTCAATTGATTCATGGGAGAATTGTCGACTAAGGATTTCCATCCGCAGATGTCTTAGTTCATATTGATAGCCATCAAGGGAAATCAGATGATAGATTGGAGTAAGATTATCGGTGATAATATGCATTGTCATTAGGTTAATCTTGAATGGAAAAATAAATTCACCATGGCTTCCTATTTGGTATACTCCATTGCAACTCTGTAAAAGTGGACCAGACTAACTCCAGAGAGAAATCTCCCAAAAGGCAAACTAGTATACCAACTCTACCCACAGTTCACACTGAGGGAGTACAAGAGGTACTATGTTATAGTCAATGACATCTTTATGATGCTTGTGATCCAGAAATTAGAGGTTGATATCAAGCACATGCTATTGGTATAAGCCTACATGTTATTTAGCAAGTATGGGAGTTACTTTTCATAGTTCAAGACATTCTCCTACATTCGTGTTGGGGAATTTGAAGAAGCTCCACTAAGGCTTCCATGGTTCCCAAGTAACAAATTGGTGCTCATTAAACTATGCAAACATATGTCTAAAGTACACGTGAAATATAGCGAAAGAAAGAGGAAAGGAGTGAAATTCCCAATTCAAATGGGAATTTACTCTTGTAGAAAATCAACATATGTGGGCAATATAAAAATTCTCTAGGATGATTCCTTTTGTATGCTTACTTTTCTAGGAGATCATTTGATAACAAAAATATATGGAGGAAGAATACAAGTATATCGACATGTCCCATCAACCCAAATTGGAATACTATTGGGAAGATTGTGTAGATAAGACATAGGTCAGATAGAGAGAGAATTCTCAAGGATGATGATGCAAAAAATGAAGTACTTATGAATAGAATGGGTGACTTATGATATTGTGGATGATGAAATTTAAATGTTCGAGTCTAAATACTTGGATACCATTTTCTTCAATCCTATTCCTCATGTAGATTGGTTAGTAGTAGAGCCAATTGACATCTTGACTATCTACAATGGTCATCCTTAAGAGATCAAAGTGATGGTTCCTTAAAAGGGCACATGATCCTAGCCATAATTCTCCACATTCATACAAGAAATTAGAGAAATCATGAAGTAAGGTGTACATTAGAGAGTTGAGAGGCTTAAGGAATGATAATGCCCCTCAAATGAGGTAATTTATTTCATAGACATCTTGAGAATATTCACCTAATTCCCCTCACAAGAAGTTATCAATGAGAAGAAATAACTCGTGTGCTCTCGAGCCATAGGAGTTCATTATTTATCCTATAAAAATAATTCCAAGTCTCCCGATTTTCCCATGCATTCATCTCAAAGGTCCATCATGCCTCCAACGTAATCTCACATGGGTAGTGATCACATGTCCTCTCCAGAGAAAATAAAGGAGGAGTCTAAGTTTCTCATGCATGTAGCCCAATGGTGCATGCTTCATCTTCATTTCCTTGTCATGTGTTCTCATGGGACTAAGAAATCATCAATGATTTTCAATGCACGTGGCTAAAGCAAGGCTATAATAGTTGAAATATCTCATGAACTTTAGAAGCAAACCCCTACCCCACGTAAGTCCATGATGACTTATCGGCTCACGATCGATGCTTGAGGTCTTAATTCATCGAGTTTTCTCACCCAAGAGTGGATAAGGATGAATATGAGATGAGAATAAATTATTATAAATGAATCAATACCCTCTTGGAGAATTAGGACTCGAGGGATATATTCACAACTTTGAGCAAACTACTACCATACTAGTTGCAAAAACAAGGGAAAGTGAAGCAACCCTAGAGAAATTATAGAGTTGAGTGCATACATTGAATTACTATGTGCAAAACTTCTTGTACCACTCGACGCTCTTCCTGTTTCCCCCTCCGAGTCAAATACTCCTCGAGTAAAATTTACCCTCATGCAGTTCATAATTCAAGTGGCTTGGAAAAGTGGGAAAAATGACTGAATTATGGATCAAATCCATCATACACAATGGTTTTGAACTTATCCCAAAGATAATAAGAATTAAAATCATTTCCTTATCAAACAAGAAGGTGTAATATGTTCTCTGTATAGTTAGGAAAGAAGAAGATCATTGGAATGATCTCCTAACAATCATTAGTGAAATGAGCATTGTGGATCCAAGGTCACTACTTAACACCAAGGTGTTCCTAAGCCTAGATGACAACTACTCTTACACGTGGATAAGGAAAATTGAATTTAAGATGATATCCCTCATGGAGGCTACTGAATATTTTCCACATCATCAAAACCGAGGGTGAGAAATCAAACAGGAAATAAATGATCATTTGAATATGATGAGGTGTCATTCATTGCACTCCAAGTACATGTCACTCGATGAACTCCAAGAACACTTCATGAACTTTATAAGAGGTGACTTTTCGATATGTGATTCTATAAAGATGAGCTCATGGACATGTTAGCTCGAGATAAGATCAACCATCTCGGATGTAGCTAACAATATTTCAAAGTGGCCAATAGAACACCAAGAACATCCACTTATAGAGAAATGATCACAATATGCAAGTATAATAGCTTATCCACTTTGAGGTGGAAACCTCAAAACTACACAATAAGACTCAAAAAATTAGTATGATGATAATATCCTACATTCTAACTCCTATATATACCCTACTATACTATCCAAAGCACTAAGGATGACCCACTAAGCATATGAAAGAATAAATAAATATGATATGACATGATAAGAGATTATGTTAGCCATAGGTTGGCTATCCATATCTCAATATATGACCTAGGGTTAAGGGCGTAGCATGCCTCTCCCCTTCAAAGAAACATTGTCCCCAATGTTGGCCAATTCTAGATGTTTCTTCACATAAGTGCAAAGTCCTCAATGTCGATGATAGTTGGATGTTGGTACAAGAAATCTTCTTCCTCCCAAGTTTTTGTTGCCTTGTCACAAATCTTCTCCTTGATTTGATACTCATGGATTACCTTCTTCTACTAGTGTACACTTTTTTATTTGACTTCTTGAACCTTTGGGTGGATCTTCAAGGTTGATATGGTGGGTGGTGGTTGGAAATGAGGAGTGATTTTGGAAAAAATGTCTTTCTTAGGTGTCGAACTAATGGCATATTCTCAACAATAACTGAATATTTTTTCTCCTCTCATGAGAATATGGTGGTATGTAGGCCAAATGTTGTTTATCTTTCACTATAATCAATTGTGATTTAGGCCCCTTGATGAGTTGCATTTGATGAGAGCTCACCCTTTGAGGAGACTTTCCATGCAACCTTGTCAACTCAAACATCTTTCCTTGTGAACAAAAACACATGAATAATTCCTGGAAGTTCATTTCAATTGTTCCCAAGGTTGTGAGCCATTGGACTCCCAAAACAATATCTACTCCACCCACAGTAACAAACATAGGGGAATATAGCTTGTAGTATCCCATGTCAAGTTTGATACTATGACATTTCCTTGAACAATTAATTATACCTCCATATGTAACCATGACCTAAAATTTTGGGGTGGATAAATAAAATAATTCAAATATGTAACCAACTTATTATTGATAAAATTATGTGTGCTTCCCGAGTCAATCAATATTGTTACTTGATGTTCCTTTAAATGACCCCTCACCTTGAGGGTTTGTGGGGAGATAACACCTGAAAATGCATGACAAGAAATAGTAGGTTGGGAATCTCGAACCCTAGTTCATCCATAACCTTGACTTCTTTTTCTTCATCTTTGACTTCATCATCAATGACCTCCATATAGAACAACTTCTTTTCAGCACATCGATGTCCTTTAGTATATTTGATAATATTATGGGCTTACATAGTATTTGGATTTTGATTGGTTTCGCTAGAGATACACCCTAACTAGTTTTTCCACTTTAGTTGA
Source organism: Taxus wallichiana var. yunnanensis (assembly GCA_018340775.1). Lineage (NCBI taxonomy): Eukaryota > Viridiplantae > Streptophyta > Pinopsida > Cupressales > Taxaceae > Taxus > Taxus wallichiana. The sequence continues at coordinate 29,423,782 of CM031242.1, forward strand.
TTAAAGGTGATGATGAACCTTTAGATTTGCATTGAGTTTTTGCATGATATCATCCAAGCATTGCTTAATCTTTTCCATATATCTTTTCCAAGCCATTTAGCATCAGGATTTTCAAATCATACTCAAGTTGGATTACCCTAGGATCCCATGTGGTACACCCTGTAATCAGGATACTTTAGCTACCCTTCGAATCCTAATCCTCAATTACTACCTCCTTATATGGGGTTTTACCTAGAGTGACAAGATTCTTTTTGTTTCTTGTGGAAAGCCCGCCATTTTAGGAATCAAAGCTGAATTTTAGGGTTTTATATTTTGAGAATAATTGAGAAAATATAAAAATATCAAAGAAAAACTCAAACTCATTTTTAATCCTCTTTCCAAAAATGTAAATAACTTGGAGAAATTCCACAATTTGCATCCTATAGAGCAATTTATGAAAAAAACTAAAGTCAATATAACTTTTGCAAAATGAGTCATTTTTTTAAAATTTAGAAAGGATCTTACTTGACTAATTTCGAAACACCAAAAAAATTGATGACAAATCATCTACCGATTTGGAGGTCTATCCAAATCTTCACAATTAGGGTTTTGATGCTGTTTTGGCGAGAACAAGCTCTGATACCACTAGTAATGAAATTACTTAGATAGATTTGAATACCAACAACTATAGAACACAAAGAACATCCAATTATATATAAATGATCACAATATGTAAGTATAATCACTTATCCACTTTGAGGGGGTAGCCTCCAAACCACACAATAAGACTTAAGTTCTTAGTATGATGATAATATCCTACACTCTAACTCCTATATATACCCTAATATACTATCCAGATCCCTAAGGCTAACCTACTAAGCATATGAAAGCATAAATAAATATTATATGACATGATAAGAGATTATGTTAGCCATAGTTCAACTATCCATATCCTGATATATGGCCTAGGGTTAAGGGCATAACCGCTTAAGCATTGCGTAAGGTAATACAAGGTGCAATCTGATCCTTTGGTTAGATACATCACCAATACTTCCATCCCCATGGGAGGGAGGAGGTTATAAGCGTGTTCGAGTTCAAAATAGTAATGGAAAGTCAAAACATTTCTCTAGCAAGGCATATTAAAGGATCCTTTTCTTCACGTGTTCCTTCTATTGACTGATGTTTTCCCCTTCTTCTTTCTTTCTCACTTCTTGCATGTAACAATCAACTTTTCCCAAAAATAACTCAAGTGTTTTCTAATTCTTCATTGGGAAAACACTTTTCAAAAAGTAACTTAAGTCACTTCCTTTCCACTTTTGTAAAAGTACTTTTCTTAAAATAAGGAAAAGTTTCTTATTTTGGAAAGGAAGGTGAATAGTCATGTAGGAATGTGAAGAGTCACAAGTTTTTGGGCTATATATTCAGGTCTTCTTTCTATTTTACGGATATTGTTTTTAATCCTTCTTTACCAAGGTGTATTTCTTCTATTTATTTCCTAGTTTTTCCACTCTTTCTCAACTCCTACTCTAATAGAGCATTGTAATCCTACACAACTAGGGAAAGATTGAATATTTTGATGAATATAATGCAATTAAACTTTGTGTTGATTGTGTTTTTTTGTCTTACTTTACTTATTGGTGTCTTCTCATTGAATCTAGAAATACATCTAGTTTTGTGGTTAATAAACTCAACATTCTATTTATTACCTAAAACCCCCTCTCCATTTCTCTTCTCCTACTCATACCTCACACTCTTTTCCTCCATACATTGTTGCCATAGGTTTAATGGAGTGTTCATGTGTGATCCACGGTATTTTTCCACCTCGAGAATATAATTAGTGTACAATATTTCTAGCTTTCAATAAATGGGAGCCTCCCCATTCCCAAGAGGAGGGACTTAGTCCCAGAGCATTGGCAAAAAACCCCATATTTTTCCTTGCTAAATATTTTGTCAATAGGGGCTTAGTGTGTATTTATTTTGTACAAAATATGGCCATAAAAAGATCTTCCCTACTTCCAAAGTCCATATCTCGAAGGTATGATGAACATCATGGGTGCATGAGTTATCTTGCATAATTTTGAAGGTTTTGCATAATAATATATTTTATAAAACAATATGTATATATTGAAACTACTACAGGATGTGCACTTTTTTTAAAAATGTACATGTTGAAAAGACCTTATTTTGAGTATTTTTGTTTAATAAAAACATTACCGTAAGGCATCTAGAATGGTGTAAGTGGCACAAAAATAATTTTTTTATGTTTTCAACTATCAATTCATTATTGGATGTGAGTATTGTATCTAATTTTGGTTAAAATTTATTTTGGGTTTTTTGCACCATCTTAGACTCACCAAATTTATGTTGCTTGGGTAACGACTACATGTTAACATACTTATGACGTTATAAAAATAATTATAACAACTCTTCATTTTTAGTCGGATCCTTAAAATGTCAGTAACTACATTTTAACCAATATACACATTTGACCAATAAACATTTTCATAACTAAACACTTTCATCAATAATAATGTAGTCTTATTTTACCATTCACAGCCCAAGGCAAGTTGACATATCACTCGACGGATCCGAGTGCTCACTTGAAGAGTGCAAGGGTACAATGTCCCTCTTTTATATCATCTTTGTCAAGGAGTTAACATGAAAGAACATACATTCCAAATCCATAATAACCATTCAAAGATAAAGCATAAAATATTTAGATCACAACCATATGTAAGAATGAACTAAACAAGAATCAAGATTAGATTTACCATGCAAGATCCAGTCACAGAGGTGTCAACAAAAATATCCAACCACAAAGATCCATTGTATTAATCACCATAAAACACAAAAGTTGAATACATCAATAGTAACTCCATAAGATCATGCACATAAGTAAATCAACAACATAACCTTACAAAAATAGTGATCCTCTAACCGTGTAAATCAATACATATATATAGGGGTGGGGACTTTCCCTTCACCACCTATGCATCCTCAAAATATCCCACATGCCATAAATAGCTATGCGTGCATTACAAGTCAACTACAGAAGCATGCAAGCTTCACTAATAATAGATTATCTATTAATAACTCCAGTTCTAATCCTATTATTAACCCAAAACTGTGCATGTTGCTTTATCTTCCTTCGCATGAGATCTTTCCCAAAATAGACTCTACTTGTAACTTCATTCTATATGCTCGACCTTATCTTCAAAACATTGCTTGGCCGCTACTCCAACCGTTCATCTCCCAATTCTATCAAAATGCGGCTAAGTCTCGAATGTGTTTGGCCAGGCACGAGCCTCTGCGTGCTATTTTCTCTACTTTTACATGTGCCGTTATGCCTAATCTCCGTGTGCCCAAAACCTCACACCACCTCACTTAGCATCTTTTAGAGGTCCAACATTACCCCACACTAGCTGGATTTCCGCCTGGCAATTCTCCATTCACCAAGTACAAAAATTTTAGAAGAAGAAAAAAATTTCCAAAAAGAGCTGCATATCAAAACAGGCTAAGGCGCCTGGAAGATTTCTGGGAACTCTACATTTACCCCAACTACTAATTTCTTCTATTCCTCCAACTCCTTGAAAGCATTCCCAACGCAACCTCTACAACCCTCAATACTTGGTGGGAGTAATGTCCTCGACCTTGTATTTCAACTCCTTTATCAACACATCCAAATATGTGCAAGCGCCATCAATATTGTCCATATGTTCCAGTATAGAACTCTGGAACTCACAAATTTTCATTCCACCTGCCGCACTTTGCCTTGATTTTTTTTTTTTGTTGTGGTCTCGTGATCAACTGAGTGTGCTCAAGTTTTTTGGTTGGGGTCTTCTCCTAGTATAGTCTTCAAAGTTGCTTCCTCATCCACTAACCAAATTGCTACAAAGGGCTCACACTTCTAGCATCTAGTGAAGCCAACATCTACCTTTGTACTTGCTTCCTTGAGCTGGGTGAGCAAGTCCTCTAGCTCAGTGATCCTAGCTTCCACCGCAACCTTATTATTATCCTTTTCTTTTGCAATTTCTTCCTCCGTAGGCCTTGTGCTTTTGATATTAACTAGGATCATCCCTACTAGATCCTCTAAATATTCCATCTCATCTCCATAATCTATTTTATCTTAGATCACTAAGGAAGGGAACTGTCCCATAATTTGCTTTACGAGTGTGTTGACTTTATCATATGCTTCCTTAGTTCTTTTCTACTCCCCCTTCAGGCCTATCTTCAACTTGTCTACTTCGCGCTCTTTCTCCTTCTTATTTGAGACCAAAGTCCAAACCATAGCGCTAGAATCTAGATGTCTCTTTGTAACCTTAGAGGCCATATTGGGAAAGGCATTACATGCCTGCTCGTTTGTTAAGTGGTTTGGGTCTATGGCCTTATACCTCTTTCCTGGCTATTTTTGCAATAAATTTTTTTCAATTGCATGTTCACTGACTTTAAATTCAGCTCCTCGAGAGTGAATGCAAGTTCCAACTTAGCATTTTATTCATTCTAGATAGTACTCCATATTGGTACATTATCTCCCAAGCATGTAATTTCCTTGTAGGCACTTTGTACTTTAGAAGTGTATATGTAATGATTTTGTGGGGTCATCTACGAATTTCATGTGCGGTGACCTTGGGGTCCACTATTTCCTTTGCACCTTCATCTTTGATCATTTCTTTTTTCAGCATTGGGGTGCTAGTCCCTATCCCCAATCCTTTGTCCTCCTTCATGATGAAAGTGTCACCAATCCCTTTCTCCCCTTTCTCCTATTTTTACACCGTGTATATTGTCCTTCATTGGGCTCTTCTTTTTCTCCTCTTCTATCACCGAAGCCTTTCCCTTCTTGCATGAGCCTTCTCTCTTTGCCTTCTCTTGCACTCACTTCTCTTGATCCTCCATTTTTGTCCCAAATAATCCCTTTAGTGTAGAAAATTCCATATCTTTAGACTTTGTTTCTGTAGTAGAGCTAGAAACCACCTCTATCCTTGTGTGCTTGATCTTTTCTTTGTTCCATGTTGCCCTGTTGAGAGGTTCTAGCTCCTCCACTATTGCTCCTTCAAGAGTTGTACATTCTCTTATGAGAGGTATCAAGCCTCCCCTCTTCTTCATTACCTTCCCCTTCTTCCTGTGCCTCTTCCTCCTACACCTTCTAGATAAGCGGCACCGGTGCTCTCTTAGGCTATGGAAAAGTGGAGTCTGTAACCTCCACTTCGACTCCTCCTTGGGTCTTCAGCTGTAATTGCACGACCACACTACTTTTCATTCCTTTAATTATAACATTTACATGTGGATGAAAATCCAATAGGTCTGGTTCCAACACCTCCACATACGTGGGCCTAGAATCATATTTGTAGGTGGTGCATAACGTATGCAGATCTAAACCCATCTTGTTTGCATCATATGTCAAATTCTGCACGTCCTTGATCCTATTAATGAGCACTTCAAGTATTTTTATGACAACGTAAATGGAAGTTTACACCACAAACCCATCTCACCCTTAACCATGTGAAACCGAGCAAGGTTGAAATGTTGCATTACTGCAAACTTCACCTGATCCCCGACTACTATGGGCAGCTTCACGCAGAATGTGCCACTCATTCTAAAAGGCTTCTCGAAGTCTATCGTACCACTTATTAACTTTGGCCTTATACGCATTTTTAATGATTCCATCACATGTAAACCCTATAAACTGCACTGCGAGGGATGGGTTCATTGGTGGGTAAACCCACATGTTGTTCTCGGGCCTATCTGGTACCCCAATTTCCAAAAAAACTATCAAAAGTAGAATAGATCCCCATGTAATCTTAACTCCTTCATTCTCACATTTTGCTTTTCCTCCTCAATAATCCCATTCAAGATGAACTGGGCCAAATTGTAATGTGCTTTATTCTAAATTTGTAAGCTACATATAAGAACTTCTTATTGATGTTTGTCTAGTGCTCAAAAGCACCCAATTTGTAGCTTACAAGTCAGGATGTAACCCTAAGTGCTGGATTGCCTAAGTCCACAATGGATTGTGCCCTACCTCCCTTCTCGTAGCTCAATTTCTTAGCAAGTTATTCAATTTTTGTTGTAGCACATAAATCTAGGGCCATATCCTCCCCTGTGATTCTCAATCCTATGACACGCTTGATTAATTGAGTGGTGAGATGCATCCTTCTTCCTGAAAAATCAAAAAAATCTTCATGAACATGTGACAGCAACCACTGAAAGAAGTGTGTGGGTTTAGTAAAAAAAGGAATATCCCACAGCTATAATACACTCATTTTCTCCAATTCCCACTTCATGGAGTCATAAATTAGGGGGTTTCCAACCTCATCTATACCTGGGAGGACTTTATCTAAGTCGACCCTCATTCATTTTCTTCTCGTTCTCCTTGGTGCGGTGTTTAAAGCGAGCTTTGATTTCCATATTTCTAGCCTATATACACTAGAGGGTCTACCGCATTTTTGAGTATATATCTTCCAAGGGTTCCTCCGCCACAACCTCAGGTCTCTTTGTTCTCAATTTCCTTGGTGCCATTTCTCTGTAACTACGTGCTTTAGGTGTTTTGTCTTTAACTTCCTTCTACTTGAGCCCTACAAAATTTCAACCGCTTAAAATGTACCCAACCCTTTTCGGTACTCCTTCTGACTCTAACTTGATTCTTCGAAAGGATTCACGCACAACTCTCAAGCACTTCTTTTTCACGCAAAATCTATGTCACTTTTAAGCTCTTCATCGCACTTCAACTCACTTGGTAACACAAATTTGTTCAAAGGAAAGGTAGCCAAATAACTACCCTAACCCCTTATTTATAATTTTTCTTGACCCTCATGTCCCTTTGACTTACACATTTTAAGTCACTTTTTTTAATAAAGTACCTTTTCCATTTTGAAATACTTTCATGACTTCACTTTGCACGCTACACAGTCGTAACCTCGACGCGCTATACTACTTCTTAGCCACAAACCTCCTTCATGCACCCTCCCTACATCAAGTAAAATACTTTGTGTTATATCCCAAGTAGTCTCCCATGCCACTTCCTATCTCATGTTACACTGTGCAATCACTTTCCTTGGGTGGTTTTTAATTAACTCAAATTTTTGTAGAACACTTTATGCCCAAAATTTTTACATGACTTATTCACTTCACACCGACTTTCCAAAAGAAGCCTTCAACAAAGCAAACTTGTATCAAGAGGGCACCAACAATTCCCATCTCTATACTTCAATCCACCCCAAATTAAAAGTATATGTGGTCATCTGCGCATGAAATCACTTAGATCTAGTAATCAACTATTGGTGTGCAAAAATGCTTATTACAATAAAATACTTGAACTAAATTAACAAAGCATAGTGACAATGAAAGGAAAAAAATGTAAATAAAATGCATTAAAGAAATCTAATCTAAATGGAAATGTTGCCTTATTACAAAAGCCAGAGAAGACTTATTTATATAGGGCTTCGCCCTACTCCCGTTAAGTAATGGGAAATTGAGTGCCATTTAACATCCGTAACTAGAAAGCACCTAAATCAAGTATATAAGTTATAATATATGGCCCCAACCAATGCACTTGGAACTATCCACGGTGTCGCAAAACATAGAATAATAAAGAAGAGCCATCTACCCAACCTCAAATTGTTTATTCTTAATGTGTCTATCATGCTATGCCTTCTATCTCGGCCTTTTTTTGTCTTCGACTCTAACGTGCTTTATAAGGTGCCTCTCATCCAACTACATCAGTTTATCAATACACTCTTCAAGTTATTTCTCATCATCCGGTCTACTTGTGCACATAATACACGGGGAAGGTAACGTAAATTCCACTAGTAAAACAACTTGTGTTAAAAACACCAACTGAATGGGTGTGGCCTTATTCAAATTTTTATAAGTTTTCATGTATGCCCAAAGTAGAATAGAGACTTTATCATCCCAATGTTTTTTTCCAACATCAAAAATATTTGTTGATGTATGTCTCAATATCTTGTTGAAAGCCTCAACAGTCCCATTGGCCTGTGGGTGATAGGGGTTTATTTTATGGTGTGTCACCATAAATTCTTCCAATAATATCCTGATAGTCTCATTAAGGAAATGAGTGCCCCTATCACTTGTCAAGCTCAATAGACATCCATACCTACTGATTATATTTTCCCATAAGAACCTTGTTGCTATGGATTCCGTGTAATCCTTTTAAGAGATACTTCCACCCACCTTGTCGGATAATTGGTACATATAATAATATAACACGATCCCATCTCGCGTCTTTGGTAGGGAAATACGTACGAAAAAGTCAATTACCCATTTCTTAAAAGGTTATGCATTCACAATAAGCCTCAAGGGAATCTCATCCCTATGCCTAGGTTTTAAAAGGTGTTGGCAATGATCACATGCCTTGACATACTCTTTATAATCCTTGTATAGTTTTTCCCACTAAAGATCAGCTAGCAAAATCTTGTGCGCGGTAGCATTTCCTGCATAATGTCCACCAAAAATTCTACCATGAGCTTCTTCCATAATGGATTCATGCTCATGCTCAAGTACGCACTGGTACAAAACCTCATCATGACCTAGCTTGTATAAATCTACACTAATCAAAATATTGGGTGTGGAGTGTATGGCAAGTCATTTCTTCTCTAAGCTCTTTAGCCCTTTAGGTGCCACATATGCACGTGAAAATATAAAAATATCCTCTAAGTAAGAGGCCACATGATTCAATCTGAATAAATGGGCATTTGGCATTGTGTATTCAATGCTTTGTGTGTCCTCTCCTGAATGAATCCTTGACAGATGATCAGGTCTTGAATTACTTTTCCCTGGCTTTACCACAACTATAAAGTCAAATTCCTAGAAAACAATATCCAATGACATATGTGCCCTTGTAAAATGACCTTATTAACTAAGTACTTAAGTGTCATATGATCTGTATAAAATATAAAGGGAGTTTCCAGTAAGTATTGTCTAAACTTATGCAACACATAAATCATAGACAATTCTTTGCACTCTATAGTTGTATAATTCTACTCACTGGTGTTAACTTCTGCTCGTAAAGAAGATAGGATGATAAACAATCCCATCTCTAATTTGTGCTTAACATTGTCAATGGCCATTAGCCATGCAGAGGCATTAACATGTACATGAAATGGATTATCCCAAGAAGGAAAATGCAAAATGGGCGCATAAGTAAGTTTTTCCTTCAATGTCTCAAATGCTATCTGCTACACCTCATCCCAATGAAAATTTCCCTTACTCCTCAAAAATTCCTCCAAGGCGCGGTGATCTTAACATACCCCTTAATGAAATTTATTTAATAACCTATATGTCCCAAGAATCCACACACCTCACTCTAATTAGTAGGCTCCTCTAAGCCCAAGATAATTACAACCTTAGCAGGATCTACCAACAAGCCTTCTTTGTAAATAATGTGTCCCAGTAAAGTTCCAAAGGGTGTAGCAAAGATACACTTATTAATATTCAAGGAGATGTTTAACTTCCTACATTGCTCAAACATGAGTCCTAAATTATCACAATGATCCTTTACTAGCCCATATACAGTCCAATCATCCAAGTAAACTTGTAAAAATTATGAATAAATTCTTGAAATGCTTGTAAAATGATATGCGAAAAGAACGCAGGCATGTTCTTCAACCCAAAAGGCATAATGGTGTACACAAAACTTCCCCACTCAGTGGTGAAATTTGTATTTTCTTGATCTTCCTTTGCTATGCGTATTTGATGACAACTAGAGAACCCAATCGTAAAAGAGTAAATCTCACACCCTACAATGCCCTCTAAGATCTCCTTAGTAAATGGTTTGGGAAAGGGATCTATCACAAAAAAAGCATTAAATTCTCTGTAGTCCACCCATATCCTTATCCTACCATCCTTCTTTATGCTAATCACCATTGGACTATCCCACTTTGATTCCGAGTGGGATTAATGATTTCAGATTTCAACATCTTATCAATCTCTTCCTTAACTTTGACGTGCAACTTAGGTTTCATCCTGTAAAGAATCTTCTTAAGCTGGGTGCAAACCTTCCTTTAACTTGATCATCTCACCCAAAAAGGGATGCACTCCCTTCAACTTGTGATAGCCTCTAGGAAATAAGTCCTAGAAGTCACACAATAACTCAATTATATTTGACACCTCTTGTTCAGACCAATAGTCACCAATAATGGCCTCTTTAGGTTCTGCATCTATTCCGGTGTTGACCTTGTTCATTTTCATAGGATCATGGTAAGAGTGCATATTTTTATCTGCACTCTCTAATACCTTGTGCATTCCCATAGTGTGATCAACATCCAGATTCTCTACTTCTTCATCATCAATCATGTAGACCAACTTACCCTTTTCTTTTTCTAGGTAGGCGTGCACAAGCTATTCCTCATATGTCTCCTCTTCTTCAAATCACACCTCTAAGTATAACTCTCCAAACATATCTAATAGGAGTTCTTTAGCTTTTGCACTATCCCCCATCGTAAGGCATTTTATAATCTATAATGCTCCATTCACCAGAGATTTAGTAGAAAAGTAATCAAAGGTTTGAATAATACTTGAGGTTGTCTCCTACCAATTAAATGTTGCCCTTGTTAACTTGGCATACACATTCCATGCACATGTGAAACCACTTAGAGTGGCGTAGAACTTATGTACCCAGAGTGATGGTGGCAAGGCTTCTTGCCCCTTCATTCAGAGTCTCTCACACTTTTGAATGTGACGTGAAAGCGTAATCCTTCCCACGATATTCGTAGATCTATAAAGGTACATTGCTCCTAAGAAAACTAGTAGAAAAATTGATTCTCACTTCTCGCCACTCCAAAAGGTTATCTATGTGTGTAGTACACCGGTGTGCAACTATCCCACATAGGGTATAAACCAATATATTTATTCTTTCTACTTGATTTGTCCACTTTGAGATTCTATGGTGCGTTGTTGGGTTTTAAAACAATACTTTAACAAACCACGATCGGGGACAACAAATCCCTCCTATTTAATGGGAGAGGTTCCCTTATTGAAAGCAAACAACCAAACTTATATACAAATGTAAAACTTTCAAAGCATGGATTCTCGATGCTTTGAAATGTTTCATGCCCGAAAGATCATCAATACGAAGGAATAGAAGAACTAAGGAGATGAGAGATGAAGAACATAATAATACTTGTAGGAAATATAGATAACAAAGTATAACCTTATACGTATTGATCTAGGGAGATGCAAAATAGAATCATTCACTTTCATAACAGATATAATTCCATAGACACAAAGTTCTAGAAATCATATAAACAAGAACACAAAGTTTCTTAACATGCAAATATGGATGATTCATAAATTTTCAGACAAGGAAAGAAGGAATAGTAGAGGAAGAAAGGGAAAAGATTTTGTATTGATTACTTTCTAATCTATTACATTTCAAGAATTTCAGGATCTAACCCGAACAATGGCGTAGAGAACCCGCTAAATAGCTTCCAAAAATGGTTACATTCGGTTACAAAAAATGATGAAACTGATTCAAGAAACCAACGTCTAAACTTCTCTAATGCCTCGACCATTTCCATACCTAGCGGAAAAACCAGATGCATCATATCACAGCCGTTAACCTACTTTTACAACTTTGAATTTGAGCCATCCACGTGGAAGAGATTTGTTGAAGCGGGCCTAGGGGCACCTTTTGCATTTTATGACTTTTAAAGAGATTTTACATTTTTTTACATTTTTGTCCACCCATCCACTTCTGATATAGGCCTGACACATGGATTTACTTGAGTGGGGACGAATTCGTGGCTCAATTTTACAATTTTAACTATTTTTTTGGAAATAAAACCAAAATTCCCAAATTACTCTGACGGCCCACCTTTGCTCTTTGACTTTCGATACGGGATTAACATTTGACTTTATCCCTTGGCATGACGGGGTCGTGGGTCACTTTATAACTTTACACCCTTTTGGAAACAAAGGTAAAATTCCTAAAGTGTCCCAACAACCCGCCTCTCCGCTTTTGACCTAAAACATGGCCACATGTCCCTTTGTGGGCCTATTCTATATTTTTATGTTTTGACTAAGTCCCTCTATTTGGCAAAGGCTTTATGTCTAACCAGGGACATGTGGAGGCTTCCCACTCATTTGGAGACTCTGTTTGGACTTGACCTTCGGAGGTGCGCTGATTGGACACATGAAGAGTGACTCATATTTTGGACTTGCTTTTGGATTCTCCCCTTTAAAAAAAGTGTTGAAGGGACACGTGGGGCTTTCTGCTTTGGTTCTCCTTTCCTTAGCTGATTTAATAGCCGCAGTACTATCCCTTTTGACGTGGGATCCTATACATGTGGAGAGTGGCGCTTATTTTGGGAACCGAATTTAGCTTCGACCCTTGAAGGTTTACTAATGAGACACATGGTTCCATCCGCCGGCCTTAGACTTTTCAATAACTGATTTAATTTTTTGAGGCTTTGACCAAGTGGAGGGTTGGCACTCAATTGGGGTCTATCCCTTGGGTCTCACTTCTGAAGTTGCATCAGTTAGGCACGCGGAGGCTTCCGTCGACCCTCTTATACTTAGTCGATTAAACGACCGACTCTTTCCCTTTTCTAGACCTTGGACACGTGAAGGGCTGGCATAAGTTTGGGGTCTCTCTTTAGGCTATACCTTTTGAATTTTTACTAATGAGGCACATGGCGCCTTTCATGGGTCTGTTGCTTTTCCCTGAGTCAACTCACATGTGAAGTTTGAAAACCTCGAGCCCTTTCTTCCATCTTCTCCTACGCGCTCTCGATCTCTTTTGACGCGTTGTTGGCCTCCTTTGCCGATCCTGCCCCTTCATTATTGGATTTGGAATGTGGGCTCGCATGGTGAACCGTACCTTCCAATTTTATTCTATGCAAGGTCATGTTTGATCAATTTTTCTGGGGGGAAAAATTGGGATAACAGGCACCAAATCAAAATTTTCAAAGCTTGACTTGAAAAATGAGGGGAATTTTAAGGGTGACAACAACTGGCTTTTTATGGGGATGACTTGGCTGGGATAGAGGAACAAGGCAAGATCAAGAACCATAGAAAACTCGGGAAGATAGACTAGTGCCTTATCCTTTGGGAAAATAGAGACAAAGGAAAATCAATATAGAAGACAACACACATGAAAGGGAAACAAACCAAAAAGGAAAGACAAAAACAAAACACATCACACATCAATGAATAGGAAAGGAAACAAGCCAAACCAAGGTAATTCTATACAAAGAAAGGAGAGGATATTTATAGGGGAAAGAAGGAGGAATGCACGAAACCCACACAATTCTAGAGATAGGCTGAGAAAAATAAGTACCTTTGTGGAATAACATAGTGAAAGTGTGAGGCACCCGCAATGAGCAGTTGAGCATACCAAAATGTCATGGGAACACTATGCGGATTGAAAAGAAAAATTGAGGAAAGAAGATAATCCAGATAGTGATGCTCCATACTAAAAATATTTAGTTCTTGTGAAGAACTAAATGTCTTCCGAGGCTCCTCTTCTATGGAGGAATAGTGCCACACAAAAACTTGTATGACCCTCGACTGCCTCCATACTGATTTCTACACATCACCAAACTCTGACAACTAGATCCATGAAAAAATCCAATCCTAATAGTGTCAACTCCCTGTTTTGATGGAATGATGCTAGCATATGAATGGAGATTGCAATTATCACCATGGCACATCTCATGAGAAACATAAACTTTCATTGAATTTTCCTTGTAACCATCTTCAAGAGGAATTTGGAAAAAGGTATTGGATGGTTTACCATTAGGTGTAATCTTGACCATGTTTCTAAAAAACATACCTGCTGTTTTTGCAAAATTAGCACTTGATTCTAGAAGATCATGACTCTTAGGTACAAGCTGCATTGCTGATTTGTCTTCATGATTAGTAGGGAATTAAAATGCTGTTAGACTAAGTAAAGATTGATCAACAACATCATCCTCTTCCTTTTGTTTACATTCTGAAGGGTGAGATGAGACATGGATATTATAGTTGTGAAGAAAAGATTCCAGGATTGGCTCTCCATTTTCTATTTGTTTCAAAGGACTAAAAAAAGGCTCATGTTTTCTCATCTTATCCATAAATATAACAGGGAACTAGTGATCTCATTGATTTCTTCTTCTTCGGGTACAGGCACTTGTTCATCTTTGAGAGAACTTAAAACAACAAGGGGATGGTCTACAATGATCTTCATCTCAGTGCATTAAAATTCTTCAGTCATAGGAGAGAGAGGAATCTTTTCCATTTTGTTATGATGAACATCCACTTCCACCAGCAGTAGGATCACTTTTTTAAAACTAGAACATTCAACCTTAGTACATGAAATATCTTCTATAGAATCTATTTCAGGTTTAAAGAAAGCCTCAAGTTGATTGTATTCTTCATTATTTAAAGGCATATTAAATTGACATGCATCAGGTGGAGCAAGTAAGAAGACATTCATTGGTGGAATTGAGATAATACTGAGGAATGAATACCTGATCATGAGAAGCTTCTAGAACTTGAATGTTCTCCTCTTTGTTACAAGGTGTCTCAAATTCATTGATTGAGTGTTCTTCAGCTTGTTTGAAAATTTGTTGCAATGTTTGTGAAAACAATCTTGGATTTACACCTCTGTAGAAGTTATGCGAAACCGAGCACTTTGCTGGGTGATTGGAGCTTGAAAAATATTAATAGGGAGATCTCCATCATCATCCCCATCACTGTCACTATCACTCGTTGGTGATGTGGGCCAACAAGTGTTCTTCATTTTACCTTCATTCTTGGGAAGGTTCCTAGATCAAGAGAACAAACATGATAGAAGTTCGATCCCTAGTGTATATCATAGAGTCGCCAGATAAAAAATGATCTTGAAGTTGTTCTTTTAGAAAGGGATACATTTGAAACGAAATCCCTAGTAGAGTCACCAAAAACTATTGGGTTTTTAAAATGATACTTTAACAAACCACAGTCAAGGGATAATAATTCCCTCCTCTTTAATGGGAGAGGTTCCCTTATTGAAAGCAAGCAACAAAACTTATATACAAATGTACAACTTTCAAAGTGTGGATTCCTAATACTTTGAAACGTTTCATGCCCCAACATATCATCAATACGAAAGAATAGAAGAACTAAGGAGATGAGAGATGGAGAACATAATAATAATTTCAGGAAATATAAATAGCAGTATAACCTTATACATATTGATCAGGAGATGCAAAATAGAATCATTCACTTTCATAATAGATATAATTCCATAGACACAAAGTTACAGAAATCATATAAACAAGAACAAAAAGTTTCTTAGCATGCAAAGATGGATGATTCACAATTTTTTAGACAAGGAAAGAAGGAATTGGAGAGGAAGAAAGGGGAAATCTTCTGTATTGACTACTTTATAATCTATTACATTTCAAGAATGTTAGGATCCAACCCAAACAATGGCATAGAGAACCCGCTAAATTATTTCCAAAAATGGTTACATTCAATTACAAAAATGATGAAACTAATTCAAGAAACCGACGTCTGAACTTCTCTAATGCTTTAGCCATTTCCATGCCTGGTAGAAAAACCAGATGCATCATATCAAAACCATTAACCCACTTTTACAACTTCAAATTTGAGCCGTCCATGTGGAAGAGATTTGCTGAAGTGGGCCTGGGGGCACCTTTTGCATTTTATGACTTTTAAAGAGATTTTTCATTTTTTTGACATTTTGGTATGCCCATCTACTTGATATAGGCCTAACACGTGGATTTACTTGAGTGGGGATGGAGTCGTGGCTCACTTTTACAATTTTAACTCTTTTTTTGGAAATAAAACCAAAATTCCCAAATTGATCCGATGGCCCACCTTCACACTTTGACTTTCGATGTGGGCTCAACATTTGACTTTATCCCTTGGCATGAGTGGGGTTGTGGGTCACTTTATAACTTTACGCCCTTTTGGAAACAAAGGTAAAATTCCTAAAGTGTCCCGACAACCCGCCTCTCTACTTTTGATCTGAAACATGGCCATGTGTCCCTTTGCGGGCATATTATGTATTTTTGTGTTTTGAATAAGTCCCTCTGTTTGGTGAAGGATTTATGTCTAACTTGGGACACATGGAGACTTCTCGCTCATTTGGAGACTCTATTTGGACCTGACCTTTGAAGGTGCGCTGATTAGACATGTGGAGAGTTAGCGCACATTTGGGACTTACTTTTCGATTCACCCCGAAAGGGTGCCAAAGGGACACATGGGGCTTTCCCCTAGTTCTCCTTTCCTTAGCCGATTCAATAATCAGTTCTACCCCTTTTGAATTCTATGGGACCCTAGACACATGGAGAGTTGGCGCTTGTTTGGGGAACCACCTTTGGCTTTGACCCTTGAAGTTACATCGATGAGGCATGTGGAGGCTTCCGCCGACCCTCTTATAATTAGTTGATTAAATGGCGAGATCTGTCCCTTTTCCGGATATTGGACACATGGAGGGATTACGTAAGTTTAGGGTTTCTCTTTAGGCCGTGCCTTTTGAATTTGTGTTGATGAGACAGGTTGTGCCTTCTGTGGGTCCATTGCTTTGCCCCGAGTTGACTCACATGCAAAGTCCGAAAACCTCGAGCCTTTCTTCAATCTTCTCCTATGTGCTTTGATATCCTTTGACTTTGTTGGCCTCCTTTGCTTGATCTTGCCCATTCATTGTTGGATTTGGAATGTGGGTTCACATGAATAAACCACCCCTTCTAATTGTCTTCATGCGAGGGTCGTGTTCGATCAATTTTACAGGGGGAAATTGGGATAATAGGCACCAACTAAATTTTTTTGAAGCATGACTTGAAAAATGAGGGGAATTTTGAGGGTGACAACACACGTAGAAATACATTATGATTTACTTCACTAGTATACCGAGGTACCTGGTTATGGTGCAAATGATGAACAATGCACATCCCGATCATGCACGTAACCGTGTTCTTGATCTCTCACCCAACCATCTCATACGTTCCATGCACCCAATTATCATAGGCAACATTGGTTATATCACTCATAGACTGAGCATCATCCCATTGAATAACACCTTCTTTAGATGGCTTAGTAACTTTAGGATCTCTGATGGTGTGCACATAAATTCTATTAAGATCCTCCTCACTTAAAGGTTCTACATAAGGTGCAACTTTCCCATCTATCAAAGGAATAATCACGTGCTCTTCTTTGTTCTCAAAACTGATATAACCTTTATTAAAGTGCAGATCAACATTATTCATGTAACACCAAGGGTGCCCAAGAAATTTTGGAAAACTGTCTACTTTTGCAAGCGCTAAGACCTCAAAGTCCCTAGTAAACTTGTCCCCCGAATAGTAATGGTGGCATCCTTCAAAACTCCAATAGGTGTGGCTCTAGTAATGCTCGCCATATACAACACATTCTAAGATGGATGTAATAATGGTCTTCCCATTTGATTCCACACATCCAAAATGAGTACATTTACTTTTACACATGTATCAATTAGTATGTTACTTAACAACCACCCGTAAACAACTACATTCAAAGTGATCTCTTTATCATATTCAAGACTGTGAGGAGGTAAGTTTACATGTAATATTTGTCTCTCGTGCTCAACTCTAGTGTGTGGTACCTTCTCCCTTAACCATTACCCTAACAAAGGAATGATTTTTTCTTGGTGCAACATCTTACAAACCTCCTTTAAGTCATCAACATATTTCTGCAAAGCTCAACTACCTTCTCTGCTCTAGCTTCTGTGACTTCTCCTTCAAGCATTGTATCTCACCCCCGGGTTTATAATAACCTCCATAGTATCTTGACACACTTCCTTCTAATGGGTAGGATCTGGATACTTTGCATTTATGACCTCTTGCATTGTAATAACAGGATTTTACTTTGGAATTTCACAAGCATGCATAGCCTTAACACGTGTTGTGACTAACACATGAAACATCTCAGGATCAAACGCAAACTTTGGCATCCACTTATCTTCTATGGCACACTACACTTTAATCATCCCCACACCCTTATCTTTATTCTTATAGTTCTTACTCATGTGCTCATATAACTCAGGGCATTCTTTTAACTTATGATGCTTCCCACACCATGCAAAACTATGTTGAGGGCATTCATGCCCATAATAGTCATAGGATCCACATGTATAACAAGTTCCTCATGGGAACTCACCTCTACCTCCACCGTGACCATGACCTCTGTATCCACCTCGGTAACCTCTTCCTCTACCACCTCCATCGAACTCCCTTCATTTTGGTTATGATTATGATGTTCACCTTTCTCCTTAGAACCATTTGCAACACAGTTTGACATACACCAGTCTCAATGGTGTCATGAATCGATCAATCAACCTACAATTCTTTGTATCATGAGTTGTAGACTTACAAATCTTACAATAACAAGACACACTCTTTCGGATATTGCATTATAACAATGGGCACTAACTTGAATCATGATCCAAGTGACATATATCACAATCCAACAACATGGTGTGCACCGATTTACGAGGAAAAATATCCTTAGTATGTCCTTCCACCTTGCAATCCATACACCAAATACCACTACACATCTCATGAGTTGAATTAGTTGACAATTTTTCTAACTGTTTCACCATATATGTAATCTACACCTCCAAGAACGGGCTAACTCTAGTGTCTATGCTCCTAACTACCTCAACATGTAAAGCCACCTCTAATGCCTTGTGCAGATATGTAAAAATCTTATGAGAGAGTGCCCTTAAAAGGTGTGATCAAACCACCAACAAACCATTGTGCATGTTGGCTAGGGTGAATATCATAAGATAACTTTGATAACAAAGTTTTAAAACGTGCATCATACTCCCTTACGCTCTCAGCCATGCCCTACTTAATCTCCTTCAACACGCTGATGCTCTTGCTCAAACTCAGGTATATGAAACTCTGCCAAGAAAGCATCACACAACACATTGTAGTCTACACAAGTCTGGTTCGGATCATACTTCCTATATCAACTATGAGGCACACCCTTATAAAGTAGTAGAAAATTTACTCTCCTTACACCCGGAGATGTAATTCCCTTAGCGTGTCATAGTATTTCACACATATGAACATGTTCAGCTACATCCTCAATACCTCTATACTCTAGTAGGTGAAGAGACATCTCATAATAGACTTTTTGGGGTTAGTGTGGACTATGCCCACCAGATCCAGAACCTGTATTACCTCTAGTATTCCCTATACCTCAAGAACCACCAGTTCTATTAGATCCCAAGCCTCAAGATCCTCCTAATCCACCTCTGTAGTGGGAACCAAACTAGAGGATGAGCTACTATGTGTTCCAACTTTTGTACTAAATTTAAATCCCACATGCCCTGTGAAGTGGTGCTACTTCTAGATGTATTACCAAAGTGTTCTACATGCCCATGTTTCGTCTTGATGATGTGCCGGAGAATATAACTCAATTAGACCCCCAAATAACAAAGATGTTATTTCTTGTGATGTCATCGATGTTTGTGCTATCCGATTAACTTATGTACTCAATGGAAATTGAAATCTACCTGTCGCTACTCTATCACCAACACTAGTTTGCGTATCAATAACTGTTTCAGGAATTAGAACACCAAGCACAAGGGAAAGGTTATCAGGTGGGATCAGATGTGTGCCCATGGTACTTAATATTTATTCATCACACGGGCTCTCATCGAAGCCTATGGGGATTCTCTACTAGGCTTACCTAAGTGTGAGAGAGAATGATGCTCGGGCTCCACGTCTTCCATGTGAGCTTTAAATCCTTCACGGGACATCATCCTCCACAATTTCATAGACTCCTCAATATCACGTTTCTTCACTATTTCCCTCTATTGGGCCTCACTATACTTAAGCCACCTTTCTTCTCTTTGTTTTTCTGCTGCTAGGTCCACCATCTTTCACCACACCTACTCCTACCCCCACACGTGGTGGGGTTTAGCTAGTTATAGGACAATATTCCAAATCTAGAGTCATGATCAAGATCTTAACCACTAAAGGGATAGCGTGAAAATAAGATCCTCGGGTTTGCATAAGAACTAGAACTCAACAACCTCACGGGCATGAATAAGTCTAAGCCGCATACTCCAAAGTGTAACTATTCAAGAAACCACATATAAACCATGCAAACTACACTGCAGGATGTGTTCGCTAGTGGATAAACCCACATGTTGTCCTCGGGCTCATCCGCACCCCAATTTCCCAAAACATGATCAAAAGTAGAATAAATCCCCATGTAATCTTCGCTCCTTCATTCTGCTGCTTTGCATCCTCAATAATCCCATTCACGATGAGCTTGACCAAATTGTAATGTGCTTTCTTTGAAATTTTATAAGCTACATAAAAGAACTTCTTATTGATGTTTTTCCAGTCTTTGAGAAGTGCCCAATTTGTAGCTCACAAGTCGGGATGCAACCCTAAGTGTCAAATTGTCTAAGTCTATAATGTTTTGTGCCCTACCTCTCTTCTCGTAGCTCAATTTCTTAGCAAGTTCTTCAATTTTTGCTATAACACATAGATCTAGGGCCATGTCCTCTCCTTGCTTCTCAATCCTATGAAACACTTGATTAATTGAATAATGAGATACATCCTTCTTCCTACAAAATAAAAAAATCTTCATAAATCCACGACATCAACCACTGAAAGAGGATTATGGGTTTAGAAAAGAAAGAAAGCTCCCACAAATACAATAAAACTATTTTCTATAATTCCCACTTCATGAATTCATCAATTAGGGGTTTCGGCCTCATCTGTACCTGGGAGGACTTTCTCTAAGTCTTCCCTCTTGTGCGGTGGTTAAACTCATTGATTTTACATCGAGCAAGATTTGATTTCCATATTTCCACCCTCAATACACCAAGAGGGTACTGTATTTCTGAGTATATCTCTTCCAAGGGTTCCTCCACCACAACCTCGGGTCTCTTTGTTCTCAATTTCCTTGGTGTCATTTCTCTCTCATTGCATGCCCTAGGTGTTCTATTTTAACTTCCTTCTACCCGAGCCCTATGAACTTTCAACCACTTATAATGTATATAACCCTTCTCAATACTCCACTACCAAATCTAACTCACTTCATCGCAAGGATTCACACATAACTCTCAATCACTTCTAGTTCGCACAAACTCTGCGTCACTTTTAAGATCTTCACCGCACTTCAACTCACTTAGTAACACAAATTTATAATTTTTCATGACCCTCATGTCCCTTCGACCTACGCATTTTAAGTCACTTTTTAATAAAGTATCTTTTCCATTTTTAACAACTTTCACAACTTCACCTCACGCGTTGCACTCGTAACCTCTTGGTGTGCTATATTATTTCTTAGCCACAAACCTCCTCCATGCATCTCAACTTTGTGCCAAAGTACAAAAAATTTGTGCCATATCCCAAGTAGTCTCCCATGCCATTGCATATCTCACATTATCAATGTGTGATCACTTTCTCTACGTGGTATTCAATCAACTCAACTTTCTGCAGAACACCTTATGCCCAACACTTTTACAACTTATTTACTTCCCGCCAATGTTCCAGAAGAATCCTTCAACCAAGCCAACCTATATCAAGAGGGCTCTAACAATTCCCATCTCTATACTTTAATCCACTCCACACTAAAAGTATGCGTGGTCATCTGTGCATGAAATCACTTAGATAGTAATCAACTCATCAAGTGCGTAAAAATTTTTATTATAAAAAACTGAACTAAATTGACAAAGCATAGTGAAAATGAAAGAACACACATGTAAAGGAAATGTATTAAAGAAATATAATCTAAATGGTAATGTTTCCTTATTAAAAACACCAAGAAGACTTATTTATAGTAGGGCTTCAACCTACTCCCATTAAATTAACAGGCAATCGAGTGCCATCTAGCGCTGTAATTGGAAAGCACCTGAATCAAGTATATAAGTTACAATATATGGCCCCAACCAATGCACTTGGAACTTTCCTAGGGTGGCACACAAACTTGGAATCATAAAGAAGAACCATTTGTCCAACCTCAAACTATTTATTCTTAATGTGCTTATCATGTCATGCCTTATGTATGTCCTTTTTTGTCTTGACTCTAACGTGCTATAATGCACCTCTCATCCAACTACATCAGTTTATCAATGCAATATTCAAGTGATTTATCATCATCCAGTTCATTTTGCGTAATGCGTGATACGCAGGGGAAGGTAGTATAAATTCCTTTGGTAAACTAACCTCTACGTAAAAGACCTACGATTATGTTCTCCCATAAGAACCTTGCTTTGATGTAGCTCTTTGTACTGACAACTTTGTAGGCACCTTGCTTATGCCCATCTTATCAGATAATTAGTACATATAATAATATAACACAATCTAGTCCTACGTGCTGGTGGGGATATAGGTCCTACAAAGTCAATTTCCCATTTCTCAAAAGCATATGCACTCACAATAGTCCTCAAGGGCATCACATCCCTATGCCCAGGATTTCCAAGGCACTGGAAATGATCACATGCCCAACATACTCTTTACAATCCTTGTATAGTGTAACTATTCAAGACACCACTCCACCAATGATATATAATACGTGTCTAGGTCAAATAAGCATCATGCAGAGTTTGGTAATCTTCTTATGTCTAAATAATTGTTCTATACCTCCAATTCCACTTTGATGCATATGCTACCAACCACTCATACAACTCTATAGGAAAATAGGAGAAGAATGTCTCATAAAGCTCATGATACAGATGTTCCTCAACCCATGTGCAAGAATCAAAATCAAGTCCAGTATTAAATCTATGAGCAAACTATTTTTCTAAATCCTCTACCCAAATCTCAATCGTTGGTTAAGGTCAACCGATATGTCTTCATCATGCAACATCCTTACAACAACTTGAAAAGAGGTCCCATCAACGGAACCAAAATATAGTCTTATTTTACCATTCACGTCCTAAAGCGCTACTGACACATCACTCGAGACATATCGAGCACTCACCTAAAGCGTGCAAGGGTACAAGGTCCCTCTTTTATGGAAACTTTGTGAAGGAGCTAGCATGAAAGAATATACATTCCAGATCCATAATAACCATTCAAGGATAAACCATAAAATATTTAGATCACAACCATATGCAAGAATGAACTAAACAAGAATCAAGATTAGATTTAATGTGAAAGATCCAGTCACAAAGAGGTGTCAACAACCAATATCCAACCACAAAGATCCATTGTATTAATCACCATAAAACAAAAAGCTAAATACGTCAATAAGTAACTCCATAAGATCATGCACATAAGTAAATCAACAACATAAACTTACAAAAACAAACTAATCCTCTAACGTGCAAATCAATACATACATACATACATACATACATACATACATACATACATACATACATACATATATATATATATATATATATATATATATATATATATATATATATATATATATATATATATATATATATATATATATATATATATATATATATATATATATATATATATATATATATATATATATATATATATACATATATATATATATATATATATATATATATATATATATATATATATATATATATATGTATATATATATATATATACATATATATATATATATATACATATATGTATATATATACATATATATATATATATACATATATATATATATATATATGTATATGTATATATATATGTATATATGTATATATATATATATATATATATATGTATATATATATATATATATATATATATATATATATATATATATCTATATATATATATATATATATATATATATATATGGGTGGGGACTTGCCCTTCACCGCCTATGCATCCTCAAAATAGCTCGCATGCCACAAATAGCTATGTGTGCATTACAATTCAACTACAGAAGCATGCAAGCTTCACTAATAATAGATTATCTATTAATAACTCCAGTTCTAATCCTATTATTAACCCAAAATTGTGCATGTCACTTTATCTTCCTTTGCATGAGATATTTCCCAAAATAGACTTTTCTTGTAACTCCAAGTCTATATGCTCGACCTTATCTTTAGAACATTACTTGGCCGCTACTCTAACCATTCATCTCCCAATTCTATCAAAATGCGGCTAAGTCTCGAATGTGTTTAGACCGGTGTGAGCCTTCACATGTTGTCTGCTATACTTTTACACCTGCCTTTGCACCTAATCTCCGTATGTCCAAAACCTCATACCGCTTCACTTAGCATATTTCGGGGTTCAACAAATAGGGTTTTATTGATAAACACTTTTGATTAAAAATTGAACTAGAAAAGTGCCATATATTATTAGGGATAAAAAAATTAACTCAAATTAACTTAATTTTTTTTTATAGATAAGGAGGTTGAAGGGACCCGTTCTCTATATACAAAAAGTAGGCTATACCTCAACCTGAAACCATATACATAAATAAATAGATACATAGCTTACTAACAAAAACCACAATTTATACAATATACTATAACTAATCCTTAATTACATCTAATAGATATCATCTACCAAAACATTGAGGCTCATAGCAGGCTGGTCTTGATCCACTCGAGCTCCCCATCCAAGTTGCTAACATTTGAGATTCCCTTGAGCTAGCCACGCCACAGATATTCAAAGACCCCCGCAGTGGAACACAACACCACCCACCAGCTCGAGACCGGCTCCAAAGGTAATCCGAGTGCTTTAACATCAAGTAATTTGATTTGAGCTCGACCCACCTTTTTGTACCTTGCGAAAACCAATAGGGATTCTGCAAATTCCAATAGAACCTGAAGCAGTTCTCTAGGTCGAAAAATTTGAAACACCATCGTTTGAAAAACCCGCAGACACCCTCCTTCACGGAGCCAAGAGTGATGCAGCCTAGAATTTACCAGATAACACCCTAGACATGTTGGCACATCACTCGGCCCTAGAATGAGCGCTCACCCGAAGCGGAAAAGGTACTGGTCCTCTTTAGGGTTGTTGTAGCAGGATGTTAGTGTGATGAAGGAAGAAACATATAGATCCATAACTAATCCATCATTCTACAATGCATACCATATTTAGATCTATGAAAGAACAAGCTTAAACAATAATCATGATTAAATCAAGAACATGCACTACTCAATTACACATAGGAATGGCACTTAGATTCAACCAATATCTTCCATCTATTAATAAACACAGAAGCTCCTTATAATAATGGCATTCTATCCGATGCATGCATGGATCTAATCTGAGAATCCGATCACATGCACATATCTCTTTTGATTACCTCTTACGCTCTGCATATACCTATATATCTCTCATCCCTCTCTCTCATGTAATTCACTACATATATATAGGGTGGGAATTTCCCTTCACCGCTTATCTATTCCAAAAATAGGCCGTATGTTATTAATAGCTACACGCTGTTTACAGGTATAGCCACACATGAAAGTGTGTTATCTATAGACCTCTTACAGTTAATCAAGTGACAATCCTTTAATTAGATCATCTCCATGAGAAATGCTTTGATCTGATCCTCCAAAGATAGATAATGCATGGCGCGCATGTCTTTGCATCGTTGGTGTTTTCCACATGCCATATTCTAAAAATAGGTCTTCATGCTCAAAATTGGCTAAGTCTTGAATGTTGAACTTCTGCTCCACACATGTGTTCTTCCTATCCATTCATGCCCTTAAACCTAGCCTATTTTCCTGCTCGGACTTCTTGTGTGAGTTATGTCAAGTGTTCTATGATCAACATTACCCCACACTATTCTCATTGTCACCCCGACAATGGGTATCTCCAAAAATTGAAGTAAAGAATAAAAGACTAGAAAGAATAAGAATGAAAGAATGCAGATGAATAAAGAATTTTTATGAGGGAACCTCCTCTATATTAGTTTTAAAGTATAAACTCTGGATACTCCTCCTTTATTCTGGCCTCCAAGGCTTGCCATTCAACAAGTGCTTGTTCTGCTTTTTCTGGAATGTCCATAACAATGGAATCCAATTCATCCCTCATAATCTCCCCTTTTTCATTTTGTATAACCAACACAACGCTAGACATTGAGGTCATTCTTCCTTGTAGAAGATCCATCTTCTACACAATGAGCTTCCCAAACTCTTCCACCAAGTCTTGTGCGAGATCTTGTCTTCTTTGTCAGTGGCCTCATGCTTCGTTTAACCATTGATAATATTTCTATGTGGCCCAATGTTTCATCCTTCATTTCTCTCTGGACCTCATTGTTTTCTTCCAGGGTATTTATGTTGACAAGCACATATGGAGCTGTGTATATGTTCAAATCCTAGTATGCTTTCTTTAATACTTCTTGTAGATTTGCAGAACCCTTCATAGGATGAAATATTTCACATCACTGAAGCTTTCTCTCGTTACGCCTCTTGTTCAATTCCTTGGTCTTTGGCATGCATAGAGTTTCATCTTCAAGTACCAGGTCTACCAAATTTCTTACATAATGTATCACTAAGGGAAACTTCTATGGTACCTTGGTCTCTAAGTGTGGCCTAGCTCTTATGACATTGTCTCCAATCTCCTTTGCGATGTTGATAAATACTTCATTCTTCTTCTCGTGATAAGTCCTGTCTAGTGTTAGGTGCGCTATATCTCGCATCCTTTATCTTTAGCTCCTCACACAATGCTCTTATCATTGTAGCTTTGTCCATGTTTCTTCTCGCAACTTCAATAGAAACCTTCACTAATGCATTGTTGACCGGTTCATCTGACATGACAGTAGGCTTTAATGTCATATGTCTAGCTTGAGGTGTCTTCTTCATCTATCTCGACATGCATGACTCTTTGCATACATCAAAGTTAGGCTCATCCATGTGGGTATGCATTGACCATGATATTTGCTATCTAGTGCGAATGGTTGCCATATCGCCATCCATTAATTCTGACCAAATAAATCCTTTTGTTTTACAGTGCTTTGGAAACATGTGCAGATGGTGTTTCTGATGTCCTCTACATAACCCATGATTGGTGCATTGTGTTCCCCAATCATCCTCTTCGATCTAGGTCCCTTGGGAATTGTAGCTTCAAGGTTAGGATCCTATCTTGTTACCTTGAATAGTTGCATGCATGGATCTAGAGGTTTATTTCTCTCTTTCTTCTCTGTCCTTCATCTCTTCATCTTTTTGCTCTTCCTCGTTATGTGGCTTGTCTTCTTGCTCGAGCGGGGTAGGAGATACATGCTCTCTCTCCCTTAATTCCTCTCGATTCTTCATCCAACTTCAACTTTATTCTTCTCTTTGGCTCCGCGGTCTTTTTTTGTGGAGAGAGACAAGGTGATTTCCTTACCGTTTGTGGGGTTCTAACTTGAGTCTTTGTTCATCTAAATACTTTCTTAAATCTATGCTCCCCTGCTCAACCTCCCTATCTTCCTCTTCGTCCTGTCCCTAAGGTGGAGTGGTCACACGTTATGACTCTTCTTTGTCATATGGTTACTTTCTTCTGTGCTCGAAACCTCCACTATCTTCATGCTCCTCTTCTTCATCCTCTACTTCAATAGTTTCTGTGGGCCTTTGCGCTGGTATGTTTTCCATTGTGTGCTTACCCTTCGGTGGCCCTGGGAGTGTGAATTCATTCTCCACATACTTATTGTTCTCCATCTTGGGCTTCAGCTGAAGATACACTAATGCTGCCCCTATATCTACTACAACTAAATTATTGGCTTAATATTCAATACCTCCGAAATGAGCCTCTCGACATAGGCACTTCTTCTTGGATACACATAATTCTTCCTCAATGTGTGGTAGTCACATTCTACCTTATCTGCATTGAATACTAGTCATTGTGTGTCTGTGAATCTATGAATAGATGCTTGGAAATACCTTATAGTGAATGCGTAAGGTAATTTACACCAAGGGATCCAGACTCCATCTCTCATTGGGAAGCGCACAATGTAAAAATGCTGATATACAAAAACTAGACTTGTTTCCCCACTACTGATGGTAGGTCCTTTGGGATGCACCACTCTTCTCCAAATGCCACACGGAGCCTATCATACCATTTCTTCGCCCTTTTCTTGACGTCATATGTCATGGACCCTTTACATAGGTACTTTTTGAACCTTTTAGCTGGTGACTTATTCTCCATGGGGTATTCCCATACCTTTTCCTTTGGCCCGTCTAATACTCCAATTTCCATGAATACCAAAGTGATAGTAGAATAGACCCAAAGTTGATCTTCCCTCCTGTGTGCACTTCCTCAAATATTTGCTCTGCAATGTAGCCTGCAATATTATAGACTACTCCTTTTGACATCTTACACGTAATGTGTAACCACATAGTATTTACCTGTGACCACCACTCCTAGTTGTTCAACTTTATAACAAGGTGTTTTGCTACTTGCAAAACCAGAATTTTCTTCAAATTTTCTATATCCCATCATGCGGACCCTTCAAGTAGCCCAACTCCTATCTAGTCTTTAAGATCATGGCTTTATCTCGTGAGATCATTCTTTATATCTTCTCTGTAGATTTCAAACTGTCACCATTGAGATAAGTGCGGATGAGATTCTAACTCGTGTTCTATAAAGTATAAGAAGTCCTCATGTACTCTGCTCATGAGCCATTGGTATAAGGGCTCATACTTCCCGAAATATGGAAGCTCATATAATTGGTAGACCCTAATTCTCTTCAGAAGCTTCTCTCCTACATCATCATAAACTGACATGTCATCTTCCGTATGTTTGTTCGTCCTTGTAGTGAGCAAGGAATCAAGCTCCTTCTTGTTCTATGAGGTCCTATGATTCTATTCGCTTACTTTTCTCTTTCTGATGCGTGAATCCCATTCTTGGCTGACGACTACTCCTTCTGGATATTGCATTTCTGAAAAATCACTTTTGGGTGCCATCTCTTCCTCCTTTACGACCACATTATTATTTCCTTTTGCTCATGCTGTAGCTTCCTTCTTGGGTGCCATTTTCACCTTACAATCATCTCCTCTTTAGCTTTGTAATTTGTGAATCAAATAAATCGTTCCCCTCAGGTGAAAACTTCGTGCCCTAAATCCTCTCTATCACCTTGCTTTGCTCAAAACCTTCACCACTAGGGATGCAAGCTTCTTTTCACATAGATCTATTTGTCACATTTTGTTTCACACCCTTCACACCTTAACCCAATCACTCAAATCTTCACACTTAGCTCTTTCCTCAAATACTCTTAGTTGCAATGGTAAAAATGAATTTGCATCCCATCCTTATATAGTTTTTTCAAATTTGGATGCATTTATTGCTCCTTCACCTACCAAATATCTTGTCATTCATTAAAAAAATTCATTCATTCCATGCGGTACATCTTTGTGCCCTAGCTATAACCTTCTAGCGCACCTTCCTACCCTCTGGTCATAGAATTCTCTTCAGCGCGCACCCTTACGCTTGAGTACCTCATCACTATACCTTCTCCTAGTAGTTATCATGGCCTCTACTTACCTTGCATTATACTATCCTTTCATTCATCTCCATCCTTGGTCACTTTTGAGAAGCAATCTTCTTTTGACTTAAAGCACACCCATAATAACTTATTCCTTTCACCTTTCAATTCCCATAGTATTTTACTTGGATAACTACAACCACCCCACACTAAAATTATGTGTAGTCCTCTGTGCATAAACATTCTTCACATAGTAATTAGCTTCATGCGCGCAAGTGCACTTATTACAAAAGAACAACAACTAAATTGACAAAGCATAATGACAATGAAGGAAATACATTAAGGAAATACAAAATTGAAAACTTAATCTAAGTGGTAATTGCCTTATTACAAACACCAAGAAGACTTATTTATAGTAGGGCTTCAACCTACTCCCGTTAAAGTAACTGGGTAGCCATGTTCCATCAAGTGCTTCTAATTGGCAAGCACCTAATTCAAGTATGTAAGTGATGACATACGGCCCCAACCAATGTACTTTGAGCTTTCTGGATGGCACAAGAACTTAGAGTCATAGAGAAGTACCATTTGTCTAACTACCAACTTCTTATCCTTTATATTTTTGTCATACCATGCTTTCTACTCAGCCTTTTCTTGCTTCTGAATCCAATGTTCTATGGCTCATCACTCATTCAAATGAATCATCTTTTCAATCCGTTCTTCTAAAGCATGCTCATCAGCTAGACCTCCTGCGTGCAATACGTAAATAAGGTAACATAAATTCTATAGGGAGAATGGCTTCTGCGCCAAACACCAACTGAAATGGTGTGGCTTTGTTTAATCTCTTATAAGTTATTCTATATGCCCAAAGAATAGCTGACACCTTATCATCCCATTCCTTTCTTCCAACATCAAATTTTTTTGTCAATGTCTGGCTCAAAATCTTGTTGAAAGCCTCAGCAGTTCCATTTTCCGAGGGTGGTAAGGTGTAGTCTTATGGTGGGCAACCATAAAATCATGTAATAGGATCCTTATGGTTTCATTTAAAAGTGTGTACCCCTATCAATTTTCAAAATTAAAGGACATCCATATCTTGTAAGAACATTCTCCCATAGAAACCTAGCTGATGTAGCTCTTTGTCATGAGTCCTTCATAGGTGTTGCTTCGCCCACCATGTGAGATAATCTATGCAAGTAATGATATAAAGTGATCCAATCCTACACGCACTGGAAAAATAGGTCCTAAAAAGTTAATGGCCCATTTCTCAAATGATTACGCTGCACCGACAATAGGTCTTAGAGGCATTTCATCTCTTTGTCTGGTTTTCCTAGGCGTGTGACAATGGTCACATGCCTTACAATATTCTTTACAATCTTTATACAATGTCTCCCACCATAATCCAACAAGTAGGATCTTCCGGGAAGTCGCATCACCTGCATAGTGGCCTCCTGCAATACCACCATGGGATTCTTCCATAATATCCTTGCACTCATGCTCTAATACACAACGATGTAATACTTCATCTCTACCTAACTTGTATAGGTCACCACTGATCAACATAAACAATGCCATGCGTATAACAAGCTGTTTCTTTTCTAATGCCTTCATTCCTTCTAGTGCTACACCAGTTTGGAGAAAGACAACAATGTCTTCTAATTATGATGGCACGTGTTGTAACCTATATAATTGTGCATCTGACATGGTTTCTTCAATTGTCTGTGCTTCCTCTCCTGAGTTAATTCTAGACAAGTGGTTTGGTCCAGAGTTACTTTTCCCTAGATTCACCATAACTATGAAGTCAAACTCTTGAAATAAGAGTACCCATTTGCATATGCGCCCTTGCAAGACATGCTTGCTTACCAAGTATTTCAATTCCATGTGATCCGTATAGAATAAAAATGGTGTAGCTAGCAAATACTGCCGAAACTTGTCCAATACATAGATCATTGAAAAATATTTGTGCTCTATAGTTGTATAATTATATTTAGTAGGAGTTAGCTTCCTAATAACATATCGAGATAGGATGATCAACAATACCTTCGTAGGTGAGCTAATATTGCACCAATGGCCATGTCAAGTGTCCAGTGTACATGAAATGGTTTGTCCCATAAAGGAAAACATAGAATAGGTGTGGTAGTAAGTTTCTCTTTCAATGTTTCAAATGCATGCTACGTGATTCTCCCCAGTAGAATGTACCTTTTCCTTTCAGTAACTCCTCCAAAGGTGTGACAATTTTTGCATATCCCTTTATGAATTTTCTATAATATCCTATGTGACCTAAAAATCCACGCACCTCGCTCTGACTGGTAGGTGCTTCCAACCCTAAAATGACTACAACCTTAGTTGGATCAACAAGTAATCCTTCCTTGCAGATTATGTGTCCCAACAATATTCCAAAAGGTGTAGAAAATATGCACTTCTTGATGTTCAAAGAGATACTCAATTGTTTGCACCGTTCAAACATTAAGTGTAGATTGTCACATGATAATCCTTAACAAGCCCATACAATGTCTAATCATCGAGGTAGAAGCTGTAAGAAGTTGTGAATAAAATATTTGAATTCCTAAACAACTATGTGTGAGAATATAACAAGCACATTTTTTCAATCCAAAAGGCATCACAGTATAGGCAAAAACTGCGCCATTCAATAGTAAAAGTTATCTTTTCTTGATCCTCCTGAGCAATCCTAACCTAATGATACCCGGAAAACCCATATGTGAAGGAATATATTTTGCTTCCTATAACTCCTTCTAGTATTTCCTTAGTAAATGGCATAGGGAATGGGTCTATTACACATGTAACATTTAGCTCCTGTAGTCCACACATATTCTAATTCATCCATCCTTCTTGATACTAATCACCATTGGACTAACCCATTCTGACTCATCAAGGGGCTTGATAATTCCAGATTTCAACATTTTATCAATTTCTTCTTTTACCTTTTCACGCAAATTAGGATTCATTTTGTAAGGTATCTTTCTCACTTTGGATGTGCACTTCCTTAATTTTTATCTTCATTTCCCCAAGTGATTCATGCACACCTTTAAGTTCATGATACCCTCGAGGGAATAAGTCCTGGTAATCTCATAGTAACTCAATAATCTTTGCCACCTCCGAGTCTGACCAGTAGTCTCCAATTATGACCTCCTTAGGCTCAACCTCTAATCCTATATTGACCTTCTTTGTCTTCATTGGTTCATGGTATGCACGTGTATCCTTATCTGCACTATCCAAGACCTCGCGCCCCCTATGAATGGTCAATATCTAGGTTTTCAACTTCCTCATCATCCACGATGTACACCATCTTTCCTTTTTCTTTCTCAAGGCAAGCACATTCAAGAAATATGGAGTCTTCTCCTTCTTCTTCAAAATGTGCACCTGATTTTGTCTCACCAATTAATTCCTGTATGAGTTCCTTTGCCTTTGCACTATCTCCCATGGTTAACCACTTGACAAATTTTAATGCCTCTTTAATTGAAAGTTGGGAATAAAAGTAATCGAGGTGCGGATCATTCCTGCAGTCAAATTTTTCCAGTTTCTAGTCTCTTGATGTAGTTATGCATATACATACCAAGCGCGTGCACACTCTTGTAGAGTGGAATACAATTTATGCACCCAGTGAAGGTGGTAATGCTTCTGTCCCGCTGTCCAAAGTCTCTCACACCTTTGTTGAATGTGGTTCTAAATAGGTTGATCACCATTATAAGTGAAAATCTGCATAGGTGCATTGCTTCTTACAAACACTGGTAGATAAGGTGATTCTAATCTCCTTCCACTCCCTAAGAATATCTCTATGAAGTACCCACTAGTGTCTTTGCTTTCCCATGCAATACATATGCTAACATGTCTCTTCTCTTAATTTGATATGTCCAATGTGCTTCCACTGATTGTAAGAATACAGGAAGATCTTCTGCTCATGTATACCAAGGCATTGCGCTACCTATCCGTCGAACAAAACGAAGTCCATTCTTATGCACAACCACACTTTTTACCTCACGTCCTACTAGTTAAAATGTACCATGAGCCCAATTGTCACAAAAAATACTCATAGTATCACTAATAGAGTGAGAATCCTCCCACCGTAGGATGCCTTCCTTTGATGGCTCATTGACCTCTGGGTTCTGAATAGTGTGTACATAGATTTTGTTTAAGTCCTACCCACTTAGAGGCTCGACATACGATGTAGACTTCTCATATGTCAAAGGTATCACAACCCTTTCCTCTTTGTTCTCAAAGCTTATATACCCCTTTTTGAATCTCAAATCAGCATTATTCACATAACACCAAGGGCGTCCAAGCAAGGCTGGAAAACTATCTTCTTCTGCAAGTGCTAATACCTCAAAATCCCCAGTGAATTTGGCCCCTTGTATAGTTATGGATGCGTCCTTCAAAACTCCTATGGGAGTGGCCTTAGTCCTATTTTCCATAAACAACACATTATATGATGGTTGTAATGGAGGTCTCCCCATTTATACCCATGCATCTAAAGTAAGCACATTGACTTCCACACCTGTATCAATCAAAATATTGCTCAACAACCATCCATCTACAACAACATTCAGAGTTATCTATTTATCATAGTCAATGCTATCAGGGGGAATATTTGCATGTAGGATCTTCTGTTCATTCTCAGTGTTTTCACTCGGAGTGTTCCCCTTCAACCAATTTCCTAATAATGGAATAATATTCTCTTGGCGTAGCATTTTACACACCTCTTTAATGTCATCAATACGAGGGAACTTCCCCACTTCTTTCTTTTTGTTCCATCTTTTTGGAATGCTCTTTTAAACATTGTATTTCACCTTGAAGATTTATGTGGACATCCATGGTATCTTGATAGAATTCCTTCTGATGGTCAGGATTTGGGTACCTTGCATGTAGAACCTCCTCCTTAATGATTATAGGCTATTGGTACGATTCCTCTTTTACGCATGCCGCTTCAACATGTGTGGTAATCTTCACAGTTAAGGCCTCAGGTTCTAGTGCTATCTTGGGCATTCACTAATTTTCCTCCACGCGTTAGATCCTAACCATGCTTGCGCCTTTGTTTTCATGCTTAAGCTATTTAATGAGATGCTCATATAAGTCTGGGCACTCCTCATAATTATGATTATTTCCACTGTAAAGAACATGTAACATTCGGGGACATTCACACCTATAATGATCAGGGGATCTGCATGTATAGCACGTTCCTCAAGGAAACTCGCTTCTTCCTCCAGCATGACCTCATCCTCCATATCCACCTCGATATCCATGTCCTCTTCCATGACCTCCTTCAAAATGGCCCTCATTCCTATCATAGCGTGGTTGATTATGATCCCGATCTTGGTGCTCATTCTTGTCCTTAGAGTTATCCGTTACACTTGTCTGTCATACCCCAATGTCTATAACATCATGGATCTGACCAATCAATCGACAATCCTCAGTATCATGGGTCATGGACCTGTAAATCTTGCAAAATTAGGATACATTCTTCCTTATCACGTACTGTAACAAAGGACAATGACTAGCATCATGATTCAAATGACAGATTTCATAGTCTAACAACAATGAACGTATAGATCTACAAGGAAACTATCCTTGGTGTGAAATTCCACTTCACAATTTGTACATAAAATCCCTTAGCATGTTTCATGGGCTGAATTCACTGATAGTTTCTCTAACTATTTTTCCATAGCTACAATATGTGCCTCTAAGAATGGACTAATGCTAGTGTCAATGCTCCCAACTGCCTTAGCATGCAAAGCTGCTTCCAGTGCTTCACACGGATCAATGTATGTCTTATGTGACAATGCTCTTTTGAATGGTGTAATCAATCCTCTAACAAACCATTGTGTTTGTTGGCTCGTGTGAATATCATAAGACAACTTAGATAGAAGTGTCTTAAAATGGGCATCATACTCACATACACTCTCAGTAGTGCCTTACTTGATATCTTTGAGTGCGCTAATACTCTTCTGCTCAAACTCGAGATATAGAACTCTTTTAAGAAAACATCCTTTAATGTTGCATAATCCACGCAAATTTTGATCAAGGTCAAACTTCCTATACTAGATGTGTGCACGTCCTTGTAATGTACTATCAAATTGACTTGCCTTACACTCAGAAGTTGTGATCCCTTTCACATGCCATAAGATTTCACACATATGCACATGTTTGGCAACATCCTCTATACCTCTATACTTTGGGAGATGAAGAGACATCTCCATATAGATATTCTATGGTTGTTACAGACCTTGACCACCTGATCTAGAACCTCCTATGTTTCCTCTACCTCCAGAACCACTAGATCCACCGAACTAGAACCACCTATACCTCCTGATCCTCCACTTGTAGCTGGAATAGGACCTGTAGATGTACTCCCTTGTGCTCTGACAATAGTACTATATTGAACCCCTACAGTTTATGAGGTAGTTCCACTTCTAGAGGTGAATCCAACATTCTGCGCGCTCATGTTTTGTGTGGATGATGTGCCTAAGAATATTCCTCCAAATAACATTGAAGTTGTATGTCCTACCATTGATGTACTTGCTCCCTGACTTACTCCTGCTCTCCTACTTCCCAAGTTATCTTATTGGTTACTTGTTGTACTAGATACTAGAAAACCAAGCGCAAGGGCTAGGTCACCTAGGTGGATTAAGATGCACACTCACGGCCCAGAGTAGTCTTTGCTAGCACACTTCTATGTGAAGCTAAGGGGGATCTCTGTCATGCTTTCCAAGATGGGGGAGTTCTTGATGCTTTGGCTCCACATCTTCTATGTGAGCTTCAAATCCTTCACGAGCCATCTCTCTCCTCAATGCCATACTTTCTGCAACAATACGCTACTTCTCTATCTCCCTCTCACACACCTCATTATACTTAATCCACCTTTCCTCTCTCTGCCTTTCTACCGCTAGGTCTACCATTTTTCACCAAACTTGTTCCTGCCTCGCGTGTGGTGTAGTTTACTTAGCCATCGGTTTACTCTCTAGGTTCAAATTTACCATTAAGATCTTGATCGCCAGTGGAATACCTTGCAGATATGCTCCTCTAGGATACTGCAAAAATTGGAATTCAACTACCTTTGGGCAAGAATACATTGAAATTGAATATTATAGAATATAACTATTTAGAACACCATGAAACCATGTATCCACAACGCAAGTCCAGATCAGATCAACATCATAAAGGGCCTAAAATTCTTCCTATGTCTAGACAAGTGCGCGATACCTCCAATTCCTCTTAGATGCATAAGTAATCATCCACTTGTATAATTCTACTGGAAAGATGGTGAAAAAGATCTCATATAAGCTATCATGCAAATTTTGTTCTACCCAAGTGCGTGCGTTAAACTCAGATCCACTGCTGAACCGTCGTGCATATTCTTCCTCCAGGTTGTGTATCCACTTCTCAATACTTGCTAGAGTTAACTGGTATGTCTTCATTGTGAACCATTCAAAACAACCGAAAAGAGGTCTTGCAATGGAACCAATGATGTAACCTAGAATTTACTAGATAACACCCTAGACACGCTGGAACATCACTCAACCTAGATTGAGCACTCACCAAGCACGCAAAGGTACTAGGTTCTTCTTTAGGGTTGTTGTAGTAGGATGTTAGCATGATGAAGGAAGAAACATATAGACCCATAACTAATCCATCATTCTATAATGCATGCCATATTCGAGATCTATGAAAGAAAAATCTTAAAAATAATCATGATTGAATCAAGAACATGCACTACTCAATTACACACGGGAATGATACTTAGATTCAGCCAATATCTTCCATCTATTAATAAACACAAGAGATCCTTTCAATAATGGCATTCTATCTTGATGCGTGCATGGATCTCGATACAATAATCTAGTCATACATGCATATCTCTTTTTTCTTACCTCTTACGCTCTGCATATACTTATATATCTCTCATCCCTCTCTCTCGGGTAATTCAATACACACATACACACACACATATATACATATATACATACATACATATAATATATATATACATACATACATACATACATATATATATATATATATATATACATACATACATACATACATATATATATATATATATAGGGTTGAGACTTTCCCTTCACCGCTTATCTATTCCAAAAATAGGCCACATGCTATTAAGAGCCACGCACCATTTACATGCATAGCTGAAAATTCAAATGTGCTATCTATAGACCTCTTATAGTTAGCTCATCTCCATGCAAAATGCTTTGATGTGATCCTCCAAATACGACATAATGTGTGGTGTGCATGTCTCTACATTGTTGGTGTGTTCCGCATGCCATCTTCTAAAAATAGGTCTTCATGCTCAAAATCAGCTGAATCCTAAATGCTGAACTTCTGCTCCGTGTGTACGTTCTTCCTATCCATTCGCACCCTTAAACCTGGTATGTTTTCCGCGTGGAATTCTTGTGTGAGTTTTTCAAGTGTTCTCCGATCAATAAAGACACTAAGTTAAAGTTGGCAACCTCTCCGAGGCCGGATTACCATAGAAGGCGGGAAAATCCCGGTGAGCAGCAAATTTAACCACCTATGCTTTCAAGGGATGCATAACTAACAAATTCTCGATAAAAATGGAAGCAATGCCACTGTTGATTCTCATCCATCCTTCCACGTTTAAGAAATCTAGCCTCAAAACCTGTTTAACAGCCACCAAATTATCAGCGCAAGAGATTAAAAATATCTTCCACAACTTGCAGTCGGAAACCTTGTTACGAAAGGCCATCTCCCTCATATCGCACGATAGAGCCAGCACAGGAGCCTGAGGAAAAGCCATACTTGCTGCGAATGGGAAATGAGCGAAGGTGAGCCTCCCACTCGACTTAAATAACAACCAAAATCCTCACACATGGGGAAGGACAACCATCATTTCCATGATGGGTGAATCCTTCGAGACAATCATTTGCAGACCCTCCCATGCCGAGCAATTACTATCCACTTTCTCCCAAAGATCTTGATCAATACCTTTATTCGCCAGCCAATCGACACACTGATTACCCTCCCTATACACATGTCTAATGCTCCAATTATTGAATTTGGATAGTTTCCATAACACTTTTTGCACCTCCAAATCTAGCTTCCATGACAAGGCTCTTTTTTTATAATGACATTTATGATTACCAAGGAATCCCCTTCAATTTCCAGGTTATCAATTTTAAGTGAAGTGGCTAAGAGCAATCCCTTACTGAGAGCTTGCACCTCGGCAACATTGCATGTGCCCATTTTTAATTTATAGGAAGCAGCTCCCACCACCTCACCTGAAGAATTTTGAACCAAACATCCAGCACCGGAAGCTCCTATGGGTTTTCTCTAGCAACCCCATTGAAATTGAGCTTAAAAAATCCATGGGGAGGGGGGACCATTTTGTAAGCTTCCTAGCTAGGGAGGAGGGCATAGAATATTTCTGGGCACCATCCCTTGGTTTGATAATCAAAGGCCAACTCCTTTCTAACACCCTGTCTGTGAAGTGAATGGGCAGGATCTAGACCAGCTTGAGGACACAACTTCAGAAATAGCACCCTCCAGCCTAAAAAGGACCGATTCCACTGAACAAATTTCCTCCCTAAACATCCTTTTATTCCTTTCCCACCAAATGTGCCATAACAAGAGCACAATACTACACAACCAAATGGAAGATAAAGCACCCAAGTGGGATTTAACTGGCCAAGCTAAGATAGCTTCTAGAAGAGAATTAGGTTGGACCCAGGGAAGGTTGAGCCTGACACAAAGCCAATTCCAACACTCCACAACAAAGGGGAAGTGTAATAACAAATGATCCCTATCTTCCTCATTCCTTTTACACAAAATACACTGGTAGGGCCCTGAAAACATTTTTCCTTCTCTCTTGAGTAAGAATATTACCCTTGAAAGCCAACCATGCAAACAAACCCACCTTTGGGGGGCATTGGGGTTCCCAACAATCCTTCCAAATGGGGATCTCAAGCTGCAACATCCTCATGTAACAAGAGGTAACCTAGGTGAGGGGAGTAAGACCCCGAGGGAGCAGTGGTCCAGACTATTTCATCCTGTTTGTTTGATATCATAATTTGTCTTTCCTGCAAAATAGACAAAAAATATCCTTTAAATCATTCGAGAGACTCAGATGATCCACACTTTTCCATTGTAACATGGAGGGAAAGGTATCAGCCACCAACCCATAATTTGAGACGAATGGCCCCCAATCCTCCAATAGCCTCCTTTTAATGCCATCAAATTCAAGAATGTCTCTAAGGGCAGGAAAACCATTCTAAGGGTCATCCCAAAAAAGAGATTTCTCCCCATTCCCCAATCTCCAATCAACATTAAATAAAAACAAAGATCTACAATCAAGCATAAAGTTCCAGATATGGGAACCCCTAGGTGGGTTCTCAACCCAGAGAATGGATTCTAGTAGCGGGGCCCCCAAATACTTCTTCTCGAATACCTGACTGAGAAGACTGTTGGGATTGGAAATCAGATTCCAAACCAACTTAGCCCCAAGTGCCAAGTTTTGCAAACCCAAATTAAGAATCCCAGCACCACCCAATTCTTTGGGCTTGGTTAAAGCATCCCAACTGATCAGTGGAATTTTCTTTTCTCCAAAGAGACCTTGCCACAGAAACTTTCTTAATATGCCTTTTAATTTTTCCAACACTCCCTTTGGAATTTTGAGAACAGAGAGCATATACAAAGGAGAAGCACAAAGAACTGATTTGATAAGCAATAGTCTCCCAACAAGGGAGATCCATTTACCCTTCCAAGAAATAAATTTGGCTTCCAAAGAGAAGAGTAGATCCTTCCACAAAGAAACCTTACCTGAACCTTTAAACAAGGGGATACCAAGATATTTGACGGGAAAGTTTCCCTTTTTGAAATTGAAAATATTTAGAATTCAAGCTTCAAGCTGGGGAGACATTGAAGAAGAAGATGCAAGATTTAATCAGACTAACTTCTTTCCCAACCACTTTCGAGTATCCATCCAAAGATTCTTTTAACTCCTTAGCTTCCGAATGCTGGCCCTACCAAACAAGAAGGTGTCATCCATGAATTGTTGATGGGAGAGAGAAGGAATTCCCTCCATAATCTTCAAACCTCTAATCTTACCTTCCACCATCTTTTTCTAATAGACCTACCAAGAGCTTCCGCAACCAAGATATAAAGAAAGGAGGACAAGGGGTCCCCTACCTAATTCCCCGATTGCTAACAAAGAAACCCTCAACACTCCCATTTATTAAGATAGAGAAGGAAGGGCTGAAACACAACTGAAAATCCAATCACATAATCTCTTTGAGAAGCCAAATTTTTGAAGAATCCTTATGAGAAACCTCCAATTAACCTTATCATAAGCTTTGTTGATATCTAATTTCAGGAGCATACCAGGAGAATTCAAAGAAGAAAGGGAGTGAGTCAACTCATGCGATAGAATAACACCATCAAGGATGGATCTACCCGACATAAATCTAGTTTGCTCATGGGATATCAGAGGATCCAGAACTGATTTCAAGCAAAGGGAAATGGCCTTGGAGATTATTTTATAAGACGTATTACAGAGGGAGACATGCCTGAAATCTACAAAAGAGGAGGGCTGATTAAATTTGGGAAAGAGGAAAATGAAGGTACTATTCAACATTCTGAGCACCGAACAAGACCTCCTTGAAGCCTCCACTGCCACCCAAACATCATAACCCACAACCTTCCAAAACTTCTGATAAAAATTAGTAGGGAAGCCATCTGGGCAGGAGATTTATTCTTCTTCATGGAGAAAACAACTTTCTCAACCTCGAGAAGGTGAAAGGCTTCAGAAGAGTAGTATTCTGATTCTTAGAGATAAGAGAGGGATGCAATCCAGGAGGGAAGACTGAGCTTCATCAAAGGAGGCCAGATCCCTTGCCAGTAGGGAGGAGAAATAATTGATTCCTTCATTGACTATATCAATTTGATCCACTAGAAGCACCCCCTCACTATTCTTAATTTCCAAAATGAAGCTCAAATTCCTTTTCGATTTTATGGAAGCATGAAATAATTTTTTATTTCTATCACCATCCTTTAGCCACAACTCCCTAGATTTTTGTTTCCAATAAATTTCTTCTCTAAGGAGCAGCTCACCCAACTCACTAGGAGAGTTTTTTCTAAAGAAAAATCCTCTTGATTCATCCCTTCTTTGAACACTTTCAAATTAAGAGCCTTCAGATCAGATTCAACCCTAGCTTTTTCTTGAAAAATATTTTTGAAGCACTTGACATTCCAATCTTGCAAATCCTTTTTTAAACTTTTCAGCTTTTGGGCCAACCCATACATCTTGGAGCCCTCTACTTTGTAAGAATTCCACCAAAGATCAATCCACCCTTCGAGGGAAGCATCCCTGAGCCACATTAGCTCAAATTTAAATGGTGATCTAAGAGGGGCTTCATCA
This sequence comes from Taxus wallichiana var. yunnanensis, assembly GCA_018340775.1. Lineage (NCBI taxonomy): Eukaryota > Viridiplantae > Streptophyta > Pinopsida > Cupressales > Taxaceae > Taxus > Taxus wallichiana. Next base: position 29,465,468 of record CM031242.1, read on the forward strand.
AAATTAATCACAAGGGACACCGGAAAGTGATCCGACCCAGACCAAGGTAGAACAAAGCTTTCTAGAACTATGTCTTTAAGAGACCAAATAGAGAAAACCAAAAATCTATCAAGCCTTTCAACGATGTTACTAAAACCCTTTCTTCTATTGCTCCAGGTAAACCAACCCTGCTTAGGCTCAAGATCTAAAAGGGAACCATCCCTAATAAAGGAAGAGAAGTCTAATTGAGACTGAATATTTCGAATAATCCCCCCTTTCTTGTCCTTACTACCAGAAATGGCATTAAAATCCCCTCCCATAATGAACAACTAATCCCCAGGGCAGAGGCAGAATGAAGCAGATCCACCCAAAGATTTTTCTTTCCAATGATACTATTAGGGGCATACACATTAAAAAGAAATAACTTTAGCTGTGAGCGATGAAAGAAAACACTTACAAGTTTCCAGTTAGGGGACTGAGCAAGCAGTTCCAAATTGACAAAGTCATCCTTCCATAGAATACCAAGCCCCCCTGAAGCACTAGACGAGCCCGAGAAGACCCCTTTCTAGCCTCTGCCGGATCTCCTCCAAAAGTAATCAGCTTCAACAACAAACAATTTTGTTTCTTGTAAAAGAACTAGACTAGCCTCTCGAGGAGAGGATATAATGCTTAAGCAAGCATTTCTTGTTAGAGGAATTGAGGCCTCTGACATTCCAGGAAAGCAACTTCATTGAAAACAGGGAAGGATTTTCACCTTCTCGGACTCAACTATATCAAATTTTAGGGTACTTTGAATTCCTGACTCCACTTCCAATTGAGCAACCTCTTGCTTAGAATTTCTTCCCCTTTTACCAGTGGAGCCACACAAGGCCACTTCCAGGCCTTCCTAATTGGAAGCAATTTTGGAGGGAGCCAAGTCTGAAGCCAAGCCTTCTGGAATAATCTCACCATCTTCCAAAGCCCCAGCTGAGGGGATGGGCATATCCAAAGCCAGGATCTCATTATTCGAAATCCATCCATTAAGGGTTTCTAACAAAGAGGCTTTCCCCGCACCATTCCTTCCTTAATCAAGGTGGCAAGAGCCCCTGAATCCCTATGTACCTCCTCAGTTTCCTTCAAGAGTGAGCGAGGGGTCAAATTCATCGAAGAGCCAATGAAGGCCAAGCAAGAACCGACCTGCCCATCCAGAACTCTTGCCAAATCATTGGATAAAGGGGGAAGGAATAGAGGGCTGAGATGAAGCCAATTGCATATCAACCGACCGAGAAGAAGGAAAATTGACCGCTAAATGACTAATCTTTGGGCAAGCCTTCCTCAAGTGACCCAAAATTCCACAAGAAAAGCACTTAACATTCAATCCTTCGTAAACAATCAACTGCGGCCTGGAACCCTTGTCGAAGGACAACAAAGTTGAGCTAGGAAAATGAGAGGAAAAATCTCCAAGCTAAGAGAGACGGGTTGAAAATAGGCACCCACCTTCCAAGGGAATTGGCTAAAGCTTTCAGAGAAACCAGATTCTTGAACTTCGAGGGCAAATTAGGAAAACTTAACCATAGCGGGCCCGATTAATTTCTTCTGAGCATGGATTGAAGTCGGGGGACCAAGGTCTCATATATAAACTGGAGGAGTTGAGGAACTAGGGTCCTCCCTTAAATAATTTCTCCAAAGAGGCCTCTGAATGGAACAACACTTGGAAGAAACCATTCAGAAGAAAGAAAACCCTGGGTTTACTCTCCTTACCCCAAAACCAGAAGACCCAATTTAGAATCTTCCTCCTGGAAAACTTAGCCCCCACAAATTTGCAACAAATTGTCCATTTGACTCGGTCATCCATGAAATCCAGCCTGCCCCTAACATAAGATCAACATGCACCAAATCTATGGAGATTTTGAAACCGATCCCCCAACCTTGATTTCCTCTAGATAAATCGCCCATTGACCTCACACTCCATTGGATTATAAGGGACCTCCTTACCCAACACCCAAGAAAACCGCTCAATTCTATTACTAGGATCAACCTCCTCAAATTTTTTTTTAACCGTCACACTTCCTAATAGGGAGGACAAAGATTTTATGTCCATTCCAGGCCAAATTTCTTCCCCAGAGAAGACACCTTCTAAAATACCAAATCCTTCACACCTATCGCGACCCATTCCACTCTGCTTCCCAGGACTAAGTTGAATCATGTTCACACGGAGGTGAGATCCCTCGGAAATGGCCCCTCATTTGTATCTATCTTCCCGTAATGATCTCCTTCACCGGTGAAAATTTAAATTTTTGCGGGATCTACCAATTTGTCACATTTTTGCCCCATGTGCATGACCCAAATTAACTTAATATTAAAACCGTATAGTTATTATATTATTTTAAAGAACACAATCACATGTTTATCCTTCCATAATAAAATTAAAGTAATCCCTATAATAAGGTGCTCATACGTAAATGTTTAATTCTCATCCAAGTATAAATCAACTCATTAACACCAACACACACTCACACACACACACTTCTCTCTCTCTCTCTCTCTCTCTCTCTCTCTCACTCACTCACACACACACACTAACACACACACACACACATGCGCACACACACACGCTCACACTTATACTTACACACATACACTAACTCAAACACACACACACACACACACACACACACACACACACACACACACACACACACACACACACACACACACACACACACACACACACACACACACACACACACACACACACACACACACACACACAATGAATTAACAATAAAAGATAGTTGAAACCGAACAAACAATACTAAAACTAATGCTTTTCCATGATTCTTATAATCATGTAAACTATACTTTCACATAACTATGTAAGAGAGATAACCAATCTAAGAAGGACACCATAGTCAATAATACCATCATGTTATTATGGAAACTACTAAATTTTTAAAGCAAACACAACATATTATATTCAAAGTAGGAAAAAAACAAGACATCGATAATACTAAAACCAATGCATTTCTAGGACCCTTATAATAATGCAAAATATACAAGATCAGCAATGCATGGTAGAATAATGTTAAACAACAAGAGAGGGAAAATATTCGCATTTCTTTAATGGAAATGATGGAAAATGAGGTTGAAAACATTAAAAAGATTTACAATGATTAAATAAGTAAAAGGGGAAAAGAAAGATGAATGAGGATCTTTGGTATTGGGACAAATCGGAGGAGTGATGAAATATATAAGAAATTGAAATCCCTTGATAATAGACTTGGTAAATCCAAGGATAGACACGATCACAACATGGCCATCTTCAAAGCTATAGGTGATTTTATTGATCAACAGGTCGGAAGCATCACTATCGAGTGGAGTTCTTGAGGACATCCGGGTCACTAAAATGGAAAGAAACTAGGTCATCTCATAGCTGAATGTAAATGACCCCATGCATGTCACCACTTTGGCACTTTTTACCTCTCTATAGACGATCAAAATAAGAATTGAGAGGGCTTTGAAGAAACCTTACGGGTAGGCCGGATGTGATCTAGTTTTTGTTTTGATCAATTTGATAGTATGTTGTTTTTGTGTTGTTTAGTTACAGTTAAATCCTTGTCTTGCTTTTTCTTAGTAGCTTCTCTTTTGACTATTGTTGGTCTTATTGTAATATCTGGATTTAGATCCTTTTTGCTACTTTTTCATGTTTATTTGGATGTTGAGCCTCTTTTGTAACAGGGTATATTCCTTCAAAAATATTTTCTATTAATAAAAAAATAATGCAAAATATACTTTCACACAAAATTTTAAGAGAGATAACCAATCTAAGAAGGATACCACAGTCAATGCAACCATCATGATCTTGTGGAAACTACTCAACTTGTTAAAGCAAACACAACATACTATATTCAAAGTAGAAAAAAATAAGACACCTACATATATTTATAAGTAACAAAAACAATAGCAATGTCATATTATAACCCATGGGTAACATCTAACATGATGAATATATAACATCTTTATCCTTTAATTTATAGAATACTATTATAAGGACATTCATTTCTCGATGTGGAGGTGGCGATATTCCTCCCTTAATTTATTTATAGAACCCATAACATGATTGTCCCTAATTAGGGTACATTTTTCTAAAGGGTATGTAATATATATAAGTGGTGTATAAGGTATAGATGAACACCGTAAAAATAATGTCTCGAAGGATTAGCGGCGACAATTGAACATTCTCATCTATTGTTTCGGTGGATCTTTTGCAAGGTTGTTGAAGTGCAACATGTGGTGATGGGGGAGGTGACGCCGAAGGTGGTGTAGGGGATGAAGGACGATCCTTGTTAGAATGTAAAGATAGTGATGATCCATTACAAATCATATTTTAATTTTTTAAAAATTTGATCCCATTCATAAAATTAATATATAGATAATTAGACAAAATATCTTCACATTCTTCGATTTTTAGAAAAATCATATACTACAAAAGAAAACATTTTACATAACATATTTTTTTCAAAATACTATAGGAAACTCAATTGTGAAAAATATAGGATTCAATAAAAATATATATATATATATATATATATATATATATATATATCACTCATCATTGTCAATCTCATTGGTGTTGCTTTTTCTTTAAAACTATAGTTAATCAGAAGCTCTTCACCAACTTTTATATTTTATTGCTTCTACCATGACATAAAAAGGTAAAATTGGCCATTTTATTCCATCCTCTTTGTCATTTTTACACTCTATAAATTGACAATTGGGATATACAAGACACAAACACCCGCAGGTATTATTGATGAAACAAACAATATTTTTAAATGCATAAGAGCATCCATCAATGTAGATATGATCTTAAGTATAACAAGTTTTCTCCAGGGTTGTATGAATCCTCTCTTCCATTTACTTTACATTACAACACATGCCATATCTCAACATACTAACTTTATAGACCGCAACATGATTACAATCGTTAAACCGATACATTGGGCCATAAAAAGGTAATATTGACATACCAATTGAAAATTGAGTAATAGACCAAATATTAATCGATTTCAAATTGAATAATGTAAGACTTGCATTGGGAATAGTAGACAACCATATCATATAGCTCTGTTTCCAAAATTGAATTCTTCATAATGTGTTCGAAGTGGTTTATCTATTGACCAATTCCCATAGTGTCACCACTTGGGAAAATCATATTTATATTTCTTCAACTCCATAGGGTAAGTTTCAAATCATCTTTAGACTCTTCCTCATACGGTGTAATATGATTCTTCCCCCTTGTTACACGTAGATTAGCTATAACTATTGACAACCTATTGTTTCGTTATTCACCCATGACACTATTTTCAACCTCTTCCTCTTTAACACATTTTCTTAAAAGTTCCTTTGTCAAATACATTTTTTCTTTATAATTTCCTTCAATTTCTATATTGTGTACATATGGGTGTGGAGATGATTATGACCATGGTTAAGAGAAAATTAAATTTTTGAGAGGTGGCATATTTGTAACAATAATGATAATTTCATTATTTTATAAACATTAACTAAAACCTAATAATAGTAATAATAAGACAATAATATCACTATTTTACAAAAAAATGCCAAAGTTTTATGGTTTAAACATATTTATGTAATTTTTCCTATTTTTCCTAATTTCTCCTATTTATCTTTAATTTTCTATATTTAAGTAATTTTGAAATAATTTTACCAAGTTCCATCAAATTCAATATTCAAACGGGGTATAGAAATCATAGAGAAGGGACTATTATCAGATGTTGTACTTACAATTACCTTAGTAGATATGTATGCAAAATGGGCTAGCATTAACAAGGCACACATATTTTTGGATAAAATGAGTGAAAGGAATGTGGTGATATGGATGAAAAGATCAAGCTATATGCATAGAATGGGTTTATTGAAAAGGAATTGGAATTTTTCCAAAAATATTATTATCAACCTAAAATTAACCCCATAACATTTTTCACAAGCCTTTTAGCCCATGTCATAATGGGAGCTTTAGAACACAACATAGACATTCATCATAGCATAATGAGAATCTAATTTTTATTTGTTGTAGTTACAATTTCCCTTGTACAAATGTATACAAAATGTGGAAGCATACATAAGGCATTTGGAATTTTTTTGAATCATGGAATACAATGATGTCAATATATGCACAAAATGAGCGTGTTCAAATACCTTCCAAACTCTTAAGAAATCACATTTGGGAGATTTAAAACCAGACTCCACAACCTTTTTCACCATACTCCCACCATGTTCCAAAATGTAAGTTTTAAAACATGGTATGGAAATCCATCGAGCATATTAAATAGTGAATTTTTGTCAAATGTTGTTTGTTGTAGTTACTTAATAGATAAAAATGCTATAATACTAAATTAATAAAATTTCTAAGTTACAACTTGCCATATTTCCATTTTGAGATAATCAACAAGAGAAATAACTTGCTAATTAAAATTAGTACAATTGGACCTCTTATGATTTAAATTCATATTGAACTTTTATGTGGATTTGTTTGAAAAATGACAGATTGCATTCCAATGAGATTTTGAACAATGCAACAAAAATTGGTTGGGTAAGGTTTTGTAATCTTTGGTGGAGAAACGTGGTTGGGAAAACAACATAACAAAACGAAGGATTATTCTCCCATTTTTGGCTACATTTCCATTACATCTCAAATATTGATATGTGGTGTGTGTCGGTAATTAGGCTTAATGCAAAAGTCAATTTGTAATTTCATTTTGACATGAAAATTGTATAATATATTTGTTAACATTGTTTCATATGAGAGAAGGGCAATAGATTGAGTGTAAGCCCTTCTCTAAGAGACCAAGAAAACAAATTCATATATCGCCACATGTTTAATTGACATTTTGATTATAAATTTTAAATTTTCCTCAAGATAGCTAACATGTCAAATAATGTCAAACATGTAGACATAATGATCAATTATAACATAATGTCATTCAAGTATTTACAACCCTCATTCACATTGTGACAGGACATGGACATTCATCAAACCATAATGGAAATATGGTTTTTGTTAAATGTAGAGTTAGGTGATCTGGTAAACTTATATGGAAAAAGTAGAATTGTACACGATGCACTTAAAATATTCGACAAAATTTGGAGTGATAAAATGTGATGTTGTGCATTGCAATCAATGAAGGATATGCACAAGGACATCCATCAAAGCATGATTGAATGCTCATTATTTTAGAGATGAAATATTAAAAAAAATGTTACGATGAGACATGGTCTTGTGGATTGCAATGAATACATTCAATGCATAAAATGGTTTCATTGAAAAAGGCCTTTGAAACTTCTAATAAAATGCATTTCACAGGTTTAAAGCTAGAGTTTGCAACCTTTCCAACATACTTGAATCTTGTTTGAAAATGGGAGCTTAAGTTTAGGGTATGGACATCTATCAAAATATCATGGATTTTTTTCAAATGTTATAGTTGTTAATGCTCATGAAAATATTTAAGATTTTTTTAAGCATACACAAAGCATGAATTATTTGAAAAATTGACTCTAGGATATGTGGTGTCATGGAATGCATTTATTTATTTATTTTTATTGAAAAAATCACTCAAGGATATGTGGTCTCATGGAATGATTTTTGTTTTAAATTAACATGAAAATAAATTCATAAGTTAACTTCAACTTGATATCACTTGTTTATAAAAAAATTAAATGAAAGCTCTACAAAAATTTACCTCTTATTCTACACAACAAGGAAATACAAGGTCTTTGAGCTCCTTTCCTTCTTAATAGTGATAATGATGGTTGATAGTGAAGATGACATCCGCTTAGGATTAATTATGAAATGTGGGGCCACACGATCAAAATTAATGTGATGCAATGGTGGCGTAAAAGTGACGTAAATTCACTTCACATTTGTGCCACTATTTTTGCGTTGACATTACATCGAATTACCCTTCAAAACCCAAAACAAAGAAATATGAAAATGTGCAAAATCGACTCAAATTTTAAAGTTCGTAGCACTATATGTTGTAGTGAAGTTATCCTTTCCTTATTTATTTCACTCTAAATTATCCTTCCTTTATTGTCACCTTTCGCCTTAAATTCCTTTCCTAGGAGTAAAATCACACCTCTATAAGTTATTTAGTGTATATATATACATATATTTTCTTTCTCAATTTGGATTTCAATAAAGGGCACCTCCCCTCACAATAGAGGAAGGATTTTTTCCACACTTTTTTCAAAGTGCTATATTTTACATACGACAAAATATTTTGCCAATAATTTTTATGACTCCACTGGGGAATGTTTATGCTTTGCATAAAACGTATAAAGAATCTTTATAACTTGAAGAGTCATAGTTTTTCTTACAAGAATTTTTATTTCTCCAATCTTGTAAATAAATTAAAACATAGTTACATGTAGTAGTAAAGAACTTGTTATTTATACTTGTACTTATGATATTTCTAATGATGGGAGTAGTACCATGAGGACTAACCATAGGGCCATTGATGCAGATTGAATAGGAGGTAAAAGATGTTTCTGTTCCAACTTCGGCCCCTATGATTACTTTCTTTGCTATGGTGGACAAACTTTCCTCCTCATTCAGATTATACATGTTTTATTCTAAATATTGCTCATATTGTTATCCTTTCCCTCTTAAAGGGAAATTTTTGTCATCTTCTTATGATGATGCTACTATAAGCTACCATTTTGTAAATTTTGCACTATGCACATTATGCAACTATTCTTTCTATTTTTGGGTGAGGGCCATAATAGACCTCTCTCATTTTACTTATAAAAAAAAACCATTAGGGCCATTTATCCTAAATAGAACCTTACATGAACTTTTGAGGGATTTGAGAATTTTTTCCTGAAGTATAAAGGTGGTGGAAAATAACACTTAGTTGATCACATTGCATCCTTCATTCTGCATGTGGGGTTTTGGGTGTTGAAAATGAATATGGCTCTGTCATATTATTCATGGAAACACTACAAGATGCAATAAAAAAATGATTTTATCATCCACTAGCTCATTCCATCACCAAATAGGATACCATGAGGACAATTTTTTAAGAAAGATTTAAATCAATAGAAGATGTTCATTCCTGCTAGCACAATTAAATCAAATGAAGAAATATGTACATGGACATATAAGAGAGTTATTTTCCATACTAAATAATTTTTGCATAGGATACCTCAAGAAATCACACCCACACAACAAAATCAAAGGTATTTCTTCACAATGCTCAACACCTTGAATTTAATCTGTATCATGAGAAGATCGTAAGTACCATAATTAGATGCATCCCAATCATTGGTCATTGAAGTTGAAGATGACCTAATATTGAATGGAAATCTGAAAATGGTTCATACGAGATAACAAGGGTCAAATATAAAATCGGGTACTATATATCCTATGGTTGAAAAGTTGGAAAATGATATCCTTATCTTAAATAAACATGTATTTCAAAATGTACTAGCTGATTTATACAAGGACATACGAAGAAAAAAATTCATCAACCATAACAAAAACCATTGCAACCAATTTCTAACACCTCAATAATGCATGAAACTTGAATATCCTCAACATATGGTTACTCTTGACCATGCCTCCTTTAAAGAGGAAATTAATATATCAATTGCTGATTTTTCAAAACTTGAGGTTGAAGAACTAGATGGTGACTCCCATGTTGGGTATTTGGAATACAAATATGGTGGTGGATTTTTAATGATGATGTTGGAAAAAAGCAACCACTTTTATGTTGTCTTCACAAGAGCTCAAAATCAAAAGGATGAAGTCAAGAAATATAAGAAAAAAGAAAAAGAGAGTGATGATCCCAAAATGACACCAATCATTATTCATAGAGGGACACCTATACCATGAAAATCCAAGGAAAATCTACTAGAGAAGAAAATAATTACTTTATCTACTTCTAATTCAAGTATTCTAATTTCTAAAACCGTACATACCAATGCCCAATCTCGTAGTCTTTAATTTCTCTCAAGTGCTATATGCGTTGGCATTCCATCCACTAGACTTGAACGCTCACCCGAAGTGCGCACAACTACCAGGTCCCTCCTTTGTGTTTGCTTGTCAATATGTTAGCATGAATATTTTTATGATATTTAACCAAGTATTCATTCATACATAGATAGTTCATTCACATAATTTAAAAACACATATAATAAATAAGGATACCAACTTAAATAATAATTATAATCTGTTAGATCACCATACTCAGACATATCAACAATCAAGATCCATCCACAATTATCCATCATAAATATAATTCATTACATCAAAAGAAATATGAATACATGATCAAGTGTTACATTAGTTTAGATCCATGCATGAAATCCTACAACATAGTATAGATTGTATCCTTCATCCCCACACACGGTTATTCTCTATAGTACATCTATTACATATAAATAAGGGTGGTGACTTGACCTTCACCACCCATGACCTCTCCTAAATATAGGCATGCTCTTAAAAATAGACAACATGAATTACATTTAAAAATAGCCATAAAGTGTGCATGCTTTTACAACAATCCTTATAATAGATTAACTTAAATATAACTCCTTTTTATCCTATAATTATATTGACCTATACATGATCTTATTTTAGTTTCTGCATGTGATTTTTCTAGTCTTATCTCCCTTTGTGTGCATTCCAAGGTTTCTGATAATTTCTAAATATATAACTTACTTAGATGCTACCCTTCCCCTGTTCTTCTACTTTTATCCATGGATTGAAAAAACTAAGTCCCAACTTTTTCCGCTCGGGCACAAACCTTCGCGTGTTGTTCCATTCTACTTTGTGTTGCACCTCCCTCGTGTGTGCCTCAGTCCTTTACATGTAACTCATACTTAGCTAATTCATACATTCAACATTACCCCGCACTAATTTCATTTCGTCCTTGGAAATGGTTATCCCACATCGTTCCTCTAGAGAATGTATAAATTAAAGAATATTTATAGAATACAAAATAAAATCAATGTGTGTGAGCCCAAAAATTTCATCCCACCTATATAGAATCCACATCATGCCTTAGGCTACTATAGAAGCTCTAGAAATTCTGAATTCAACTCTCCTTCAAGCTTTGTCCATTCGTGAGAGTTCCCTATGGTCTTTTCGGGAAGCGCCTCTACAATGCCTAGTATCGATCGGGTGTTAACTCATCTACTTGCCCCTTTGGATCCTTAATTAACACACTTAACTCAACACTCACTACCTCCAACATATCCATGTGTTCCATAACCAAGTCTTTGTAACTATTGGATCCGAACTCCAAACTCTCCCTCATGGCTTTATTAACTCTTTCTACTATGATATTTATGCCATGAATTTTATGCGCTCAACCTTATTAGTTGGTTTCTTGGCATGAATGGATTTGAGTTCTAATTATTCCTTAATAACCCTCATGTTGATGATAGGTTCACTTTTATGCTACCTATCAAACATGAATTATGTCTTCTTTGATGACTTCTATGAATTGCGTGAATATTGCTTCAATCTTAGCAATCTTGGCCTCCAAAACCACCTTGTTCTCTTCTTTTTCTGGACAAATCCTCAACCGATGGCCCTATGCCACTTTTGATCGGGGTTCATTTTAAGAAGACCCCTTTGAAAAATTACTTTCAAATCATTGGAGAATCTCATAAATTGAATTTTGAATCGTTGGCGAATTTGAAAAAATGTTTCATGGCAAAGGTGATTTCACAGAGCATTGTTCCTCGTTTTTTTCACAATTTTGGCTGATTAGGTTGGATGGGGGTTGGAAGGGTATGTTAGATGGGTAGGTTGGACGTGGTGGGTTGGATAGATGAGGGTTGGTAGGCTAAGGGTTGGATAGGCGAGTTGGAAGGGTGGGTTGGACGAATGAGGGTTTAGATAGCATGGGTTGGGCGTTGTTACCAATGTATTTAATTTTCATTAATGATACCCCTGGGCCCTATAAATACCGTTTCAAGGTTCATTTTTTCACTTTTATCCGTAAATTTCCAGTGCTCTAAGCTCTCTAATTTTACACCCAAATTACACTTCTCTTTAATTTCAGCAATGGCCAGTACCACATCTATTCCTACACCCAAATTTCAATACAAAAACCTCATGTGCCCATAGATTTTAGCTCTACTAAAATCAAAAACACACTCCAAAGGATTGGTTGGAAAAATCAGATTTTTTTGGGCTTGTGAACATGCCCCAATTTGACATTGATACATCAATCCTTGATTACCTACTTTCCTCTCACAACAAAAATGATGGCATCTCGAAACGTCGTAAAATTTATTTTTTTATTGAACCCGAGGACATGCATCGGTTAATAGGTTTACCTTTCAAAAATAAGCCACTGTTACTATAAAGGTTGTCCTTACAGATGAAGACAAATTTTTTTGGAGTCTCATTACAATGTATAGGTTGATGGTAAGTTTATTATTTTCAAATGTTTTTTTCTTAACATTACTCGACCACACAAAGGATCTAACGTTTCCTTTCTGTAATTGCAGCTCCTCTTAATCGTTCATCAAGAGGCCTTCTTCTACAAGGTATTACAAACAAATTCTTTATTGCAGTTGCTTCACTTTTTCAAGCCAAGATTGTATTACAGGGCAGATGTGCAGACATTCCCTATTGGGCTAGTTCAGTATTTATTACAGACACTAGTAGGTCAATAATTCGATTGGTGTAGTTATTTGTCCAACAGAATAAAATCAGATATCTCCCATGCCCACAAAGCCAATCAAACTGATAAATCGAGGATTGTATTTTCTTGTTGCAATTTTATTCTTGCTTTCTATAATGAAGCATACTATGAATTTACGCAACATACGATTCCTACTACAATCAATGATAAGATGATTGGTCTTAGTCTTGAAGAACAACAAGTAACAATTACTTTTATTGTTTACTTGTTATAACGATTTCAATTTGAATATTTTAAATAAAATAATAATTGTATGATTTTATTTTACAGAGAAAAATTATAGCTGCAACATCTCATAAGGAGGAAATTGCTAGAGGTAAAGCCCCTCCAGAGGTCTCTGCTGATTCTGACATGGATTCAAAGTAGAATCAACACCAGTAAGACCTCGTCAAAAGTGACCTAGGGGGTCGATATGCACAACACATTTACCATCACATTTAACTACATGTATGAATAATGAAGTTATCTTTATATATAAATTACAAATTCAAACAATTACTATAGATTATGTATTCTAATATTTCTACTGATCTTTTTACATGTATTGTATTCGAAACTACCGAGATGGATGATGAAGATCAAACTCATTCTGGGTCTGGAGATCAAAATGTCATGATTGTGTCTCCGTCTATGCAAGGTATATTATACGGTAGTTTGATTTGCATGTTTTGTTTCCTTACAATTTTTAGCATTTACAAAGCCCAACCATTATATTCTAACAATTTGTTGTTTTCTTCATGCAGGTAATATGGCTTCAGGTCATTTTCCACTTGCAAGGAGGCCACCAATTCCTCCAACACGTCAAGTACAAACACAAAGGAGGACTTCAGGAAAGAATATTAGGATTCCTACAGAGTCAGCATGAACAGTTCATCCTGCTACAACCGAATTTCTTGGGTTGTCACTAGGTGGTGTTTTAAGTGTAACAACCACACATATTTTCAACAACACCACCCTTTATGAGGAGTATTTAGGATTTGATAGTGGGGATTCAACCAAGATTAACTATTTTGACACCCATGACATGATTCAATCTACTCGTGTCAACAACAAAATGTGCATGGAATACGAGGTAGTGACTTTCCTCCTCCCCAAGGACTGCTCCACTGGCGATGATGAAAAAAACATTTTATATTCAAAAATATGATATCAGATGGCATGGGGAAATTAATTCAAGAGGTTGTAATGTCTGATGTGGATTTGGTGTGGTCTTGGGAGAGGAGAGAAAAAACTTTGATAAAAGAAATAAATACTAGATACCATAATCATGCTCAAAGGCATTCATTGTTCACTCTTTGTAGAGAGCCAACCAACATGACAGATGATGTTTTTCTAAACAAAGCTCAATTAGGGACAATTTCATATAGTAATGATTACAATGATGAAATTGTAGACATAATGCTAAACAGGTTGGAAAATATCAATGCTGAAGCACTAGTTTACTACAACAAATGGTCTAAAGACAAAACTAATGTTTTAATAGAAAATGCAGAAAAAGAGAAATTTGTTGTGAGTGGGCATTTACTTTTACATGAAAAACTAAAAATTATCTGATATTATAACCACTACAATTTTTTTTTTTCATATTATCTGATAGACTAAAAATTTAATATTTCTATTTTGTAGGCAAAATATGAAAATTTAAAGAAAGAAGCACCTATTTTTGAAGCACATTTGAAGAATTCCCGCAAAAGTCTGAATTCTTTTATACGATTGAAGGAAAAAATCATTGTTATTAATAAAAAAAATAATACATTGAGAAGGATAATAAAGGAGAATAATATGGATCCAAAAGTCTTACTGAAGGAAAAGATAGATGCAACACTTTTATCGAAGGAAGGAGATGTAGTGAGGGAGGAGCTGAATATATTGGAAAATATCAAAACTACGGCAGGAGATCTTTAGGCATCAGGAGTTATTCCTCCATCTCTTACATAGGAAAAATAAAAACCTTCACCTGCATCATAAAATTTGATAAGTTAGTAAATTTCACCATGTGATAGGTGTGTTGTCACAATTCCGACACTGGCGTAGGAATTAAAAGATAGTGGCCAGCCCTTTTTAGTTTTTATTCCATGTGGTAGATGTAAGGAAAACTATGATTTTGAATCATAGGTAGAAAAGAGGATGACCTTGTAATGTGTCCTTATATGATAGAACTTGTCCGGAAGCTTTGAGATGTTATAACAACCCCTTTTTGAATTGTATTGGCCAAAAATGCTTTATGCATTTGTACTTTTTCATAAAGTAATGCCACATGAGAAATCAATTTCAAAAGAACTTTGGAAGTGAGAATTGTATAATGTTACAATATATTAATACAAACTATGTTTATTTTCTATTGTTTATGTAAATGTTGCTTAAATTTACACTATTTTGTTTCCTTACATTTCGAATTGTTGCGAGATGTAATATAAATAAATTACGAGATATAAAAGACAAATGTGTTCTTATTTTAGTCTAAATTTGAAAACCAAACATAAAAAACAAATGGCATAATTGAAACAAATAATGACATTGTTGCAATGACAAAGGATCAAATAATGAAAAATATAATATTGCATTCATTGAAAGTTGTTATCACTAAATGAAGTACATAAGTAGTCTCAATAATGTATAGAAGAAATGAAATCTTTGGGAATTCAAACAGTCATGGAGCAACACTTTCATTTGTGTCTTGGAAATCAACTGCAACATGATTTGTGGATGTGTCTCGATCCCTTGGGTCAAGTAAAATATTACTTACTCCTCTTCTGTCTACTAGTGAATTCCACAATGTCAGTGCTCTATCATAAGGAAAAGACTCCACTGAGTAACTCGATACATACAATCTGAGACATCTTTCTAGATTCCTATCCAATCTGTTTCGAACTTTTGAATTTAAAAAGGATAGTGCATTGAAAACCCTCTCATCTTCCACAAAACCTAGAATCATTGTTTGACAGAGCTCATACAACTTAATATACTCACTCAAATCTTCACTTAGAATACTACTAGAATAGATATCCTTCCAAATCCTTTTCATGGCACTGTAATCCTGTGGCTTTTGTAGAAGCTCAACTTGTCGTCTCATTGTACTAGAAAAATCCATTGATTTGTGAAGTAAGTAGTTTTCTTTCCAAAATTCTTTCTACATAAACTCCATTTATCTATGCAGTCTTACAAAAATGATTAGTAAGATCACCCATATTTTTGACAAATAAAGGACTGATAGATGTATAAGGTTTACTACCAACAAAATACCGAACCGCGGATTCACAACTCCCATTACTTCAAGTATTTAATTATTTTTGAATCTTTCTTGGATCTCTTTAGCTAACGATTCAGAGATCTTTCTCAACTTATTCCTAGTTTTGATTAATACTACATCATATAAATTTCGTGTCACTTTTACTTCTTCTATTTCTGAGTTATCCATATCAATTATTTTTTGGTACGTATGAAGTGGAATCTCTTTTCCATGTGTTGTTATACATAAATGATCATTTATATTGTACTTTAAGAAGCACCTAAATTTTTCAAATCTGTCAATGCATTCTAGTTTTCAAAAGCAACACCCTGAAAACTCCCATCAGAAATATATAAACTTTCTAGACTCTAACAAACATGTCTTCTGAGTCTTATAAAGTCTGTAATGTAGAAAGACCAATCTTGAGCATGCTTCGTTAAAATATTAAGCTCCCTCAACATGGGAAAAATACTGCAAAGTGTGAGTAAAGTTTCTATGGTAGTTAGATGGCATAGTAGATATTTAGCTTTATCTACATCCCTATGTTATTTAAACATAAATCTTGTCAATGAAGGATATTCATCATATATTCTATAGGAAGGTTCGTACATAAATATCCATCTAGTATCTACATCTTTGAGAAGTTTTTTTCCCTATGTTAGTCCAATAGCAAATTTTTGAAATTCTAAAATCTTTTAGCATTGCAATAATAATAGGCATGAAGATCACATATCGATTTCACATATCAATTCCTCCACTTTAGCTGCATTTTCAAATGTGCTCACAATTTTGTAGGTGAGATTCATTCATGTGAGCCATGCGGTGGACATCTACCGATTACGGAGAAATAGTTGTGCAATTCTAACACATAGACCATTTATGGCTCCCTACATTACAATATTGCACCATCGGTTCCAACACAAATTAATTTTGTTGCAATGAAAAAGTCATCCATTCCGGTGATATCCTTCAGATTTGATACCACCAATTTATAAATATTCTCATAATTGCAATTCTCTATCATTTTATGAATTGCCAAGAGGTGTGGAGTCCTCATTTCATTAGTAAATGTGTAAACATGAATACATATCCATGAAGTATTATCGACTGTAGTAACATCATCTAAAGAAAGGGAAATATACTTTGCCTTTTGAACACACGATTCGAGATCCTCCTCCTCTACGAGAGATAGACATTTTGCAATCTACCACCCATTGGTATCTGACCAATGAGATTGAGGAACGTTCTTTAAACCAATAAATTGATACAACATTTTATTTTCTCTAAAATTTGACATCGGTCTTCCCCTTTTCTCTATATGAAATATGGTTACAAATTAAATACCCTTTGCTTGCATTTCTGCCTCCATAGCTTTGCTCAATTTTGATACTATGGTCCCACATTTTTCATTTACATATTTGATACATTTTTGTTCCTTGTCATAATCTTATGTATATTTGACATGTAGAAAATATTTTACATCTTTCCATTTATGTGTTCTGACTATGTTGCCATCCTTAAGCTTTTGGGAAATGTATATTTTCCCATAGTGTTTTTCAATTGTGTCTAGTTTGAGATGCATCGTGTGATCCTTCCCCTATTTCCAACCACATATTTTGCATCAACATTGTGTTGGAACATCATTACAATTTTCAGTGTGCACAGGTTCAATTAAAGGATATTTTGTGACCCATTCGAATTGGAATTTTCTTCCAATTATCCAGTTTTCCATCTTTCTTCTAACATATTTTATTTTTTCCTTGGGATTCAACTTCTACATTTTGGCTGTCAGCAGAAATATTTTGAATCTCATGTCTCCTCTTTTTGGAAATAGACCTTGGAGTAGAAGCTTCCTCTGCTGGTGTATCCTGGGAGTTCGATGAATTTTCTTGTACTTCTATTTCATCAAGGGATGGAATGTTTGCCTCAACATATATTGGATCATCAATATCTATAAATTGATTATTCTGTGAAGGAATTTCTGAAAAGTCTGTAAATAATTTTATAAAATTGTTACTTATATAGTATTAATCTTATCTATAGTTAAATTTTTACAGAGTACAAACGTCAAAGAGTTCCAAGAACATTATCATAAACATAATTATTAAATTAGATAAAATAACAAGTAAATAACACTTGCCACATACTGATATTTTCAGCCGAAGCAAAAAATGACTTCATTTTTTTGATTTTCCAAAATAGCCAAGCAAAGTATTGGCACCCTTTTTTAAACTTGCTGAATTTGTAATCTTTTTGCCCTAATTTCTAGTATCCATGTAACGCTACGCTTAGGACCTTACAAGTGGCTCTTATGTTCCAAGGCTTTGAGAATAGATGGTAAAGGGTTGGAGGGCTAAGGGTTGTATGAATATGTTGGTCGTCAAATAGGACTTTTTAGAGAGCAACAGACAGGGGACGAAAAGTCCCTCCTCTTTAATGGGAGAGGTTCCCTTATTCTGAAACAAACCTATTTACAAATATACAGAACGTCATGGTATGGTCGAACTTGGATATTACGAAAGTGTTTTCCACAAGGATTATCAGTTACACAAGGACTGAGGAAAAGGAATAAGAAGATGAGCAGAATAGCAACATTCAGAATTATAGATAGCAGAATAATTCTTCGTGTATGCGAAGCTTCAAAGAATTTAAGACAAGATCATTTGCATGAGATTAAATTTAAGACACAAAGTTCTATAAATAACCTCCTTCAGATTTATAAATCAAGGACACAAAGTTCCTTCTTGGTTGTACAAGATCGCTGTACTTGCAAAACTGAACAGTATGCAATCAGAGAGACTAAACGAGTTAAGAACAAAAATGATCTTCACAATATTAAAGGAAAACACAGATATGACAAGAATCAGATAGACAAAGAATGAAAAGCCCTTTTGTATTGATTTCTTTAAGATCTATTTACACTTTCAGTAAAAATTCCAAGTTCTTCCTCCTCAAAAATGGCGTGGAAAGGCCATTATATAGCTTACAAGTCGGTTACTTTTTGAATCGTTTCTTTTAACCAAGAATAGTTAAGTACCGCCAAATGCAATACCTTAACTAATTACAAAGAATACGAAAAGAAAGGAAAGAAGAGGAAAGGAAGGAGAAGGAGACAGTGGTGGCCACCGGGAGGGACCCACTGTCTTCGTAATCCATTGCTGAACTTCTTCAATGACTCAACCTATATCTCTCGCCACGGGAAGGCTGATGTGTTGGTTGCAGACTGAGTCCAAAATCCCAGGCATTTCTCCATCTCTTTATCAAACTCGACGTGAGTATGATAGTCTTTGTTTGCTTCTTCAATGGCAGACTGAAGAGAACAAATTTCCTTTATCTTGTCCTTAGAGATGGAGTCCTCCTTGAAAAGATTATCTTTGACAAAAGCTCTGAACTGAGCTTTGATTTCTTGCAAGGACAAGGGAATGCCAGAGTTTTCATCCTGAAGATGACAATGCATATCTTTGAACGCTGCAGCTGCCAATGTCTTGAAAGCTTCTCCCTTTTGCCAGTTATTCTTCATTTCACCTACAGCTTCTTCCAGGACTCTGATTTTCCACTCTACGCTGTAGACCCAAGATTTTGATAGATTGTCTTTGGCATCATCGAAAATCTTATTTGCCAGTAAGATATTCTCATCTGTCTGTCCCATGAGGCGAAGGTCTACAATACAACTGCCCCAGAGTTTAAGCTCTTTGTCCATAACCCCAATGGTAGAGGACAGTTTCTGTTGCAAATTATCTACCTTTCCATGTAGCTTAAAGGCTTCATCGATGAAGTTTAGCCCGGCAACAAGCATGTCATCTACCATGGCTTCAATAGCTCTACCATAGACAGAATACTTGTGCATATCTTTAATACCCTGCACTTCATCTTGGCTTAGAGTTACAGGAGGAGGTAGAGCAGTCAAGGGAGTGGGATCCAAAACTTTGTCTTTAGATAGAAGAGACTTGATGAAACCTGTAAGAACTCGGGCTTGCTCTTCCAGCTGTTCGATAGTTTGCTGTCCTTTTTCCACTCTCCCAATAACTCTTGTGACTGTTTCCTGGAGGTTATGAATCTCGCCTTCAGGGGTAGATTCTCCCATTGGGATTCTCAGTAGCTCCAAGTCAGATACTTGCAAGTCCTGTTCTGATTTGTCCATTGCAGGCTTGGCAATCTCCAGGAATTGCTGACCTCGAGTATCAGATACTATTCTGGAGGTGGTTCTTGCTTTCTTGGCACGGGAAGGCGTGGTGCCCAACATGGCTGCAACAGCATCAAAATTTGGTCCCAAGTTTTGGGAGGATGGTTTTCTCTTCCTTTTGTCAACCAAGGTTGCACCCATGCAAAAGAGGAAGAAGAATCTGCGCAGCGAAGCAAGGGGACCAAGAGACAGGAGCTCATGACACTCGAGTGCATGCATTTGTTGACTCAGGCCGGGATGTGGAAGGAGCACTGGAGACAATGGCAGAGAAGAATCAATAGTACCTGGAAGTTCAGTGCTCTGGACCTCCTTGTCTTTAT
This sequence comes from Taxus wallichiana var. yunnanensis, assembly GCA_018340775.1. NCBI lineage: Eukaryota > Viridiplantae > Streptophyta > Pinopsida > Cupressales > Taxaceae > Taxus > Taxus wallichiana. The sequence goes on from CM031242.1 coordinate 29,485,898, forward strand.
CTGTTGGGTCCTCAGGAACATTTGTAGGAGTTGGCCTCTCACTTTCTTCACTTTCACTGAGGATGATGATGTTCTCTGGTCCGATAGGCAATTCTGGCTGTTTCTCCTGAAGATCTCTTTCCACCGGTTCCTTCTTTACTTCCTTGAGCTTCTTCTTATATACCTGAGTGGATGGAGAAGGAGTAGATTCCACAGGTCCCTGAGCTGCTGAGGCAGGAGGGGTTTTCTTTGGTGTTTCGGACCTTGGAACTGGTGCTTCTCTTATTGGTGTCGATTCATCCTTGGAGGAGGATTCTCCCGAGTGCCTCCTGAATTCTCGGACCTTCTTATTGAACCAAACCTTAGTCCTGACTAAGACAGAGCAAGGATTCGGTCAAATCATCCTTCTCTTTTCTTCCAATCCAGTCCTCCAAGAGGGGTGTGCTTGATCACATTTTCATACTCATATGAGTATAGCTGTAATTATCATCTTCGAGACCTTCAGAACTTGCAGTGAGACTCAAGTTCTTGAATCAATTGTAAGGAGAACCCGCCATAATGCCTTCTTTCCGGCCTCAAAGTCGTCGCGCACACAGCCGGCCCAAAGAGTCTCTCCGCCTCCGCCACATGGTGATAGGCTATCTTGATATTCATTCAATAAACTTCTTCAAGTCAAAGCAGTTCTTGGCTTCAAGAAATGCATGTGATAGGGACCAAAGTTCTTTCTATATTCGGGCATCCAGGCTGTTTTACATGTGTAATTTCCCAGAGAGATGGGAAAGTGTAAGCCAGAAATCTTCTTGTCTCTGCAAGTTCTGTGCAACTTGTCCAGTTGCCTGCATATTTCGATCAAGGCCATCTTGTCATTGCAGAACATGGGAAGCCGCAGAGGAGTACTCTCATAACCAGCAAGCCTGATGTATGAGAATTTCCTGAATTGGATGAAGTAGGCCCCATACCGTGATATCAAGTTCATGGCTTCATCTGAAAACCTCCTGGCGGTGTCACCCTCGAGCAATCGGACCACGTACATAGTGAAAGCATCATTAACCCTTCTGAAATTGCGGTTGCTGGTCTCCAAGGTAAACTGCGGGCAATAGGCATACACTGGGTTGCCTTTGTGGGCGTCTATATATGAGAATCCAAACCATTGCCTTGATGCTGCTAGAGTATACATCAGATATGAAGTCATGAAAAACTTCTTTGTTTGCAGCACGTTGGATAGCTGCTCCGTCAGATTCATGCTGATGATCTCAGCCCAGTTGATATTTTGTGTACCCTCGCACACCATACTGATGAGCGGGCACATCCAGAAATGGAACTCGCTGGTGGAAGGCAAACCCATGACCCGAGCCAGCAGTATTATGAAATCTGACAGTTCTTCGTTGAAGTCTGCTCGGATGAGGGTTTTGGTGAGGCGGGAAGCTCCCTTCTTAGGGTTTTTTAGCCAGGACTTCGCCACTCGTGCTGTACTTGTCACTGTCTTGATCGAACATGGCTTGCGCTTGGGCTTGGGAAACAACTATGGAATTGTCCAATTCCGGGATCTTCAGAGCGGCAGCAATGGCGGCAGCGTCCAGCTTGGCAATGAGCTCCCCGTGTACGTTTGTCAATTCGCTCGAATCGGGGTCGAAGTGAGCTCCGCATGCAAGCATCACCGATCAAGACACTGCATCTTGAAATTGGGAATCCTCCAGCGTACGCCAAACCACTGTCATGAATTGTCTGAGCCATTGGTGAGGGATTTGCATCTTCCATCCTTGCCCAAAAATCGCTGAAATCGAGATGTCGGGCCTCGCTATCTCCAATGTTGCTTACAGCAGACTCGAGTGGAGAAATCTGTTCTTGTCCTTGAAATTTGATCTTCATGTTGATAGTTTCAGGGGAACAAGGTTGCAAACTAGACTTGGAATGGAATTACAGAAGCAGAGGAACGTGCGCAAGTTGGCAAGCGGCAAGGGTTTGAGCAAAGGATAACAAGGAAGATGTGGGAAAATGCAAAGGGGAAATGCTCATTATATAGCCGTTTGGGGAGCGGAGAGAATTCAATGCGCATTTAATTACGCAACCACCAATTTGAAAAGCGTCTAAGTATGGATGACACTAGGCACGCTTGGGACAAGTGAGACGCGAATGCGCGAAACACGCGGCTCGGGCGAAATGAAGAGAAAATGCACAAAAAGCCTTTTGGAACAATTGGGACGAAAATGCGCGAGGTACGCGGTTCGGGCATTTCGACCGAAATTGGAACAGCGGGCCCGTTTGGACTTGGGACTTTTGGGACAGAAAGTTCCGGAGTACGCGGTTTGACCGGTTCGGCCGAAAATGAAGCGGGGCGCATTTTTCAGTTTGGGACAAAGAATTTTGAAGTACTCGACTAGGAAGCTTCGGCCGAAAAAGAGAAAGCTCGTACTTTTGACTTTGGGATATTTGGGACAAAAAGGCGCGAAGTACGCGGTTCGGGCGGTTCGGCCGAAAATGAAATGATTTGCACAAAAGTTTCGGGACACTTGGAACAAAAACTTCCGACGGGCCCGAAGATAGGACAATTTCGGGGATTTCGGCCGATCGGGGAACAACTTGCACTTTGGAACTTGGGACAGTCGGGACAAAAATGTCCGACAGGCCCGAAATACATGCGAGAAAGGCCCAATACTTGGATTTCTTCAATTTTATGACTTAGGTACCTCAGAGAAAAGCACTTAGACTCAAAATTTTCGAAATTTGCTCTTGTTAGGGAGGGGAATTTTGAGTAGACAACAGCTGGCTCCTTCTGGGGATGACTTGGTGTAAATTCATAGAATGAGACAAGGCAAGAACTTAGATAACTCGGTGAAGCAGACCAGTGCCTTATCCATTGGGCAAAGGAGTCAAAAACAAACCAATACAGAGGGCAACACACACAACAGAAGGGAAACACACCGAAAGCAGGAAAAGCAAAACACTGTACATAATATACAAAGGGACTCCCTAGTCACCAGATCTCGAACAACTTCAACATCGCCCACTATAAGGAAGTGGGAGGGGAGAACCATCCATGTAATCAAGATAGAAAGAGTCCTTACCAAAGAAAGTGTCTTATCTTGAAAGGTCCAAGCCACAGAGAATCAAATTTTCCATGGCTGCCACGAGGTTCATGTCTTTTGTCCCATAAAGACACGGTATCACCAATTTGGAACTCTCTGGACCTAGCTTTCTTTTATCGAATGTAACCTTCACCTTCTTCGCTGGTGGGCGATATTCTCATCAAGAACCTCCAATCTATCCTCGTTCAGTTTGTGCAGGTACATGATCCTTTTGTCCAGAGCATCACTGAAACTAGTGTCTTCAATGGCCTTCATCAGGTGCAAGGCTGGCAGTTCCACTGTCACTGGCAATTGAGCCTCTACTCCATACACTACTTGAAATGGGGACATTCCAATGGCTCTTTTAGGTGTGATCCTGTCTGCCCAAAGAGCATCATAAAGCTTCTTATGCCAGTTTCGCTGAGACTCATTGACCAACTTCCTTATGATAGTCACCAGATTTTTGTTGGTGGATTCTGCTTGTCCATTCCCCTGGGGATAATAATCTGAAGAATGAGCTAGAGAGATGCCATACCCGTAGCAGAAATCCATTATCTCATTTGAGGAGAAGTTCGAAGCATTATCTGTTACAATCTTGTTGGGTACACCATACCTAACCAAGATGTTCTCTTTGATGAAGTTGCATACTACTTCAGAAGTGGTGCTCTTGACTGGAATAGCCTCCACCCATTTGGTGAAGTAGTCAGTAGCAGTTAGCACATGCGTGTGGCCCGCACTAGAAGCAGGATTCAGTGTACCAATGAAGTCTAGACCCCATTGCTGGAATGGTTCCTCAATCACAACTGGCTTGAGAGGCAAAGCGGCCAGTTTGGGTCTTCCCACAAAGGTCTGACAGGCCTCGCATTTATCCACCCACTTGGACGTATCTCTGAACAAGGAAGGCCAGTAATATCCTCCCCGGAGTATCTTGTGAGCTGTGACTGTTGATGAATAGTGCCCTCCACATGCTTGATCATGAAAAGCTGAGAGCAACTTTCTCTGTTGTTCCTTATCAACACATTTCAGGAATCTCCCATCTAGGCCACGCTTGAACAAAGCATTCTCCCATAGTACATATTGCGCTGATCTCAATTTAACAGTCCTCTTTTCTTTGGCAGTTAAATGAGAGGGGCATTCCCCATAGGTAAGAAAATAGGCGATGTCAGCATACCATTCATCGACTGAACTAAGGAATAGAACAGTAGGGATGTCAACTTTCTCTTCCAGCAACTCATGTTGGGCTCCTTCAGCAATGAGCTCGCAAAGACCTTTTCCCCGAACCAGCTTGGTTGGCTTGATATCAAGGTCATACTCCTGGACCTTAGCCACCCAGTTTCCCCTCTTGGATCCAAATTCTTGTTGCGTGAGAATTGACTTTACAGTCGTATCTGGGACCAGCACCGTAGAGTGAGAGTTGAGGATATAGAAACGGAACTGCTTGACAGCTTTGACTACTGCAAAGGCATGCTTCTCCATCATGGTGTACTTTAGCTCATGGTTCTTCAGGATATAGCTCATGAAGGCAATGGGTAGCTCATGTTTATCAGAATCTTCTTGGGTTAAGACAGCAGCCAGAGTACTATCTGTAGCGTAGCAATAGATAATGAAATCCTTGCTGAAATCGGGGCAGGCCAAAACTGGAGTTTTAGCAATAGCTTTCTTGATACCCTCAAAGGATTCCTTTCCTTCAGAAGACCAACCAAATGCTTGCTTTCCTTTCATCATCTGAGAAATATCCAAAGTTAATTCAGCAAAATCAGGAATGAATCTTCTTAGAAAATTGATCTTACCGAAAAAGGAATGCACGCCTTTTTTACTAGTAGGGAGAGGAATCTGTTGGATGGCTTGAACTCGTTCAGGATCAATTTTGATGCCGTCCTTTGAGACAATGTGTCCTAATAGCTTTCCCTCCGTAACACAGAAGACAGATTTTTTAGGGTTCAGGGAGATTCCATGCTCTCTACATCTCTGCAGAACTGTTTCCAGGTGATCGAAATGATCTGCTCTTGTCTTTGAAAACACTGTCAGGTCATCAAGGTATATGACAATACATTTCCCTTTCAAGCTCCCAAAAGCCAGATCCATAGCTCTCTGGAAAGTGGCACCGGCATTAATCAGCCCAAAAGGCATTCTCTTGTAGGCGAAGGTACCCCAAGGAGTTGTGAAGGCTGTCTTATGTTGATCAGCAGTATCAACCTCTACCTGATTGTATCCAGAAAAACCATCAAGCATAGATAACATCTCAGAGCCTGTTACCGCTTGCAAAATCTGATCCATCATAGGCAGAGGGTAGTTATCTTTCAGAGAGGCCTGATTCAGGTTCCTGAAATCAACACAGATGCGGATCTCACCATTCTTCTTCCTAACAGGTACAATGTTTGCAATCCAAGTCGAATGGTGAATGGGAAAGATGATCTTAGCCTTCAGCAGTTTCTGAATCTCCTGAAATATGGTGTCAGCTATCTTTGGGTTGTACTGCCTCTGCTTCTGCTTGAAAGGCTTGATTCCTGGCTTGAGAGGGATAGAGTGTTGCATTTCTTTTGGCTTGAAGGCTTTTAGATCTTCATAAGAATAAGCAAGCACATCCTTATATTTCCTTAGAAGGTCAATTGCTCTTCTCCTTTCATCTGATGTGCAACACTTCCCGATATTTACCAGCTTCGGGCCATCAGAACTCCCAATATCAATCTTATCATACTCAGCTGATTGCTGAGGTCCAGTGGTAGCTTTAGACCTCACGTATCTGTCATGTTTATCAAACAACTCCTCCAAACTCACCAAACCTTTGGGAATCTTATTTCCTTTGAGCTTAATGCACCCTTCCTGATCAGTTTCTTCTCCTTGGGTGACGGCTTGGTCAGAAGACACGCTCTCACGAGGCAGGTTGTCACTTCCTTCGAAATACAGTTGTTCAAAATTGCCCTTGAGCTCCAGGAAGGAAAGCAAATGCTGGTCGTCGTTGAAGACTTGCCAGTTACTAGTATTGTCAGGGACACTAGGTCGGTGGACCATTTCAATGGTGAACTTATCCTGAGAGAATTCAGGATGAGGAATCAACAGTGACCCTGAGACAGCCAGTGAATCAGCTCTGCTGTTCTTTTCTCTAGGCATCGCTTCAATGGAGAAGGCATCAAGGAATTCAATTGAATCCCAAACTTGGTTCCGATAATGCTTCAGCCTCCCGTTCTTTACCTGAAACAGGCTTCTGACTTGCTTCACAATCAGCTCTGCATCACCACGAGCCAAAAGATTCTTAACACCTCGTTCTTTGGCCACTTGCAGTCCAAGGATGAGAGCCTCATACTCTGCTGTGTTGTTAGTGTTCTCGAACTGCAATTTAAATGAAAAGGGGTGCAGGCAGCCTTCAGGTGATATTAGCAGAACACCAGCTCCAGAGCCAGCCGAGGAACAACTGCCATCGAATTCTAAAATCCAGACACCATTAGGATCTTTAGGTGATATTTTGCAGGGTCGGACTTCATCAGGGGACAAAATCATGTAATTACCATGGCCTCTGTCTTCATAGAGTATTTGTGCCTTGGGATCATCTGTCTTTTGCACAATATACTCGGACTGCTTCTCAGGTAGTAGCTTCTTCATTTGTCCATTGACAGGTATGAGGGCGTGTGACCAATCCATTTGAATCTCTCCACCCACATCTTTACAGAAGTTTCTGCTTAGCAACATTCCATAGGAAGGAGGAATGTCGGCTACTAGTATGGTAGCCAAGACTTTCTTTTCAGGTAAAGCAGCAAAAGCCACTTGTGCATCTTTAATCCTTCCAACTAAAGGCACTTCCTTACTTTCCATGGAGTAGCAGGATCCATAAGTACGAGTAAGGGTCAGACCTAAAGCATGAGCTACTTTGGCGGGCATCACATTATCAGAGGCTCCGGAATCTATGACACAGTTACTAAGCCTATGGCCCGCTATAAGGAGGGTAACATAAAAAGGCTTGATTTTGTCTCCAGGCGAGGTGACAGCAGCTACCAGACTAGGCTGTGGTATAGAAGGAGGTGTGGGCAAAAGGCCTTTAGAGGTGGTCTTGGAATGGGAATTAACAAATTGGATCATCTTGGCAAAAGCTTTAGGATGGGTTTGGTAATATTCAGCTTCTGAAATTTGAACTTTGGTCCTTTTTAGATGATCCACAATATCAAAGGATCCAGAGGTGGATGGTCCGTCATCATTTGGAATCTTAGGCTTATCAACCCTAGGAGAAAAAGAAGAAGAAGCAACTTTGGGGGCAGGATTGGCAGTACTTACCTTTGGTGTAGATGAGGTAGGAATAGGAGATCCTCTTCTGGCAATTACAGGAATAGTCGCAGGCTGCTCTTTGGACTTCTTCAGGGGTTGCGTCACCTTTTCCCTCTGATGTGTCTGTTCCCGAGTCATGACAGCGAAGGACTCGCTGTTCATATCTGCTACCACTTCATCGTAGTCATCCGCATCATCAATGCCTTCAGTGGTAAAGAAATTGACTCGAGATCCCTCGGGTTCTTCTGCCTCATCATCGAATTGCTCCAGGAACTCCTCACAAACTTCGTTATCATCTTCTGGTTCTTCAACCTCACAAGTTGCATTCACCGGAACTTTGACAGGAGGTCCTTCAAGTGCCAGTCTGGTGTGGGGGGCTGGCAGACGGTTTCTGGGTTGAAAATTTCTTCTCGGAACATCTGCATATGGTGCATGCTGGGCTAATTGTTTCTTTATAGCCACTAGATCATTTGCAAGTTTCTGGACTAATGGATCAGAATTGGGTCCAGAGGTGGAAGAGGAAGAAGCAGCAAATTTCGATTTAAGAGGATCTCTTTTCAACTTCCCTGACATGATCAGGTCGTCCTCGATACTAACAGCCAGTTCTTGATCCAGAACTAGCGTTCCAAGATTAGCCCTTCTTAGAGCATAACTGACTTTAGGCGTTTGGGCATTCAAAAAGAAACATTTTTGAATTTGATCAACCGGTCGAGTATTTGCAGGAATCTTGTTGATCAATCTGTTGAACCGAGCCACAAATTCTCTCATGGGTTCTGATGGATCTTTCTTTATCTGAGAAATCTGGGCAAGCAGGGCATGCACATCTTCTGCCGGCTTAAAACGGTTTTCGAACTGAGTTCTCATGGTAGTCCAGTCGGTGATGGCACCAGCCGGAAGGTGATAGAACCAGTCAGCAGCATTATCCTGTAACGTCTCAACGAACAGTCTTACTGAGACGTCTTCATGTTCAACCCCCAAGACCCCACATGCAACTATGAATGCTGCAATATGTTCATCAGGGTGAATTTTGCCATCTCCTTTAAATTTTGGGAAGTTCTTTCGGTTACCTCGAGGTAACTCATGCAAAGGGTGCGCAAGAGCCAGAGGTCCGACACGTTGACCCCATGGTAATTGTGCCATTCTTCTCGGGAATACGACTTGAAGGGGAACTTTAACACCAGCAAGGATCAGAGCTCGCAGATTAGGGCTAGCTGGCTGTGTAGGACTTCTATCTCGAACAGGCGGAGTGCTCGTCGAACGAGTTCTTCGATTTGAAGGGAAAGGAAAACCCTGTTGCTCCAAAAGCTGAAACTGAGAATCTTCGATACCAAGGGCCCTTCTCCCTCGAGTGAAACGTGGAGTCGCCAGATCAAAGGATGATCAAAAATTGTAGTACTGGAATGCGATTTTCCCCAGCGGAGTCGCCAAAAACTGTTGGTCGTCAAATAGGACTTTTTAGAGAGCAACAGACAGGGGACGAAAAGTCCCTCCTCTTTAATGGGAGAGGTTCCCTTATTCTGAAACAAACCTATTTACAAATATACAGAACGTCATGGTATGGTCGAACTTGGATATTACGAAAGTGTTTTCCACAAGGATTATCAGTTACACAAGGACTGAGGAAAAGGAATAAGAAGATGAGCAGAATAGCAACATTGTAATTATAGATAAGTAATAATTCTTCGTGTATGCGAAGCTTCAAAGGATTTAAGACAAGATCATTTGCATGAGATTAAATTTAAGACACAAAGTTCTATAAATAACCTCCTTCAGATTTATAAATCAAGGACACAAAGTTCCTTCTTGGTTGTACAAGATCGCTGTACTTGCAAAACTGAACAGTATGCAATCAGAGAGACTAAACGAGTTAAGAACAAAAATGATCTTCACAATATTAAAGGAAAACACAGATATGACAAGAATCAGATAGACAAAGAATGAAAAGCCCTTTTGTATTGATTTCTTTAAGATCTATTTACACTTTCAGTAAAAATTCCAAGTTCTTCCTCCTCAAAATGGCGTGGAAAGGCCATTATATAGCTTACAAGTCGGTTACTCTTTGTAACCGTTTCTTTTAACCAAGAATAGTTAAGTACCGCCAAATGCAATACCTTAACTAATTACAAAGAATACGAAAAGAAAGGAAAGAAGAGGAAAGGAAGGAGAAGGAGACAGGTGGCCGGCTACTGGGAGGGACCCACTGTCTTCAGAATCCGCTGCCTGAACTTCTTCAATGACTCAGCTATATCTCTGCCACGGGGAACAGATGTGTTGGTTGCAGACTGAGTCCAAAATCCCAGGCATTTCTCCATCTCTTTATCAAACTCGACGTGAGTATGATAGTCTTTGTTTGCTTCTTCAATGGCAGACTGAAGAGAACAAATTTCCTTTATCTTGTCCTTAGAGATGGAGTCCTCCTTGAAAAGATTATCTTTGACAAAAGCTCTGAACTGAGCTTTGATTTCTTGCAAGGACAAGGGAATGCCAGAGTTTTCATCCTGAAGATGACAATGCATATCTTTGAACGCTGCAGCTGCCAATGTCTTGAAAGCTTCTCCCTTTTGCCAGTTATTCTTCATTTCATCTACAGCTTCTTCCAGGACTCTGATTTTCCACTCTACGCTGTAGACCCAAGATTTTGATAGATTGTCTTTGGCATCATCGAAAATCTTATTTGCCAGTAAGATATTCTCATCTGTCTGTCCCATGAGGCGAAGGTCTACAATACAACTGCCCCAGAGTTTAAGCTCTTTGTCCATAACCCCAATGGTAGAGGACAGTTTCTGTTGCAAATTATCTACCTTTCCATGTAGCTTAAAGGCTTCATCGATGAAGTTTAGCCCGGCAACAAGCATGTCATCTACCATGGCTTCAATAGCTCTACCATAGACAGAATACTTGTGCATATCTTTAATACCCTGCACTTCATCTTGGCTTAGAGTTACAGGAGGAGGTAGAGCAGCAACAAGGGAGTGGGATCCAAAACTTTGTCTTTAGATAGAAGAGACTTGATGAAACCTGTAAGAACTCGGGCTTGCTCTTCCAGCTGTTCGATAGTTTGCTGTCCTTTTTCCACTCTCCCAATAACTCTTGTGACTGTTTCCTGGAGGTTATGAATCTCACCTTCAGGGGTAGATTCTCCCATTGGGATTCTCAGTAGCTCCAAGTCAGATACTTGCAAGTCCTGTTCTGATTTGTCCATTGCAGGTTTGGCAATCTCCAGGAATTGCTGACCTCGAGTATCAGATACTATTCTGGAGGTGGTTCTTGCTTTCTTGGCACGGGAAGGCGTGGTGCCCAACATGGCTGCAACAGCATCAAAATTTGGTCCCAAGTTTTGGGAGGATGGTTTCTCTTCCTTTTGTCAACCAAGGGTTGCACCCATGCAAAAGAGGAAGAAGAATCTGCAGGCGAAGCAAGGGGACCAAGAGACAGGGAGCTCATGACACTCAGGGTCTGTGCAGCTGTTGACTCAAGCTGGGATGTGGAAGGAGCACCTGGAGACAATGGCAAGTAGAGAAGAATCATATAGTACTGGAAGTTCAAGTGCTCTGGACCTCCTTGTCTTTATCCTGCTGGGTCCTCGGGAACATTTGTAGGAGTTGGCCTCTCACTTTCTTCACTTTCACTGAGGATGATGATGTTCTCTGGTCCGATAGGCAATTCTGCCTGTTTCTCCTGAAGATCTCTTTCCACCGGTTCCTTCTTTACTTCCTTGAGCTTCTTCTTATATACCTGAGTGGATGGAGAAGGAGTAGATTCCACAGGTCCCCGAGCCGAGGCAGGAGGGTTTTCTTTGGTGTTTCGGACCTTGAACCGGTGCTTCTCTTATTGGTGTCGATTCATCCTTGGAGGAGGATTCTCCCGAGTGCCTCCTGAATTCTCGGACCTTCTTATTGAACCAAACCTTAGTCCTGACTAAGACAGGAGCAAGGATTTCAGTCAAATCATCCTTCTCTTTTCTGTTCCAATCCAGGTCCTCCAGAGGGGTGTGCTTGATCACATTTTCATACTCATATGAGTATAGCTCAGAATTATCATCTTCGAGACCTTCAGGAACTTGGTACAGACCAAGTTCTTGAATCAATTGTAAGGAGAACCTGCCATAATGCCTTCTTCTGGCCTCAAAGTCGTCTGCACAGTCAGCCCAGTAGTCTTCTGCCTCTGCCACATGGTGATAGGCTATCTTGATATTCTGTTCAATAAACTTCTTCAAGTCAAAGCAGGTTCTTGGCTTGAAGAAATGCACGGTGATAGGGACCAAAGTTCTTTCTATATTCTGGGCATCCAGGGCTGTTTTACATGTGTAATTTCCCAGAGAGATGGGAAAGTGTAAGCCAGAAATCTTCTTGTCTCTGCAAGTTCTGTGCAACTTGTCCAGTTGCCTGCATATTTCGATCAAGGCCATCTTGTCATTGCAGAACATGGGAAGCCGCAAAGGAGTACTCTCATAACCAGCAAGCCTGATGTATGAGAATTTCCTGAATTGGATGAAGTAGGCCCCATACCGTGATATCAAGTTCATGGCTTCATCTGAAAACCTCCTGGCGGTGTCACCCTCGAGCAATCGGACCACGTACATAGTGAAAGCATCATTAACCCTTCTGAAATTGCGGTTGCTGGTCTCCAAGGTAAACTGCGGGCAATAGGCATACACTGGGTTGCCTTTGTGGGCGTCTATATATGAGAATCCAAACCATTGCCTTGATGCTGCCAGAGTATACATCAGATATGAAGTCATGAAAAACTTCTTTGTTTGCAGCACGTTGGATAGCTGCTCCGTCAGATTCATGCTGATGATCTCAGCCCAGTTGATATTTTGTGTACCCTCGCACACCATACTGATGAGCGGGCACATCCAGAAATGGAACTCGCTGGTGGAAGGCAAACCCATGACCCGAGCCAGCAGTATTATGAAATCTGACAGTTCTTCGTTGAAGTCTGCTCGGATGAGGGTTTTGGTGAGGCGGGAAGCTCCCTTCCTAGGGTTTTTTAGCCAGGACTTCGCCACTCGTGCTCTGTACTTGTCACTGTCTTGATCGAACATGGCTTGCGCTTGGGCTTGGGAAACAACTATGGAATTGTCCAATTCCGGGATCTTCAGAGCGGCAGCAATGGCGGCAGCGTCCAGCTTGGCAATGAGCTCCCCGTGTATGTTTGTCAATTCGCTCGAATCGGGGTCGAAGTGAGCTCCGCATGCAAGCACTGTATCAGCACACTGTACTGAAATTGGGAATCCTCCAGCGTACGCCAAACCACTGTCATGAATTGTCTGAGCCATTGGTGAGGGATTTGCATCTTCCATCCTTGCCCAAAAATCGCTGAAATCGAGATGTCGGGCCTCGCTATCTCCAATGTTGCTTACAGCAGACTCGAGTGGAGAAATCTGTTCTTGTCCTTGAAATTTGATCTTCATGTTGATAGTTTCAGGGGAACAAGGTTGCAAACTAGACTTGGAATGGAATTACAGAAGCAGAGGAACGTGCGCAAGTTGGCAAGCGGCAAGGGTTTGAGCAAAGGATAACAAGGAAGATGTGGGAAAATGCAAAGGGGAAATGCTCATTATATAGCCGTTTGGGGAGCGGAGAGAATTCAATGCGCATTTAATTACGCAACCACCAATTTGAAAAGCGTCTAAGTATGGATGACACTAGGCACGCTTGGGACAAGTGAGACGCGAATGCGCGAAACACGCGGCTCGGGCGAAATGAAGAGAAAATGCACAAAAAGCCTTTTGGAACAATTGGGACGAAAATGCGCGAGGTACGCGGTTGGGGCATTTCGACCGAAATTGGAACAGCGGGCCCGTTTGGACTTGGGACTTTTGGGACAGAAAGTTCCGGAGTACGCGGTTTGACCGGTTCGGCCGAAAATGAAGCGGGGCGCATTTTTCAGTTTGGGACAAAGAATTTTGAAGTACTCGACTAGGAAGCTTCGGCCGAAAAAGAGAAAGCTCGTACTTTTGACTTTGGGAACAATTGGGACAAAAAAAGGCGCGAAGTCGTGGTTCGGTTCGGCGGAAAATGAAATGATTTGCAAAAGTTTCAGGACACTTGGAACAAAACTTTTGACGGGCTGAAGATAGGACAATTTCGGGGGATTTCGGCCGATTGAGAACAACTTGCACTTTGGAACTTGGGACGGTCGGGACAAAAATGTCAAGATGCAGGCCCGAAATACATGCGAGAAAGGCCCAATACTTGGATTTCTTCAATTTTATGACTTAGGTACCTCGAGAAAAGCACTTGGACTCAAAATTTTTTGTTAGGGGGACATTGGAACAAAAACTTCCGACGGACCCGGAAGATAGGACAATTTCGGGATTAGACAAATTTTAGGGAACAATTTGACTTTGAACTTGGGGGATGGGACAAAAATGTTGGAGCCCGAAATACATGCGAGAAAGGCCCAATACTTGGATTTCTTCAGATTTTATGACTTAGTAGTGAGGGTTGGCTCTTGTTAGGAGAGGGAAGAGACGGTTTAGAGGTTGGACGGATAGAGGTTGGACGGATAGGGGTTGTGGCTAGGAGTTGGATGGCTAGGGGTTGGACGAGATCGGGTTGGATGGAATAGAGTTCGACATTTCAGATTATAAAGTATGTCGATCAAGGCTAGATGACTTAGATTTATGACGCCTTATGGTTGGACGACTTGGATTTCGGACTTGATGTAGCGAATGCAGAGGATTTTCTTATGTTTATTTTGGTGAATATGTGCATGATATAATTGAAATGATGGAAAATTACATTCATAACCACTTATATATGTGTAAAATCTAGGTGAAAGGAATACTATAAGGGACATGTTGGCCAATTTTTTTGGTGAATAATTCGGCTGTAAACAACATAATATTTACCATTTCGAATTTCCATAATCCTCAATTTTCACGAGTTTACAAAAATTCACCACTAAAATTTTCCCTACTTTTTATATTCAACAAGAGCATTCCCACCAAGTGCTCGAGATACTACATCTCATCCTTATAGTCCACATGAGCTTGGCTTACAAGGGAAGGGCATTTTCTTATTATTTGTTTGACTAGTGCTCCTACCCTCTCATATGTCTCCTTTGTGCACCTTTGCTCTCCTTTAAGGTCACTCATTGTGTTATCCAATTCTCACTTCTTATTCTTCTTTTCTTCTATCAAGACCCTCATGGTTTCCCCATGATCTAGATTCCTCGTATCATATTGGTAGCCATCTTGTTAAAGGCGATGCATGATTTTTCATCAATTAGGAACATCAGGTCCATGTGCTTTTACTTCTTATCTGCATATTTTTAAACTCCAGAGTGGTAAGGAATATTGTATTTATTTCAAACTATGGATCTTCCGAATGGGTGTGCATATTCAAAGATAACATGTCCTTTATTCATGAGATTCGTACATGTTCATCTAACAAACTCAAGCCGAACAACTTCTCCATCGATATCGTGCTCTGGAACCTCACCTTCAATACTTTAGTAGGATCATCCATGAAATCTATGTGTGGTGATTGGGGAGCTATTTTCTTTTTGGCTGCCTTGGCCTTCGTATGCTATTTCCTCCATGTGAAAGGGCGGTGTTGGTGTAGACGCCAATTTCGGTATAGCCCCCTCTGTCATCTCACATTCATTCAACTCTCACTCTCACTTTTCTTTTTCTTAAATTTAAATAAATCCCATCCATTTACTCACCTTTATTTAATTAATTATCAAATGGGCTCCATGTGGACCCATTTGATAATTAAAATTTTGGCATTTCTCCCATATCAAATTATTCAATTCATGGGTATTAATATACCCATCGACACCCCTTTCTTAAATTCAAAAGATGGAATCTATTATCTCACCTACCATGTCAATCATGCTCCCCACTCCATCTAATAAGTCAAACTATGGGCCCCACGTGATCACATCATGTCTCTTAACCCGAGTCAATTTATCAAACCCTAGTTACTCATTAACCCCAATCTAACCTCACCTCCAAGTTATAAATATGGGTTTTCCCCATATTTTAAAAGAGATTGGGAGGGAGGACCTAAAAACCTTGACCTAGACCCAGAAAGGAGGAGGAAGAATCTATATGAAATCTCTACCTACTAAAGTTTTTAGGAGAAGAGAAGAAAGAGCTTAATTAAGTTCTACAAGTTTGAGGGAGAAATATTTTCCATTGTTTGTCATCTTGCCATCTTGATGCCCATTTCATCTCCATATCAGAGCACAAGCTAAGTCCCCTCGTCATTTCAGTTACTTGTCATTTTGTATTTAATTATTTCTACATGATATTTATTGTTCATCATTTATTGCTATATTTCTAGACATAAGGGTTGATATCCTCCAAGGAGTTAACATCCTCTTTGAACCGATCTTATCTGGGTAACCCCACATATTGTTATCTAATCCCATCTATTTCAGTTTTGTAGATCTATTTTATTTTATCATGTATCTATCTTCTCTCGCACCCATAAATCCACATCTACACTAAGGTCCCGCCCTCCATCATTCAAACTTGTTGGTGGCTTCTAGTATCGGCTTTCACCAAGACAAGAATGAGGTTTCTTGATCAACAACTAGTTTCTCATGTCATGCCTTTATCTTCTTTAATCACATAGGTGTCATCAACCTCTTTACCATCTTCATGCTCCTCCTCTCACAAAGGTGACTTCTCCTTGTGTGGACTCTTGCTTGATATTCTGTGTTGATGCCATTTTATCGCCTCGCTTGCGTGCCCAACTAATTCTCCAACTCCTCTACTAGAATTGTTTCTACATCCTCATTGCTAGAGACTACCTGTGTCCCTTCGTGCTTGATCTTTGTTTTTACTATACTCTCCTTGAATGGTGAGAATATCCTACTCCATTATCATGATTTCTCCTTTTGTAATACATTTCCTTATGTGTATGTGGTAAATATTACCTTCCTTTTCTTCTTCAACAAGAAATTCCTTGCGAGTTATCTTAGATTGTGGCATAGTGTTTTACTTGGGATATGGTAGACAAGTGTATGCAACCTCTATCTCAACCCTAACATGTGCCCTTGCTTGGAAGACTACAAATACTCTACATATCATCCCTTTTATCATAAAATTTAGATGTGGAATCAAGTCCAATGTGTCCGGATTTGTAGTATCCAAGTATGTAGGCACGGAGTCATACCTTTAGGTGGTGCCCAAAATGTGCCAATCTGAATCCACCTTATCAAAATCAAAGACCATTTTATGCATGTCCTTGATCGATTCACCATGCATTTAAATTATTTTGTAGCGAATGCAAAGGGTAGTTATCACCATGGCCACATTTATCCATTTTCCATCTTAAAACATGCAAGGACGTAGTGTTGCATCACTATAAAATTTTACTGTTCTCCAAACTTCTCGGGTAACTCTTGTGAAATGTGTCATTCATTCTAAAATTCCACATGCATCCTTGTGTACCACTTGTCTACTCGGCCTAATATACATTATTGATCATGCCATCACAAGTATAACTCGTAAAAGCTGTAATGTGGGGATTTGTTTTCTAGTGGGTGAACCCACATACCCTCATTTGGCTTTGTATGTGACACTAATTTCCCGAGAAGATAATTAGAAAAAGTTATGAGCCCCATGTGATTTTTGCTCCTTCTTCATTATGTTCCCTCACCTCTTTGAAGATCCGATTAAGGATAAACTACACTATATTATATTGTGTCTTATGGATCATCTTGTGCACAATCTAAATGAACTTATTATTTATAGTGCCCCATCTCTCGAAATTACCCAATTTAGAACCGATGAGCCTAGCTACCTAGTTGCGGGGTCTACAATATTATCTACACTCATGGCCCTTCCTCCCTTATTGTACTATAACTTAATGACCAACTCATTAATCTTCATGTCATCACACAGTCCGGATCTAGGTCTTCCCATATCTCTCACAACCTCGTGACTTGTCCGATAAGTTGGGATGTTATCCTCATCCTTCTGCCCACTAAGTAAACATAATCCTCACGTACCTGGACATGAACAATTGGAAGGGATGTGCGGGTTTAGAGAATAAGGGTAGTTCAAAAGCTAGAGAACACATACCTTGTTAAGGGTTATCCTCATCGAGTCATCCAACAGTACCTATCCCTCTTCATTTCTATTTGGAAACTCTCGTAACATGTCTGCATTCAAACTCACCTCATTTCCTAGATCCATGTGGTTAAACTCACTTATCTTGCACTTTGTGAGCTCTAATTTCAATGTTTGTGCCCTAATTACTCTAGGGGGTATTACATTTATGAGTAAATCTCCTCCAAAGTGGGTCCTCAAACTCAACCTTCTTCATTTGACCCTTGCCTCTACCCTTAGGTGATGAAGTTTTTTTCTTGGGTGTCATTCCGCTTAATTCCACACTTTGTAAAATTTTTCCCTAGGTGACTTGATGTACAACCCTTCTTTGAACCCTACAAACTATAGTCATTTAGCCCGTAAACCCTACTCCTCCCGTGCTTCCTCTCCTCTCAAAATTCTCACAAGGATCTCTAGTTCTCTTTACGTTGCTTAAGTCTCGCTCGTCACTCAATTCACTTTGTCGCACTAGGTCACTCGGTTGCTCAATTTTATTTGAATGCAAGGTGAAAAATGACTCAATTTTCCCCCTTTATATGTTTTTTCATACTTTAAAAAAAATCCCTTATATTTTCACTTTTAATAACACTTTTTCTCACTTTGAATTTTTAAAATAATTTTCCCCCTTTTAAGAAACCTTTCTCATCTAAGGCACTTTTTGCTTTCCTCCATGCCTTGCCTTCATGTGCACAACTATCATAACCTTCTAACATACTTAATACTTCCCAATAATGCGAGACATCCTTCACGTCCTTCTTCACACCGCAAGCCTTCTTTCTTTGTGCTAGATTCTAAGTAATGTGTCATGTCATTTCCTTCATCATGTTATATTGCACCACCTTCTATTGCATGGGTTTCCATCTAAACAAATCTTGTTATGCACCATACTTCTTATGTACCTAGAACATATTACTCTACTTCAAATCTTCTTAATTCTTATTCACTTTGAGCACTTGGATTTTTATTCATATCACGTGCATCACCGTATTTTCTCGTAGAGTACCTTACAACATGGAATTTGTCTTTCCTAATGAAACATACTTACGGAAACTTGCATACAAACCACATTAAAAGTATGCACGGCCCTCTATGCATGAAATCAATCGATAATAATAATATTCTTGTGCACAAGCACACTTATTACAACAAAATAAGAAAATAAAAGCAAAACAAACAAAATATGAAAGGAGACCTATTCTAAGTGGAAATAGTGCCTTATTACGAAGACCAAGGAGATTTATATATAGTACGGCTTCAACTTAATCCCATTGAAGTAACCAGGTAACATGGTGCCATCCAACACCTGCAACTACATACACTTAATACAAGTATCTTAGTTACTACAAAAGGTCTAGCCAATGCACCTTTAATTTCCTAGGGTGGCGTGTAAACTTGGAGTCATAGAGAAGGAGCATCTTGTCAAAAGAAAATATCACGTTCTTAATGTGCCTATCATGCCATGCATTCCTAGTCAACACAATATGGCATGCCACTCATCTAGTTGCATTAATTTCTCAATGTGATCTTCCACATCTTGTTCATCCGATATTCCACCTGTGTGCACAATACGCAGGATGGAAACAAAAATTCAACTGGTAATACTACCTTTGTCTTGAACACCAAATAAAAGGGTGTGGCCTTGTTTAAACTTTTATAGGTGGTCCTATATACCCAAAGTATAGCTGACACTTTTTCATCCCAATCCTTTCTTCCAAAATTACAAATCTTTGTTAAAGTATGGCTCAAGATTTTGTTGAAAGCTTCTGGAGTACCATTAGCTTGAGGGTGATAAGGGGTAGTTTTATGGTGTGCCACCATAAAATATACCAATAGAATTATGATTGTCTCATTTAAGAAATGAATTCCTCTATCACTGGTCAATTTTAATGGACAACCATACTTGTTAATGATGTTTTCCCATAAGAACCTTATTGTTGTGGCCGTAATACAATCTTTCATAGGCTCGCCACGCCCACCACGTCAAATAATTTGTGCATATAATTATGTAACACACTCCGGTCCTTTCGTGGGTGGGCAAATCAGTCCTAGAAAGTTAATAGCCCATTTCTCAAAAGGCTCTATGCTCACTATATGTCATACCAACATCTCATCTCTATTTCTAGGCTTCCCAAAGCACTAACAATGATCACATTCTTTCACATAAGCATTGGTATCTTTGTACAAGGTTTCCCACCATAAACCAACAAAAATGATCGTACACACTATTACATTGCATGTATAGTGTCATCATACTACTCCACCATGGGCCTCCTCCATAATGAATTCATGATCATGCTCGAACACACCGACGTAAGACCTCATCTCCGTGCATTTTATACAAATCTCCTCCAATTAGCTATAAGGCACTACGCGGATAACAAGATATTTTTATCTAATGTTTTCATCCCCTATGACACCAATTCAGTCTATAAAATATATCTATACCCTCCAAATATGTGGGCATGTGGTTTAACCTAAAAAAATGCACATCGGGAAATGTGTCCTTAATACTCTACGCATCCTTGCCAAAATTTATCCATGATATATGATCAAACTCGAAATGCTCTTTCTGGCTTGATAACAACTGTGAAATAAAAATCCTGAAAAATAAGTATCCACCTACATATGCGCTCTTACAAAACAAGCTTATTGACCATGTTCTTCAATGCCATATTATACGTATAAAAGATAAACACCGTGGCCAATAAGTCTTGTCAAAACTTATGAATTATGTGGATCATAGATAATGCTTCGTGCTCAATGGTAGTGTAATTATGTTCTACCATGGTATCAAATTCCTGCGTATAGAGCATATAGGGTGATCTACATTACCCTCTACAAGTTGTGCCAAGACTACGCTAATGGTCATACCTGCGAGAGGCATCAATGTGTACATGGAAGGGTTTGTTAGATAAGGAAAGTGCAAAATAGGGGTAGTAGTCAATCTTTCCTTCAAAGTCTCAAATGCTTGCTGTTGCACATCACCCCACTTTGAAACTTCCCTTTAGGTAATTCCTCTAGTGGCGCAATGATCTTCACATATCCTTTTACGAATTTTATGTAGTAATATGTATGCCCTAAGAATCATGCACTTCACTCTGATTAGTAGGCTCTTCTAAACCCAAAATCACAGCTATCTTGGCTGGGTCTACCAATAATCCTTCCTTGTAAATGATGTTCCCAAGAAAAGTTCCAAAAGGTGTAGCAAAGATACACTTTTTAATGTTAAGAGAGATGCTTAACTTCTTGCACCTCTTAAAGATGAGTCTAAAATTATCACAGTGATCCTTTACCAGGCCATAAATAGTCCAATCATCAAGGTAAACCTCTAAGAACTTGTGAATGAAATCTTGAAAGACCTACACAACAATGTGTGAAAACACAATGGGTGCATTATTTAATCCAAATGACATAATGATATATGCAATGCTTCCCCATTCAGTGGTGAAAGTTTGTTTTTCTGATCCTCTCATGTAATACACACCTAGTGATATCTAGAGAACCCATCTATAGAGGAATAAAATATCTCCTTCAAGGATTTCTTCTATGAATGGTGCGGGAAAATGATCTATAACACATGCATCATTAAGTTCCATGTAATCCACACAAATACCGATCCTCACATCCATTTTGATGCTTATAACCATGGGACTAACCCACTTAGATTCCTCAATTGCTTCAATAATCCCAAACTTAAGCATTTTATCAATCTCCTCCTTTACTTTCATGCGCAAGTTAGGATTCATCCTGTAAGGCCTCTTCCTAACTAGACACACACCTTCTTTTAGCTTAATCTTCATCTCTCCTAGTGAGGGCACACTCCTTTCAAATCATGATAGCCCCATGGAAATAAATCCTAGAATTCATGCAAGAGATCAATAATATTTTCTACCTCCTGTTTTGACTAGTAATCTCCGATGATGAATTCCTTTAGCGCATCTTCAATGCCGATGTTAACCTTATTAGTATTGATTGGAGCATGATACACGCGTGCCTTTTCGACACAATGTCCATTACTTTGTGTGCACCTTCTATATGGCTGATATCTAGGTTCTCAATCTCTTCATCATCAATGAAGTACAACATTTTACCTTTTTATTTTGCATTCTATGTGTGACTAATCTGTATCTCTTTTATCTCCTTAATATCTAGGTGTGCATTGGAAACAAGTTCTCTAAGTAATTAAAACATGAGCTCTTGATTTTACACTATCTCTAAATGTGATACGATTCATGATCTTGAGGCCTCATGAATTAGAGGTTTTTTAGAAAAATAATTGAAAGTTTGAACAATGTCTACAATCATCTCCCCATATTTCCACTTCTTTCTTGAGCTTAGAATGTACATACCACACCCGTTTGCAGCCGCAAAAAGTGGAATAGAAATTATGAACCCACCGATATGGTGGTAAAGCATTTATGCCTTACATCCATAGTCTCTCATAGTTTTGAATGTATACCAAAGCTGGAGTCTTCCCATGATGATATTCAAAAACATGTAAAGGTGCATTTCTCCTAGTGAATCTTGTTAAGAAGGTGATTCTCACTTCTCTCCAACCCAAAATGTTATCTCTACGTGTTTCCCACCAATGCGCTGCTAGGTCGTCATAACGTATAAATCAACATGTACCTATGGTCGCCCTCATTTTTCTAATGCTCCTCCATAGCGTGCAAGAAATATTCAAGTTTCTCTTCACCAAGTGTATCTAGGTAAGCTGAGATTTTCCCATATGCCTAACCATGCACAATCTGATCATCTTGTTTACTCTTCCTTTCATCTCATCCCCAACCATTTCGTACATGCCATGGGACCATTTATCATAAGAAATAATTGTAATATTTCTAACCAATTGTGTTTATTCTCACCGAAGCATGCCTTAGTGGAGGGTTCGATATTCTTAGGATATCACATGGTACACTCATAAATTTTGTTTAGATATTCTTCACTCAAGGGCTCAATGTAAGGTGTAGCCCTTGCCTCAGCCATAGGTATAATCATGTGCTCATCCTTATTCTTGAAGCTAATGTATCCCTTATTTAAGCACAAACCAAAATTATTCACATAATACCGAGGTCACCCTAGTAATCTTTGGAAAATTATCTACCTTAGCAAGCTCCAATAATTCAAATTCCCTAGTAAAATTAGATCCTGAATAATAATGGAAGTATTCTTCAAACACTTCAATAAGCATAGCCCTCATTTTTTTGCCATATATAACAAATTTGAAGATAGATGTAATGTAGGTCTCCCCATCGATTCCATGTATATAAATTCAATACATTCACCTCAATGTCCGTGTCTATTATAATATTGCTTATCAACCACCCAACAATTAATGCATCTAATGTAATCTCCTTGTCATACTCATGGATATGTAGGAGTAGGTTTACATGTAGTATCTATTACTTACACTCAACTCTAGCGCACGGTACCTTTTCATGTAACCATTACCCTAACAAAGAAATGATATTCTCTTGGTGAAAAATATTACACACCTCCTTCAGATCATCTACATCCTTTTGAGGGAGCTCCAAATTCTTCAAAAAATCTCTCCAACGTGCTTGTTCCTTCAAGCACTATATCTCACCTTGTAGATCTCTAATTACTCCCATGGTTTCTTAATATACCTCCTTCTGATGGGCAACATCTGGATACTTGGCATGCATCACTTCTTCTCTTATGATGAGTGGCTTGACCTTAAGAGGTTCACGCATGCATGATGCTTCTATGCATGTAGTCCCAACATGGTATGTAACTATGGATAAGGAATTTTACTAGACATCCAGCGATCAACATTCACACATTATACTTTGATTATTCCCACACCCTTATCCTTATTCTTGGTCTTACTCATGTTCTCATACAAATGCAAAAATCCTCTAACGTATCTGCTTCCCACACCATGTGCATACTATATTATGCAAACATTCAAGTTAGTAATGATCAAGGGACCCACAAGTATAACAAGTTCCTCATGTAAACCTACCTCTTCCGCCACCACGACCTCTACTTTGATATCCTCCTCATAAGCCTCAATTCCTATTATCCCCATTATTGCACTCTTCATTTTTTTCCTTCCTACTCCTTTGATCCACTTGCAACATTGGTCTTGCACAATCCTATTTTAATGACCTTGTGGATATGGTCAATCAATATGCAATCAACTGTATTGTGGGTATGGGCATCACAAATTTTACAATACATGGACATGTTCTACTCTTGAATCATGCATTCTAAGAGCAGGTAATTTCACACATCATGATTCTTATGAAAAATATCACAAGACTTTAATAACACATGCACTATCCTACGTGGGAAACTATCCTTAGTGTGTCCCTCAACCTCACAATTAGTACACCATATACCACTTTTAGTCTCATGTGCAGAGTTTAGAGATAACCTCTCCAAATTCTTCGCCATAGCTGCTATCCATGCTTTCAAAAAGGACTAACTCACGTGTCTACACTTTTGACTACTTTAGCACGCAAAGCTTCTTATAATACCTTGAGTGGATTAGTATACATCTTTATGAGATAATGCCCCTTTGAAACGGAGTCAACAACCCCCAAAAACCATTGTACATGCTAACTTGGATGAATATCCTAAGATAATTTGGACAAAAGAGTCTTAAAATGAGTGTCATACTCTCTCACACTTTCGAGAAAATACCTACTTGATATATTTAAGTTCATTGATGCTCTCTCTTTGCTCAAAATCCAGGATGTGAAACTTAGCCAAAAATGTAGTGCACAGAGCATTATAATCCACCACATTCTGGTGTGGGTCGTACTTCCTATACCAAATATGCACGTCTCCTTGAAAAGTAGTGGAAAATTGGCTTTCCTTCCTATCTAAAGGTGTAATTCCTTTAGCGTGCCATAGTAATTCACATGTATGCACGTGATCTACCGCATCTTCTATACCTCTATACTCAGGAAAATGGAGTGACATCTCAAAGTATACTTGAGGTGTTTATTGTAGCTATAGAGGTGGTGTATGATGAGGCTGATTTGGTGGTGGAACTTGTCCCTGGATTAGGAATTGACCCATATCCTCCACCATTATTTCCTCTAGGCGACTACTAACTTGACCCTCCCGATCCTCCCATGCCCTTTACTATGGGATGCAATCCCGATGACAAGCTTATTTGTGTCTTAGTTATAGTAATGAACTGGACACCCACTATTTGTAGTGTTGTAACACCTACAGAATTTCTTCCAAATGTATGCATGCCAATACTATTTCCTATTGATGGTCTTGAAAATAACCTCACAAGAGTACTCTTAAACACCGTCACTTGTTGTGCTACCATGGGCGTGTTGCTAGTCGATGCACTTCCCGATTTAACATAAAATGTTATCTACATGTATCTTCCTGATTACCTTCACTATACTACCTTTCAATAACTACCTATGGATCTGGAACACCTAGCACAAGAGCTACGTAGCCAAGCTAAGTTAGATGCATGCCCAAGATTCTCATTCTCTCCTCTGATGTGATCTCATCTAAATCTGACGGGGACTCTTTACTACACTTTCCCAAGGTTGGAAGGACATGATGTTGCTACTCCTCTCCTTCTACAAGAGCTTCAAAACCTTTGCAAGCCACCATTCTTCTCACTGTAGCGGTGCTTAAATT
Organism: Taxus wallichiana var. yunnanensis; assembly: GCA_018340775.1. Classification (NCBI taxonomy): domain Eukaryota; kingdom Viridiplantae; phylum Streptophyta; class Pinopsida; order Cupressales; family Taxaceae; genus Taxus; species Taxus wallichiana. Next base: position 29,510,912 of record CM031242.1, read on the forward strand.
TACCTCTCTCACACTTCATTATACTTGAGTCATCTCTCTTCCCTTTATCTTTCTTATACCATGTCCTCCATCCTTCTCCACACCTACTCTTGCCCTTGCATGTAGTGGATATTTTAATAGACATAGGAAATCTCTCCAAATCTAGTTCTACTATCAAGATCTTGATTGCTAAGGGTATCGTGCATAAGTAAAATTCTCTAGACTCATGAAAAAACTTAAACTCATCTTCCTTTAGACAACAATACGTGGTAATTGTGTATTTCAATGTATAATTTCACATCACACCAAAGACACCAATGATCTAAAAATATGGTCCAATCCTCATATGCATAAATGAGAGTCGGTAATATTTTCACTTGTAAATCCTTCTATAATTCCAAGCCTTTTTGATGTGTATGTCACAACCACCACTGGTACAATTATTTTTGGAAAAATTTGAAGAACATCTCATACAGTTCATGATAAATATTATCTTCCACCCATTTGCATGCATTGGAATCAGGCCCAGTGCTATACCTCTGTGAAAAATTATCTTGTTTGTCTTCTACCCAACTTTCAATGCTCTCCAAATATAATCAATACGTTTGTTATCCATTTTTACCCCTGGAAAAAATGGACAACTTGAGAAAATTGGACTTGGGCAGTTGATAGGACTCTAATGGTGAATCTATAAATTTCGAGGTAAGTTTTATAATTTTTGGCACTTAGATTGATTCTCGGGGAATTTGGGATCATTTAGTGCATTTTCCCTTCTTCTAGCTCAACTTTAGGTTCTCATACTTAGTCAATTTTGGGTTTAAAATGGTAAAATGGGGAATTATTGGTTTTTAGGGCAATTTATTCCACTTTTCCTACTTCTCATCTTTTCACTTGGCATAAGGACTTAGAAGAAATCAAGAAAAATAAGAAAAGGGCTAAATTTTAGTGTAGTGTGGATGAATCGGGTCCAGGAAGGTACAAAAGGGAACAAGTTCTTTAGGGTCAAGAGTTTTTTGTAGAACCAATTTTTCGATTTTCTAAGGAAATAATGGTTTCATGGGAAATCAGATGATATTGGCCCTAGCGGTAATAGTTCCTTTAGGTCGAGTGTTCCATGATCAACTAAAAAATCCACAATATAAAGGCGAGGGTGTCGTTTGTTGTGTGGTTGGAGAGGGGTTGCGGGCCCAAAGGGTTTACGGGAACTTGTTCCTTGTGGGAGAAAATTACCCATATGAAGTTAAAACCTACAATATATAAAGGTAGAGGCTATATGCGGGGATGTAGATGGATTGAGCCCGGAGACCCATGTACTACGAGTTCCATGAGTACCCAAAACCCCCGATATTTCGCAAAACAATGGAAAAGTAAAGGCACCCGAGAACCCGATGAAAAAGAAGAAGAAGAGGGAGTATTGTAGGTTTTCGCGCAGGGGATTACTTCCAAGTAATTTATCCTCATATACTCGAGCTAAGCATATCGGAAAACCCATAAAACAAGGTGAAGAGGAGACAAAGTATCTCGGGAATATGATGGGCCACTACTTCAAAGTAAAGTGGGTTTAAAAAAGTGAGAAAATTAGTTCATAAACCCTGCAACAAAATAAATAAGTGAAGTAATTGGGGGTTGGGATCTCGCAAAGCAAAGACTATGAATTAATTACACCTTCGAGACCCTATTTGCCATATATTTTTACTAAGGACTCGATTTTTTGAAAAATTTATATCATTAGAAAGGTATTCTCAAGCTATACACCATGTATTTAAAAATCTTGAGTTAGGTGGAGTTGGTGGGAAAAAGGAAAAAACACTTTTAGCATTCAAAGTGCAGTTCCAGTTTCTAGCAATCAAAATTCAATGAAGACATGGACATTTTCCTTCTTCCATAGGAAAATAACATTGGGAAACAAGTTAATTAGGCCACCCACATATCTTTTCAATGCATTAATGAAATTTTTTGGTGGGTGAAGGGGGAAATCTAGGATTCTACTTCTCTCTCTCTTCTCCACTTTCTTCTATATATTGTAAACTTTTCATTTTGAGAAGGGGGCACATACTCGGATATGGGGAATCTCTGTCCAATGTTTTTCTCAATGTCCATGAGCTGCAAGCCTTCACATGGACTCTGCAAGTGTATATGTGCCTCTATTCATCAAATGTAATGGACGGTGTATATTATAAAGCAATAAAATCTATGTTTGTGGTGTTCTCTCAACCCTTGCATTTATTTAATTGGTTTCCCTTGCCTCTCCATTATTTTTGTTATATTTTGTGCATGTTCTCTCTCATTTGTAGGTTAATGTTGTGTTTCATGGAGATTTGATGGGTAATGAAGATTTGGGACTATGTCATACCTGTCTGGCCTCTTCCAACTGCATTTTCTTTCTCTGCTCTCCCTCAAAAGGATATTTCCACACCATTTTTCTTAGTGTTATCACCTCCGTTAGTGTAGAATTTCCCATTTTATGCATCTTTCTAACCCTTCTCTCTCTCTCCTTGGTCCCTTGGAATTGATAGAATAGGAGTAGTTAGTTGCATTTTCTTCCTTAGGACTAGTTTAGTACTAGGATTAGGTAGAGGAAGTTGACCTTCTATAGAGGTCCATCTCAAGTCTAAAAGTGCCACAACTTGAGAGATGGTCCCATGTTAGAAAAATTAGTGATCTGCATAGCCAAATCTCAAGGTGTTACTTTTTCGTTATAACAGTTTTGGCATCCTCAGTGGGACAAGATTAAGGAGCTTTTCATCTTCATTTCAATAAGTTGATGTGTTCTTGTTGGAATCTCAGACATTGGAGGCATGTTCAAAGCACATCGACAACTCCACTAATCCAAAAAAACCCATTATTTTAAGTTGTAAACCTTCCCTTCCCTTTCTTTTCATCCATTTCCATCCATTTTTCTTTCCATTTTCTTCATTCATGAAGTTGTGCAATCATGACTTCATTTCCATCCTAGGATTCCTATTTACAACATAAAAACTAGTTCACCCCACCTCCACAGTTTCAAAATCCTCCTCAAAATTAGTTTTATGAGCCCCATCATGAGAAATATCTTGCATACCCAACCCCAATTAAGCCATGTGGTTATTTTCCTAACCAAAATGTTTATCAAGAACATGGTTATGTAGGTGATGGTGATAACATCATGGAAGATGTTGATTTACAAAGGAAGATTCAAATAATGGAGGAAAGTATGGTGTAGACTAGGGATACATGTCAATTGAAAGCATTTAAAATTGGTTTCAGGGTCCCTTGTCCATGGGTTGGCCCTATGCCAAGATATTTCAGCCCTCAACAGAAGCTAGATTTCATGGTTGAGATGTTGCCCCAAATTGTAAAGTGGGTTGAGTTGTTTGAGGCTCATGAATATAGTGTTAGGAAACCTTGTCAATCAAAAAATCATGCAATAACAACTCACAACCTTCCCCTTTCTCTTCCCAAAACTTCACCATTTCAACCTAAGTTTCACATCCCTAACTTCTTGCCTATTTCCCACATTGGGAATTCCCCTTCTCTATCTTCTTCCCTTCCATCCCACCTTCAATTATCTACCCATTTCCATTCCAAAACTCCATCTCATCAATGAGAAAGTGTACAAACTTCCCTTCCACCTCAAGAAATGAAAAAATAAGTTGAATCTCAATCCACTCCTCTTCTTGCATTACCAAACCCATTTTGGGAAGAAGAAACTAATCAGAAAACCATTCAAGGGCATCAAGATAAAGAGCTTAACAAAGAAGAGATTACAAAAATTTAAAGAGTTGGGCTTCAAGATTTGGAATTGATCAAATCCACTTATTGGTTAATCCTTCAGTAGAGGATAAGTTTGGTCATGATCAAGAATTTAAGGGGTTGGAGCTCAATAACACAAGGTGGAGACTGTGATTGTACAAGAGGAATATGATCATTAGTCTATTTGATTAGAATGCATGGTACATGATGGCATTATATTATTAGAGGCTGTTGTTTTGTCTTCACAATAATCACAGTCAAAAGTGAAGGAATTTTCAGCTCCAAGTCCAATTGAAGAGGAGATTCATGCCATGAGGGAAGTAAAAATAGATTTAGAGGTCTTGAGTGCAAAGAAGGTCATAGAGGATATTTCAGATCCTTTTTCCACTTCATCCTTCCAAAAATCTGAATTTTGGATGAGTTTGAGCTCTCAAACTTCATGTTTGAGGATGAGGAGATCCATGGTGAACTAGTTGTAAATTCAGAGGCCACTATGGAGGAAGTAGAATCCTTAGCACAACTGGATAGTGAGGAGGCTATTTACTTATCGACTTGGAAGATTGCATTGTTGAAGAATAACCCATTGAACTTACCAATTTTTCTTCCCCATTACCTATCTTCCAACACGAGAGAGTATCCTATCATGGAAGAAAACATCTAAGAAATTCTGTTTTCCACAATGGTCCTCATGAATTAGAAATATAGAAGTTTGATCTTCTAAACTTCATAGTGGGTGACACGGAGAAGAATGGGAACAATAATGACATCAATTCCAAATCAGTCATCAAGGGAGAGAGTGAGTTATTTGTAGATGAAGAACAAGACCCAAATTAACATGTAAATAGTCACCTTTTCTAGGAAAGTCTGCAAGATGATTTCATTATTGGAGTTGGGCTTCAGAGAAATGAGAAAATATCAAGGATCAAACCATTCCCAATCAAGTATTTGGCTTCTTTAGAGCCAAAATCAAAGCTACCACCAATCATGCTTGTTTCTGAGCATGAGGAAGAGTTTTGATTTATGAGGATCAGTCGCAATCCCTCTCAAAACCAAATACAAAGTAACTAAAATATGTATTTGTTATTTTTCTAGTTGATACCTTGGTGGATAGAGTGAAGAGACAACTTTTAGTCAAATTTTCACTCTTACATAAGGCCATGTCCATTGCAATTTTAGTTACATGCTCTCAATTTGTGAGGAAGGAAGCTACTTCATCATGCCGATTACAAGATTTATTTGAGTTTCCTTTTCCTTCGGTTAGAGTAGGATAGGTAGGTTTGATTTTAGCGAAGAAGTGCTTATGCACACTATAGATGCTTCCACTTGGAGCATGTATGATCTTCCCCTTTTGTACATAGTGTTTGCATGTTTGTTCTCTTGCATAATCATTTCAAGGAGGAAATGTCCACGGGAAATCAAATTTTAGAAAATTTCCAAGTGCATTCCAAATTAACATAAGTTCCAAAGTGTTGCAATGCTTCATACTTGCCAAGGAATCAGTGCAGTTCAATTTTCTTCAAATTGGTAGAGAAATCAGATTGTGGGACAATTTCAAAGCTTCATTTTCAGTCTCATTATATCATTTGCAGAGGGGGAAACATTTTTAGGTTCAAAACAATTTTCCTCTAGATCGAACTTCAATATTTTCTTATGAAAGAACGGAAAATTTGAGTAAAAAGAGAAATTCTAAGTTTAAGTAGTGCTTTAAGTGGCTGGGGTGAATTTCAAAGTTTCAAATCAGTTTCATGATTATCAGGCTGACTCCATGCTCAATAGATGCTTTAAGGCCATTGATAAAATCATTTAGTAGGTAGATGTCCCTGTGAGTTTCCAAAGTTTTATCCATTTTTACCCCATGATAAAATTAGACTTGGGAAGTTGATAAGGATCTAATGGCGAATCTATAAATTTCAAGTAACTTCTATGATTTTGGGCACTTGCAGTTGATTTTGGGGCATTTTGGATTATTTGGTGTAATTTCCCTTCTTCTAGAGGTTTTAGGTTCTCATACTTAGCTAGTTTTGGGTTTAAAATGGAGAAATATTAGCATTTGGGGCACTTTATTCCACTTTTCCTCACTTCTCGCCTTTTACTTGGCCTAGGGACTAGAAAAAATCAAGAAAAATGAGAAAAGGGCTAAATTTCAGTCTAGTGTGGATAAATCAAGTCTAGTAGGTAAAAAGGGAACAAGTTCTTCAGAGGTCACGAGATCCCCACATACCCAATTTTTTTGATTTTCTAAGGAAATGATGGTTTGCGGGGGAAATCGGATGAGATTTTCTTGGGTGGTACTTGTTCCTTTTGGTCAAGTGTTCCTCGATTAAACAAAAAGCTATAATACAAAGGTGAGGGTGTCAAAAGTGTTGTGTAGATGGATACAAGGTTGTGGACCCAAAGGTTTTTGGGGAACTTGTTCCCGCATGGAGTTAAAAACCACAATATAAAGTCGGAGGCTATATGCGGAGATGTAAATGGATCAAGCCTCGAAGACCCATGTACCGCGTGTTCCACAAGCACTGAAACCGATGATATTTCCACAAAATAAAAGAGAAGTAAAGGCACCCAAGAACCCGATAAACAAATAAGAAGAAGAAGAAGAGGGTGTATTATGGGTTTACATAGGGGATTACTTCAAAGTAATTGCTCCTCATATAACCAAGCTAACCATATCAGAAAACCCACAGAACAAGGTGAAGAGGAGAAAAAGTATCTCAGAATACGATGGGCCACTAATTCAAAGTAAAGCAAGTTTAAAAACATGAGAAAATTAGTCCATAAACCCCGCATAAAAAGAAATAAGTGAAGTAATTGGGGGTCGGGATCCCATGCAAAGTAAAGATAATGAAGTAATTGCACCGCAAAACCCGATTGGCCATATCTTTTGACTGGGGACTCCATTTTTCAAAAAAATCATATCACTAGAAAGGTATTCTCGAGATCTACACCATGGATTTAAAAATATTGAGTTAGGTGGAGTTAATGGGAAAAAAGGAAAAAAAAACACTTCCAACATTCAAAGTGCAGTTCTAGTTTCTAGTAGCCAAAATTTAATGACGACATGGACATTTTCCTTCTTCGACAAGGTAAATAACACAGGAAATGAGTTTTACAAGACACCCACATCTCTTTTCAATGCATTAATGAAAGTTTTTTGTGGGTGAAGGGGGAAATTCGGGATTATACTTCTCTCTCTCTTCTCCACTTTCTTCTATATAATATAAACTTCTCATTTTGAGAAGGGGGATATTATGGGATATGGGGAAACTCTTTCCAATTGTTTTCTCAATTTCCATGAGCTGAAAGCCTTCACATGGACTCTAAAAGTGTATTTTTTCTCTATTCAAAAATTTAATTTATTGTGTATATTATGAAGCAATAAAATCTATGTTTGTGGTGTTCTCTCAACCCTTGCATTTATTTTATTGGCTTCCTTTGCCTCTTCATTATTGTTGTTGTATTTTTACATGTTCTCTCATTTGGAGGTTAATATTATTGTGTTTCATGGAGATTTGTTGGTGAATGTAGATTTGGGACTATGTCACAGCTTGTTTGGCCTCTTCCAACTGCATTTTTCTTCTCTACTCTCCCTCAACAGGATATTCCACACCCTTTTTCTTGGTGTTATGACCTCTGTTAGTGTAGTATTTTCCTTTTTATGCATCTTTCTAACCCTTTTACTCTCCATGGTCCCTTGGAATTGTTAGAATAGGAGTATTTACTCACATTTCCTTCCTTATGAGTAGTTTAGTGCTAGGATTAAGTAGAGGAATTTGACTTTCTTTGAAGGTCCATTTCAAGTCTACAAGTCTCACAACTTGAGAGATGGTCCCATGTTATAAAAAAGTAGAGATATGCATAAAAATCTCAGGGTGCTCATTTTTTTACATAACAATGCCATCTACATGCAACATCTTGGCAGACAATTTGAAAAGAGGTCCTGAAAATGAAACCAAAATGTAGTCTTTAATTTTACTCAAGTGTTATGCGTGTTGGCATTCTATTAAGATAGACTTGAATGCTCACCCAAAGTGTGTGCAACTACTGAGTCCTCTCGATGTGTTTTCTTGTCAAGATGTTATCATTAATATTTGTTTTGATATTTAACCAAGTATTCATCCACATCATTTTAGAAACCCATATAATAAGGAAAGATAACAAATTAAACAATAATTAAGATCAATTGAATTGTTAGATCACCATACTCATACATATCAACAATCAAGATCCATCCACAATTATCAATCATAAATAGAATTCATTTCATCACAAGAAAGATGAATACATGATCAAGTGTGACATCGGTTCCCAGATCTAAAATCCTACAACATAATATCGATTGTATCCTTCATCCACACACATGGTTATTCTCTATAGTACATTTATTACATGTAAATAGGGGTGAGGATTTTCTCTTCACTGACCACACACTCTCCCAAAGATAGACGTGCTCTTAAAAAGTAGAAAACATGCATTACATCTAAAAATAGCCATAAAACATGCATGTTTTCACACAAATCCTAATAATAGATTAACCTAAATATAACTCCTGCTTTTAATCCTATTATTAGATTGACTCGTGCATGATATTATTTTAATTTCTACATGTGATTTTTATAGTATTTTATCTCTTTGCATGCATTCTAAGGATTCCTAATAATGTCTAAATATAGAACTTGTTTGGATGCCACTCTTCCTCTAGTCTTTTATTTTTAGCCATGGATTGACAAAATTGACTAAGGCCTAACTTTTCTTACTCAGAACGAACCTTCATGTGTTGTTCCATTCTAATTTTGCATGCCCCTTCACACCTCCCTCATGTATTCCTTAGTCCTTTGCATGTATCTCATACTTATCCAATTCATTTGTTCAACAATATCATTCAAATATTGAAGCATATGCTTCTACAACTTTCCCAACCTTTGACATCATTGATCATGTAAAAGTTACAAGATCCAAACGTCGAGTTTGAATACTAACAAGCCAACCTAGATAAAATTGATAGAATGGTCTGTAGACACCTTAAACACACTCGCATATTTCTAGTCATTCCTAATTATCCTTATATGTTACAGACTATGCCAATCCATATCCATTTAAGAATTAAATTAATTAACTCTATCGTGCTTAAAACATTCACCCACATCCCTTTTGGAATTAATTTAATTAATTCTAATCATGCTTAAACATACTTTTATATCCCTTGGCTAATTTAATTAAATAAATAGTTAATTATACACTCACCCTCCACTTAGCTCCACTTCACTATCCTAGTCACTCAATTTGAACTAGCCCACTTCACTCCACTTCTAGAACCCTATAAAGGTGGAAGCAAAAATAATGCACGCACAACCACCTTAAATAAAAGATTATCACAACCAAATATTCATTTCCCTTAATGGATATTCAAACCTTTCAACTACACAGACCAAATCAAATGGCTATTTCAAGAAAATGCATTCATGATCTTGCAAAATCATTCAAACCTTGACTCAAAATCCACAAACCTCTCCTTCAGCTATAAAAATGAGGCTATTTACTTTTAAATTCATCATTGGACTATTTAAGCAATTACAACCAAACTTTTCTCATTTTTAATAGAATTCACATATCGATAGGTTGTTCTCGTGTTCACTCTTGCTCATAGAATTTCTTTTTCATTTGGAGACAAAATTGGAGCATCCAAAATAAAAAAATCTTTGGAGATATGAGAAGTGTATTAACACTTCAACTATATCATCTTGAGGTGGTAAGAAGACTATAAGGGAGGTTTACTTTTCATTATTTATTTACTTTTACTTTTGCTTTCAGTTTTCATTGCACACATTCTAACATGCCCGAAGGGACCCCACACATTTATTTATCATTTTAGATCATTTATTTCTAAATTGACTTCATTTGTGAGTTATTTGTTTTATTTTAGACCAAATATACAAATTTGAGGGTAATTGGTGGAGAGAATTGAGAAAAACATAAAAAAATAGTCAAATTGTCATATTGTCCATTAAATTTTGAGCACCTACATGAAACATGTGCTAGTGTGTCTTTATATGCAGTAGCATCACATGTAAAGTGTGCTAGAATAGAACTTCAAAGTGCTATCGTAGTGATTTATGCGCTAGCATAAAAATATTTTTTTCCTTCATGTTCCTTGCACACGCTAGCACATTAGTATTTGCGTTAGTGTTAAACTATTTTTTGCTCTCTGTTTGGAAAAATTTATTTGTTACGTTAGCCCATTCACTTGCACATGCTAGTGCAACATATCAAACTAGCATAACCTAGTGCATGTGCTTTTGTATCCTATTAAGCTAACACACCCTAGTGTACGCACTAACATTCTATTAATGTGTTTTTCTAATTCTGGATTTTTCTAGCCTTCTAAATCTATTCTAATTTCTATTTTAGCTCGATTTTTAATCCTCTTCTTGCGAGTTTTCATAGCTAGTAAATTTAAGTGTTTATATTGCTTTAGGTTTTCATTTAATCTAATCTTGCAAACCACCATGTATGCTCTTTTCTCACACCCTTTTGGGTGTTCTTAAAAATCAGAAATGGTGAGTTTTCCTTGTGTGTTTTATATCACAATTTCACCTCACAAAAACTACTAACACATTGTTTGCAGGAACACCTCATGCAAAGATTGTTTTAAAATCAAACTACTAACTGCAGGTTGCCTTGCTCATTAAAAACCAAGAAAAACTTATCATATCTTTCTATTAAATTTTATAAAACACTTTTTAATTAAATTTTCGGAGAAGGTTTTATTCCCTAATCCATTGTAATTGTGGTAAGTGCATGACAAAAGGACAAAAATTCATTGTGAAGAGGAGAACCATAGGAACCCAAAAGTAGTTGGCACCTTGAGTAAACTGGACAACAAAATGGGATCCCCACCTACTTTACTAGTACACTTTTGTGAGGATTAGATCCAATACCGTCCATAGTAAGTGACGGCCTTGGTTTGATTGATCGAGCAAAGTAAAATCCATATTTGTTAATCAAGGGGGTAAAGTAAAGCTAGTGACTAGAAATAATGTACCACACTCATTCAGATAGACATTTGGTATTTAGGGAGAGAAACATATTTAGGAAGCTTGACCAACCGAGCAAGCTACTTGAAAATCCCCTTACCATCATCATTCTCATCTAATTTCTCTCAAATTGAGTTAATTTTTACTTCACATCCTTCCCATGAATCACATATTATTCCATTTTTCATTCAAATAAAATCTCTTCTTAAAATTCACAAAACCAATATTTTTGGATACCCATTCCGACCCAAAACTTAGGGGTTTTGTATTAAAAGACATACTAACAATTGTGCCAGATGTAAACAAGAAACTATCTCTAAAAAGAGATGTATATTTCTCAGAAGACTGTGATTACAATAGCTATCTTTGTAAGGAGATGTGTGTCCTTCCCTTTTGGGTTACATATACTTATATACCTAATTATGGAAATATGAAGAGACATCTAGAATAATGTGGAATGTCACCAATATCGAGGGAGACAAGGTGGTTCATCTTCCATGAATTACATATGTAATTTTTTTGTGAAATTACTATTTTTTGAAATTATTATTTTTAGACAACACTACACAAATTGCATTTTGAGGCCTTTAGAAGTGGATTTCTAGAGTCAAAATTTTCCATGTTGAGTATTTTCATTAATGTCAATGGTTGATGATGTCATCTTGAGAAGAAAGAGAGAATTTGAAGATAATTATCATTGATGTCAAAGGTTGACAAGAGAGAATTTGAAGACAATTATCATTGATGTCAAAGTGATGATGTCATCTTGAGGAGAAAGAGATAATTTGAAGACAATTGAGAGAGAATTTGAAGACAACTTGAAGGTTGTCAAGGTCAACTTACAAAATGCAGGTCATTTTTGAAGAAGTGTTGTCAAGGTCAAGTGCATATGAAGCCTAGTCATAAGGCATGAGAAGAGATAGAAGAGGCATGGATGGTCATAATCATGTGAATGATGTTTGAAAACTTTTTGATTAAATTAGTGAGGTGGAAAGTCACTCAGTATTAACCTATGGGGTAAAACCTCCATTCTAGGTTTTCACCTAGACCCCTCCTAAACCATGCTTAACCTAATGATGATCAATTTTTAGAGAAAGAATACATATGTTTTCTTGGATAAAGGTAAGATAAGTTGTTTTAGGTATGTTTATGTAGTTTTAAGTCATGGTTTGAAGTATTTTTGCAAGAAAGTGCATTTTAGGCCTTCTCGAGCTCAAAGAATGAGGGTTTCAAACCCGAGAAGCAATTTCAGGTGTTCATAGGCTCGTAAAACCTCTCCATGGGAGCCTGATATGTTCATGAGAGATAGAGAAGGGTCCTAGCTAATAATTTTAGGCATTAGTTTTGGATTCTAAGTCCTATCCTTTATGAACAATCACTAACACCAAAATTGGTCAAAAACCTCCCTAAAACCCTAATAAGGACTCGATAGGAAAGATTTTTTTCAAAACAACTTAGAATGGATTCAAAATTCCAAATAAAATATTGGATCATGTAGTCAACTCTCCAGGTACCTCCAAGTGGTGGTGGTTAGTCAGATGAGAGAGAAAATGTGTAGGTACAACCTTTTTTGTCAAGAAGTTGTTGTAGCTCTCAAAATTTGCATTGGAAAAGATGAATAAATGGATGACATAAGGTGTTAGAGACCCATTATTCATGTATATGGTGGTTTATGGATAGGTTCCATCCTCTAAGTGATCCTATGAGGTCAATTTATCATGACTGATTTTTGAGGTGATTTGACAGTTTTGTTCTTAAGGAGCTTTCATGGCATGAATGCAAGGTGCAGAGCTAATCAAGCATGGAGGAGGTTATTAGAGTTCAAAGACAAAGTATTTGATTTTTTTAATTTTTGGAGAAGGCTATGTGAGCCCAATAATATCATGTTGTGTCGTTATGCAGGCAGACCTAATGCAATTAGGTCTTCATGAGACCTAAAGGTGAAAAAGGCCTAATTGAGTTGTGGAAGACCAAAAGAGGTTTAAGTTGTGATTAATTCATGTTTATAATATGTTATAAGACCTATTGTATGAATGACCTAAGTGGTTTTAGGTGTGTATGGCCAACCAAGTGGTATATGTTCATGAATCATGTATATATGTAAAACATTTTAGGCCTACTCCATGTGTGAGTGTGAATGAGAAAAATATAGTGCATGTTTGAGTAGTAGGAGGTATTATAGACCATGGGAAGAGGGTTTATGTTGAATATCATGAAGGTGGTCAGCCTATGAAATTCAATTTGTACATGCCTATATCAAGGTGAAGAATATTGATGAGCGAAGAAGCATAACATGCAGTTTGAAGAGTGATCAAGAGCAAAAGGGTATAAATATGGTCATCATTTTTGATCAAGCAACATAGGGTTAGAAGGAAAAAAATACAAAGGTGTCCGAGTTAGTGCTTTGATTCACTTAGGAAGTTGGTATTTCCTTACAATTTGGTGCTTGCTAAAACCTAGTTAAGTGGGTGATTAACTTATTTGGGATTGATGTTCAACTTGAGTGGGTGATCAACTAAATTTAATTTTTTAATGATTAATAGGACAATAGCCCATTTACATAGTTCTTAGTGGGATTTCTTCCCTTGAGGGTTTCCCACTCATATATGTGTGTTCTCTCTTGTTTCATATTCTTGTGAATGGTTTTTATGCATTATAAGATCACTATGGTTAATATGTATTGAATTATAAAACATAATTAAAAGAAAGTGTTTTAAGGTCACTGATTCACCCCCCAATGAATTGTGCTTCCAACAATTGGTATATGAGCTTGATTGTTTGGAGCAGGATTAACAACTTAAAGGAGATCCTAAAAGCACAAACATGTCTAGTCAAGTTCAAGGAGGCTTCTCAACCAATAAGGATCCTCTCTTCAATGGGACTAACTATGCATTTTGGAGCATCAAAATGAAGACCTATCTAATTTCATTAGGTTTTGACATATGGAAATCAATGGTTGATGGATACACTTCACCTCCTACACCCCTAACTGATGTAGTAGGAAAAAGGGCTAGTGAAAACAACTCTAAATAAATTAACACCATCCTATGTGGTCTTTCAGAGTCATAATTTTCAAGGTCATGCATTGTAACACAGCCAAATGGATTTGGGAAAAGTTGTAGACCATCTATGAAGGAGACACCAAAGTAAATTTAGATAATTTTCAAACCCACCATACATAGTTTGAAAGTTTGAGAATGAAGGAGGATGAGAATATTTCTTCTTATATGTTGAGAGTAGATGAAGTGGTAAATGTCATCAAAGGTCTAGGAGAAAATTTGGAAGAATCAAAAATGGTACAAAAGGTATTGAGATCCTGACATCCAAGTTTGATTCAAAGGTCTCTGTTGTGGAGGAAATCAAGGATCTAAACACATTACAGATGGATGAGCTTCATGGAATCTTGAATTTATGAAATGAGAACCAATGATGGAAGACCCTCCAAGAAGGAAGTTGCATTCAAATTTGAGAAGAATTCATAAGGTAAAAAGGTCAAGGATGATATTAATACAAATATTGATGATGACAAGATAAAAGCCATGTTTGTCAAAAAAATAAGGAAAAGATCAAGTATAAAGGTAAGTTGCCATTTAAGTGCTTTAACTATAGTAAGGTTGGTCACTTTGCATCCAAGTGCCCTAATAAAGATAAGGATGATGGAGATCATGATGAACATCATGGTGAGGATAATAAGTCCTATAAGCATGACAAGAACAAAAGGAGTTTCAATAAGTATGAAGGAAAGAAAGGGTCATTCAAGAACAAGAGAAATTTTTATACCAAAGAAGATAGTAGCTCCTCTAATATAAGTGATAATAGTACATCTGAGAGTGATGATAACAATGATAACAATGAAACTCTATTCATGGCCATATAAATAGGTAGTGAAGGTTGTTTAATATTGAAAATCCTCATGGAAGATGAAGATTTAGATGAAGAAGAGGAAAAAGTGAATCTTGAGGTAGAATTTTTGAGTGCTCTAGATGAGTTGAAGAACCAAAGAAGGAAGAATCAAATATTGAGGTCATTGATCAAGGATTATGAGGAACAAATAAATAACAAGGCTAATGAACATGATGAGATCATCAAACAACTAGAAAATTAGGTTGATTTCATAAAAAAAAGTCTTAAGATCAAGGAGGAAGAATGCACAAAGTTCAGAATAGAGATGGGGTCCTTAAAGGAAGAATTGGATTAGGAATCAAAAAATTTGAAGACACATAAGAAGTTTGAAAAGAGCACTGAAATTCTTGGTGATATTTTGAGTTTCCACATAATAATGGTGGTCTTGGTTTCAAAGAATATCAAAAGAAGAATAAGAATATTTAGACCTCAAAGGATATTGGATCATCAAGGAGTGATGGAACTGATAGAGTAAAGACAATTCCTATAAAAAAGACAAGGTATGTAAATTATTTCAAAGGATATTATTTTTCATGCAATCAATATGGACATAGAGTTGTGGATTGTAGAATTAATCCCTCATGGAGGAATGGAATGAATTCTCATTTCAACAATAGAAGTATAATTTTGTGCTACAAATATCATTAGAGAGGACATATTGCAAGATATTGCAAGATGAGAAAAATGAGGAAGATCAGTCAAGGCAAAAATATGTACATCATGAAGTCAGACCCTATGGATAAGGTGAAGGAAAGAAAAAGACTAAAGGAAAATAATATTTGATAGCTCAGACTTGCCTTTCACATCCAAAATGAAGATATGATCTGATATATAGATAGTGGTTGCTCAGGCCACATGATAGGGAACAAGAACAAGTTCATTTCAATGAAGGAAATGCTTTAGCTTAAGGTATAGTGAGATTTAGAGATAACACATCTTCCAATATTGTTGGAAAGGGTACCTTGAGTTTGGACAATGGGAAGACCAAGATAGAAAATGTGTTGTATGTAGAAGGCTTGAAACACAACTTTTTGAGTGTAAGTCAAATGTGCAGTCAAGGAAACACATTGATCTTTCATGACAAAGGGTGTGATATAAGAAGATCCAATTTAGGAAGACTAATTGCCAAGGCTAAGAAAACTAAGAACAATATGTATGTCTTGAGTGAGATAAAGAAGGAGAGATTCTTCATGAGAAATATGGATGAATGTTGGCTATGGAATAGAAGGTTGGGCCACCTAAACTTTGATAACTTAGTCAAGATCAACTCTAAGAAGTGTGTGAAGAATATTGCCTAAAATCATCAAACCTGCAAACACACTTTGCAAGGCATGTCAACATGGTAAGAAAACTAGAAGGAGATTCAAGTCTAAGGAATACTCTACTTTAGGACCTTTAGAGATAATTAAAACTGATTTGTGTGGACCTACAAGGATTTAAAGCATTCAAGGAGACAACTACTTCATGTTACTCATAGATGACTACACAAGAATGACTTGGGTAGCATTCTTGAAAGAAAATTCAGAAGATCTTGATAAGTTCAAGGAATTTAAGGCTCTAGTTGAAAATGACAAGAATGCAAAAATCAAGTGTCTAAGGTATGATAGAGGAGGAGAGTTTTGGTCAAATGAATTTGATGAATTTTGTGAGGATCATGGAATAAGGAGATAATTTTCAGTAGCTAGGACACCTCAATAGAATGGGGTAGTTGAAAGAAAGAATATGATAGTTCAAGAAATGGAAAGGACAATGTTAAATGAGTCAAGGCTATTTGATGGATACTAGAGAGATGTAATAAGCACTGTAGTTTACATTTTGAATAGAGGATAGATAAGGATTAATGGCAATAAAACCCCTATGAGTTGTGGAAAGGAAAACCTGCTAATGTGGAGCACTTTAGAGTGTTTGGAAGAAAATGATTCATCAAAAGAGATGAGGAAGACCTAGGTAAGTTTGATTCAAGGTCTGATGAAGGAATATTCTTAGGATATTCATCAGTTAGCTCAGCCTATAGATGTTTCAATAAGAAAGAATATAGTGGAAATCACCAATGTGAAGGTTGATGAGACTTATTCTAAGAAGTCACATTTTTTAGAATTTGGACTCCAAGAATGAAGAAGAAGATATAGAGATAGATGATGAAGAAGAAGAAGTTGAGGAAAGAGAATATTCAAAAGGCCCTCCAAGACAGATTCAGAAAGACCATCCTGAAACACAAATCATTGGCAACAAGGATGCAGTGTGTGTAGACAAGGAGGAAGTTGGTAAGTAACCTTAACCAAGCAAATGTTTCTCTATTGTCTAAGATTGAACCTAAGAACATTTTAGAAGCAAGTAAAGACAAGTTTTGGATAAGTTATATGAATGAGGAGTTAGACCAAATAGAAAATAATGAGACTTGGGAACTAGTTCCTAGGCCTAAAGACAAGAATGTCATTGGCACAAAATGGGTGTTTAGGAAAAAATTAAATGAAGATGGAGAAGTCACTAGGAACAAGGCTAGATTGGTATGTAAGGGATATGCACAAGTAAAATGAGTTGAATTTGAGAAATTTTCTCCCATAGTAATATTGGAGTCCATTTAGGCTGTCTCTAGCTTATGCAAGTTTCAAAGGGTTCAAGGTATATCAAATGGATGTCAAGTCAGCCTTCTTGAATGGGAACTTGGAAGAAGAGGTATACATAGAGAAACCTAAAGGTTTCTCATTATCAGATGACAAGGACTATGCATATTGAAAAAAGGCTCTTTATGGTCTAAAGCAAGCTCCTAGAGCTTGGTATGCCAGATTGTACAAGTACCTATTATACTATTGTCATGCAAAATGTATAACATGAAAAATCCAAAGTTTTTATATTACAACCTAAGCCACATTTGAAAATCCTTCTCCCAATCAATGTAAACCCATCCTCCAACAAACTCAATCATTGTGTTGTCATCATAATTGTGAGGAGGAATGTGATAATGTGAATTTTAAGTGTGTTTCATGTGTAGAGGATGTTTTTAAGTTGATTCATGAATATATCTATATCAAAGAGAAGACAAGTACTCTAAAGGCCCAAAAGGCCTATTTTCAGGATTTTACACTGATGAGCACCCCGGGAATGTATAGGGAAAATTTAAGAATCCAGGAAGTGTGTGGTAGAGATATGTAATCATCCAAGGAATTTTAGGAAAATTATGGAAGAAAAATAAGGTTTAGGAATAAGTTATGCAAAACTAAGTCTTTGTGAGCAAGGTATTGGGAAAAGCAAGTTTTAAAAAAGCTAGTCACCTTATTTGAAGGGCTTCAGAAACCTCATGAAGATTTAGAAGCTCATACCCCATGAATTAGAAAGATAATGATATTAGTTCATGGCAGAATGATCAAGGAAAGATTTTGGGAATATTAAAATGTGGAAAATTGTCCAGTAGTGTAGCTCAAGAGTCCTCTTATAAGGTGAAAGTTTATCAAAAGGTTTCAGACACTATGAGAAGATTTGGTATCTTGATAAAATATAAAATGATGGTATTTTTAATTCCCTTCATTATCTATAAGTTTATTTGGATTTGTTTCATCAAAAAATATTCTTTCCACTCATCTCATCGGCACAAAAGCTTGGGGTAAAATTAAAGATATGGGTACAAATTGATGAATAATTAATATTCAAGATTTTTAAATAGTTATCTTAGATTAATTTTCCCTCTTCTATGAATATTCATATATTGCATGACCAAATTTCATTAAATTTTGACCTCAGAGTGAAGAAAATAATTTTGGACATGCGACCCAAGAATGTTGTCATGCGACCACAAAATGTTGTGATGCGACAAGAAGGTATAGGTGACCCAAGAATTTTGTTGTGAAACCAAAAATTATTTCATGCATCAAGAAGGTTTTAGGTGACCCAGGGATGTTTCCCCACATCTAAATGATTTTTTCATGCATCGAGAAGGTGTTAGGAGACTCGAGGATGTTTTCATGTGATCACAAAATGTTGTCATGGGTCAAGAAGGTTTTAGGTGACCCAATAATTTATTCATGCGTCAAGAAGGTGTTAGGTGACTTAAGGATGATTTCATGCATCAAAAATGTTTTAGGTGACCTAAGAATGTTTTCTTGAATCGTAAAATGCTATTGTGTGTTAAGAAGTTTTTAAGCGACCTAAGAATGTTATTGTGTGACCAAAAGATGCAATTGGGAATCTACATGAAGAAGGAAGGTGAAAGGTCACAAGTGATGAAGGAACATCAAAGGTTGCGAAGGAAGTAGAAAGGCCAAAAATCATGAAAGGAAGGTAAAAATTTGTGTGGGGAGAGGAAAGGCCATTCATAATGCTATAAATAGGAATGACACCCCATTATAAGGGGATGGTCATTGTTTTTCTCTAGCTCTCATTTTCTCTTTAGAAGCAAGATAACTAAATTCTTCCATTTCCTAGTCTAATGCATTCCTCTCCATCTCAACTTCACTCTACAAGAATGTACTTGTTCAATATAATAAAATGAGACTTTAAAATTTTTGTATCTTGTTCCTTGTTATATGTGAATGGTTTCTTCTCATTGAATTCATGGTTATATTCTAGTTTTGAGGCAATAAAATCTTATGTGATATTTATTATGCAAAATCCTCCTTATTATTCTCTTATTATCTCTATCTTTATAAATTTTCCCTCCTTGTAGTACCTACAAGCACTTTACCATATGCGTAGGGAAATACTGTGTGATCCCGGTCAAAGGACCACTCCCAAGAAATTAGAATAGTGTAAATATTTCCTATTTTCAATAAATGGAGCTTCCCATTCAAGCATAGGGACATAGTCACACGCATTGTTGGTGAGAGTTCCCCAATTTTCTCACTTGAAAAAGTGACTATCGAGATGATTTTCGGTGCCAAGTGAGCCTGATAATTTAAATCAATGGAAGGTGTTTAATAATGAAAATCATCATATCTCTTTCTTGAAACAAAGGGATAACCCGACAATATCTTCTATGAAGGAAGTAATGCTCAGTGCGAGTTTGTTCTAGATGAAGACAAGGAAGAGATAGATGGAATTGATTCATATGGGTTCATCGGACTAAAGGGGAATAATATTCCAAAAGGTCTTATTTCTCTTGAAGATGTGTTTGATAAGAATGATACGTTTATTAAGGAACAAGAAAAAGAATCCTCTCGGAACACCATAGAGTTTGAAAAATAGAATGTTAGCACCTAAGAGCAGCCAAAAATGGTTAATATTTGAAAGTGTTGTTCACCTGAGGAGAAAACAAGTGGTGTCTCATTGTTGAGGAGATACTCTTATGTTTTTTAATATTCATATAATGAGCTCAAATCCTTCAAACCAAAAGAAATGCACCACTCCATACCACTCAAGCTCAAAGCCAAGCCTTTCCATAAAAAGCAACGACCATATAATCCTAAGATTACTGACACAATCAAAGAAGAAGTGTTGAAAATGTTGAATGCAAGAATCATATTTCCTATTCACCACTCCACATGGGTGGCCAATATTGTCCCAAAGTGTGAAATAATAATGGTGAAATAAGGATTTGTGTTAACTTTTGGAATTTGAATCAGGATTCATTAAAATACAACTACCCCTACCTATCATAGGACAATATCCTATAAGAAGTCACGGGATCGAGATTCTTTTCTTGGTCGATGTCTTCTTTGGATATAACCAAGTTGAGGTAGTGGAAGAAGATAAAAAAAAATGGATTTCACCACTCGTGGGGCATGTTTTCCTATAGCAGAATGTTATTTGGCCTCATTAATGCTGGAGAAACTTTTCAAAGGGAAATGGATCTTGCCTTCAAATATCTCAAGAACTACATTTTCATTTATCTTGATGACCTCATGATATTTTCCAAAAGGTGAGGAGATCACTTGAAACATTTGGAACAAGTATTGATAAGGTTTCGACAATACGGAATATCTCGAATCCTAATAGTGAATTTTCGTTTACAAAGGGAAAATCCTTGGTCACATCGTGAACAAGGAAGGATCTAAGATTGATCCCAAAAGGATAAAAGTAATTTAAGGACTCTCCTTTCCCACAAGCAAGAAGGGAGTTCATTCCTTCTTCGACAAGGTAAACTTCCTTCATCACTTTGTTTTGGACTTTGTTGAATTGACAAAGCATATTACTAGCATGATGAAACCACAAGAAATTTTCAGGTGGAGTAAGGAAGGAAATGAGGAATTTTATGGAATCAAGGAAGAAATTTCTAAATCCCCAACTTTGGTATGTCTTAACTTTGAAAAATATTTTATTCTATATTGTTATGCTTCTAAACACACTCTTTCAACCATCTTAGTTCAGAAAAATGAAGAAGGTATTGAAGCACCAATTGCCTTCATGAGTTGTCCATTGAAAGATCACAAGCTGAAATAAAATCAAATGGAGAAGCATGCATATGTCATGGTCAAAGTAGTTAAGAACTTCAGATTCTACATTCTCAACTCCCACATTGTGGTGATGGTTTTGATGTATGCAATAAAACAAATCTTAAATCTACAGGATCGATGGGATAAAATATGCAAGTTGGGTGGCCAAGATTCAAGAATATGACTTGGATATCTGACCATCGAATCGGTATGAGGAAATGGTTTGTGTAGGTTAATGGATGAAGATGAGTCTCTCATGACTCAAAATGAAGAAAAGGAATGTCAATGCTATGGATGCATAAGTAAGGACTTTCCTTGAGTTATTTTTGTAAACACCACCAATGAGTGGTATTTTGATATTGCATATTCCCTCACCTACAATGGATTCCCGGTGCACCTTGATTATAAGAAACGATAAAATCTCAAGCTAAAATCAGATAGGTATGTCATCTGGAATCATGTTCTATATAAGATAGGACTAGATAGATGTTTCCTATGATGTGTTGACAAGGAGTAACAAGAAAATTTGCTAAAGTATTACCATGACTAAGCTTGTGGTGGATATTTCTACACCATGGTGACTACCTAAAAAATCCTTTGAGGTATGTACTATTAGCACACATTGTTTTTAAATGCTCAACAATGGGTCTCTAAGTGCAAACCTTGTCCAAATTTTGTGGGAAGACCACAATTTTCTACACTCCCTCTTTAACCGGTGGTCATTGAGGAAACTTTCCAATAGTGGGGCCTAGATTGTATTGGTGTCATTAATCCTCACTTGAGTGTAGGGTATTACTACATGCTCACATCTACGAGACTAATTCACCAAATGGGTGGAGGCCATTCCTTTAAAATAAGATAACTTCGAAATGGTATATAACTTCATCAAGGGAACATCATTTTCCATTTTGAAATACCTCAAAAGGTGGTGGTTGATAATGTAACATATTTTTCATCTATGGAATTGACCAAGTTCTGCTATAGCTATGGAATCTCCCTCTCAGATGCATCAGACTATTACCTATAATGGAATGGTCATATCGAATAAAGAAACAAGAACATTGTGACAATTGTTCATAATATTGTGGTGCAAGAAAATTTATGATACATTATGGGTGGAAAAGATCACTCAAAAATGTAATTGTCATGTCACCATACTAGTTTCTTTATGTGATTAATGCTTTGAGATCCCCATCATAGCTGAATTACCATCTTTTTAGTTAGTCGATTAGTCGAGGATGGTCAATTCCATGATTTTATTGATAAGAGAATGTTGTATCTTGAGAAAGTTGGTAAATGTGGTTGATCGAATCAAGGAACATCAGATGAAAGTGAAAAATATCTTCAATAAAAAGGTTAAGGCAAAAGATTTCCAATTGGTCATCTTGTTTTATTATGGGATTAAAGAAGAGAGCCAAAGGGTAGTAATGGACAATTTGACTCTCTTTGGCTTGGAAAATTTCATATTCTGGAAGGTTGTGGAGAAAATAATTTTTATATTTCATATATGGACGGTAACTATTTGGAATTTCCCTCGGTGGTTAATACTTGAAATTATACAAGCAATTAAAGTGGGTTGTCCCCGCCTATACCATAGGTGATTTTAGGTTGTGTGTTTCCCTTTCTTGTTGTGTGTTTCCCTTTCGCATTGTGTGTTTGTTTCTTGTTGTGTATTTTGTGTTTGTGTTCAATAAAATCAAGTTTCATTGTATACCTCAATTGTGACTCTATAGCCCAATGGATAAGGCATTGGTCCACGTAGTGTCTTGAGATTCTAGAGTTCTTGTTTGTCATGTCCTCACTATGTTTTACCTAGAAAAAGTCTCCAGAAAGAGCCAATTGTTGTCATGTAAAATGTATAGCATGAAAAATCCAAAAAAATTGCTGTTACAACGTAATCCACATTTGAAAACTCTTCTCCCGATCAATGTAAACTTGTCTCCCGACCAAACTCGGTCATTGTGTTTCCCTCATAATGGCCAAGAGGAATGTGTTAATGTGATTTTTAAGTGTGTTTCATGTGCGGGGATGTTTTTGAGTTTATTCATGAAGATATCTCGATTTAAGAGGAGGAAAGAACTCCCAGAAGCCCAAAAAGACCTATTTTAAAGATTTTTAAAATTGGTGAACACCCCTAGAGAACGTATAAGAAAAATTTGAAGCATATAGGAAGTGTGTGGTAGAACTATGTAATCATCTGAGGTATTTTAGGAAATTTTTGGAAGAAAAATAAGGTTTAGGAACAAGTTATGCAAAACCGGGTCTTTGTGGGCAAGGTATTGGGAAAAGCAAGTTCTAAAAATCTAGTCACCTTGTTTGAAGGGTTTCAGAAGCCTCGTGAAGATTTGGAAGCTCACACCCCTAAAATCAGAAATATAAAAGATCTTAGTTCATGGTGGAATGATTGAGGAAATATTTTGGGAACATTAAAATGTGGAAAATTGTCCGACAGTGCAGCTCAAGAGTCCTCTTACAAGGTGAAACTTGATCAAAAAGTTACAGACACTCCGGGAAGATTTTGGAGCCTAATAAAATCCCAAATGAGGTTATTTTTAATTCTATCCATTACCCATAAGTTTTTGGCTTTTTTTTTTACAGAAACTATTCTTTCCACTTAACTCAACAACACACAACTTGAGGTAAAATTAAAGATATGGGTACAAATTGATGAAGACTTCATTTTCAAGACTTTTAAATAGTCCCATTAGAGTCATTTGCCATTTTACATGAATATTCATATTTTTAACTACTAAATTTCATTAAATTTTGAGCTTAGAGTGAAGAAAACAATTTTGTACATGCGACCTAAGAATGTTGTTGCGCGACAAAAAATGTTGTCGTGTGACAAGAAGGTTTAGGTGACCCAAGACTACTATTGTTTGACCAAAAAATGTTGTCATGTGTTAAGAAGTTTTTAGGAGACCCAAGGATGTTGTCACATATACGAGAAGATGTTTTCGTGTATCTAGAAGGTGTTAGGTGACTTAAGGATGTTGTTGTGTGACCAAAAATGTTGTCGTGCATCGAGAAGATTTCAGGAAACCAAAGAATGTTGTCGTAGGTCAAGAAGGTGTTAGGTGACTTGAGGATGTTGTCATGTGAACACATCTTTTTTTTTGTGTGTTAATAAGGTTTTAGGTGACCCAAGAATGTTGTCATGCAGCCACAAAATGTTATCTTGTGACTAAAAATGTTATCATGTGTCAAGGAGGTTTTAGGTGACCTAAGAATGTTATCGTGTGACCAGAAGATGCAATTGGGCATCTGCATCATGAAGGAAGGTGAAATATCATAAGTGACTAAGGAACATCAAATTTTGTGAAGGAAGTTAAAAGGCCAACATTTAGGAAGGAAGGCAAAAATTCATGCGAGGGAGATGAAAGGGCAAGTCATAATGCTATAAATAGGAATGGTGCCCCCATTTCAAGGGGATGGTTATTGTTGTTCTCTAGCTCTCATATTCTCTCTAGAAGCAAGATAACTAAATTCTTCCATTTCCTAGTCTAATGCATTCCTCTCCATCTCAACTTCACTCCACAAGCATGTACTTGTTGAATATAATGCAATGAGACTTTGTACTTTTTGTATCTTGTTCCTTGTTATATGTGAATGGTTTCTTCTCATTGAATTCATGGTTATATTCTGGTTTTGAGGAAATAAACTCTTATGTGATATTTATTATGCAAAACCCTCCTTTCTATTCTCTTATTACATCTCTCTTTCTAACTATTTCCTCCCTTGTAGTACCTACAAGCACTTTTCCACAGTGTAGGGAAGTACTCATGTGTGATCCCGATTGAAAGACCACCCCTAGGAAGTTAAAATGGTGTAAATATTTATCATTTTCAATAAATGGATCTACCCCATTAAATCATAGGGACATATTCCTACACACTATTGGTGATATTTCCCCAATTTTATTACACGACAAATTATTTCACCAACATAGACCAAGGATTCGGGAGAGGAGTTGCATACAACAACTTGTACATGAAGATAGAAGGTGATCATTAGTTGATAGTGGTTGTTTATGTAGATGACATCATATTTTTTGGAAATAATGATAGTATGAACAAGGTCTTTATAGATGTGATGAATAAGGAATTTAAAATTTCTAAGCTAGGAGTGTTATCATTCTTTCTTGGATCACAAATCACTCAATCAGAAAGAGGTAAATTCATTTCATAAGCCAAATACATAAGAGAGATGTTGAATTTTTTTGAGATGGAATATTGAAAGTTAATTAACACACCTATGATCAAAGGGTATAAGATAATTAAGGAGGATGAGTCTCCAAAACATGGATCAAACATCATATAGGTCAATGATTGGGAGTTTTTTGTATACTACTACCTCTAGACTGATATCATACAAACAGTAGGTCTTGTTAGAATATTTCAATTAGATCTAAATGAAAACCATTTGCAAGTATTCAAGATGATACTTAGGTATCTCAAGGGGACTATGAATTCTATATTGTTGTACCCAAGGAGTAAGGAGTTCAACTTGAAATCCTATACAAATGTTGACTAGTTAGGGATTCTAGATGACAGGAAGAGCACTAGTGGAGGGGTTTCTTCTTAGGAGAATGCCTAGTTTCATGGATAAACAAGAAGAAAACATCAATGGATTTATCTACTTGTGAGGATAAGTACATTGTAACAACTTCATGTTGTACTCAAGTTCTATGGATGAGACAGACCTTAAAGGACTACAAGGTGGAGTATGACAATCATATTCCCATCTATTGTGACAATACAAGTGTAATAAGTTTTTCAAAGAATTCAGTCATGCACTCAAGGACTAAGAAAATTCCCATCAAATATCATTTTCTAAGAGATTAGGTTAGTGAAAAAAATGTTAAGCTTGAGTATGTATCTACTAAGGATTAGATTGCAGACATTCTAACCAAGCCACTTCCAATGGAAACATTTGAACATTTAAGACAAGAGTTGGGTGTAATTCATGTTCCTAGTAGTCATTAAGGAATTCAATAACTTAGGGGAAATAATTATGTGGTTATTAATCTCCAAGAGAAAGAAATTAGTGTTGAGAAGGTATGCATGGAGATAGGGGAGCATGTTTGGTTGATGCTTCCAATATGGTAAGTTCTAGGTGTGATCCAAGAAGTTGTAGGTATCTCTTTGTCATTAATGTCAAAGGGGGAGAATGGTGTCTAATGTTCAAAATGGGGGATAAATAGAGTGGTTTCCACATTATTTTTATATTGTTTTACATCAATGAAAAATGGGGAGATTATTGAGTATTGTCATTGATGTCAAAGGTTGATGATGTGCCTTGTTGATGTCAAAGGTTGATGAGTCATTGATGTCAAAGGTTGATGATGTCATCTTGAGGAGAAAGAGAGAATTTGAAGAAAAATTCTTTGATGTAAAATATTAATGATGTCATCTTGAGGATAAAAATACAATTTGAAGACAAATTGAAGGTTGTCAAGGTCAGCTTGCAAAATGTAGGTCATTGTTGAAGAAGTGTTATCAAGGTCAAGTGCATAGGAAGCCTAGTCATGAGGCATGAAGAGAGATGGAAGAGGAATGGATGGTCATAGGAATGTGAAGGATGTTTAAGTGCGTTTTGATCATGGTATTGAGGTGGAAAGTCACTCAAAGTCCACATATAGGGGTAAAATCTCCATTCTAGGTCTTCACTTAGACCCGTCCTAAACCTTGCCTGACCTAATGAGTCATGATGATATATTTTCAGAGAAATAATTCATATGTTATCTTGGAAATAGGTAAGATAATTTGTTTTAGGTATGTTGATGTAGTTGGGAATCATAGTTTGAAGGATTTTACAAGAAATCACATTTTAGGCCTTCTCGAGCTCACAGAATGAGGGTTTCAAACATGAGAAGCAATTTCAGGTGTTCATAGGAACGTAAAACCTTTGCATGGGAACAAAATATATTTAAGATAGATGGGGAAGGGTACTAGATAATAATTTTAGGCATTAGTTTTAGATTCTAAGCGCTATCCTTTATGAACAATTGCTAACACCAAAACTAGTCAAAAACCTCCCTAAAACCCTTGTAAGGACTCAACAGAAATATTTTATTCAAGACAACTCATAATGGATTAAAAATTTAAAATAAAATATTTGAGCATGTAGTCAACTCTCCAGTACCTCTAATTTGTGGTGGTTAGTCATATGAGAGATAAAATGTAGAGGTATACGCCTATTTTTTCAAGAATTTGTAGCTCTCAAAATTTACATTGGTCAGGATGAATAAATGGATGAAAGGTGTTATATGCACATTATTCATATATATCGTGGTTTCTAGATAGGTTCCATCCTTTAAGTAATCATATGAGGTTAATTTCTCATGACCTGGTTTTTTTAGACGATTTTACGCTTTAGTTCTTAAGGAGCTTTCATGCCATGAATGCAAGGTCTAGAGCTAATAAAGCATGGAGGAAGTCAATAGAGTTAAAATAAAAATTATTTTGAAGGTTTTTTTAGTTTTAAATAATGCTATGTGATCCCAAAAAAATCATGATGTGTTGTTATGCAAGCGGACCTAATGCAATTAGGTCTTCATTAGACCTAAAGGTGAAAAAGGCCTGATTGAGTTGTGGAAAACCAAAATAGGTTTAGGTTTTGATTAATTCATGTTTATAAGATGTCCTAAGACCTATTATATGGCCTAATATGTATGGCCAACCAACTGGTATATGTTCATGAATCATGTATATATGCAAGATAGTTTTAGGCCTATTCCATGTGTGAGTGTGAATGAGAAAAATATAGTGCATGTTTGAGTAGCAGAGGTATTATAGATCATGTACAGAGGGTTTTTGTTGAATATCACAAAGATGGTCATCCTATGAAAGTCAATTTTTACATGCCTATATCAAGGTGAAGAATATTGATGAGCAAAGAAGCATAACATTCAGTTTGAAGAGTGATCAAGAGTAGAAGGGTAGAAATATGGTCATCATTTGTTGATCAAGAAACATAGGGTTAAGAAGCTGAAAACATGTGTTGGTTCGAGTCACTTAGGAGTGGTGCTTCCTTGCAAGTTGGTGTTTTCTAAAACCTAGTTAAGTAGGTGCTTAACTTATTTGGGGTTGGTGCTCCAAGTTGAGTGGGTGCTCAATTGAATTTGATATTTTGCAATAATTTATAGGAAAGTATTCCATTTACAAATTTATTAGTGGGTTTTCTTCCCCTTTAGGTTTCCACACTCATATATGTGTGTTCTCTCTTGTTTCATGTTCTTGTGAATGGTTTTATGCATTATAAGATCATTATGGTTAATATGTATTGAATGGTAAAACATAATTGAAAGAAAGTTTTTAAGGTCATTGATTCACCCCCTCTTAGTGAATTATTCTTCCAACATGAAAAAAAAGTTTTGCACCTCTTAACCATATTCCACACATTCCAAGATTTATGATGCATTTTTAATGGAGTCAATCGAAGCTATGGTACAAAATTTATTACTCCCAGAAGTTTCCATACTAGAATTGCTTCATATATTGCTATATGGATAATTCCTTCCTCCTTCAAAATAAATGGACCCCATTACGCCAAGAATTCCAATAAAGTTTGGGAACTATGTCCCGGTCTCATATTCAATGAGACATTCACCTTGATGACTAAACTTTCCTTTCTTGATCACCTAATAGAGATGAATAGGATGTCCTCTGGTGGTCTTGGTGCAAGTGTCCAAAATCTGGTCTTCTTCAACTAGAGAAAATATTTTTGGGTTAAGATATGTCCAACTATTCTCCTACAACCGAGGTGTCCAATGAGTTAGGAGGTCCACATGTAAGATAAGATGTAGACTAAGGTAGGGTGAAAGATTCAACTCGAAATCATTTTCTCCCACTTTCTTGGTGATAGTGTAGAGACCATACCATAGAGGTCAAATTTTCCTATGTGGACCTATAAGTCTTTCCTTCTAAAGCCACAACCAGACCTTATCTGCTAACTAAAAACTTATGTGGAATGATGTGTTTATCGTGGTGTTGTTTATAATTTTTGTTAATATTCTGTAAAATATTATGGACAAGTTGTTGAGTATACTAGATATGTTCAACGAATCTTATTTCCTTTTCTACTTTAGTTCTTCCATGAGGTGTGTATTCCATTATATGCACCAGAATGCACACATCAATGGGTGTCATAGGCTAAAATCCATAACAAAATTTAAATGGATTGTGGTTGGCGGATCTATGTAGGGCCAAATTGTATCCATGTTGTATGTAAGGTAGGGCCCCATCCCATGTACATGGGTGTTTGAAGTGATACCGATGAATCATTTAGAAAATCATGTGGTTCACCACCTCTGTCTATCCATCGGTTTGCGCAAGTGGAAGGTTGTGGACTTCATCAACTCAATGTCAATCATTTCCCATAGGGTGGACCAAAATATGCTTAAGAACTTGTTATCCCTATCAGAAATGATAGACTTGGGTAGCCCAAAAGTGATCCATACATGACTAAAATAGATTTTAGTAGTTTCTTCAAAGCAGAAATATTTTTCTTACAAGAAATCATTATAGCCATTTTAGAAAACTAATCAACTACAAAAAAACACAATCATTTCCATGTTTTGAAGTTGGAAAACCTGAGAGGAAGTCCATTGAGATGGAGGCCCAAGGCTTGGTTGGTTTTGGAAATGGTGTATACAATCCTTGTTTCTTATTAGCTGGTTTGGAAATTGCACAAGGGGTGCAAGACTTGATGTACTTAACCACATCATTTCGTAGATTGGGCTGGTAAAATTTCTTTTAGAGTACTACCAGTGTTTTGTCCACACCAAAGTGTCTAGCTGTCCTGCTAAAGTGTGCCTCCCATATTATCTTCTATTGTTCAACATATGGAACAAAAATGTGTCCTATGTAGCGAAGAAGAGGTTATCTTGTAGATATAAATTAAGGACATTCTTTCCCCCTAAAGAGCTTGATATGTATTTGAAAAGTTAGGATCTATCTCATACAAAGTGCACCAACTAGAAGTCTCATGTCCACAAAGGTCAAGGATAATTGTGAGGGTTGCAATTGAAGGGAAGACCAGAAAAATACCGTTGAATTGACACTTCCCTTCTTATGTTTTATCATCAGGTGTAACTATTTTAGGTATGTGGCTCACTTATGGTGTCTCTCATTTATTATATTTCTCTACGTCTAAAGGAACTCCAATGGCCTATGGTTTGTGTGGATGATTGTATCCTTCCCTATAATGTAGTGTTTCCATTGCTTGTAGGCTTGGACGATGGCATAAATCTCCTTATCATATGTTGGGTACTTCTTGACTATGTCATTGAATTTTTTACTATGATATGCAATGTGGTGGTGGCCATGTTTCATGATAAAATCTCCCATGACATACTTAGATGCATCTATATGGTGGGCCAAGAATGTTTCTTAATAACTTGCACTCCTAAATCATTCATTCTACAAGGGTATTAAGGCAAGGAGTAATAAAAACACATTAAATAATTACAATGGATATATTTAAAGGGGATACATAAAGTGTTATGTTTGCATATCTAGGTAGTAGTAATCCCTACACTAGGTCAATCTATGGTTTCCAATTCTCACAGTCAAGATAGAGGATATAACCCTACTAAGATATCGGTGGTTGGATGAGGAGAGGTATAAATCAATAGTAGATAAGACAAGCATGCATAATGTAACTAAAATGAAAATGATGTAAATCTAAGGAGTTGATCATGAATAAGAGTATTATGCTAACTAACATCCAAACATTTGTAATACTAAGATAACATAGCACAATGAGGGAAGGGAAATGAACTAATATATGCAAAATGACAAAAGATGGTTAGAGCACTCACCTTGTACTTGTAGGGTGGTCACCGATGCATCTATATCTCCAGAGAAGAAACAAACTAAGAGAGAATCACTATTAAGTGGAGAAGGGGGACATCATTCCTATCCTAAACTTATTATAAGTGACCTAGTAGTGTAACAAAACCAACCAAGAAGAAGAGTTTCCAATCCAATATAAGAAAAGTGTAAGATGAACCAAGAGCTAAGTGAGAAGATGCGAAGATAACACAAAAGTGAAAAGTAGATGTCAATTCCTAAGGTCTAAGCTTACTTCCTTTTAAATGTCAATGTGAGGTATGCATATATAGGATGTCATCACCCATGGGTGTTGGCATCGACCAATAGAAACATAACAATTACACCATCTCCCGGGAAATGGCATCAACCAAGGATAGTAAAATGAGATAATGTGTCATGAAAAGTGAAAAATGTGTCGTAGATCATGGATATGGATAAAAAGGTGAAAAATGAGGAGATGCAAGAATGAAGTTATGAATTCGGTGTGTGTGAGACCTAAGGGGACAAGGATAACTAGTGCAAGGAAAAATAAGGCCATGAACAAATAATGACACTCTCTCTGTGTACTATATCTAACCCATAATGATTACGTGAATAACCATTTCCTATTCTTGGAAGGTCCCTAAAGGAACCCACTCTAAAAATATATGCATCAGTGACCCTTATTTGCATAAAGGAAATTATTAGTAACAATTATGAAAGATGAAAAGTGAAAAATTAGGTGTATACACATATGACCATTGATCACCGCATGTCACAATAACGAAACATGGGGTGGTCAATGGAAAGAAAAGGTCCATAACACGATATCGAAAGTAATTACATAAAGGAATGTTGAAAGGAGTAGTTGAAATGAAATATACTCTCCAATGCATACCTGAGAGTGTCCCTCATCCTGCCATGTGCAGGCACAATCAATGTTGTAAGAACACTGAAGAAAAAAAAATGAAAGGAAAAAATATAGGATCATTGGTAAAATAAGACATAAGTCACCTAGCTAGGGGACCATGGGACAAATTTCATGTTGTAATGATTGTATGGTGTTAAAAAGAGGCAAAAATTGAAGATCATAAAAAATAGTCGTGTAATAGGTCAAAATAAATAGTATGAGAGTACGGTCAAGATGGAAAAAATGATGTGTGTTGTCCGGTTTAGGAGCAAAAAGACAATCATTTGAAGATTTAGGTTGATCACGACCAAGTAGAATAGAAAAATTAAGTTTTATATAGTGATTTTGATTATTATTTGGTTTTTTTATTTTTGGAATTGAGAGAACCAAGCTTTGGAATTCCAAATTTGAAGTTTATTTTGATGTAACGACATAAGTAGGAGGTGATCATGGACGAGGATGAGGTAGAGTACGTGGAAGGGTGCAACCACAGGTAAGTTGTTGCATATAATTTCATTGAGTAGATTAGGTGTTATTTAATTATTTTTCTTTTTTGGAGTTGTTAGTGAATGATTTTTGTTAAAAATTACATCATCGGGTAGGCTATAACAAAATACAAGTGGGTTTGAGAGGGTTTTAATTGTTATTTTATCATTTTTCATATTTTGAAAATTAATTCTTAGAAGTCATGACTAATTTTTGGCTAGATACCATGGACCCTTTTGTAACACGAGGGTCGATGGCATCGGGATGGGGAAATTTTGGATCCATGGGATGATGACATTTGTAGGGGGGTGATGACGTATGGGAGTTTTTTTTACGTGGACCGATGGTGTCATTGTGGTGTGATGGCATGGTAAATTAGCATGGATAGGTTACATGCTTTGATTTTTTACTCAAAATTTATATTTTGAGTTATGAGTTTGCTTGTTTTCATTTTATGGATGCACGTAGAGAGCAGGATCCACCTATGATGGAGTGTAGATGTATCATGGCCGAGTGCAATGATTTCCAAATTGACACATGCAGATGTTACCCGGTTGCATGGTTGGAGTTTTTGGGGGCATCATGCAGATGTCCAAGATACCATTAGACCTATATTTATTATAGATGTTATTGGATGCATGGGAAACCAAGTATAAAACCCTTTGGTAGTGGACAAGAAAGGAGACCATGGAGATGGAATTGACCTTAGAGGATATACATGGCATTTTAGGTTGCCGATTGGCAACACCCGCATGTATTGTTTTCCCGGTTGAGATGTCATAGAGTGGAGAACATTATTGATAAGGGCTACTTAGAGCAACAAATATGAGGAGAGCATGTTGTGTTTCGACTCAAAGATAGTGTAGGTTGTAGGGATTTTGTATATTCGGTAGTTATTTATGAGGATCTTGGTGGCACGTATAGTGTACCACAAGGCAGATGGAGCCATCCTGTTATTTGTGATTATCATATGTAGAGATGTAGTAGATCATGGGGTAATATTCAGCTAGGTCACCACCATATGGGTGCAAAGTTAGTGCACGATTTATATAGGGTGCAACGCAGAGGACATAGGGTTGTGAGACCCATGATTTTATTAACGTCTTGCTTATATATTTCATTATGTATAGGATGTTAGGAACACCACGTGCAATATCAACAGATGCCTCGAGAGTGCTTAAGAGGTCACACAGCACCGATAATAAGAGCATTTTGAGTATTTCACCAATGGCATAGGGGTAAAAATGATGTTATATGGCCACCCTACATATGGAATGTGGATTGGTGGCCCAATTTTCCTAGGGAATATTTCTTG
The DNA here is from genome assembly GCA_018340775.1 of Taxus wallichiana var. yunnanensis. Lineage (NCBI taxonomy): Eukaryota > Viridiplantae > Streptophyta > Pinopsida > Cupressales > Taxaceae > Taxus > Taxus wallichiana. The sequence goes on from CM031242.1 coordinate 29,544,448, forward strand.
GAAATCATCACAGAGGTGATAGGGTTCTATGTTTATTAGGTAGAGACCCATTGGTAAAATCGCCTGTGTAGCTAAGAGAGGTCACATGGAAGTTTAGGGGCTCAAGCTTGGGCGTGAGCACATTTTCTTGTCCTGCTTTTACCCCTAGACAATGGGGACACAATATTTCACCCATGGTTAATGATGGATGCGTGTGGAAGCATGGGTCCTAGTGTGAATGAGATAAGGGGCTTAGAAACATGATTACAGAGCATGAGAGGTCATATGAGTGTCTAAGGGATGATTTTGAGCATGGGGCACACTTAATTGTACCATTTTTACCCTGGGGACATGGGGTACATTAATGACACAAAATTATTCCCATGGTGAGGGAGTTAGGGTGCAATTTTTTGTCTCGCATGTCCCCTTGTCCCAGGGGACAAACGAGACACACGGGACACCAAGTGCTCCAAAATGTGCCTATGGAGGAGGATAAGGGTGCATTTTTGTGTCCTCTATATCCCCAAGGGAGAGTAGCAACAAGAGGAGGTCAAAAGTGTGCCTTTACATTAATGGAAAGCCATATTTTACACTATCTAACCAAAAATAGCCTGAAAATTCACGTCTTTCACCCCGGAGGCTTAGGATGATGTTTTGAGGTCAAATTTTATATTAATTTGACTTCAAAACACATTATAAGATCAATTAAAATAGTTTTGTGAAACTCAAAAAATTGGCCCCGTTTTGTTCTGAACAAAGGCATGTAGCTACAATATTTGGAATGTTTTAAGAAACCATTAAACCTCCGATTAAATATTATTTTTCTATAATGTTGATTAAGCTAAATATGGAATATTATGCCTAATACGATGCTAAAGTAATAAATTAATGAAATAATGAAATATGAAAATATACCAAAGTAAAATAAGTAATAAATAATAAAACCCTAATGTGCAAAGAAGGGTAAGATGCCTTAGTTGATTCGTTGAGTTTTGGAAAGTGCACAGAGCTGGAAGATAGAGAAATGTGAAGCATTGGCCATTGCACTGGAGCTCAAAAAGTTGCAAAAATGGAGGAACATGATGGACAGAGGCACCTAGAGAGGGAAAATGGTGCCGTGGGAACCGGTACTGATTTAGGGCACCTAGGTCTATGGAAATGCTCAGAAACCCAAATTCTCAGGGTCACAAGATGTTTGATGATTCTCTCCTTTTTTTACTACGATTCATGCAATGATCTTCGAGGTCACAATAAACCTGCAAAGAAGTATAGACCTATAAAACCCTCAAATAAACATCAAACCCTAAAAAAGAAAGATGTGGAACTAGGGGTCGACTATCCTCAACCACCAGAATGGAAGACTTACAACTAAGAGTTGCACTACATCTGAGACCTAATGTAGTTTGGTGTGTGTGGGGAATTATGCCCTAGGTTTTTCTTATGTCAGTTGTATGTGGATGGTGAGAAAGTAGTTAGATGTAGAATGAAAAAAAATGTGTGCATGGAATAAAATGAACTTCCCTCCTATGAAGTGTGATGTAAAAACCAGCCCTTGTGTCCCTTGTGATGGATATAGATGGATGCAACAGAGCTTTTAGATAACTTAATGGATGAAACCTTAGGTGAGGATAGCTAATGCTTACTACTTGGTCCTTTATCATGATCACATAACCTTATATTTATATGATTCCCTTGCTCGAATTTCATAATTAACCTCGAAAAGTCCAACTAGCAAAAAGGTAAGATGCTTAAATGGCTAGAAAGGACCCAAAAAGTGTGAGTAAAGTACAAAGGGATAAGGGTACCCAGATTGGATAGGGGCACTGGTACTAATGTCTGGGCTACGCATTGGTGTCTAGGATGACAAATTATAAATACCGAAAAGGTAGATGAACAAGTAGAGGTGTAAGACCAAGAAAATTGATCAGAAAGGAAAGAAAGGTGGCCAAAGACATGGGTTAATTAGTATTGTTCTTACTTAGGAATCATATGAATAGTAGTATGTAATAAGTATTATATAATTACCCAAAGTGCATGATTTTATGTCTACATTTTCCCCCACTTTATGTTGGTGAGCGGAAAACTTGGTAACATAAATTAGATAGATATGTGTACCTTATATCCATATAGATCGATGTAGGAGACATGTCAAGGGGCTAGACAAAAATATGGAGGGATAAAAATGTGAAGTGTGGATGTTAATGAGGAGAAAGTGTAAAAGGTGATGAAAATGAACCAGGCGAGAAAACATATGTGTAGGTGTCTTGATGCACTCATTTTCAATATCGATGTTGATGTGTGTGATGTGGATTATGTTGACTACCTCTTCCCATATGGACAAAACTATGAAAGAGAATCTAACAAGTAGTCAAATACACATGTATATATATATATAACATGTAAAGGAGTATGTAAAATGAACAATGTAAAAAAATAACATGTCTACGATCCATGATGAGGAAAGAGTGTAGAAAGGATCTTGTAGATGATGTTGACACATGATTTTATATGGTGATTTGATGCCATTGTAATGGATAAAGTGTAGGGATAATTGTTTGGTGTTGTATGTCAACATTTAACTACTTCCCGTTGTGTAAAACAACATTGCAAATGGTGTGTATATGTTAAGGATTCTCTGCCATGTAAAAGTTGTGTAAATGTACATTTCTAAAGGACTCTTTGCCCTATCAAAATCCTTTGTGACATGTTGAAGATCGTGTAATTGTCCCATGTTTATTGGCATTCCAGGGAAGACCGCTATATTGCCCCTTGGTTTTAGATATCTATGAAAGGTTTTTGTGGTAAGGACCCAAGTCTGATTTTGAGCCTTGTCTAAACTGAAAATGTGATGTGCCAAGATTTATGTTGTGCTATGTGTAGCTTTGTATGGGGTGACTGATTAACCCATATGATGCCCCCTCATTTGGGGTGCATGAAACATATCTAAAGGAGTATGTGTTCCAAAAGAGGACCAACCATTATGTTGAATTGTGCCCTGCATGGGGAGTATAATGTGTTTGGTACAAACTAAGGCACACACAAACAAGTGGTTAGAAAAGACAAGTGTTACTAAAATCAAAGACAAACATTCATGTATAAGATGAAATTTAAACTACACGAGAAAATGTGTAAACACGTAATAATGTAGATCTGTGAAAAGTGGGTTTCAAACATGGGACATCACTCAAGATTTCGCAAGACAATCAAGGCCATAATGGTCGTAAAAAGCAGGAAGTGTGCACACTAGAAAAGTGCAAAGCCCAAAAATAAGAGTAAACAATGGAAAAAAATGTAATAGATAACCATGGAAGTGAATATCCTCGTATAAAAAAATGTTGTACATGAAGCAAAACCGTTAGCATGTTAGAAAGATAAAAAGTATGTCAAACAATGTATAATATGAGAAAATAGTATGTTATGAAACAATAACACCTGTAGTGTATGAAAGTGGATGCCCTATGAGCATTTTGTGGGAATGGTAATAGTACTATGCCAAGCATCCATGTTGCATGTAATGGATCCTTAGAGTTTGCGATCACAACTAGAAAAGCAAGTGAGCGCACATGTGTGTATGATAAAGATAATGACATACAAGATACATATCTAGCATGTGTAATAAAGTGTATATGTAAAAGCATAAGTAAGAAAGAGTAAATGCAACCAAGATATGTAATATGATTATTGGATGAGGCGAATGGAATGAAATGTGAATAATAGTAGTGTGCCCCCGAGTGGATGTCTATGTATGTAATGAGGTTCATTTATTTATGCCCCCTCTATAGTCAAGAATGAACCATAAATGAGAGTGTGTCATTGGGAAATGGTTTGAATGATGTGTTGAGTGTGTCAGTGAGGGTGTGATTAGATGGGTGAATGTGATGATTTAGCCTAAGGTGTATACCATGAAATATATGAAGAAAATGATCGCAAAGTTGATTGATTAATTATGAAGATCAAAGTGTAGAATGATGCAGGTGTGATGATGTGAGGTTCACTTTTGAATGAGACCCTCAAAATGTGAGTATGAACCATTAGACTAGAGTTCATTGTCAAGTAGTGAGTGTAGCGCATAAAATTAGATGTAAGAAGAATGTGTATAGTGAGTAAGATGCAATATGTTGTAATAAGAGAGTGTTGAATGTGTAGAATGTGTGTTGTGTGAGATGTGTAATGTGTAGTGTGACTAGAAAATGCTAGAGATATGTGTGGTGAATGTTTAGAGTGTAAAATGTGTCATATGGTCAAGTGTATGATATTGTGTATCATGTATAATGTGTAGTGTCCGAGGTTCATGTGTGCGGTATGTCCTAAAAGTCAAGTGTGAACCATATCACAAGAGTACATCATTGGGAAATGGTGATATTGGTTTATATGTTGTGTGTAAAGGTCTAGGTGTGATGTGATGAGAGTATAAGGCCCATGTTGATGATAGGGAAGAAGATTAAGTGTGATTCCCCCAAGCCTAAGATGGTGAGTGCACTATCTAATAAAAGTGAAACATGGATACCCTCGCGCCGATGCGGGAGGAGATGAAGGTATGTGATTATTCTCTCGAGTGGTGGTATATGAGATATACGTTGTTCGGTGTGAGTGAATTCTATATGCATGTGACTGATGAGTATATTTTGGGCATTGTGTTGTGACATAATGTGTATGTGATGGAGACCTATGTGAAGCAAAAAGTGGTGGTGATGGACACCTACGTGGAATAAAATGAGGAGACGAAGCATGCCTAGATATAGGATTTGTCCTAGGAATGGTCCTAGACTGATGTACTTGACTAGCAGAGCGATGGGACTATGTAGGTTGTGTACAAGTAGGTGAACTAGGAATGGAGTGTGCCTTAAGTTCTAGAGGTCTTGGCATACCAAATGGACTAGGTGATATATTGGAAACTTTAAGAGTAGATACTAACAATAGAGTAGATGGAGGTACACCATTGATAGAAATGACTTGATTTTCGTGTATAAATTTTTGATATAAATAATTCATGGAGATGATAGACTTAGACCTACGGATCCAATTAATACCTAAGAGCTTGTCACATCGTTGTTGGTTGGACCACAAGGAAGGGCACCAACATAGTAAGAGGACCAACTGTAACATGAAGCTTGACAACACCATAGGAATTGTTCATTGGATATGAAATTTGTAAAATCGAGATAGCCAATAACAACAAGAAGTGGAATAGAACATGCACTAATGGGCCATGAGGGATCAACCTTAGTATTATTTATAGAGGTAGATCCAATAGAGGCACTAATGTGTAAGTGATTAGAAGAAAATTTTGCATGATAATCGTGGTCAAAGAAAGAAATGATTGGAGGAGACATTTTTGTATTAGCAACTAAGAAATCAAGATCCCCAATGCAGGAGGAGGCATCACATGCGATACGTATGATTAGCTGAGGTGTCACCAATTTATTTTTGTGTCTTAGAAGAGGATTATTGAATATTTTGAGCTTATGATTTTCATTGATTGGTACGAGTCTGAAGGCTCTAGAAGCTCAAGTTTTTGTCATCAATAATATCTTGGATGATGGTGTGAAGTTTGAAACACCTATTTGTAGAGTGTCCCACACATTGATGATAGTCGCATTGAAAGTTCTCATTGTAATTATGACCTTTTGGATGATATGGGTCTAATTCAAGTGGAGGAGGAAGTGTAATAAGATTTCTCTCAAGAAGTTGTTGTAATATAATTTGTGGAGCAATGGTTAACTTTGTAAATGTACACCTAGGAGGTTGCGATTGAATCTCTCTGGTGGTGGATACTACGTTGACAAAGTGATTTTTGTGTTAGTTTTCTTGGTTTTTTATGGTTTGAATGTTGATTTATTTTGAAAATGTGTAGAAGATGAGGCTTTCTCTTGATATTTAAGCTTGCATATAGATAAGAGCTTAGTTTTGTGAAGCTTAAGAGTATGACACAAGTGATCAAATGAAGGAGATGTCTCAAATAGAACACTCTCTTGAAGAGGTGGTAATAAAATTTGAGTGAATAATTCTTGAAGCTCAAAGTCAGAAGCACATTTGACATCTTAGCTAAGTTGTTTTTGTATCACAAAACATAGTTTGCTAAGTGTTTGCTAGATCCTTGTTTAAGTTGTGTGAGTTGAGAATAAGATATCTTAGAGCTGATGTTAATAGAGAAGTGAGTAAGAAAAGCATCAACCAGATGCATGAAAGATGTTACCGAGTGAACATATAGGTCATAGAATCAATGCATAATATAATATTAGAGATGGTGAGGAAAAATCTTTTCTAAAATGGTGTAATCATCCACATAGTCAAGACATGCGATATGAAAGGCTCGGAGATTCTCTTGTGGGTCACCATGGCCTTTGAAGATTGGAAATTTAGGAGAGTTGAAGTTTGGTGGTAGTGGATATGCAAAAATGGCGGGTGCAAAAGGAGTATGAAGAAGTGAAGTGGAGTCAAGAGATGGAGATACATGAGAAGTGGCGAGCTACAACTGGAAAATTTGTGTTTATAGATCTTGATATAAAGAAGTTAAATCAAGAGTATTTGAAGAGGAACTAGGTTGTGCATTGGGAGTATTAGGTAGATGATAGGAGTGGTAGTGGTAGGAATGGATACTAGATTAAGAGGCTGAGTGAAGACTAAGGGAGCCGAAGAGTTAGCAATAAGTGAATCGACGGAAGCATTATTGCTATTTTTAGGAGTGACCAAAGCATGCAGAATATGTGTAAGATGGGTGGGATTATTATACAAATCTTTTTGAAAATTAGTAAGTTTTTTCAATTGGTCTTGATCGACATTAGTATCCTCATCATATGAATTATCACTATCATACACTTCTATTTCGTGAAGGAGAACATTGTGAGAGTCAGTAAAGGGATTTCAGTTGTAGCCATTGATGTAGAGACCTCAACCATTGATTTAGAAACCCTATGGGAGGATGAAGGAATCTCAAGATGCTCAAGAGACCCAAAAATAAATCGGACCACTACAGTGACCGACATAAAAACAAAACCCTATAAAGAAGGTGGATTTAAGCGTCATGTTCACTAAAATTATTAAGTGAAATATGGAATATTATGCCTAATCGATGATATAATAGGATTAAATTAATGCAATAATGAAATACATAAAATACACCAAAGAAAAATAAGCAATAAATAATGAAACCTTAATGTGAAAAGAAGGGTGAGATGCCTTATCTAATTTGTTAAGTTATGGAAAGTGCACAGAGATGGAAGACAGAGAAATGCAAAGCATCAACATTGCATGAACTCTTAAAATTACAAAATTGGATGAACATGCCGAAAGGGGCACTGGAGAGGGATAGAGCTGCTCATGGGAACCCGAGTATGCATAAATGCTCAGAAACTTGAATTCTCAGGGTAAAAAAATGTTTTTTGATACTCACCTTTTGTCGCTATATGATTCATAAAATGATCAACAAGGTCACAAGAAACCTAAAAGAAGTATAGACCTACAAAACCCTCAAATAGACATCAAATCCCAAAAAATAAAGATGCAAAATGATGGGTCGTAATGTGCTCAAACCACCACAATGGTGGACTTACAACTGATTTTTTCACTACATCTTAGAAACAATGTAGTTTTATGTGTGTGTGTGCTGAATTGTGCCCTAGGTTGCTCTTGTGCTAGTCACACGTGGATAACGAGCAAGTAACTAGATGTAGAATGTAATAAATGTGTGCATGGAAAATGAACTACCCTCCTATGAAGTGTGATGTATAAAACCATCCCTTGTGTCCCTTGTGATGGAGCTATATGGATGCAATGGAGCTCTTAGATGCCTTGATGGATGCAGCCTTTGGTGGTGATAGATAATGCGTAGTGCTCGGTTCTTTATTATGATCACATAACTTTATATTTATATGATTCCCTTTCTTGAATTTTGTAATCAACCCCAAAAATGACAACTACTAAAAAAATAAGATTCTCAAATGGCTAGAAAGGACCCAAAAAGTGTGAATAAAGTACAAAGGGGTCAAGGGCGCCCAGATTAGACAGGGGCACCGACACTAGCATTCGGTTTGACGCTCGGTGTCTAGGATGAAAATTTTGAGGATTGAAAAGGAATACTAAGCAAGCAGAGGTGTAAGACCAAGAAAAGTGACAGAAAGGAAAGAAAGGTGGCCAAAGACATGGGTTAATTAGTATCGTTCTTACTTAGGAATCATATGAATAGTAGTATGTAATCAGGACTAGATAATTACCCAAAGTTTGTGATTTTGTGTCTAAACATGTGTATAATTATTTTATATTTCCTTTGCCTACTTTTTTATTCCTAAATTTTTACTGAGATCTCCGGAATCAGCTAGGTAAGTTAAGGTTCATTGTAGAACTACTCATTCCTTGCACCTAAAAAACATACTTAAAAATTGTCCCTGAATGATAAAAACATTCCTAAATCTTCCTAAAATACTTCAAAAAAACTTAAATTCTCTCCAATACCACATACAAATAATTAATAAATTTTCATAACTCTTCCATGGATTGTACACATGCTCCGAAATGGCCAAAATCGGCCTTTCTAGGCTTCCAAGAAAACTAGTCTTTCACTACACTTCATTGAATAAACTTAGGAACATTGTTACACTTATTTGACAACTAATACATGTCCACCACATGCATTAGTACCATTTCCAAGTCCATGGCGATGATCTCATAGGATTTATATTGGCTAGGAGGAAGAATCGAGAGGACTGGAAGGAATAACTTTGCATTATGGATTAGTTGTCATTGTTTAAATTTTGCATTTTTGGGCTAGACAATTCACATGACAATAATTATATAGTACATTATACGTTTTCAGCACATATAATCTTATCTACAATATTAATACGTTATAGCTACATCATCGTTAGTTCAAACAACATTAAAATCAACTCAAAGTAGATACTCAAAAATCATACAACATCACAAATACACATCATCATACCAAAAATGATCTCATCATATATATAAATTTCTCAAAAGTTTCATAATACAAAATCAAGGGGAAACACCCACTACAACATATATCATACATCCTCCTCACTACTACTATAAGATATTATCGAGCTCTAAAACTCGAAGCCTCGCCACTAGATCTTCGTCTCTATGTTTGTGACCACTAATTCTCTAATCGGGTCCGCAGTGACACCGCCTCGACCACTACCTTTGCATATCAGCCTTGGAGCTACATGTATCTCTCAAATATTCTATGAGCTAGACCACCTTCTCCAACTACCTCTCTCACTCGTGTTATCTCTATCCTAGCCTTATCTTGCTCCAACTACAATATTATACATGTAGATGTTGCCACCACCATGAGATCAAACAAATATGCATGATCCCTAGGGATGTGATATACTCTCTCCGTAATCTCTCCACCTACAAAAATTTTTGGATAGAAGTTGAAATTCAACATGTGTATCGACGTATCCACAATCAACCTCTAATACTCATCACCTGCAATAAGCAACCTATGTTAATACATTCTCATCATACATATGACAACACATGTATCATTTACACAAAATATAATCACTTATACTCATGTTAGGAAACCGCTTCCACCACTACATCACCATCGAGGGTAGGTTGTTTTAATCATTATGCCCCTCCTCCAACATGTTCTCCTACTATCTCTTCTATTGTATCTATCACCACTAGAAACAATAGCACTCATCAATGATTTTTCCACCACTGTGTATAATCCAATGTACACCATGTGTCATCGGATCAAATCGGCACTATATACGCATCAGCCTCATTTGCACTAGGTCGAAGTAATTGGTCTCCTATAGAGCTGGCCTCACCCCTACTATCCTTGTGACATGAATCCAAAGGACTCAAATCCTTGTAATATAGAGCTCGAATTGCACCAAGTCATTTAGAAATGAAATTACTATTCAATTTTCCAACCTTGCTATTTATAGTAAATCCTATTATTACAACAATTACTATAGTTATTATATTGATTCTTATGGCACCTAATTCAATGCCAATATTTCCTCTATATCTTGAGCTTCGTTTGTCTATTTTCCATACTATTATCAGCCCTAGAATTGTATCTTTGTTGTTCACCACATTGAAAATTGACTACCACTCTTCCTCCACTTGGTTACATGGTACACTTGTATCTCACTATTCATTACTAAGTCTATAAGTTTTATATTTTCTATTCACAAGACCACTCTACTTTTGTTACGATTCATGGTTCACCACTTTACTTCTCACCCTTCACTGTAAGGGAAAATATTTGGGGTTATCCTATCACCCCTCCTACAATGTGTCTAGAAAATTTCAACACAATACACACAAGCATGTCACATACTACCACCATATCCTCAATCAATCACAAATCAATATTCAAAGTTATTACTCCAAGAATACGGTTTCAATCTATCTCAAGTGTCAAGTTGTCTCAAATTTTCACATATTTTCTCATATTCTCACAATCTCTCTCCTGAAAGGACAACATTTTGAATTAGGTTTAATCAATATTTAATCAAATACTATGTTCCAACCAATACAAAAATTTTCATTCCAACAAGTATCAATATTTCTCCCAGATGACCTAACTTGGGAGCCAATCAAGTCAAACACTTTTTCCATTTGACCAAGTTTACACCCTTACAATCGTAAAGTGGGGGAAATGAGACATCATTTCCTTTCTTGAACTACTTTACAAGGGTTTTGTTGTGTCTAGTAGACAAGTTTCAATTGGTTCATTTTCATCTGTAATAATGGAACCTAATTTTAAGGAATTGTCATGGTGTAGAGTAAAGTTGACCGCTCTCCGAACACTCTTTCTCTAACAACAAGATTCTTAAATCCGTAGAGCTTTAGCAACAAGATGCTCAACTCCATATATATATGTACATAAGTTCAAGAATTGATCACTCTTAATCATTCATTCAATCTCCACGTTTCAAATCCTCTTATACCTCCATGGCATATTTTCTATCTAATGGCTCCTCTTGTAACAATACAATCACCCCACGTGGATCAAAATGGTGATCCATGATTCACCACATTGTGATTTTTACTATCGCCCGCTTCGATTACCACTCCTTTTCCCTCTACGGGTATGTTCTTCTTATATCCTTTATACTATTGAATTTCATCCAAATAGCATAAATAAGGGCCAAATGTAGACACAAAAATATACACTTATTACTATTACATTATACCTCTAGTATATTGTTATATGCATGATTTCCAAGTGTGAAGATTAGACATTGGTGACACCTTTTCTTATTCCTTTTACTAGTTTTGATTGATTTTGATTGTGACTTTTCCTCTTACTACTTTCATTTACATATTTTGGTCATGTCATAGGGATCCATGTCCTTGTTCTTGATGTTATTTATATTTATTGGCTTTGGGATAATACCTCATAGTTAGGACACTACCATGTGTAGAAAATAAATCACACACTTGGGTACATTTCTAGGTCCTAATCACATACCACTATTTATATGATTCCTAAGTGAGAAAACTAGTAATTGACATTTGTCTTTGGCCTCTTTGCTTTCTTTCTTTCTTTCTTTGTGGTCTTGTACACCTCACTACCCAATCTCACTTTATCTACTCTCTCTTTCTTGTCTCCAGACACCAGCACCTAGGTGCCTTCGTCCCCCTTTGGGTGCCTCCAACCTTTTGTATCTTACCCACACCTTTTGGGCCTATTTTATCTTTTGGGAATCTATTTTTCTTGGTAGTCGGCCTTTTGATGTTAAATACGAAATTAAAACAAGGGAATCATATAAATACAAAATTATGTGACTATAATAAAATACCAAGCTCTAAGATTCTATTACTATCACCTAAGGTTGCATCCAAAGGCATTTCAAGTGCATTAAAGCATCCATCTAGCTATCATTCAAGGGACTACTAATTCTTCATACACTTCATAGGAGGGGAAGCTTATTTTTCCATCCACAATTCTACTTACATTGCTACATCTAGCTACTTTCTCATTATTCAGTGCATCTTGCATAAGATCCACCTAGGGCATGATTCTACACATTTACACACACATGAGAACTACATGGATTTTGAGATGTAGTGCAACACTCGGTCATAAGTTCGCTCTATTGGGTGATCGTAGGGTCAGTCTAAATCCCCATTTGCATGTTTTTCTTATTAGGATTTGATGTGTTTTGGGGTTTTACATGAGATCATTTGTTTTCTAGGTTACATGTGAATTATTTGAACATCCAACAACATACATGTGATCAAAACGAAGGCTAGTGATGCTCATGTGACAGTTAAAATCAATTTCTAAGGTTCGAGCGAGTCAAGGGTTCCTGTAAGAAGTCTATCACGCCTGTGTGCCCCCGACCGATCTTAGCGCCCCAATCCCCACATTTCTAATAGTTGTCATTTTCTTGGTTTGGTTACAACAGTCATTCCTCCTGTTTCATCATTTTTCCAACTTAGTACATCTTTGGGATTATTTTTAAATCAGCTAAGTCTTTTATTCACTCTTTTACACCTATGGTTTCATATTTCTTTACCTTATTGCTTAGGTCAAATCTGTACTTTATTTCTTATCTATTATATTGTGACTCTATAATAAGGATTTCATAAATTTCTATATTTGTTAAATCATTTGGAAAACATGTACTTCAAATACCCTCCTCTTATTATTTCATCATGGCCCAATATTATGGAAAATTTATGAATCTCAACTTCATGATCTCAATGATCATCTAGTTGAACACAAGATCTATAAATGCTTTTATTTTCTACTCATAATAAGGCCACCAATCTAACTGAGCTTAATTTTCTGCATCCATCCCCACTTCTATGCATATCGCTACTCCACCCATTGATTCCACTCTTCCACATACTTCTATTGTTCCCATATCTATTCCTACTCCCACCAATCACTTCACTCTACCTCTTGTTTCTCACACGTGGCAAGTCTCTTCCGCTGGCACTCAAGACCTAGCCTCTCTCTATTAGGATCTCCAAGTTTAAATCCATCAACTACAATAGGATACTTCTCATGCATCTCCATCTCTTGATTCTAATTTTATTCTTCATACTCCTTTCACACCCACCATTTCCACTTCGCGCTTCCTCCAAAGTTTCCCACCTTCAACGACATGGTGACCCTCAAGAGCATCTCCAAGAATTTCATGTGGCATGTCTAGATTATGTGGATGATCACACATTATTATCAAAGCTCTTTCCTACAAGTCTCCAAGATTATGCAATGTGTTGGTTCTACGATATACATGTCCACTCGGTAACATATTTTATGCATTTAGCTAATGATTTTCTCACTCATTTATCTATTAATATCAACTCTAAGATATCCTATTCTTAACTAGTGCAAATTAAATAAGGATCTAATGAGAATATAGAAGATTATGTATTCTGATATAAGAACAACTTAGCTAAGATTTCTAATTTACTCATGGAATTTGAGCTTCAAGATTTATTTTTCCAAAGTCTCTTACCCCCACTACAAGAGATTTTCATCTTTGAGACCTCTCCATCATTTGATCATCTATGCCATACTCTTAAGGTACACGAAAGTAAATTAATCTTTATGGGAAAACTTAAATATCATGAGCATGCCTCATATTTGGCTTGTTTTCAAATAAAATCAACTTTCAAGCCATCTACTAAGCCCATTGAAGCCAAAAAACAACTGTTAACATTGTTACTACTCCTGAGAAGCTTCAATGACAACCTCTGACTTCCTATTGTACCACATCTTCTATTGCCACAACTTGTTAACAATAATATTATTACAATTCCTCCTCCACTTAATTTGGATCCATCTCACCCTAAAGGATGCAATTATAATGAAAATTTTATATGCAACTATCATCAATGTGTTGGGAATTCTACCGATCGATGCTTCAAACTCCACAATCTTATTCAAGATCTCATCGAAAACAATACAATCAAGCTTCTAGAACCTTTGGCATCCATGCTGGTTAATGAAAACAAAAATATCAAAATATTCAATGATCCATTTCCTAATCATGAAAATAAAGTGACCAACTCTTCAACTAATCATACATATCATGCAGTGCCTCCTCCTTCATTGGGGATCTTGATTTCCTAGTTTCTCACACTAATACATCTCCACCATTCATTGCATTCTTTGATGCGACTATCATACTACATTCTCTTCTAACACATTACATATCAATGCCTCTATTAGACCTCATCCTATCAATAATACTATGATTAATCCATCAATTCCTATGTGTGTGTACTCTATTGCACTTCTTGTTTCTATCAACTATCTCGCTATCACATATTTCATATCCAGTTCTTAAATCTTACGGTTATGTCAAGCTTCTAGTCATATTTTGTCCTCTTACCATGCTTATGTAATTTCCTGTGGCACCTTCAGTAAAATTTTGTGACATGCTCTTAGGTCTTCCCTGGCTCTATGCTACTCAAGCTATAATTTCTATGAATCACTTGTGTCTAAATTTCATTCACAACAAGCAAGTCATTACTATTAATGGTGTTCCACCATGCACATTATGGTCGCAACCTCCTCTTGAGGTTTCCATTGCACTCACTAGAGAATCTAGGTCCTTGGACCTCTCAAATCTAAATCACAATCTACTCCTAGCTCCCTTATTCACACACCTTCCACTCGATCCCATTGGTCTGCTAGTCCATCTCATCATCCTAGGTCTACTACTCAAATGGATCCTTCACATAGGAATACATCACCTCCTTGATCTCCTCACATAGGTTTACATCACCTCCTCAATATCCTTCACATAGATGTACATCACCTCCTCGATCTCCTTCACATAGATGCACATCACTCCTCGGTTTCCTTCACATAGGTGTACATCACTTCCTCATTCTTCTTCACATAGGTTCACATCACCTTCACATAGGTGTTCATTATCACCTCAGCCTCATGCACATAGGTCTCCTTCACCAATACATCATCAGTCTCAAACCTCATTGATCTCGTACCATGGTCACACACCTTTATCTCCATAAGCATCGAGTGGAGGACCCTTTCCCTTTACTTTCATCGGATAACATATTTATAATCATACACTTGGGGGGAATATTTCTTATTCTCCTCCCCTTCTAGAATTATCAGGTGTCTCACATTTTTATGAGTTCACTTCATGCTTTGGATCTAGTCTTTTGCATATATTTTATATGTCTTGATACACACAACTTGTATTGTCATTATCCTATGATGCACTCTCATGCTAAGGTTCACACTTGACTATTTAGGGCATAATCCATTCATGAATATCACATCACATGAAACATTTCACACTCAACACATTCATGACACATATTTCTAGCATCAAATTCTCACACATCATCACTACCCTATGACGCACTCTAGTTCCATCATTCATAATCAACTTTCGAGGGTATCCATCTGAAATGAACCTCACTACATTCACAATCTACAATATATGTTTCATTGATCTATATTTCTAGAACACACAATTCAAACCATTTCCTTATGATGCACTCTAGTTCCATGGTTCACAATCAATGACTTGCTAAGGGTATAAATCTGAAATAAACCTCATCACATTTACACACTCTATTTTCTATGCTCCATTGATCATATCTTTCTATCACATAATTAAAACCATTTCTCGATGACACATTCTTGTTCTATGCTTCATTCTTGATTGCTCAGGGGTATTTTATAAATGGACCTCCTCTCATTCTCACTCACATTCACTCGGGGCACGCTACTTGTATCACATTCACCGCATGTTTCATATCTTGGTTACACATTGTTCTTGCTTACTTATACTCACATTTACACTTTACATACCATGCTAGAAAGATATTTCGTATGTCATTATCTTCTCTATAAAAAATGCACGTTCACTTTCCTTCTAGTTGTGAATGCAGCCTTTACATAAATCATTACACACAACATAAATGTTTGGAACTGTACCTCTTAATAGTCCCATAGTGATTCCTAGGGGCATCTACTTTTGTACACATCACATGTGCTATTGTTTCATTTTATACTACTTCCTATTCTTACTATCACACTACTCTATCAGATCATACATGCTTTGACATACTTTTTATCTTTCTAACATGTTAACAGTGCTTCATGTGCAACATTTATCTTGCAGGACTATTTTCCACCATGGTTGTATGTCACTCTACTTGCTATTATTTGTAATTATTTTCCATTGTTTGCGGGCTTTGCCCTTTGTCTTGTGTGCACACTGTATGCTTTTGGACACTTTGGCCCTAATTTTCTTGTGACATTGTGAGTGATGTCCCATGTTTGAAACCCACTTTTCATGGTCTACATTATCTTCTTGCTTACTAGCTTACACTTTGTCTTCTATATGCATATTTGTCTTATTTGCACTAATACTTGTTTCCAGCCACTTTGTTTACATGTTCCTTGGTTTCTACCAAGTACATTCCCTCCCTCCATGCATGGCATAAATTTCATATCATTTTCTGGTACTTTCCTTTGGAAAACATCCTCCTAAAGAACAAGACATGCACCCAAAGTGAGGGGGAATACGTTGGGTGAATCAGTCACCCCATTCAACAACACATAGTCACATTTTAGACTTGCACAACATAAAAAAACATAGTCTTGTGTCATAGAAACATACCAAAATCTAACTTGATTACTTAGCACAACACAAATTTCAATGCCCAGATATAAACATGAGTGCTTAGGTTCCCTTGACCCTTCCTGGGTGCCTATGACCAGGGGGCAGTTATAAAAATTTCTCAGATCAACACAATTTTTAGTAATTTACACAACGATTTTCACAGAACAGGAACAATCCTCAACAATCAACATGCATGTTTTCTCCTTTTTCTATTTTACCTTGTCCGAAATGGATTGAACTTGAATAAATAAGGATCACACCATCTATAGTGGTGTATAAATTTTTGGGAAGTAGTCAGGGTTGGAGAATAACACTAGAAATTTCTCCCCAACACTTCTTTTTGTCGTGGCATGGGATCGCCCAAAAAAATCATTCTTCTACAGCATTTTCGGACACTTTCTATCATTTTCACTCATCATGGATCAAGTGCACATGTTCCTTTTGGCATTTTCACATACTTTTACATTTTTTTACATACTTGGATCCACTTTCTCACATATACACGACTTTGAATACTCCTTTTCTCTTCTCTTTTGCAGGTCCATCCTTATGGGAAGCAACATTCACATCATCAAACACATTAAGAGACAACAAAAATAAGTACAATGCAACATATACACATACACTTTAACCCCTAGGGTCACTTCCTCTTTAGCTTCCACGCTTCATTTTATCACTCCATGCTTTTTCTTGTCTCCTCAGCATGCTTTCACCATCAATCTATATATTTATCAGGTACACATCTCTTATCTACTTTATGTTATCAAGTATTCACTTAGCAACATAAAGTGGGGGAAAGTGTAGACACTAAATCATGCACTTGGGTACATTTATAAGTCCTAATCACATACCACTATTCATATGATTCCTAAGCAAGAAAACTAGTAATTGACATCTATCTTTGGCCTCTTTTCTTTCTTTCTTACTTTCTCTATGGTCTTGCACACCTCACTTGCCCGGTTTGGCTTTCACCGATCTATCTTTCTTGGCTCGAACACTAACATCCAACCAAGAAACTAGCGCCAGTGCCCTAGTCCCCTCCTGGGTGCCTCGACCTCTTTGTATCTTACTCGCCCCTTTTGGGCCTCTTTTATCTTTTAGGCATCTTGTTTTCTTGGTGATCAGCCTTTTAGATGTTAATTACAAAATTCAAACAAGGGAATCATATAAATACAAATCTATGTGACCATAATAAAGGACCAAGATCTAAGAATTTATTACTATCACCTAAGGTTGCATCCAAAGGCATTTCAAGAGCATCAAAGCTTGCATATAGCTATTATTCAAGGGATAAGGGATTGCTAAATTTGTATACACTTCATATGAGGGGAATTTTATTTTTTCATCCACACATCTACTTACATTACTACATCTAGCTACCTACTCATTATTTAGTGCATTTTTCATAAGATCCACCTATTTCATGATTCTACACACACACGCGTGCGAGAACTAAATGGATTCTTAGATGTAGTGCAAGATACTCGATCGTAAGTTCACTCTATTGAGTGACCATTGGGGTCGTATGAATCCCTATTTACATCTTTTCTTTTTAGCTTTTGCTTTGTGTTTTGGGGTTTTGCAGATATCATTCATTTTACAAAGTTATAGGTGAATTATGTGGACATCCAATGACATACAAGAAATCAATAACGAAGGCTAGAGACACTCATGCGACATAGTGAAAATAATTTTTGAGGTTCGAGTAGTCATGGGTGCCAAGAAGTAGTCTACAATACCTAGGTGCCCCTAAACCGATCTAGGCACCCAGTCTCGGTATTTTCAAAATTTCTACAATTTTATAGGTTTGGTTGTGACAGTCCCTCCTCCTATTTCATCAATTTTCTAGCTCATTACATCTTCGGGATTATTATGAAATTAGCTAAGTCTCTTATTCCCTCTCTTACACCTAGGGTTTCATATTTCTCTAGTTTATTGTTTAGGTCGAACTATACTTTAATGCTTATCTATTGAGTTGTGACTCTGCAATTAGGATTTCACAAATTTATATATATTTTAAATCACTTTGTCCAAGTGCAAGTATCCCTTCGGGTGTTTTTTTCAATTTACTTTATTTTATAAATTTTCATTCTCTTCTTCACTTTAAGTCTTTTCTTATCTTTATTTCATGACCTAGGTCAGATTTTGGTGTAATTAATTATCAAATTTCAGCTGAGAAATTAGGAGCTAATACTTATTATCTACTATTTGGGTGATGAACAAAATTTAAAGACTACATTTAGGTTGCATTATTCATTGCATAGGAGGGCTTATTTTGAATTCCATCTCACACATTTATCTTGGGGGAAAATAGTTGTATTATGTTGTCTTGGTGTGGTTGGCACAAGGGAAACCTAGCTTCAAGGTCACAATTCAAATCACACACTCACAAGAACTACATAGAGTATGAAATGTAGTTTAACACTCAATAACAGTCATATTGGGAGGATCTCTAAGTTCATTCTGACTCAAGAATATGTATTATTTATTTCATCTATTGTGTACTTGAGTTTTGTATAGGTAGTTAGGTTTTGTTTTGTAGGAACATGTTCAATACAAGAGCCCTACAATAAATATGAAGCTTATTGAGACAACAAAATGAAGGAACCAAGTTTAGGTCCTAAAATGCCATAAGTGGATCTACTATTAAGACATGAGCACCCATATTAGACACTAGCACCTGTGGCAATTATGTCCTCCTCGCAGTGCTCATGTCCTAAGAATTCCCAGATCCCAAGTTCTTAGATAGAATCTACACATTCCAAATCCATCCTTCTCATCTTGTTTCCTAGCCCATAATCATCTCATATCTCCGGATACAATCTAAGTATTTATTATCTCCTATATGCAAACTTTCATTTTTATCGCATGTTACATCTTGTTTGTTATTGTTATATTTATTTTTCTCATTCCTCGATATAAGATTTAAGATTTTATTAAATCATTTCCTTTAGGTTACTTAATAATCCATCAGATCTTAAGGTCCTTAGTTATCCATTACCACTTTGGTTTTAACCACCTTTCGTGTCTTCATGGCATCTTATATCGACTATGCAAAAATATACCCGATAGCCAATATTTTTCACACATTCTTAAAGAGAATAAATCATATTTTTATATACCCTTCCTCCAATTTTAGTACACTCATCCCAAAATTTTGGTGATATCTTTCTTTCTTATTTCTCAATCAACATTTTTAACATCTCGCATTCACCCAAATCACTCAATTCACACAACATTCTAGTGATATAGTTGTAGATTATTTCTTATAGTACAAGAATATGCTTTCTCAAGAGCATAAACACGTTGATTAGGGTGATTTAGTGGAGTTATTCATTTTTATCCTTATCCAAACACTAAATAAAATAGTCATGTTCATTAACTTTACATACTTTAAATATCTATGTCAAATGGTTAATATCCATGATACTAAGCTCCTTATCGCTAAAATTTTAACATATAAAAGCATGCCTACATCAAATGGAAATTGATTCCAATCAAACCCCTCATATAAATGAAAACTAATTCATAACAAGAAATGAAAACTATCAATGTAACATAATAAGTACCAATTTCAGTCATTGTAACAAATGTAAATATCTATACACCCTAACCTTTTGATATGATACTAAAAATATTCCTTGTGTGAAATTTTATCTAGTTACCTCAAACTACTATCATCGATATTACTAAATTATAAAGCGTGAGGGTCAATAATTGCATGTCTTGTAGCTACCATCAAGTTTTTGGAAATTCCGCAAATAGATGATTTGCATTACATTGATGAAAATGAAACCATTTATATGTAATACTTAAGTCACCCACCAACATGGCAAAAGCATCCCAACCTAACACTATATTGAAATTTTCTACCAATCTACTACCAAATCATGTAGAGACTCATTTGGCCTATGAAATACATAAGGATTATAATGTAGTGCATCCACTTCCAACATACAAGGCTTTACATCATCCCAATGATAGTATAATTAGTGTTAATATAGGGAAATATGAGGTTTATTCCTCTTGATGATGAGTAAGCATCTAAACCTATGTTTATTGGTGCATATGTTGATTAACATCCAATCCAAAGCATCATGATAGACAAAGGATCCAACTAAAACATTTCACTATATCACTTCTTACATTTATAATTTATACCACATGATACCTTATGGGAACCATAGAGATAGTTAAGGGATTAAACAACCAATGACAAAACCCGATTATGGGCA
Source organism: Taxus wallichiana var. yunnanensis (assembly GCA_018340775.1). Taxonomy (NCBI): domain Eukaryota; kingdom Viridiplantae; phylum Streptophyta; class Pinopsida; order Cupressales; family Taxaceae; genus Taxus; species Taxus wallichiana. The sequence continues at coordinate 29,565,272 of CM031242.1, forward strand.
TAGTATTATTTTTATAGGTTAGACCGAAGAGGATGACCACTTAGTTCATTACATTTTTGTAATGAACTTACTTGATAGTGTTGTTCCCCTCAAAATTCCCCTCTTTTGAAAGTTAAAAATTTGAAAATTTTGAGTTGGCACCCTTCAGTAGTGTTTTAGTGAAGTAAGAAATTTGAAGAGATGGTGAAAATTTTGTTTCTTGGGGTCATTTTAGTGACTTGTAGGTCTGTCGGACATTTTTGTCCCTCATGTCCCAAGTATCGGTGGGCCTCCTGTTTGCCGATTGGCTAATTTCCCCACAAGTCCTTGTCCATTGACTTTTTAGACTTTTTCAGCCCATCTGTCCCAAGTATGCTCGAGCCTCTTGTTCACCGATTCCTCGCATCGGCCGAATCGGCTCTTCACGTCCTTCATGTCCCAATGTTCCATGGACCATCTGGGCTAATTTTTCTACTTTTCCCGCATTTCACCTTTTTGAGTCAGTGCAAGGTATATTTAATACACATTTATGATCTTCTCTCTCTTGAATGGCTATTTAAAGGGGAAACCATCTATGCACTTGTCACATTGCCTACTCATTATCTCTTGCCCACATTTTTGCAAAATTGAGTCGTTTGTCCACCTTCCTGTATCTCCTTGCAATAATTTTCATGAGTCTATTCTTTGAAGGCCATTCCTCTATTCACTGTCAAAATGAAGATCAAATTTCAAGGGCACAAGCATTTGTCCCCTTTGGAGACTTTTGTGCCCGATATTGGAGATAACAAAGTTCGGCATTTGGATTTCGATGATTCCAAGGGGCATCGAGATAGTGTAAGCATTGAAGAGATTCAGGCACCAGATCCTCAAAGTAGTGGGCCCTCCTTAGACAACTGGATGACTCTACTTCTTAATCTTGAATTTATTCTTCTATTTTTAGTTCGAGATCTCCTTGTAATTTAATTAAGGACTTTATATTGTGTATTTCCTTAATTAATCTTTTGGTTAAAAGAAACGGTTACTAAATGTAACCACTTTGTAAACTATATATTGGGCTCTCCATGCCATTCCAAGGGGTTGGAACTCTAATAATTTTTGAAAGTGTAAAAGAACTAAAAGCTATCAATATAGAAGATTTCCCTTCATGTTTCTATCTGCATCTATTTATTCTCTCTGGCTTGTCTAAAGTTTTGAATCATTAATCTATTGTATTAATAATCTTTGTATTCTTACGGATATCATTTCTAGAACTTTGTGTCTATGAAATAATATCTGGTGGTTTAATATGAATGATTTTGTTCTATATATTATCCTTTCTCAGCATTTATAAGGAACTATTTTGCTATCTATATTTCTTGAGAATGTATTAATGTTATATGTTTTCCCTCCCTTAGTTATTATGTTCTTTTGTATTGATGATCTACCTTTGCATTAAAACACTTTCATGATATCAGAGTTCCTCATTAAAGTATAAAGTTGTACATTTGTAAATAGTTTTGTTGCTTGCTTTCAATAAGGGCACCTCTCCCATTAAAGAGGAGGGACTTTATGTCCCCTAACTGTTGTTTTCATTAAAGTCCTAATTTGAAAACCAATAGTTTTTGGTGACTCTATTGGGGATTCATTTCAACGAATTCTAGTTTTAAAGAACAATTTCTTGATCATTTCTAATCTAGTGACTCGATATTTACTCATGGAAGAAGGGATCTTGGAATTGAAGATTCTTAGTTTCAACTCCTGGAGTAGCAAGGCTTTCCCCTTCCTTCAACAAGGAGAAATAGAAGAGATCATTCTACAAGCACACCCCCTATTGAAGACAGAGCTTTTGGGAGTGGTATCCCTCAAGAACAACTCAGCCCTAATCTTCGCGCTTTAATTCTTGTTGGTGTTTCAGTTCCACTTCAAGAAATTTTTCCAAGGATGGCAGTTCCATTACCTTGGGGCCAACGAGTTGGGCCTCTTGCCCTCCCTCAACCTTTGCATGAGTTACCCAGGGGTAACAGAAAGAACTTTCCCAAGTTTAGAGGTGATGGCAAGGTACATCCTGATGAACACATTGTAGCCTTCATAGTTGCATGTGGAGTCCTTGGAGTTGAACATGAGGATGTCTCTGTGAGGATTTTTGTGGAGACTTTGTAGGACAATGTGGTAGATTGGTTTTACCATCTCCCCATTGGGACCATCACCAATTGGAACACCATGATGACCCAATTTGAGCAGTGTTTCAAACCTACTAAAGATGTGCATGCTTTGCTAGCCCAGATTTCTCAAATTAAGAAACAACCACAAGATCCCATTAGAGACTTTATGGCCAGGTTCAACAAGTTGATTAACAAGATCCCACAAAACACCCAACCTATGGATCAAATTCAAAAATAATTCTTCCTAAACACTCAATCACTGAAGTAAGCTATGCGCTAAGAAGAGCCAATCTTGCAACTTTAGATGTTGATTAGAGATTAGCCGTCAGTGTTGAAGATGACCTGATCATGTCTGGAAAATTGAAAAGAGACTCTTCCAAATCCAAAACTTCTTCTTCCTCTTCCTCTACTCCTGGAGCTAATGCATATCAGTTAGTACGAAGCTTGCCAATGACCTCATTTCCATCAAGAAATAATTGGCTCAACATGCTCCTTATCAAGACATTCCAAGGAGGAATTTTCAACCTAGGAACTGTTTGCCTTCTTCTCAAACAAGATTGGTAATCGAGGGGCCACCCATCAAGGCCCCTATCAATGCAACTTGTGAGGTTGAAGAACCTGATGAAGAGGTTAATGAATAATTTGAAGAATCTAGAGAAGAAGCGAGGAGGAATTGGAAGAACTTGATGGATCTCGAGTTAATTTCCTCACTACCGAGGGCATTGATGAAGAAGATGATTATGATGAAGTAGTGGCAGAGATGAATAGTGATTCATACGCTGTTATGACCCGAGAGCAGACCAATAAGAAAGAGAAAGTGATGTAGCTTGCTAAAAATCCAAAGAATATCCCACAACTATACCGGTGGTGGTAAGAAGAGGATCTCCTATTCCCACTGCATCCACGTAAAAGGTGAGTTCTGATAATTCTTCTTCTTCTACTCCTGCTTCTAAAACTTCTTATTCTCCAGCTCCAAAACTTGATAAGCCTAGGATTCCTAGTGATGATACCCCATCCACCTCTGGATCTTTTGATATCATTGACCACCTCAAGAAGACAAAAATCTAGATTTCAGAGGCTGAGTTTTATCAAACCCATCCAAAAGCCTTTGCCAAAATGGTCCACTTTGTCAATTCCCATTCCAAAACTTCATCCAACTCCCTCTTACGCATCCCAACCAAATCTTGTGGCTATATTCACCTCACATAATGATAAAATCAAACCATTCTATGTGACCCTCCTCATAGCTGGCCATAGGCTCAGCAACTGTGTCATAGACTTGGGAGCGTTGGATAATGTGATGTCTACCAAAGTGGCTCATGCTTTGGGTCTTACCCTCACACAAAATTTTGGTTCCTGTTATTCCATGGAGTTTAGGGAGGTTCCTTTGGTCAGAAGAATTAAGAATGCACAAGTAGCTTTTATTGCTTTTCAGAGAAAAAGGTCTTAGCTACTATTTTGGTAGTTGATATTCCTCCTTCATATGGCATGTTGTTGAGTAGAAATTTATGTAAGGATGTAGGAGGATAAATTCAAATGGATTGGTCACATGCCCTTATACTAGTCAATGGAAAGATGAAGAAGCTACGCTTGAGAAGCAAACTGAATATATTGTGCAAAAGATAGATGATCCCAAGGCACAAATACTTTATGAAGATATTGGGCATGGCAACTACATGATCATGTCTCAAGATGAGGTGGAACATCCCAAAGAAGTGCTCCATGATCCTAATAGTGTTTGGAATTTGGAATTTGATGGAAGTTTCTCTTCAGTTGGTTCTGGGGTTGGTGTGGTATTGATATCTCTAGAAGGAAAGATTCATCCTTTCTCCTTCAAGCTACAGTTTGAAAATAAAAATAACACAGTAGAATATGAAGCTCTCATCTTTGGACTGAACGCAAAGAAAAGAAAGAGGTGTGAGGAACCTCCTGGTTCATGGAGATGTGGAACTATTTTTCAAACAAGTCAGAAACCTTTTCTAAGTGAAGAATAGAAGGTTTGTTGTCCTTTCAAAATTTCCCCTCTTTTGAAAGTTATAATTTTGAAAATTTTGAGTTGGCACCCATTAGTAATGTTCTAGTGAAGTGAAAATTTGCATTTATTGGAGTCATTTTGGTGATTTACGGGTCAATCGGACATTTTTGTCCCTCATGTCCCAAGTACCTCTAGGCCTTCTATTTGCCAATAGTTGCATGTGGAGTCCTCGGAGTTGAGCATGAAGATGTCTTGGTGAGGCTTTTTGTAGAGACTTTGCAAGATAATGCGGTAGATTGGTTCTATCATCTTCTTGCTGGGGCCATTACCAATTGGACCACGATGAGAACAAGATTTGAGAACCATTTCAAACCTACAGAAGATGTGCATGCTTTGCTAGCCTAGATTTCTCAAATCAAGAAAGAACCACAAGAGCCCATGAGAGAATTTGTGGCTAAGTTCAATAAGCTTATTAACAAGATCCCACAAGACACCCGACCCGTGGATCAAATTCAAAAATGTTTTTTCTTAAATGCTCAATTGCCTGAAGTAAGCTATGCATTGAGGAGAGCCAACCTTGCAACATTGGATGAGGACCAAAGATTAGTTGTTAGTGTTGAAGATGACTTGATCATGTCTAGCAAGTTAAAAAGAGATTCTTCCAAATCTAAAGCTTCTTCTTCCTCTTCCTCAAATTCTGGAGCTAATGCATATCCTTTAGTACAAAATCTTGTCAATGACCTCATTGCCATCAAGAAACAATTGGCTCAAAGCATGCTCCTTATCAAGACGTTCCAAGAAGGAATTTTCAACCTAGGAACCGTTTTCCTTCTTCTCATACAAGATTGGCAATCAAGGGGCCACCCATCAAGGCCCCTATCAATGCAACTTGTGAGGTTGAAGAACCTGATGAAGAGGTTAATGAAGAATTTGAAGAATCTGGAGAAGAAGTTGAGGAGGAATTGGAAGAACTTGATGGATCTCAAGTTAATTTCCTTACTACTGAGGGCATTGATGAAGAGGATGATTATGATGAAGTAGTGGCAGAGATGAATAGTGAGTCATACGTTGTTATGACCCAAGAGTAGACCAATAAGAAAGAGAAAGTGATGCAGCCTGCTAAAAATCCAAAGAATATCCCACAACTATACCAGTGGTGGCAAGAAGAGGATCTCCTGTTCCCACTGCATCCACGCAAAAGGTCAATTCTGCTAATTCTTCTTCTTCTACTCCTGCTTCTAAAACTTCTTTTTCTCTAGCCTCAAAACCTGATAAGCCTAAGATTCCTAGTGATGATTCCCCATCCACCTCTAGATCTTTTGATATCATTGACCATCTTAAGAAGACAAAAATCCAAATTTCAGAGGCTGAGTATTATCAAACCCATCCAAAATCCTTTGCCAAAATGGTCCACTTTGTCAATTCCCATTCCAAAAATTCGTCTAATACTTCTAAAGGTATTTTTCTACTCCATCTTCCACACCACAACCAAACCTTGTGGCTGCAATTACCTCACCTAATGAGAAAATCAAACCATTTTATGTGACCCTCCTTATAGCAGGCCATAAACTTAGCAACTATGTCATAGATTCAGGAGCATCAGATAATGTAATGCCCGCCAAAGTGGCTCATGCTCTGGGTCTTACCCTCACATGCACTATTGGTTCTTGTTATTCTATGGAGAGTAGGGAGGTGCCCTTGGTTGGAAGAATTAAAGATGCACAGGTAGCTTTTGTTGCCTTACCTAAGAAAAAGGTTTTAGCTACTATTCTAGTAGCTGATATCCCTCCTTCATATGACATGTTGTTGAGTAGGAACTTTTGTAAGGATGTTGGAGGAGAAATTCAAATGGATTGGTCACATGCCCTTATACCAGTCAACGGGAATATGAAGAAGTTGTTGCTGAGAAGAAATATGAGTATATTGTGCAAAAAGATGATGATCCCAAAGCACAAATACTTTATGAAGATATTGGGCATGGAAACTATATGATTATGTCTCAGGATGAAATGGAATGTCCCAAAGAAGTACTTCATGATCCTAATGGCATTTGGAATTTGGAATTTGATGGAAGTTGCTCCTTAGCCGGTTCTGGGGCTAGTGTGGTATTGATATCTCCAAAAGGAAAGATTCATCCTTTCTCATTCAAACTACAATTTGAGAATACCAATAATACAAAGTAGAATATGAAGCTCTCATCCTTGGACTTAATGTGGCAAAAGAGAAAGGTGTGAAGAATCTTCTAGCTCGTGGAGATGTGGAACTAGTTGTTAAACAAGTCAGAGACCTTTTTCAAGTAAAGAATAGAAGATTGAAGCATTATAGGAATCTAGTTTGGGATTCTATTGAATTTCTCGATGCCTTCTCCATCAAAGTAGTGCCCGGGAAAAGAACACCAGGGCTGATTCCCTAGCCATTTCAGGGTCTTTGCTTATACCTCATCTTGATTTCTCTTAGGATAAATTCACCATTGAAATGATCCATAGACCAAGTGTACCGAGATAATGCAAGCAACTGGCAAGTTTTCAATGATGACCAGCATTTTCTCTCTTTCTTGGAGCTCAGGGATAAATTTGAACAATTGTATTTTGAAGGAAGTGATAATTTGCCTCGAGAGAGTGTATCTTCCAATGAGGAAGGTGTCAAAGAGGAGACGGATCAAGATGGGTGCATCAAACTAAAAGGTAACAAGATTCCTAAAGGGTTGGTGAGTCTGGAGGAATTGTTTGATAAACATGATAGGTATGTTAAGTCTAAAGCTTCTAAAGGAGCCCAACAATCTACTGAATATGAAAAGGTTAACATTGGGAGCTCTATTGACCCCAAAATGGTGAACATTGGGAAATGTTGCACACAAGAGGAAAAGAAGAAGGTAGTAAATCTTTTGAAGAAGTACGTTGATGTCCTTGCTTATTCTTATGATGATCTGAAAGCTTTTCAACCAAAAGAAATGCAACATTTCATTCCTCTCAAACATGGGATTAAACCTTTCAAACAAAAGCAAAGGCAGTACAATCCAAAGATTGCTGACACCATTTTTCAAGAGATACAGAAGTTGTTGAAAGCCAAAATTATCTTCCCCATTCATCATTCAACATGGATTGCAAATATTGTACCTGTTAGGAAGAAAAATGGTGAGATTCGGATCTATGTTGACTTCAAGAATTTGAATCAGGCTTCTTTGAAGGACAATTATCCCCTACCCATGATGGACCAAGTATTGCAAGTTGTCACAGGGTCTGAAATGTTGTCCATGCTTGATGGTTTCTCAGGGTATAATCAAGTGGAAGTTAATACTGTAGATCAACACAAGACTGCCTTTACCACTCCTTGGGGTACTTTTGCTTACAAGAGGATGCCCTTTGGTCTCATTAATGTCGGTGCCACCTTTCAGAGAGCTATGGATTTGGATTTTGGAAGTTTGAAAGGAAAATGTATTGTCGTGTATCTAGATGACCTAACTATATTTTCCAAAACCGAGTAGATCACTTTCAAGCATCTAGAAACAGTTCTCTTGAAATGCAGAGAACATGGAGTTTCCTGAACCCCAAGAAATCTGTCTTTTGTGTCACAGAAGGAAATTTGTTGGGACATGTTGTCTCCAAAGAAGGAATCAAGATTGATCCTGAATGAGTTCAAGCTATTCAACAGATTCCTCTTCCTACAAGTAAAAAGGGAGTGCATTCTTTCTTTGGTAAGATCAACTTCCTGAGAAGATTCATCCCTAATTTTGTAGAGATAACTTTGAATATTTCCCAGATGATGAAAGGAAAAATATGTTTGGTTGGTCCCTTAAGGGGAAAGAGGCATTGAAGTCATTAAAAAAGCTATTGCTAAGACTCCTATCTTAGCATGTCCAGATTTCAGCAGAGATTTTATTATCTATTGCTATGCCACTAGAAAGTACCCTGGCCGTTGTGTTGACCCAGAAATATTCTGAAGGTCATGAGCTCCCAATTGCATTCATGAGTTATATTCTTAAAAATCATGAGTTGAAGTACACTATGATGGAGAAACATGCTTTTACAGTGGTTAAAGTTGTTAAGTAGTTTTGATTCTACATCCTTAACTCTCTCTATGGTGTTGGTTCTGATAAAAACATCAAGTCTATTCTTACACAACAAGAATTTGGAACTAAGAGAGGAAACTGGGTAGAAAAGGTTTAGGAATATGATATTGACATCAAACCAACTAAACTAGTTCGGGGTAAAGGCCTGTGTGAACTCATTGCTGAAGGAGCTGGTCATGAGTTGCCTAAGGATGAGGTTGATGTTCCTATTGTTCTATTTCTCAGCTCAACGGATGAATGGTACGCTGACATTGCTCACTTCCTCACCTATGGTGAATGTCCATCTCACTTAACTGCCAAGGAGAAGAGGGCTATCAAGCTAAGATCAGCATAGTACGTGTTGTGGGAGAATGCTTTGTTCAAATGAGGAGTGGATGGAAGATTTTTGAAATGTGTTGACAAAGAGCAACAGAAGAATCTTTTCTCAGCCTTCCATGACCAAGCCTATGGAGGTCATTTCTCATCTGCCATAACTGCTCACAAAATTCTTCATGTAGGGTACTATTGGCCTACTTTGTTTAAGGATGCATCAAGGTGGGTTGATAAATGTGAAGCTTGTCAAAATTTTGTAGGAAGACCAAAGTTGGCCGCTTTTCCACTTAAACCAGTTGTGATTGAAGAACCCTTTCAATAGTGGGGATTTCATTAGAACACTCAACCCATCTTCAAGTGCAGGACATACTCATGTATTGATTGCCACATATTATTTCACTAAGTGGGTAGAAGTTATCCCAGTTAAAAGTACCACTTCAGAGGTAGTATGTAATTTCATCAAAGAGAACATCTTGATAAGGTTTGGAGTACCAAACAAGATCGTGACTGATAATGCTTCAAATTTTTCTTCTACTGAGATGATGGATTTATGCTATGGATATGGGATTTCCCTTGCTCATTCTTCAGATTACTATCCTCAAGGGAATGGCCAAGCAGAATCAACAAATAAAAATTTGGTGACCATTGTAAGAAAACTTGTTAATGAATCTCAGAGAAACTAGCACAAGAAGCTCTATGATGCTCTCAGGGAGATAGGATTACACCCAAAAGAGTAATTGGGATGTCTCCTTTTCAAGTGGTGTATGGTGTGGAAGCCCAACTACCAGTGACAGTGGAACTACCAGCTTTGTATTTGATGAAGGTTATTGAGGACGCTAGTTTCAGTGATTCTTTGGATAAAAGGATCATGTATCTCCATAAGCTTGATGAAGACAATTTGTAGGTTTTTGATATAATATATGCTCATTAGTCAGAAGGTGAAATATTTATTTGACAAGAAAACCAAATCTAGAGATTTCAAAGTTGGAGACATTTTTTTGCTATGGGATAAAAGACATGAACCTCGAGGGAGCCATGGTAAGTTTGATTCTCTTTGGCTTGGTCCTTTCAGAATCAGGCACTTTCTGGTGAAAATTATTTCTACCTTGATGACATGGATAGATCCTCTCTCCCACTTCCTTATAGTGGGCAATACTTAAAAATTTTCATGTCCTAGGTGAATAGGAGGTCCTTTGTATATTGTGTATAGTGTGTTTTTGTTTTTCCCTGTTGTTTGTTTTTTCCTTGTTTTTTTGTTGCCTTCTATATTGGTTTTCCCTTGACTCTATTTGCCCCATAGATAAGGCCTTTGGTCCTCTTCCCCGAGTTTTTCTTGAGTTCTTATCTTTCCTCGTTCTTGATCTAGTCAAGTCATCCCTAGAAAGAGCCAGTTGTTGTCCTCTCACAATTTCCCCTCTTTTGAAATTTAGAATTTTGAAAATTTTGGGTTGGCACCCTTTAGTAATGCTCTAGTGAAGTGAAAACTTGAAGAGATGGTGAAAATTTGCATTTATTGGAGTCATTTTGGTGATTTGCGGGTATGTCGGACATTTTTGTCCCTCATGTCCCAAGTACCTCTGGGCCTTCTATTCACCTTTGGTCGGATGATTTCCCTACAAATCCTTGCGTTCGACTTTATCGAAATTTTTGGCCCATTTGTCCCAAGTTCACCCAGACTTCCTTTTCCCCGATCGCCCGCATCGGAGTTCTTTGTGTAATTTTGTCTCATTTGTCCAAGTGCATGTGGCCTTTCTATTCGTCGATTCCTGCGATACTTGCATCATCTCGAATCACATCTTCACGTCCCTCACATCTTTGAGTCCCGGACCACCCGTGCTCATTTGGTCCGCATTACCCGTGTTGGTTGGATTGCATCTTCGTGTCCCTCGCCCCAAGGACCATCCAAGATAGTTTTTTCCACTTTTCCCGCGTCTCATCTTTTTGAGTCGATGTAAGGTGTGTGCTCATTAATGAACTTCTCTCTCCTTAAACGGATATTTAAAGGGACTACTACCTATGCATTTATTACATTGCTCGCCTACTTTTTCTTTCCCTGAATCCTTGCAATTGAAGTCATTTGTTTGTTTCCATGTATCCCTTTACATTTTCATTGAGAATTTGATCTTGGAAGGTCATTCCTCTATGCGTTGAAAAAATGAAGATCAAGTTTTAAGGGTAGGAGCATCTGTCACCTCTTGAGACCTCTATACCTGATATTGGGGATAGTGAGGTTCGACACTTAGATTTTGGAGATTTTTGGGGCCAACTAACATGTGTCAACCCTACTCCCATGGCCCAAATGATTAGTGATAGTGGAATTGCGTACACGGCTGGTTTTCCCATCTCTATGCACCTTTGTTCCGCCACTGTCCTTGCCTGAGGAGCCCATTTTAGCTTAGATACCAAGGAACTTACTAATGTGCATGGGGAATTAATTGCTAAACTAGATGTTGCCACCATTTTTGTTTCCCTACACATTCTAGAGACTGAAGACTCCATCGTTCTCACTTGTGCTCAATCTCAGACCTTGTTTGACCAAGACAATGAAAAATACAAGGCACGAATAACAAAATCATGGTTAAAGAACCCTAAGAAGGAGCATCCCGACTCTCTACAGCATTATTCAGGGTTGATTTCAATGAGGAGCTCTCTAATTTTATCATTTTACTCGCCCATATCATGGGATTTCCCTCCACCAATGAATTTCATTTCTAGATGTGCCCCTTTATAAACATCATCTGTGAGGGCAAGCAGAACATAAACTGGGCCGAAATTGTTTGTATGAATTTGACTGAGCAATTGTCAAGTGTTCAGCAGACTAAGAAGTTTTATATGACTTCTTATCTCATGTATACCCTAGCTGCGTCCCGAGAGTGGTTCAGTTTCACCTACATGGAAGGCAAGAAGGATGAACCTATCTACACATACTGCCCTTAGTTTACCCTTGAAGCTAGCAATCACAATTTCAGAAGGGTCAATGATGCTTTCACCATGTATATTGTAAGACTCTTAGAGGGTGACACTACTAGGAGATTTTTTGATGAAGCTATGACTCTGATAGATAAGTACGGTGCTTTCTTCATCCAATTCAAAAGGTTCTCATACATCAGGTTGGCTAGCTATGAAAGTACACCCCTCAAGCTCCCCATGTTTTACAATGATAAAATGGCTCTGGTTGAAGTATGCAGACAACTTGATAAACTACACAGAACCTGTAGAGACAAGAAGATCACTAGTCTTCATTTACAGTAACTGTAGAGACAAGAAGATCACTAGTGTTCATTTCCCTATCTCCTTGGGAAATTATACATGCAAAACAACTCTGGATGCCCAAAACATAGAAAGGGCTATTGCTCCTCTCACTGTCCATTTCTTCAAACCCAAGACTTGTTTTGATTTGAAGAATTTTATTGATCAGAACCTCAAGATAATTTATCATCATAAGCCAGACACTGAGGATTACTGGGTCGATTGTGTTGATGATTTTGAAGCCAGAAGGAGGCACTATGGCAGACTCTCTCTGCAACAAATTACAGATCTCAATCTCTACCAAGTTCCTAAAGGGCTTAAGGATGATGATGAGGACTTATAGTCCTTTGAATATGAAAGATCAATCAAACACACTCCTTTAGAAAACCTAGATTGGTATAAGAAAGAGAGAGATTATTTGATTGAGATTATTGCCCATGTTCTTGTAAGAACTAAGGTTTGGTTCAACAGGAAAGTTCATGAGCTCAAGAAGAATCAGGGTAGATCTTCTTCTAGAGATACTTCCACACTAGGGAAGGAAGCACATACAACTCAGTACTTGAGGTACCTGAGCAAACCCCTCCTTCTTCTTCAATAAAAGATCCTAAATCATCTACTCCTTCTTCTTCCACTCAAGTATATCAAAAGAAGATTAAAGAGGTTAAGCAAGAACCAATTGATGAAGAATCTCTTGGAGCGGTCAGAAGTGCCTTCAGGGATAGAGAACATTATTTTTCTTAGTGAAAGTGATGATGGTGAAGTGCCAAATCCTACAGGAGCTCCTGAAATCACTGTTGAAGAAGGAAAAGAGGTTCCAAGTACTGAACCTCCTAGTATAGCAGACTCCTCTGCAAAGGAAGTTCCTAAGGTCTCAAGTACTTCTCTACTAGAGGAAACAGTGGTTAATACTTTGAGTGTCATGAGTTCACTTGCTCTTGGGCCTCTTGTTCCTTCCTCTTCTTCTTCTACCTTTGCCTAGGTGCAGCCCTTGGTTGATAGCAAGAAGAGAAAATCTTCTTCTCATCTAACAAGGCCAGATTTTGATGTTGTGGCAGCTCTTTTGGGTACTACCCTCCCCCTCTAGCAAAGAGAGCCAAGACCACTTCAAGGTTAGTAATTGATTCTTAGGGCCAGTAGTTCCTGGAGGTTGCAAAGCCCAAGGTTGATAAGGTAGAGCAGGATCTTTTGGTCTCTGATTTAGAGCTTTCTAGAATCCCAATGGGAGAATCCACTCCTGAAAGTGAGGTTCATAACCTTCAAGAAATAGTAACAAAGGTTATTGAATGAGTGGAGAAGGAAAGAAAGGACCATAGAATAATTGGAAGAATAGAACCAAGTTATTTCCAACTTTATCAAGTCATTGTTGGCCAAGGATAAGGTTTTGGATCCTGCCCACTGGCTGCTCTTCCACCCCCATGATTCTCAGCCAGGATGAAGTTCAGAGCATCAAGGACATACATAGGTATTCCACTTATGGAAGGGCTATGGAAGCCATGGTTGATGATACGACTATAGCAGGTTTGAACTTCATTGTGGAGGCTTTCAAAACTAATGAAAAGGTGGCCAACTTGTAGCAGAAACTCTCTGCCTCAATCAAAACTATGGACAAAGAACTAAAGGTCTGGAGTAGTTGCATTACAGATCTTTGTCTAATGGGCCAAACCGATGAGAAGATCTGTTGGTCAACAATGTTTTTGATGATGCCAAGAATAACTTATCAAGGGCATGGATTTTCAGTGTTGAGTGGAAGATAAAGGTTCTAGAAGAAGCACTGGGAGAATTAAAGAATGTATGGCGAAAGGAGAGTCTTTTAAAACTTGTGTTTCATCTGCCTTTAAAGATATCCACTGCCAACTTCAGGATGAAATTTCAGGCATTCCCTTCTCTCTTCAAGAAATCAAAGCTCAGTTCAAAACATTTGTCAAGGATGACTTGTTCAAAGAGGAGTCAATTACCAAAGAGAAGATAAAGGACATTTTCTCTCTTCAATGCCATTCTGCGACCAATAAAGAATACCTGGAGCATACCAAATTTGATAAAGATATGGAGAAATGTCTAGGCACTTGGACTCATGCCACTACCAACACAACAATTCCAAGAGGCATGGAAATAGCAGAAGCGTTGAAAAAGTTCAGGCATCAGATTCTCAAATCAGTGGGCCCTCCTCAGCCATAATCGGATGTCTCTTCTAGCTCCTCTTTCTCTTCTTCTATTTTTAGTGTTGATCTCCTTGTAAATTAATTAAGGATATTGTATTGTGCATTTCCTTAATTAATCTTTTAGTTAAAAGAAACGGTTACCAAATGTAACCAATTTGTAAGCTATATAATGAGCTCTCCACGCCATTCTTGGGGGTTGGAACTTTGATTATTTTTGAAAGTGTAAAAGAGTCAAAAGCTATCAATACAAGAAGATTTCCCTTTTTGTTTCTATTTGTGCTCATTCATTCCTTCTTATCTATTGAAAATTATTGAATCATTAATCTATTTTGTGTTAAGAAGTTTTGTAAACTTTTCATGCCATGAAATCCACCTTGGGTAGTACTTGGACTATACCCTCCTTTGACAGTTTTTCATCCCAACTCATTCGAGAATAGGACAAACTCATTCAAATGGGGACTCTAAAATCCAAGTCACATGCCCTTGTGGCAAATAAGGGCAAGAAAAATGAAAAGAAGAAATAAACTAAGGACAAACCTAAGAAAGAAACCAAGACCAACCAACCCCATCAAGCCCATCACTCATACTTCGACTTCTGAACCTAAAGCGAAGAAGGAAAAGTATAAATTCTCCTATTGTAAGAATTCTGGCCATGACGAGCAACATTATTTTGGAAACAAATTGATCACTTAACTCATTTACTTGATAAGAATAAAATAAGTGTTCCTGAATCCGTTAAAAACAATCCTCAGAAAGGTGAGTCTTCTAATGCAAAGGAGACTAAAAATGAAAAGAAGAAAGGTAAGGCCCTCATAGCAGATCATCTCCATCATCAACTTGGATTATTGATTCTCGGTGCCTCGCACCACATGGCTTCTTCAGAGGTTTAATTCTCTAGCATTGAACCATGTGGCATGTCCCAAATCATGTTGGGTGATGACACTCATGTGTCGGTTTCCAGTAGTGGATTGGTAGAGATTGAAGGTGGAACATTTAACCAAGTGTTGAGTGTTCCCAATCTCTCTACCAATCTCCTATCGGTTTACCAAATCACCCACCTTGGTGAAGGAATGCGAGTGGAATTTGTTCCTAACTCGGTGATTATTCGTGAGCTTAACTCTGACTACTGCATTGTGGCTGAGGGAAAGGCAGATCACCATTCATGGTTGTATACCTTTTCCCACTTATCTTCTGATTCGACACCCAATGCCTTGCTCACTCATGTAAATGAGGTTAGCAAGTTATGGCATGAGAGTTTTGGGCATCTAAATTATCGTTACCTTGAACAATTAAGCCAAAACAAAATGGTCAATGGGCTACCCCGAGTTAAGTTTTCTAAGGGTATTTGTGAGGGTTGTACCCTTAGAAAGCACCCTGAAAAAATATTTGACAAGGGAAAATTCAGGAGAGCTACTCATCCCTTGGATCTTGTTCATAGTGACATTTATGGCCCTTTTTTGTCTCCTTCTTTTACTAGAGCTCTATATATACTAACCTTCATTGATGACTTTTCGCATTATACTTGGGTATATTTTCTTAAGCTTAAGTCTGAAGTTTTTGAGCATTTTCAAAACTTTAAGGCTCTTGCTGAGAAACAAGCAGAACGGTCTATCAAGGTTCTTTGAACCGACAATGGAGGTGAGTATGTGAGCAACAGGTTTGAGGATTTCTGCACTTCTGAGGGGATTGCTTGCAGTTGGTGTACAATTTCTTATAGCCCTTCCCAAAATTGAGTTGCAGAAAGAAATAACCGAACTTTAAAGGAGATGGCTACTTGTATGGTTCACTCAAAATCTCTTCCTCCACAATATTGGGTTGAAGCAGTGAATTGTGCTTGTTATATTTAGAACCGTGTTCCACACAAGGTAGTAAGAGGGATGACACCCTTTGAAGCCTAGTTTGGACATAAGCCTGATGTCGAGCACTTTGAGTCTTCGGATCCAAGGCTATGGCTCAGATTCCCAAAAATAAATGCAAGGCATTGGATCCACAATCCAAACCTTGTATCTTTGTCGGGTATCCTGATGGTGTGAAGGGATATCGATTGTTGAACCCTACCACCCGTGAGCTTTATATTGAGAGGAGTGTGAATTTTGATGAGTCATCCTTGACTTCAACTTCCACTGAGGTCCTTTTGCCCACTGATTCAGATTCTGACTCTTCAGATGATGATGTTGTTGAGTGAGTTCCACCTCTCCCTACTCCTCCCGATCCTCAAACTTCTGAGTCTTCTGATTCTGACAGTAGTGATGATGAGGACTATGTCCCTTCTCACTTAAGTGAAGAATCTTTCGACTCGGAGCCTGAGCCGTCGGGACCTCTTTGGGCCAGGAAAACTTTACAGAGTGCTGGAGATTTAGTTGGAGATCCTTTAGATGAGAGACGTACTCACTCAGACTTCATTGGACCTCACTCCTTCGCCTCTACTTATGATCCACCATCTTTCCAGGAAGCTTCTGGGATACCTGAGTGGGATTCTACCATGGATTAGGAGTATTCCTCACTCATAAAGAATGACACTTGGGATCTTACCCTTCTTCCGAAAGGAAGAAAAATCATTCGGTGTAGGTGGGTATATTGAACAAAGTATGGAGCTAATGGAGAATTTGAGAAGTATAAAGCGCGACTTGTAGCTAAGGGTTTCTCCCAGGTAGTTGGGGTTGATTACTTAGAAACCTTTGCTCGGTTGCAAAGATGAATTCCATTCGACTAACCCTTGCCATTACTGCCACTAACATATGGGAAGTCCACCAAATGGACGTTAAGAGTGCCTTCCTTCATGGGGACCTAAAGGAAGAGATATACATGGAACAACCTCCGGGTTATGTCCATGATCCATCCCTCATTTACAAGTTAAATAAGTCTCTCTACGGCCTTAAAAATCCCCTCGGGCTTGGTATGCCAAGATGGACTCCTTTTACTTGCATCAAGGTTCACTCGGTGTCACTCTGACCCAAATGTGTATATTTTGTGACAGGATGACTCCATGCTTATTCTTGTTCTCTATGTTGATGACTTGTTGATCACAGGTAGCTCTTCCTCTATCATTGATTCTGTGAAGATCTCCTTGGCCAACAAGTTCTCCATGTCTGACTTAGGATTGCTTCATTACTTTCTTGGGATCCATATTTCACAATTTGACTCAGGAATTATGATCTCATAGCCTAAGTACTCTCTTGATTTGCTTTCTTAGTTTCACATGTCCAACTGTAAGTCCTCACCTACTCCTTTTCTTTCGGGATTAAGTTGGTTTCTGATTGTTCTTCCCCCTTGGTTGACGGTACCCTTTATCGATAGTTGGTGGGAAGCTTGATCTACCTTACTCACACTTGGCCAGATCTATCATATGTCATCGGGATCATGTCTAGATTTATGCAGGAGCCTCATGAGCTGCACTTAAAAGTAGCAAAGCGGATCCTTCACTATGTTCGTGGCACTCACACAGATGGTATTCATTACTTAGGAGGGACTGAGATTGACTTGGTTGGATTTACAGACTCAGATTGGGTTGGTGATCTAGATCATCAGAAGTCTACCTCAGGCTACAGTTTCACTCTTGGTTTAGGTCATGTTAGTTGGTCCAGAAAAAAGCAGAACGCCATTGCCATATCATCACGAGAATCGGAATACGAGGAGCGGTTAACACCGCCACAAGCTGTTTGGTTATAGGGTATTATGACAGAGTTTGGCATCCACTTTCGGCGGCCTACCATTATCTACTGTGACAACATGAGCACTATCTCAATTTGTAGAAATCTCGTTCAGCATCAACGGATGAAGCACATTGAGATTCATATGCACTTCATACGGGAGTTGATACATGAAAACATCATCGACATATAGTATGTTCAGACAACTGATCAGGTTACAGGAATTTTCACCAAGCCCTTCACTGAGGTGAAGTTTCTTCACTTGCTTTGTCTCTTCTTGGGGTGAGGTCATTGCAGCCGCCCATCTTCTTCGGGCTATATAGTCCTTCTTCTTATCCTCTTCTTCTTTCCAAAAAGATGTTTTTTGTACATGGGCACCTTATCAAGCCTTTAGTTGCCGGGGCCCATTGACACATCTTTTTTAGTTATCTAGGGGAGTCTTCTTTTTCTGCTCTGGCTTACCTTGACCTCTTCCTCAGCTTCGATGAAGGGGGGTGTTGGTGTGTGTGACTGTCCAGTCATCATCCACATCACTTAGGTGAATCATCTCACCTTGCAAGAGTCATAGGTCTTAGGAATTCAAATGACAAGTGTCAGATTTTGTCATAGAATCTGACATTGTCATTTGCATCAATGCGTCATAGGAGTTACATTCCTTATTTTGAATTTTAACTCCTCTTCTAGTGGCATCATATGCATCATTCAATGTCATATGCGTCAGTGGCATCATTGATTTCTTTCCATGTTTAGGCATGGGGGTTACACATCACCCCTATTTGTACTTCCTATTTTTCGATCTATGAGTATGAGCAGACCCATTCTTCTTACTTGCAATCTTCTTTCCATTGTTTCGAATCTTACATATTGTGTTGGCTTGACGTTACCATCGGAGTGCAACTTCGTTGTGGTGCATCACTTTTCGACATTGGTTCTCGCGAATCCCTCTTTCATATATTGGGCTCTCCACTCCATTCAAAGGGGTTGGAACTCTGATAATTTTTGAAAGTGTAAAAGAACTAAAAGCTATCAATATAGAATATTTCCCTTCCTATTTCTATCTACATCTATTTATTCTCTCTTGCTTGTCTAAAGTTTGTGAATCATTAATCTATTGCATTAAGAAGCTTTGTATTCTTATGGATGTCATTTCTAGAACTTTGTGTCTATGAAATAATATTTGGTGGTTTAATATGAATGATTTTGTTCTATATATCATCCTTGCTCAACATTTATAAGGAACTATTTTTCTATCTATATTTCCTAAGAATGTTGTTATGTTCTACCTTTTCCCTCCCTTAGTTCTTTTGTTCTTTTGTATTGATGATCTACCTTTGCATTAAAACACTTTCATGATATCAGAGTTCCTCATTAAAGTAGAAAGTTGTACATTTGTAAATAGTTTTGTTGCTTGCTTTCAATAAGGGCACCTCTCCCATTAAAGAGGAGGGACTTTCTGTCCCCTGACTGTTGTTTTCATTAAAGTCCTAATTTGACAACCAACAGATAGATTATAAGAATAATAACATAAGAACACCAAAAGATAAAAATAAGGGTAGAATATCACAAATATATTACTAATAAACTATCCAAAAATTTAGGATGATAATAAAATAATCAATACGAAGTTCAAGTATTAACCATTACCTCATATATACACCCCTACTTAGGCTATTGATATTCTATAGGACAACCCTACTAATAATAAGAAATCATATAGAAATTTTATATGACAAGCTAAGAAATTATGTTAGCCATAATCTATCCATACATATCTAAATATAAGATAATGGCATAGCATTCCCTCCTACTTCAAACAAGTGGTGTCCTTAATTTGGTCAATTTTGGATACTTATGTATGAGATCCTCATCTTCCTATATAACTTCTCTCTCAAAAGGTTATTCGACTAGATAAGATCCTCAATGAGAACCATTTTTTCCATATTCATGAGGAGACTCTAGATTATTACCTCTTATTTCAATAGTGTGCCTCCTTTTTAAATCATAGGTAATTATATTTAGATTTTAATATCTCGGCCAAAAATAGACACATTAATTATTGGCCATATTGTTGATGGTGGATGCAAATTCATCTAGTATTAGGAGTGTTTCTTTTTGCTGTTTGAATGTTTTCATTTACCACTAGAGAGGAGGTGATTAGTGGCGGTTGGTAACCATAAAATTCTTGAAATGGATACCTTATAGAAGAAGTCTTTTATAAGAGGCTTTTTGTGGCATATCATTAACTATTATCGAATAATTTTTGCCCCTTCTAATGATTTGGTGATAAGTGTGGTTTTGATTACTTTTCCTCCCTATAAATCCATTTTTTAGAATTTTTTTCATTTAATGATATCATACCATAAGCGGTGATTGTATGCAATCCTTTCAACTCAAACCTCTTTCCTTCCATATGAAAATTATGAATAATTTTGGAAGTTCATCTTGATCATGGCCAAGGTTGTCATCCATTTAACTCCAAATACAATATCAAAACCTCCCATGGGAATGTAAAATGTAGTGTTATTCAAAAATTAATTCCCCATTGTGAGTTTAATATTAAACATAGCATTTTTTTGAACACTGAAAATTACTCCCATCGAAAACCATGACCTAAAATTATAATGCTTGATAAACAAAGTAGTTCAAGTATAAGGCTAACTTATCACTGACAAAATTATGATTAATTCCTCCTTCAATCAATACATTAACCTTTTTATTTTTGAATAAATTCACTACCTTGATAGTTTGTGAGGTGATGACACCTAAAAATGCATGACGAGGTATAGTTGGTTGAGAATCCCTTAACTTAAGCTCT
The DNA here is from genome assembly GCA_018340775.1 of Taxus wallichiana var. yunnanensis. Classification (NCBI taxonomy): domain Eukaryota; kingdom Viridiplantae; phylum Streptophyta; class Pinopsida; order Cupressales; family Taxaceae; genus Taxus; species Taxus wallichiana. The sequence continues at coordinate 29,585,621 of CM031242.1, forward strand.
ATAACAACCTTTATGTCTTTGTATTCATTATATTCTCCTTCATAGATTGCCTCAATGTAGGGAAACTTATTTTATGCCAATTTATGTTTGTGACTTAATTTGTTGTCATAGTTAAAACATAAACCTTTTACATTATTCTCTTCAATTATTTAATGTTTTAACCTAGTCGGTTATGACATATGAGATATTGTCTCATATTCTAGTGAATGTGTCCTTCTCGGTGATGACCCTTTCTCTTTCCTCCGCCTACATGTACAAATACCATGGACTCAACTATAATACTTAGATTAAACATGTTAACATCAAGTTGTGTGTTATCCTTCAATCTCCCTAGGAACAAGTAATTTGTGTTTTCCTCTATGTTTTTCTCTACACACATTGACATACTCTAGAATTGTTGATTATAATCATTGGCAGGTCTTGTGTACTTCACTTTTACTAATGAGATGAAGTATTTCTTCATCACATAAATATTAGTGCATTTTTAATTCACCAAAATACCGACTAGGTAAAAGTAAGGTTGTTATTTTTCTTCTAAGCACATAACCACTAAGACCAAATGAATTGCTTAAGTTCCAAATAAAATGATGTCAATATCACATTTTTTTGTATGGAGTATAATGTATATCAAATAAATTATCCATTTTATTGATCCATGTACAATATCCTTTCTCATAAAAATTTGCATCTCCGCTTTTAGTAATAGGTTCTAAGCCCCCATATTAAAACAAGGAAAAAAATGAAGCTACAACATATTTAGATTTGGGTAGCTAAAAGATATCGTGTGACCAAGTTGAGAATTATTGGATTACTGTTAAATAATATAACTACCAATTGTGCATTAAATTATTTTATTGTTTTGTCCATATTGCCTTAAATCTCATTCAAATATTATTTTTATCCATGATTTGCAACTTTTCCTCAAATTACTTCACTAAATCAAAAACCATTGAATTAAAAGTTTCAAACTCCCATCTCTTCTTTGTTAGGTGTTCCTCCAGAGTGTTAGGGCATTTTCCTCAACCTCTATTTATGAAAAAACGTGATTGACCAAATTTTTATGGAATTATTTTGATGTAATGTCATCCTACAAGTCAAAAATGTAGAGAATAAACCCCTTCTATTTTTTAATCTTTTTAAAATGTAAAGATTTCATAAATTTCCAAAAAAATGGTCTATAGAGTAAATTTTTAGAACTCTAAAACCACAATAACTCTTTCCAATAGTATAAAAAAATGTCTTGAAATTTGGAGGTTATCTTCCTTCAATGACTTCAAAACCTTAATATAAAAATGCTAAATTTTTGCAATGGTTTATGAGATATAAGGGAATATCAAAAATTGGGATTTGAACCAAAGTATTCCCAAATCAAAGGGTAAGTGCATGGAGATGGGAGACAAAAAGGGGGTCAAAAAGGGACACCTTTTTCCTGAAATCAACGAAACCTGAACTTCATCGAATAATTTGGCATGTCTATGCTCAAAATTTGACAAATTGATAAGAATAAGTACCATAGAGCTCGGAATCTAGTTTCTAAACTACTTTTTTTTTTTAAATGGTTGAGATTAAGAGGTTCAAATGAGGTGCACACACAAAGTATGTCTATTGTGTAAAAAGATAAGAACCTATTGTGTGTGTCCCCACATTTTTGAGTTATATAAATATTTTTTCAAATCCTTTTGGTAGAAAGTTAGCTAAGACCGTGTAATATGAGCTCCGAGTAATTTTTCATAAAATTTGGATGAATATATAATTTTTAATTATTTTCAAAGTGCACATATCCCGAAAATGAAATATTTGTGTGTGCGCCCCCATAACTTTGAGAAAAAAATCCATTTTTTTGTTTTTTTGTTTTTGAGTGCATGTAGAATGGAGTTTAGAAAAAACCACTTCTAAAAAAAATGGATGAAAAAATCATAAATTGTGCACCAAAACATATGCATGGGTTTTTGCAAGAAAACAAGGCACTAGTAAATGAAATTATGGATGAAAGCCTTAAACTAATAAGATTTTATAAATAATTATATCATCATTAGGTAAAAGCTGAAACCGAGCTTGATATTTTAGTATAATTTATTTTTGAATATTATGTTTTAATGCACAAGATATTGGGGTGCACACGTGAAATTTAGATGTTTTTATTAAACATGGTTTTTTTTTATTAAGGGAAAATAGTTTTGAAGGGACTATACCCTGTATACAAAAGGGCTCAAAAGCCAGATAGCAAAGGTGAGAGAAACAACCCAGAGAAGGGCAAAACGGCCAACCTAAGAGGGCTCAACAGCCAAATATGACAATACATGTGAAGAAAGGATCCAAACGAACAATGATCCAAAAAGAAGCAGAAAAGATCAAAAAGCAACCAAAAGAGATTCAACATATAAAACTCTGCCAAAAAGTAGCTCCAGAACCGCCAGATAACAACAACTTCGCAGCCAAAAACAAGAACACAGCAACCCGTTACTTGATAGCCCTGTCAATCTTGGTCTTGATAGCCTGCAGCGACATGAAGAAGGCAATGGCAGTGGCCTGAGAGGAGTCTTTCATATCCGCCTGAGCAATTGCAATATCCCTTTTCTCTTTAGGGCCCCAAATGTCTTCATTAATCCCACTTAAACTACAGACACTATGAACATGTTGTTCAATGAAATTATAAATGCTTTTAAGGGCAGATAATATGCAGTCATTGCGACTTTTTGCATTCCCCATTCTGCCATCCAAAGACTGTAACTTCTTGAAGACTTCAGCAATAACCCCCTCTTCATCATCACTTTGAAGAATTCCTTTTCCCTTAGCTCTTTCCATATTTTTTATAGTCCCTTTGAGCTCTTGTATCTCCTTTTCTAACCTGTCCACTCTGTCCATCAATTCCTCCTCCTTGGGCTCCTCCATCAGGTTTACTGATATGCAGGAGGTTCTCAGCAAGTTCCAGGTCTTTGTGGCTCCTTAGGACCCGTTGAGAAGAAGGGATTTTAGCTTTTATGCTCTTGCTTTTCTTGCTGGAAGCAGCAGCTTCAATCTTCCTTTTCAGCAGGGGGAGTGGAAGCGGTGTGAGCAGGTGGAGGTATGGAGGAAGAAGGTGGGGTAGGATTCATGGGGGGCAGCTAGAACAAAGTGGCGATGGATCAGGAGGATAAGCCCTTGGTGCAAAGGGACAGCCCTAGAGTGGCTCTGAACTTCCCTAATTGATTTCTCCAGCGAGTTTATCAAATAGTGAGGAAAGATGATGATGATATTTCTACGAAAGTGATTAAGAAATATCAAATGTTTTTGAGGTATAGTCACAAATCTTCCTTCAAGAGTTACATACCTAACAACCATCCTAGCAAGCTCAGCAAAAGGCTCAGGAATCGATGCCACCTTGATGCCAGTAGTCACAAATTCAAGATTCTCCCCATCGTCCAGGAACTTCTTGGTCTCCACCTCCCTGTCCACCTTCTTACTAAAGAATTTGGTGCCCTCCAGGATGAGGCCCGTGATCTGGGCGATGAGCTCTTCCGTGATCTCAATCTCCATGTTATTGTATTTGACAATCCGATTCTTCCATCCCTGGGAGAATCTGATAGAAATGTCTTGGTCAAATCCTTGAATCCTTTCAATTAAATTAGACAGACCCCCAATTTGAAGGTAGTTCCAAAGCACCGTATCCTCTTTCCACGCCGGATTGTGGGTCGGTTCAGTTTTTCTATCACTATGCGGGATAGGCAGAGCTTTGATGTTGGTTTTTGAATCTTTCCTTTCTGTGAAAGCAGGTTTAATTATTATACCATACTTGTAATTATTGCCCCGCTCCTTGGCTTTCCTCCTATGCCTAGAAATGATGACATTCCATCTCACACATATCGCATCAATCATCCATATCTTATGTGATGTCATCATATTGTACTTGAGGATCCGCACATTAGCATCCATATTACAGCCGTTAGTGCTGATTTTCTCGGCCATGAAGATCATTGATTATGGATTTATTGATTTGAGTGGGCAGAACGTCCCCCCTAAGCCAAGTTTGAAAGGTATTAGTAACACCGAGGTTAGCCAAACTGTCATGCACCCTATTTCCTTCCCGATAGGTGTGGGTGATTTTAACATTTTCAAAGCTCTTGCATATATCAATAGCTTCCCCAATGAAATCTCTGATTGACCAGTTGGGGTGTTGCTTTTTGTTTAAAAGATTGATGATATTCAGAGAATCACCTTCAATTATAATATTCAGAATATTACAATCTCTGGTAAGTCTTATACCCCAAAGAGCCGCTAGGGCTTCAGAGTAATGATTAGTCTGCCTGCCCATTCTCCCAGAAAAATTAGCAACGAAATAGCCTCTTTGATCTCTGATGACTCCCCCTCCTCCAGAGTCCCCCGGATTGCCTTTTGAGGCCCCATCAAAATTGCTAACTTGTACAAATCAGTGGGAGGCTTAATCCATCGGACTGTGTTTCTATCTATACCATTATTATTCTTATTGAAGGCTGTGTGTAAGGGAAAATATTCCAATTAGTCAGGATGTATTCTTTCTTCTCATGGTAAAGCCTATTTTTAGGAGGTTTAAATCTAGCAATATCATCTTGCACAGCAATGATAATTTCCTTGTAGACTTTGTTACATGCCTTTCTATTGTTTCTGAAAATGTTATCATTACGAGCCTTCTAAACTCTCCACATAGTGTGGGGTAAAATGAGTTGCCACAATCTTTTCACCACACAATGCTTAAACGGAGAGTCCCATTGCTCCCAGGCCTGAAGACAGGTAAGGGGAAAATTCCATCTCTGATTAAACTTTGCAAAAACAAGCTGCCAAATTTTGGAAGCAAACTCACAATGGAGGAATAAATGTTTTATATCTTCTGCCTCTTTCTAACACATGCAACATCTATTTGGCATGATGAATCCCTTCTTGATGAGGTTTTCATTAGTTAGGATCTTTCCATTAATGATTAGCCATTTTAATAAGATCATTCCAGAAAAATTTCACTCTAGGGGTTAACTCATAAGTTCCCCATTAGAAATAAATAGAGCTTTTGTCATAAAAAATTAACTTTTGTCCCGAGAATCTAGAGGTAGAGATACAAGAGTGAATGATTTTTATCATGCCAACGAATTTGATTTGAAAACCAAACTTGGATAAGACCTCATCCATGAATCTCCAGGAGACTCTGTCGAATGCTTTATGCATGTCCAGCTTGATAGCCATCCCCTCCTTTTTACTTTTATCCATAGAATGTATAGTTTCATGAACCATGATAATTCCATCTTGAATAATTCTTCCCTGAATGAATCCGCTCTGCTGTTGTGAAATGATCTCCATAAGAATAGGTTGCATTCTAGTGGTGAGAATCTTTGTGAAAATCCTATATATAACATTAACTAAACTGATAGGCCTGAAATCTTTGAAGTCCTTTGCATCCAACTTTTTCGGGGCAAGCACAATGTGTGTATTATTTAGTTCTTTAATGAGATTTCCAGTTCTGTAAAACTCATTAACAACTTTCAAGAGATCTTCAGAGCATATTTCCCAACATCTTTGGTAAAAGTTAGCCGAAAATCCATCTGGACCTGGAGCCTTATCCCCTTCTAAAGCAAAAACAGCCTTTTTTAATTCCTCAATGGTGACAGTTTTTGAAAGACTTTTAAATCTCTCAGCAGGTATTAGATTATTAGGAATGGAGTCTAAGAGGAAAGAGGCCACTTGTTCATTGTAGGAGTTATTCTCAGTGAGGAGGTTCTTGTAAAAATTAAGTGCTTCCGCTTTGATGTCCTCTGGATCCTTAGTAATGTTTCCATTGCCTTTAGCAACCTCAGATATTCTGTTACAAGCTCTATGTTTGAGGGCTGTCAAATGAAAAAAATTGTATTCCTGTCGCCTGCTTTAAGCCAAAGGGCTCTAGACTTCATTCTCCAAAAGGATTCTTCATGGTTTTTATATTATGTAGATCCGAGAGGAGTTTTTTTTCCCACTGATGATCCTCTAGAGACATACCTTTCACGGAAACATTTAGCTCAAGCTCTTCTAGCTGTTGCTTAAGTTCTTTCTTATTTTCAAAAATGTTTCCAAAAACCTCTTTATTCCAAATTCTAATCTTTTGTTTAACATTCTTCAACTTCTGCAGAAGCCTGAATTGGGCCGTCCCTATGCCTTCCCAATACCACCACTCTTTAATTCTGTCCAGAATATCTTCATGCTCGAGCCACATTTTCTCAAATTTGAAATTTCCATGAAAAGGTTTTGTGCGATTAAATAAATTTAGGACAATTGGATTATGATCAGAGCCCGTTCTGGGGAGAGAAGAAAGATGAAAATTCTAATCCAGAATCCAATTGGCAGAAATAAGAGCTCTGTCAAGTTTAACCTGGATTAAGTTCTCCCCAAATCTTCTGTTGGACCAGGTAAATTGATTGCCATGAAGCTCTATGTCCATAAGATTAAGAGTCGAAATGAAGCCAACAAATTCTTCCATACCAAGGGAGAATTCAGAGCTTCCCCAAATTTTTCTCCTGGATTTAAAGGAGTATTGAAGTCTCCCATAACCAACCAGTTCATGTTTTCAACATTGCTTTGGAATAAGGTTAACTCTTTCCATAGATTTCTTTTACCAGTAGCAGTATTGGGCACGTAAATATTAGACAGAATCCAGCTATGATTATTTTCAAGACTTTTAAAGATAATAGCTAAATGGTTCTGGGAGGAGGAGAGTACCTTACCGTTAACAATCTTGGTATCCCAAAATATCGCTAAGCCTCCAGAAGCCCCTTGAGAATCAACATAGCAGCAGAGGCAGCGTTCTCCCAGAAATATCTTTTGCAGTCTTCAACTGCCTTACTTTTCATTTTAGTTTCCTGAATAAGAAGGATGTTGGGTTTGTTTGATCTTTTAATTTCCTTTAGCATTCTTTGCTTAGGCCCCCCATTGAGGCCTCTGACATTCCAAGAAATAACCTTCATTAAAAAAGTTTTGGAGATGCAGTTGCCGGATGGTTCAAAATTCTTTGTGTACCATCTGCAATTTCTTTTTCAGTCTCTTTTTCTCTTGCTTCTCTCTTTGATAGCCTGCCTTTTCTATATGTGACTCCAATATTTGCAGTTCTTCTAGTAGTGGCCCTTGTGATTCTTGAGGTGGAAGCTTCCCAACTTCCAATCTGCTTCTTTTTATCACTATAGAGTGATTCCGGACTTTCTTCCAGACTTTTTAGACCTCTTTTCTTTCTTCTCACTAAGATGAATCCATCATTATCACAGTCTGGTATATTTTCCTTGCTAATAGGGTAATTTCCCCATCCTCTTTTCCTGTGACAATATCAGTCTGTTTATCCAGTTTAGAAGCTAGCTCCTCCATATCAGTATCCTCTTTATCTTGGTTTAGATCTCGTGCAATGGATTCCAGATCCTCTTTGACTTTTCCTTGTCTCATTTTGAGTTTCTCCAGAGAGTTGTTTCTATTTAACAACTCTTGATGAGCAGTGGTTTTTTCCATCTCTTCTTCCATATAAGAAAGAGAAATGATAACTTTTTCATTTTCTTCATCAACCTCCATACTCAACTTTACTGGATTTGGTGTCAAAGTGTTCATTGCTGAATCCACTGACATCCCCTTTTGCTTTCTTCCTCTTTCGGATCCAGATCAATTTCCTGTTGAGTCTCAACCAGTTTCTTAGGTCTCCATAGTTTTCTATAAACCGGTGGCCTCTTCACCTTAAATCCTTTTTTCCGTTCTTTTAACCTGGAATGCCTCTGCAAACGTCTACTTCCAGTAGCTAGATCAGTTAGCGGCTCTTTATCAGCCTTATCCGTCTGTTTCTGTCTTTGAGCTTCAGATATATCTGAGGGTATTTCCAGCTTTTGTACTGTTTGTTCAGGGCATTTGCTGGCAAAGTGGCCTAATTTATGACATTTGCTACATCTTAGTTGGAAAGCTTCATATTCTATTTGTTGTTTCCATACTCCAAATTTGGACTGCAGAACAATGTGATCAGGAAGCTCTTGATCCATTTCAGTAGAGACACAGAACCTAGCAAATGCCAGTCTTGACCTATTTCTCATGGGCCCATCCAGCCCAATAGGTGAACCAATCGATTTGGCTACATGAAGGAGGATTTCATCATCCCATAAATGAAGGGGTAGCCCTGGGAGTCTACACCAGATGGGTATGGCATGAATGTTCTCAACAAATGGATTGAATCCAGGATACCATTTTTTTAGAAACAGTCCCATATTACCCAGACACCAGGGACCACCCAACAAGACCGAGTCAACATCAGATTGGAGATTAAAATGGGCCAGAAAAAATCCCTTTGCCATGGTGGTGATGATCAAATCCCCTTTTGGTTTCCATCTGTGAATGGCCCATTTTCTGATAATGTCCACATTGGGTCGTGACCCCAAAAATTTGCCGACTAGGGCCAGATTGGTTTTCTCCAGTGCCCTATGCAGACATCCGTCAAGCACCTATAAGTGGGTCACCCCTTCAGCATCTTTTGTACTTTTAAAAATCAGATCACATGCAGGCTGAGGCCCCACATTTTTGTCAGGAGGAATCTTTACAACATCCACCCAGGCTCTAGATCCAAAACTACCACCTTTGGTCGATTCTTTCTCTTTTACCGGTGCTTTAGCAGCTATTACGCAGTCCTTTGAAAGACATTCAGCAGCCAGAGCTGCTAAAACCGCGCTTTCAAAACCCTCACGCAGCCCTCCCGCATTTTCAAACCCTCACGCAATAAAGTAAAATTCTTATTAAACATGGTTTTAATCACATAGAACACAATCTAAACCTCTGGTTTGGAAATCCAAGGCAAATCCAAGCCTTTAGATTGGGTATTCCAAACCCCAACAAGATGAAACACGTGCGCGTTATAACACGCTTGTGTTATACGTGAGTGTGTTATAACGTGCTCACATTATGAATTTCTTAAAATAGAAAGTCAACCCCAACAAGACAAAAATAATATTTGATATTGGTCTCACTGGTCACATGTTTTTCTACAAATTCTGCACATTCTTATTCTTGTTAACAATTTTGTATAGTTTATGTGATATATAGATTGTTTTGTGAAATATTTAAGCATTATTTGATATATTTAAGTGTGTTTCGACAATTAATTATATTCCTAATAGTTACTAACATTTTATTTGAATTATTTTTTAGTGGTGAAGGTATTTTTGAGAATTATGGGGAGGAAACCAAAAAAGCAATCACTTGAGAAATTGCAAAAAAGGGACCGGATGAAAAAGGGTGTGAAAAAATAAATTGAACACGTCTTTAAGAGAGATTGAAGATGTTGCCAAAAATCGTATATCATCCAACAAAGCCAAGAAAGAATAAATAAAAAGAAAAAAGGGAGCGAATGTAAAAATACGTGAAAAAAGAAATCAACGCATGAAGATGAAGGTATGTCATCTCTTCCAAATGAAATTGATGATGAAGATGAAGGTATGTCATCTCTTCCAAATGAAATTGATGGTGCAACATATCTTCAAACACCAATTGAGTCAATGAATGATGATGTAATTCCAAGTTTAAACATAGATGTTACACTAGTTGACCAACCTATTGAAAACACACACTCTTTACCGAATTATGAAGATGAACAAAAATAGAAAATGAACAATGTTTAGATGATATTCAAAAATCAATTCCATTGAAATCACCGATTAAAATTTTGTGGAAAACACCCAAAATTTTACTTGAGATTGATGAAAATATTTTAAATCCAATGCCTAATAAGATTTTTCAACGCACTTGTAGAAGAAAAGCTAATCAAATATGGAAAACATATTTTAATGACTTAAATGAAATAGGTAGATGTCAATTATTTTTGAAATGATGAAAAATATTAATTATAGACCTACGATGAAAACCCTTGGTCTAAGAACATCTAAGATCGAAAGTGAAAAATCTAATGTAAAAAATCTAATTAATGCATACCAATCAATAGGTTTAACCTCATGTACCAAAGGTAGTAATGTTACTCAATGTGTTATTACATCGACTATAGTAAGTAAAGCAACAAAAAAATATCATTTAATTACAAAAACAAGTAGTGCACTAAAAATAAACAGGAAAACACTATACAAAGCTCTCAAGCGTTGTGAAAGAATTGAAGATACAAATAACAATGAATTATGGGAATTCTCTGGTAGACTTCCACGAAAAGACAAAGACATAGTTGATGAGTTAAAATAAAAAAAAATAGAATTTTGGAAAATAAATACAAGGATTTCACCTAATCAAAAAGATGTTTTAAAAAGAATAATTGGTTCTAGAAACCGTGAAGCACATCCTAAACATTTTTTGGATATGACACAAACACAATTTTTTAATAAGTTTAAAGAGGCTCATCCAGAAATACAAATTAGTCAAAGGTATTTTGAAATGCTAAAACCTTTTTATGTTAAAAAGTCACTCACATACTACTTGTTATTGTAGGATCCATATTGAATTTTTTGTCCATTATGATATTTTTGGCATATATGTGTTAATTTACATACTGAGAATATTTTCAAGAGTGTATGATAAATTTTTCACCTAAATCAGCAAGAGAATTCATCTCAAGTGTTTTTGTACAAGAGAAGAAGGACAATCTTTTTATAACAAATCATGTTTAGAAGGAACTTGTGATATTTGTGGTGGTTTGCAACGTTTGTAAAGATGTATACACACAAAGAATACACATGTAACTGGAATGAACTATTTAGTTTTGGAAAATACAATTCAAAGTGACATATACTTCAAAAGATGGTAATGAATCCAATAGGTGTGAATTAGTGAGTAATGAAATAAGTGCATCAATTTTTATCACTATGTTTCGAGAGAAGCTAGTGTATGATTATGCATGACATACACACAGAACTTGATGGTTAGATGAGAAATTCAGGTTATGTAAGGACACATTTCATCTTGGTACCATTGTTTGCTTGTTGATTTTACGGAGAACTATACTCTCTGACCACAAAATGAAGGGCAATCGCAATACTACTATATTCAGTTTTCATATTTGTACATATAGTATTCACTCATGCTCTCGACAAGTATAGAGGAAGAGAGAAATATTTTGAGGGAATACCATTTCTATATTAGTGATGATCATGGAAATTCATCAGAGTTCGTACAAGGTTGTTTCAAGATCTTCTATGGAAATTTGAATAACAGAAACATCATATTTGATAAACACATCATATGGTCAGATAATTGTACTTCACAATTCAAGAATGCACAAATGTTCTATTGGTTGAGAAGGATGCATAGGAAAAGTGGTGTTCAACATTTTGGAATTTCATTGAGGCCAACATGGAAAAGGAGAACATGATGGTGCAGGAGCATGTGTTAAAAGAGCCCTAGCAAGAGAAGAATTAAAGTACAAAGATGGTGCCAAGTTGATCGATGCAAAATCCATCGTGGAATGGTGTAACTCAAAAATGGGTCCAGGTAATGAGGGTAATTCTATAGTTCGTAGGTTTTTGATTGGTAGAAGAAGCTAATTTTACAAAATTTGAAGATTGCAAGTACACTAACGGGATCTAGTGAGTTGCACTCTTTTAGAAGTTCAAATGCATGTTCATGGACTATTTATACAAGGAAAATGGCATGATTTTTATCTTCATGTACGTATTCATTTTGGGATGAATGTGAGTCAAAAGAGTGGGTTGATGAATGGTGTTGTAGACAATTATATCCACTCGACACCTATCAACCTCCATGAGCTCTACAACTCACAGTGAGAGAAGCATCAATTGAATTTAACCATATATCAGATCTAGTGCAACCAGGTATTATATATTTGTATTATTTTGTAAAAATTTATAGTTTTTCTCATGTTAGGGAACTTATAAATGAATCAATTATTGAAACTAACGATCTTTTGTGTACAATGTGATGTAGGTCATGTTTTTACGGTTGTTACTGAGAAGAATAGAATAAAGAAGGAACAACTTATTATGTGTGTCATTGTGTTGAGGAAAAAACAAAATTGATAGCCCGATGGAGAAGGCCTAGAATATCCTACGAGGTATGTGGTTATTACTAGAACATGGCTAAGAAGATACGCAATAAATAATTCCAATGTGTGCTTGTTTGAGGACTTTGAAACTCATAGAAAGATTCTTCGTTATTCTCACCTATTTATTACATCTAATGTTCAATTGATTAAATATGGAGATAGACCGTGCAATAGGGTCTTGTGGAACGTTCATGATTCTGACCATGAAGCAATAATTGACACCCTAAAAATTAGATCAGACCTAGATGGTTCACTGGATTGAATTTGTACAAATGAAGATACCAAAACTTCCCTTAAGCCTACCAAGTGGCATACTTTCTCAATTCAAAGGTATGTTCCCTTAAGATTCAAGATATGCACATTTACATGAATTTAATTTGAATATTTAATTTGATTATTTTGTTTTTAAATTGTTTAGGTTTTAAAATTCTATTTAATTATTTACTAACATGTTTATGTAGGTTAGTGGTGCTAAAAAAACTTCCACCTTCACATGGTTGCAACTTTGTTAGTAGAGAATTTATTATTCTCGAAGCCAAGAGAAGTTAAGGAATGACAAATATTAGTTGTTCCTAATATTGATATTCCAAAATATGAACTCACTCATGAGACCTATCAGAAATATATGAGGTTTGTCCATCCTTATGGTGCAGAAGATGGTGGTATGAAGAATGGAGATAAGTTGTTGATGGCAGCTGATGTGGGAGGAAGCTACAAATTTTCCCGAGAATGCTTACAAGCTATACCTTTCCCTTGATGGATTGTCACCCATGAAAAATTTCATTGAGGTGCACCTTTTTCTCATTCTAAACTATCTTTAGGCCTCATCAACTGGTATGCCATCTTACAGGTAACCTCCTCCTCGATTCTTCTCTCATTAAGAAACAATATAGAAAATTAGCCTTGTTATTACATCTTGGTAAAAACAAGTTCCTAGGAGCCGAGGGATCTTTTAAACTTATCACACAAGCATGGGGAGTTCTCTCCGATAATACCATAAAGGCTACCTATGATGCCATGAACCCACCTTCCTCCAACCGTATTCCACAGGCACAACCCCACATTCCTCCAAATGTAATGACATTCTAATTCAGACACTCAATGATTCTGAATGTCCAATCCTACCACAGACCCTAGTAGTCCTCGATCCTTGGATACAGGGAGACACCATTACTTGGCTTCCATTTATAATGATAGAGATATTTGTAAATTTGTGTTATGACCTCTAAATCCGTATGCATTTCAAGTTGTTTGGAAACCAACAAGGGAAATTTGGTTCATATATCTTATTAGTATTGACAGAGAGTATTCAACTAAAAATGGCTCATCTGCTTCGTAGGTAGAACATTCAAAGAGATTCATCATAATTTCCATGTCGCCTGTTGCTATGATTGTAATTTCCATGTCGCCTAAGGCCTTGGAATATTTTGGTGGTAATGGCCCTCTGTTTCATTCCCTCAACTTTGTCTTTCTCTCTCAAAAGGAAAATTATGTGTAGCATTACCAATAATAGATTTCTTAATGTTATTATGGCAGAATGAGGAATGACTCTCGAGGATCATATTCATATTCGAGTGTATATCGTCAAAGAGGAAGCTCCCCTAAAAAATAATTTATCAAGTATGACATGGAAAATGAGAAAATCAAATGAAAGTTGTAGAATTATATTGCATGGGTAATGAATACTATCAACAAGACTAATATGGCTTCCCACTTTCCTTTCAATGTAATCCTTGTACCTTGAAAATTAAAACTTTGGAAGTGCTACTTAGTAACAACTAACAAGAACATGGTGAGCTCAATACATTATGGAGGTCAGGAACATGTGACATAAGGTGTCAAACATGGAAATATGAGAAATGTGAAATTTGTTTCAGAAAGGAAAAGAGAGTGAGATTGAGATTGAGATTGTGTGTGTGTGTGTGTGTGAGAGAGAGAGAGAGAGAGAGAAAGAATGAGAGGAAGAAAGAGTGAGAGGTTTTCCAATCCATTATTTTGTAAACTAGTATCTCTTGGCACCAAACGGACTACGCCAAAATGTCTAGGTGGCTTGGTAAATGCTTATGAAGGCTTTTTTCGGTGCGTAATGGTGTTGTAACTTCGGGCTACTTTGTCCACATGTAGTCCCTTAAGAGCCCTAAGACCAAAAAAAGGCTCTAAATTTGATGGGTGATTTCTCGATCTCCATGGAACCAGGAGACATCTTTCTAATCCTACACCTCCATGTCATGACACTCTACAAAATCCTATCTCATTTTCTCCATCTCCTTTTGGTTCTCTCGGTGTTCTATTGTTTACAAATGCACAAAATAATGTAGTTTAAGTCAGTGTAAGATCTGTCAAATGCAATATTTTGCAAATCGTATCTCATGGCACCAAATAGAGTGCACCATAAAATCTAGGTGGCCTATTAAATGCTTATGGAGGCTCCATTTCAGTCCAAGATAATGTTGTTTCTTTTGCGGCTACTTCATCGGGCGTAGTCCCTTAAGAGCCCGAAGACCAAAAATGTTGTAACTTCGACGGGTGATATCTCAATATCCGTGGAACCTAGATATGTCTCGTTTGATCCTACACCTCCTGTGGTGACCCTATACAAAATTATATCTTGGTTTTCTCCATCTCCTTTCATTTCTCTTGGTGTTTTATTGTTTGCAAATGTAAAATAGTGTAGTTTAAGTCGTCCACGATTTGTCACAAATGCAATATTTTGCAAACGGTGCCTCCTGGCACCAAACGGACTGCACCAACACATATGGGTGGCCTAGTAAATGCTTTTGGAGGCTCTATTTTGGTGCAGGATGGTGTCTTTGCTTCCGGGATACTTCGTCCGGGCATAGTCCCTTAATAGCCCAAAGACCAAAAAAATGTTGTAACTTCGACGAGTGATATCTCGGTCTCCATGTAACCTAGAGATGTCTCTTTTAATCTTTCACCTCTGTGTGGGGACCCTCTACAAAATCCTATCTCATTTTTCTCCATCTTCTTTCGGTTCTCTCGGTGTTCTATTGTTTTCAAATGCGCAAAATAGTGTAGTTTAAGTCAGTGTAAGATGTCAAATGCAATATTTTACAAACGGTGGCACTTGGCGCCGAACGGACTACACCAACATGTTTGGGTGGCCTAGTAAACACTTTTGGAGGATCCATTTTAGTGCAAGATGGAGCCATTTCTTTCAAGCTACTTCGTTCGGGCGTAGTCCCTTAAGAGTCCAGGAGACCAAAAAATGTTGTAACTTCTACGGGTGATATCTTGGTCTTCGTGGCACCTAGATATGTCTCAATTGATCCTAAACCTCCATGTGAGGACCTTATACAAAATCCCATCTCGGTTTCCTCCATTTCCTTTTGGTTCTCTCGGTGTTATATTGTTTGCAAATGCACAAAATAGTGTAGTTTAAGTCAGTGTAAGACTGACAAATGCATAGCTTATTTAAAGAAGATAATGTCTCATGTGATCTCCATGATAATTCATAGCTTCTTTAAAGAAGATAATACAAAATAGGGTGCTCGATTGGAGGAGGAACATCATGAAATAAGATAATGTCTCGGGTGATCTTCAATACTAATAGAAAAATTTGTAACTATAAATTACATAGCTTGAAATTTCAAAGATCATCTTGTCTAGAAACTATTAAGGCACAACATTTTCTCCTTCTGCATCCTTAACGATGATTAGAAAGTGATTTTAGATAATATAAATGTAATAACCAACCGGTGGAATTACCTCTTTAGATATCATTGGTAGGTTAGAATCATCCTAATTAAATAGGTCCTTTAAGATCTCCCTATATACATATTTTATGGCCACCATCGCAACACAAAAATTAATCTCAAAGGAAATGGAAGAAACATAAAGAATATAATATTTATATATTATAGATGTAATGTGAAATCTTAAGTATATTGAATGTTTTGAACACTTAATGTAAAATCTTAAGTATCCTGACAACATAGCTCTTTTGTCTCTCGTTTTTCTCTCTTTTTCTCTCTCACACTTTCTCTCACTCTCTCACACTCTCATTCACTCTTTCTCTATCTCTCGCTCTTGCATTCTCTATCTCTT
The DNA here is from genome assembly GCA_018340775.1 of Taxus wallichiana var. yunnanensis. NCBI lineage: Eukaryota > Viridiplantae > Streptophyta > Pinopsida > Cupressales > Taxaceae > Taxus > Taxus wallichiana. Next base: position 29,601,675 of record CM031242.1, read on the forward strand.
TCTCTCACCCCCATGCTCTCTTTCTATTTGTATCCCTCTTACGGTCCCTCTATCTCTTTCTCTCTCGTAGTTACAATTTTATTATTAGACTTAATGTAATATTTTGTTATCTCGGTGCATACATTTCATTTGAACTATTGAGATTCCGGGAAGTGGATAACATTAACATTGACATTATATTATTATAATTGATGGCATTGAATGATTATATTACAACTTGGAAAATTTGAAAATTAGTTACATATGGATTTTAATTCCCATGTTTAAAACATAAAATAAATTAACACTAATAATACATATTAAAATAACATACATACATGATATCATACTAATACACTTACATACAAGTTTTAAAACAATTTTTTTGCATATATTATATTGTTTCAAAAATGCTTGATAGCATACAAATTTGATCGAATCGATGTCTTAACAAAGCCAATTAGGCATATACAATGATATACATAGAAAAAACATAAATTCATATACATCTTCGCCAATATGCCATGAAGGCAAACAACAAAATCCATATACATCTAAACTACGAGACCCTATCATCAAATAATTTAGTTCTCTTTGGATGCTTGGAAGATGACTCAAGCATATCAGTGGAATTCCCCCTCTTAGTTTTCTCATATCTCCCCTGCTCATAGGATGCTTGTAGATCAATATATTAATATAAATAAACAACATACCCATTAGTATACAATTAATGAGATATATAAAATGACACTACTTAAAAATAAATACTTACTGTTATTTGATGATTAATGTCAATCATCCTTTGCTTCTCAATATCATCAACATCAGTACCATATGCACAAATTGGAGTAGAAAACTCCTCCTATGGAAACAATGATGACAAAAATTAGAATACATATGTGAATTTATTTAAATAATAATAAATGAGTAGAAAACTCCTCCTGTGGAAACCATGATGACAAAAATTAGAATACACGTATGAATTTATTTAAATAATAATAAATGATTTTATTTAATATAATAAATTGTTTATATAAATAACTTTACCAACACATATACTTGTGTAAGAGGGACGAAATAAGCTATGGCCATATCAACTCTGATATCTAATGATCGACAAATCTCAACAGACTTTAATGATGTCATCAACTAAAATAATAATAAAACTCACATTAGTAAATTCATATGTTAACTATAGTTCATGTTCTCTTCATGTATATGATTAATAAAAATAATAAAACTTACATTAGTAAATTCACCAAAGATGCAAACCCATACCGTCATTCACTTGTGAAGAAGGGAACATGACATTGGATGCATACTTTGACCACTGTAATTTTATATAAGACAAGACAGGTATCTCTTTAATTTTCATTCACAATTGATTAACATGGTTCATTATAAGATTTTGTACAAAATATATATTCAATTGCAACTAATTTCATGTAAAATTACCTAAAGGTCAATACCAAATGTCGAATCCAATATAGAATCTACGATGATAATATTCTGCAACACATAATCATGATGTGCCTCCTCCAATCGAGCACCCTACTTATCCTGTGGAGTTGTGTCATGAGGTGTGGATATGTCGGTGAGAATTTGGAACTATCTCGCTATGTTTTGCATCTGCTACATCAACCACATACGTGCATATGCTCCCACAAGCATGACACTCTATAATATATGATGTTTTCTCCCTAGAAGGACTAGCCTCATCACCATGGGAGAGATGAGTGTCATGATAAAGCAGTGAATGAGTTAATGATCTAATGGAGTCGAGGGTTTGAACCTCCACTATCTCCATCACAACAGAAGGGACTAAAACATGTTGAATAGGAGGGTGAACAATGGGCCTAACTAGATGGTTTTGTAAATGATGTGCCCCCACCCTATCTGTGTAGAGCCTTGGCCTCTACCCTGAAAATATCTAATGTCATAATAGTTAGGTATTTCATTGAGGATAAACTCACAATAGAGTTTCCTTAAGAAATATTGGGGCACCTCAAAATTATTACAAGGTGGTTGGTCAAAAACCATCCACCACCTATCCCAAAAATTGTTTTTAATCCCCTCGTGATTGCACCAGTGTATGGGGAATCTTCTACAATCCAATCGTAATGGTGCATTAGTTTTGGGATCTATAAATAATGCACACAATTTGTCCTTTGTGATTTTTTTATTTTTCACCACATCATAGGACAACTTATCTAAATAAAAATTGTAGCAATTGTTTTTGAAACTATCCCATGTGTTAATTTATCTTACCACATTGTCAATATTGGATAATAATGATCCTAATGATGTGGCTAGGTTTTGACGGTGAGGATTTGTGGCATTAGGGTTGTTTAAAGTTTCTATGAAACCCTGAATTTACAATTTCCCCTAAAATTTGTTGTTGGGTGTTAGGAGGATGCTTGGAAATAGAAGGGGGTGTTCTAGGGATGTTTTTTCTTCCTCTTCATTTGGGGTTGGATGATGGGATTGATTTGGAGGTAAAGAAACATTTGAAAATGAAAAAAAATAACAAATCAACAATTATCTAAAAAAAAAAAATTTACAAAGAAAAAAACCAAAATCAACATTGATTGACCTTCTTCGCTCTCCTCCATCATCGATTCAAGGTGCCCAGAGTGTCAAGGATGCAAAATTCTCTAAAACACGAGTGTGTCTTTCCTCATTCGCGTTTTGGCTGCCTTTGGTTTTTTTTTTGTTTTTGCAAATGAATAGCTCTCGGGTTTTGACTGTTTTTTATTACAGTCAAAACGTGAGCCCCAAATTGCCTATTCACATTAAAATGTGCCCGAGCCATAACGCGAGCATGTTGTGGCAAAAATGGACTAAAATCATATTTGTGTCCACTTTTTAGCCCCCCATATTTTTGCATAGGCCCCAAATCTCTAATACAACTTGTAATGAAATTAATTGGATAGATAATAATAATAATATAAGAACAATAGGTGATAGAAATAAAATTATAACCTTATAGTATAAATAGAATCCACAATATGATGTTCAAGTACTAAAAATAACTCTTATATACCCTAGTTAGGTTATGTCTAATCCAAAGGCTGACTCGACTAATAATATGAAAACATAGAGAAATGTGATATGATAAGTTAATAGATTATGTTAGCCACAATTTGACCATACATGTCCCAATACACATTATAGGATAATGGTGTAGTGAGTCCCTTCTAACAACATAATCATTATGCTACTTAGATGTCCATGGAGTCATGAGATGTTTGATGTCCCTTCCACATTACATAGGTTCTCAAAGTATTTACACAACAACATGGTTGTCATCATTTTGTGTGTTTATGATATGAGTGCCTTATTAATCCTTTCTCATTGCTCACTTTGACTCCATCCCAATTGAAAGTTTCCATACTAGGACACAACCTTCACATCTCATTATTTATATTCTTGAAGATATTCCTAGATAGACTTTGTATCACATACTAATATATCCTCATCATAAGCATGTTGTAACATCTACTCGCCTTAGATACACCTTGTGATACATATCCTTACATGACACATAGTAGTTAGGAAAAAACCTTACAAGTGTGACCCACATGGGACACTAATGCACACTCTCCACATATAACAAAATTTTAAGATTACTAAGAGTAATTAAGACCTATGACATATATACACATAGGCTATCGATGTTGATATTTAAAGATACTTTATTACATATGGATACATCTTAGGTTTAGACAATATTTTTACCATCTCTATTCTTGTTCTTTTGAGTCATACACACCCCATACCCCCTTATAAAAACATCTATACAAAACTACCCATGGTTAGATCATGGGATGTCCTCATATGTTCTCCTTACTCAATTTTTGAGTGTAATAACTTGTACATAGTCGATTTCATACACATCCTTCTCATATCCCACCACCCTTGTCATTTAATCAAAATTACTAATAATTTTACTTAATTTCCCTTATTTCATAACTAGGGAATCACATGATGCAACACATTTCACATATTCAATGTAAATGTTGAGGGAATACCTATTACTCATAAATCTACCTCATCTCTTATATTCTTACATCCCGTGCCTTAAGGCCATTATTACAAATTCAATTTGGAATTTTAATATGTCTCATTATCTTATATGAGAAAATCACAAAATCAATATAATATGACAAAAATATAATACCATGAGCAACATGTGACTTTCTCATTCATTGTTTAGACTTAAGCATCATTATTATTTAAATTTAACACTACATATCATTTATCATTGCGTACTTGATCCATATAATAAAAATAATATGGTTGCATATACCTTAATCCACAAACATTGTGCATGTACTTAATGGATTCTTATTCCTTCTACCTTGGGAAAAAACCACCACACTTGGGACATGCTTACACGGGGCATTTTACATACTAAACCAAAATAATATCATATCAATTACATTGTGTATTTTCTTACAACCCTATACATGTGGGTATACCTAACACATTAAGGGAATACCTACACAGGGGAATTCTACGTACTAATCTTATATAGATAAAATCCTTACGTACTTATTCCATTGGTGATACAACACTCTCTTTTCTATCTTGTATCGTATTATATCTTATGGAAAGTTCTATATTATACTTCATTTGATGATCACCTTATTTATATTTAGACATTATTAATTTGTTTCATGCATACTAATGACTAGTCATTTTCTTTACTAATCACTTGTTACATATTGTTATATTGATATGACTTCTAGTGGTCATGGGCTCTTGGTTTTATTTATTGTACATTACTTCATACATCATTCATCTCTTAGATTTGCATTATCCGATTCATGTGTGCTTTTATGCTCATGGTTTTTTCCACACAATTGTATGTTTTTGTGCTCATGTTTTCTTCCATGGACTTTTATGTTTATATGCCCATGTACTCTTCCATACAGGTATACTCTTGTTTTCTTCCATGAACTTGCATGATTTTATGCTCATGATTCCTTCCATACACATGTATTTTTATAAGCTCATTTTTTCTTCCATGTACATGTATGCTTCTATGTTCTTGTTTTATTTCATGCACTTGTATTATTCTATGCTCTTGTTTTTGCCCATGCACATGTATGTTTCTATGCTCATGTTTGCTTCCATTTGTGGGTATGATTATATGCTTGTGTTTTTTTCCATGCACATGTATGCTTCTATGCTCATATTTTCTATATGATTGTTTTTTATAGCTCTTGAATTTTTCTATGCTCTTGTGTGTGTCATTTTTTTATATGTTATTGGATGCTCTATTATTTTTTTCTTTATGTACTTGTATACTTTATGCTTTTTTCTCACATGCCATTATTTTCACTATGTGTTTACTTCTTAACTTGTATGTTTTATGCTCAATGAAATATTATGCATGCCACCCATATTATTTCTTGGACACATTGGTGCAACATCTATATATTGGAACACATATTTTAGGTCATAATTCTTGATCCACTTCGTGTAGACATGCATAGCTTATGAATTGAATTGTATATACAAAAATATCTTATAAGATACATTTCTTAGACATAAAATGCTTACTATGTATACTTTATCATGTCCCATTGGTTGATGTATATTTCGATATATATCATACTCATGATACATTTATTTTTATGATTTTATCCTAGCACATTGGTGGATGCATATTTTGATCTATCCCATGCTCATGATGCATTGCTTTCTATTAGCACGTTGGTTAAAATATATTTTTGATATATGTCATGTTCATCATACATTTATCATTAAATACATTTTCCATGGCACATACTTGATTTATAAACAATTAACATCTACTAACATTAGTCAAGTCATCATGTATTATAATTTATCTCTACTTTATGGAATAGTTTTCATGTCATGGCATAGGTCTCAATGGATCCATTAGGTTTCAAGTCACATGTTTATTTTCATTCTATTTTACCTATCACTATAACACTCTTAGATATTAATTTATATATGTTTATGATATGCCTAACCATGATATGATAGCCACTATTTCAAAAAATACCATATATGATGCACATTTATTTTATCACCATGTTTAGTTTATATGCTATATATGTGTCATATCATTAATGCTTTGGTTATATACTAATTACAACTAATTTTTTTTATTTTGAGATAAGTTATACTTTACACCATCCCTCATCTCAAAAGGGGGGAATATTATAGTATTTTCTAATATTTCACACAAATCATAGCCAAAGTGCTTTAGAATACAAAATGTGATGGTTTTCACACAATTATGTAGAAAATATTTCAGATCCTACACATTGGCATTATTTTACATATATCAAAATCCTATACAAAATAGTAATTAATAGGATCAAGTGCTACATATGGACCAACATGCTCAGATGCTACTACTAGTAGGCTCAAATGCTAAGTGTTCATATATATCATTCATATACTATTTGATCGCAATGTGAGAAAACATATTCAATTTTATGGTGTGGGAGCACACTTTCTCATTCTTACATATATCACACCCACTAAAAGGTTTTATATTTTATCCTCCTTTTTATTTTAATCCAATAATTTCATTACTAGATTGAAATGGGGTAAATATTAGTACCGAAATTTGGTCCTTAGGAAATTTGCAATAATCATTTGGAATTTATCTTGGTTTCATCCCATGTATAATTTATTGGCTAAATAGAAAGGCATCATGCTCAATTCCCACACTCTAAGTTGATTAGGTCATGAATTTCTATTCATATTAGTACCTCTTGAACTAATACACCTTGTACATAGCAATATTAAAACTCGCATGTATTCACCTCATATATCTAACTAGGTATCATCCTAAGCTTATATCGGTTCATTTTCCTAGGAAGGTTTAGCCAAAATATTTATCCAAGTCTGAAAAACCTATCTATTGTATTTTCAATGGTCATATTTTCAAATGCACAAGTTACCTTAGTCATCTTAGGGTCGGTTGAGTGGAAAATCATTCACACAATTCACCTATATAAACATATGCACTCTAGCCTATTAGTGGCACCAAGGGATCTCTTATTCATACACATTATAAGGAAATTTGGTCCCTGATTATTGAAGCACAAATTCCTTATACCACACTATAATAAGCTAAAAGTATGAATAAATAATATTTTTCTACCCTAGATCACTCTCATATACTAAGATTGATGTCAAAGTTTATTTCCACATGTTGAAGGCCTTATTAAAGCTTGAAATTTACATTATTTATGCACATTCTCACACATGTGCTAGCAAGAAGAACTACATTGTCCTAAGGCCCTTTCGAGGTACTATTTTGTAAGTAACATTCATCCATCATGGAGATTATTAAGGTAAATTCAGATTATCAAACTAATCACTTTTATGTCACAAAGTGATGAGTGAGGGTTTCTGTTGGGCCCTAGAATATTGGCTAAGTACAAGAAGGCATGTGGGTGCACGGGACCTAGTTAAAGAAGTGTGTGTGAGGTTGAAGGTGTGTAGGGAAGGGTTCTAGCAGGGTTTTGTAGAACACACGGCGTGTGCGAAATGAAAGACAAGTTTTGTACTTAGCCATATTTGGTATCCCATGAAGCACACGAGAAAAATTTGATCCTTCTAGCATGTGGAGTGGATAAGGTTCCATCCTAACGACTGAAGGATCAAAAAGGGAATATTCCATGCATGTGATGGAAGGTTGCAAAAAGAACATCATTGCACAGAGTGGAGAGCTCGAATCAAAGGAGGCATGCTCCATTGGAGGACCACTTGGACACTTGGTGACTGATTTGTTACCTCAAAAGGCATGGTGGTGAAGGAAAAAGGGCTATATATTGAAGGGTGTGGATGGTAGAAAAGGGCGATGGCTAAGGGTGTGAAGAGAAGAGATGTAGAGAGAATAGTGTGTTGGAAAGAGGCAAAGCTCTGTAGAAATACCATGGAGGATTCTATGGGTTGGGATTAGGAAAAATAGGAATGATGGCACATTTAGAGGGATGGGTCTACATTCTTCTTTGTAATGTGATGAACATAGTGTAGTTTTGATGCATGAATTTGCGTTGTATGTTTATATGGGTCTGTTATGACCTCAAGGGATGTAATATGGTTATTGAACATTTTAATATGAATATAAGACTCTGTTTTAAATCATATATGTGTTCATGAGTATAATCGTTGTGCATTTCCTTTATATATTAACCATTTCTATATTATTTTTATTATTTCTCTTCTATGGATGCATTGATGTTATAACTCATCCTAGGTTCTCAGAAAGATGCACGGTTCTTTTCTATTAATTTTCACTTGATTATCTATCATAAGATGATGTATTCTCACAAGACTCACATAAAGGAGAGGCTCAATGCCCGTACATGCCTCGGGTGAGTACCCAATGCCCATTGGGTGATAGGTCAGTGCGCACGGGATTTTACTATTAATCTAAGGGTATAAAAATGACTACATCTTGGTTCGTTGTCGGGACCTCTTTTCAAAGTTTTGAGAAATGGCATACATCTTTGTCCCTGAGATACGTGATGACAGAACATCTAACCTTGGAAAGTGTTGAAACATGGTTTAAGAGCATGGAGGACAAGTTTACTCAAAGATTTAGCTCGGACCGAGTTGATGCGCGTAGATAGGTAGAAGAGAACCTATACCATGAGTTGTATGAGACATTCTTCTACTATTTTCCAAAGTAGAACTATCTCTGAATGGCTTTCAAGCATATGCATCCAGATCGATCTGGTATTATAAATAGTGCATATGGACCCAAGATGACTATTAGAGACCGCATGATGCAGATCGACTTGGATGTGTGTTGTTTATCACTGGTGGAAAGGAGTGTTGACTAGTTATACTCTAGAATATGCCATTTCTACATATTCTTACCCAGAATTTGTTGAGTTTGAGTTCTAAGGGAGCCTAGAGGCTCATTTTTATGTGTTATTCCTTTGGCTATAAAGATCTTGGTCATTACCCTCAGTTTAGAGGCATTTCCCATAGTCGGCTAAGCTTCTCTTAGTGTTGGGAGAGAAAGCTAGGGTGGAGGAAGAAGGCAAAAATTGTGGCCGAGAAGGAAAGGCAGAGAGACGACTCAAGTATAGCTAAGCTCGTGAAAGGGAGATGACTATAAAATGTGAGGTTGTAAGTGTGATGGATCTATAGAGGAAGACGTTGTGGGAAGGATTTGAGGTTCACGCAGAGGACGTGGAACCTAAGCAGTCTGCACTACCCCATCTTGGAAAGCATGGGAGAGAAGCCCTTCACCTTCGATGAGATTTTGTTACATGGAGAAAGGAGAGTCATCAGCGCGCATCTAAACCCACCTTGTGACCAACCCCTGGCACTTGGTTTTACTGAGATCAAAGAAGGAGTATTGCTAACCCAATTGGTATCGGTGGGAGTAACCGATCTACACCCAGGATATATAATTTCTCATTTGGAACATCCATGGCTACGTAATCCATTCCGGTATTTGGAGGAATTTTTGGACAAGGTGCAAGTACGCAAGGTTTGGGTATCGCATCTGGGAGTGGTGTGGGACACACAAATGGTAGTGGGACAATATCATAGACCATTGGTGTGTAGTTCAGTGGGACATTGGGAACACTTTGCACGACCATTTTAGGCCATTTTTCAACTATAGGAGGTGGATCTGGTTGATCAGGAGGAATAGGACCTGGTGGATTCAGTGGATCTAGTGGATGAGGAAACACCGGAGGGAACCAAGGCTCTGGATCAAGAGGACAAGGGCCTCAACCACCTCCACAAGTATTCTTTGAGATGTCTTTGCACTTACTAGAATATAGGGGTATTGAAGATGTTGTAGAGCATGTGCATAAGTTTGAATTACTATGGTGCGTGAAAGGGATCACCACCCGGAGCAAAAGGCAAGTCGGTTTGCAACAATGTTGCAAGGACGTGAGCATAGTTGGTACCAAAAGTATGACCCCCATCAGATGGTTGAAGACTACACTGCGTTAAAGAATGCTTTCCTAGTAGAGTTCCATATCCCTAAGTTTGAGCAGAAGAGCATTAGTTCCCTAAAAGAGATCCAACAGGAAATGGCAAAAGTGTGTGGGAGTATGATGCACATTTCAAGACTCTCTTGTCTAAACTATCTTATGACATTCATCCTTATCAACATGCTCAGTGGTTTTTTGGAGGATTGATAACATCGTTTATAAAATCTCTTGTCACACAAAACTTTCATAGACCCGTGTGAGGCATTGGAAGCTTCCTTGAGTGCCGAGGCTGTTGGGAGCATTAATACTGGTGTTAGTCCTTTTCTAGAGGCTCAAATTTCTACAATGGCCAAGCAGTTGGAGAAGTTATCTGCAAACTCAGCACATGAGGTTCGTAGTGGGCTTTGGTGTACAGACTATGAGGTGGAAGGGCATGCAAAGGATAGTTTCCCTCGGAAATTCGGTATGCGCTATGGCGAGACTGTGAAATTTTCCATGGGGATCATGATGCAAGTATATGTCCTCTACTATAGCGCACAATCGCAAGAATTTTTATTTCTATTGTAAGATTTGTACCTCTACGACCCATGATACCAAGGATTGTAGATTGATTGATCATATCCATGATGTTATTGATCTTGGTGTGCGCCAAACTATTCTTGCAAGTAGTTCCAAGGATGATGATCGTCGTTATGAAGGGCATGCAAATTGAGGAGTGTGTGGAAGAGTTTTTTTGTGGTGGAGGATTAAGTGAATTCCCTTGAGGAACCTATTATAATTTTGGATCTATAAATCATTACAAACGTGAGTGTCTTGATATGTTACAATTCTCATGGTGTGGAAAGAAACATAAGTACGAAGAGTGTCCAAAGATTTTGAGCATATGAACCAGAAAAGTGGAAGGACAAAGGTTTTGGGATGGTAAGCATCAAGAATGTCAATTCACTATGGATGCCAAGAGCAAGCACATGAGTCAAGGCTAGAACTTGTTCGGTGATGATGCGAGAAAAGGTCGCATGTGCCGGGAGATGCCAAGACAAAGGACACTAGTTTCAAGAGAGGAAGTGGTACATGGAAAGTATCCAGACCTCGCTCATCGAAGGAGGTGTATCAAGAGACTATGGACATGATTCAAAGTTTGCAAGGGGAGATCCAATGTATAAAGGAGCAATCAAAGTAGTTGGAGCAAAGAAAGAATGTCGAGGCTCCAAAGGATAACTGATGGAAGTTAAGGAAGTATGTAGGATGTTAAGGAAAGAGAATATTATTCCCTTTCTAGGAGAATGGCTGAGGGAGAAGGTACCACATGCCAAAGCAGAGCACAAAAGGTAGGTTTTGCATGCAAACCTTCCTCCTCACAACCTTGACTATGATAAGGAGATTACGTTGAATGTGGTTGTTGATGGATGGCTTCTGAGTAATATCCTCATCGATACGGGAGTAGAGGTCAATGTTATTACGTTAGATGTCTGACATAAAATGGGAAGGCCCACATTATAGCCATCTTTGAATGTGTTATATATGGAAAAAAATACTAAGGTAATGCCCATTGACATCTTGAAGGATGTAATTATCATGATTCAAGGGGCCAAGTTCACTGGAGACTTCGAATTCTTGGTGCTCACTAAGTCCAGCATTACTTGGGCATCCATGGTGTTACAAGAAAAATGCCAACCTACAGTTTAACAAAGGGTATATCAGCTTTAAGAACAAGGAAGAAAGGGTGATCATTCCTTTAACATATGGGAAGTCAGCGCCCTATATTGAGCCCTTAGGAGAAGAATTCCTTGAAAAAATCTATGTGTGCTCCATCAGAGATCCTGAGATAATTCATCCCACGGAGGGATTCACCCAGTTTGAAGATGCTCAGTCCTTGAGTGATACCACTAGTATTGCATGCGCACAATTTGGTGCATGGGAATTATGAGTTGATCGGGTGATAGTTAAGAGGATCTAGTAACAAGGGTAACAAAGGCATGCTCAGTCAAGCACCTAAGAGGGAAGAATTTTTCAAGTTACTCGAAGGAGCATACCCTAAAATTTTTTGCGGAAAATGGAGGCTCAGTGGAAGAATGAGGATGAGAGAAGAGGAATGATCGATTATAACCTACTCAGAAGAATCGTAGCGCCATTGGTGGGATACACATTAGGAGAGCCTCCTAGAATCACCCGAGGTAAGAATCACATTATCTGTAAGGTTATCTAGGAGCAATGCGCCCACAATAATACAAGGCTACCATGGTAAAGAGACCACCTCATTTCATATTCAAGCATGCGAGAAGGCCTGGATGGGAAGCACAAAAGCTTTAACGCCTTTTTTATGGGTGCATAAGTTGTATTCCACATTACAAGTTTGTGTGCATGCATGGTATATTCATTCATAAATGCGTTGTCAAATAGGTAATTGGCAGTAGTTGGTGGCTGATCTCATTCAATCTTTCAAGTATAGGAGTATAAAGCCATCAATGGATAAGGCATTGCAAGTAATCAAGCGCCTTACGATGGGAGATAGTGTTATGGTTGAGGATAGGCTACTAGAGTTCTTTGGGTGGTCATTATTTGGAGACGTGCCTCAATGAATAATAATTAGAGGAAGTACAACTTGAGCGCATGTGCATGGAAAAAGAAAAAGGAAAATGGTCTATGTAGTAGACGGAGAAGAGATGGAACTTTAGATGTTAACCATTCTGAAGGTACATGCAAAGTCATAGATAGTGCTAATGAGTGAGCACACGCCTACCATGAGCCCTTGGAAACAAAGAAGGCTAACATTGGGACAGATATGAAACCTAAGGTAGCTATCATCAAGGACTATTGGCTAGAAAAATAAGTTTCAAAGGTCATTGATCTATTGCATGAGTTCCAAGATTTGTTCCCTTGCGGGTACTATAAACTCAAAGGAGTTCACCATTCCTTAGGGGAGATGAAGATCAAGTTGAAGGAAGGTGTACACTCGATTCAGAAGAGGCCTTATCGGATGAATCTGAATTTGCGCGTACGGGTCAAGGAGGAAATAGACAAGATGATAGCATATGGTATCATTGAGGTAGTGGAAGAATCAGAATGGATAAGCCCAATGGTTATCAATATTAAGAAGGATGGGAGGATAAGAATTTTTGTTGACTACAGGGATCTGAATGCAGTATGTGTCATTGATCCTTTTCTAACCCCCTTTACTGAAGATATTTTGGAGGGATTAGTTAGACGTGAAGTCTACTCTTTCATGGATGGGTTCTCAGGGTATCACCAAGTTAGGATTGCAAAGGAATACTAGAGAAAGACAACTTTCTCCACTAAATGGGGAAGTTTTTCCTACATAGTTATGCCTTTTAGATTGAAGAATGCACCTATTGTGTTCTCGCGCATCGTGGTATAAGCATTTCTAGACTTCATCCATAAATTTCTTCAAGTTTACCTAGATGACTGGACTATGTATGGATTAGTGAAATACCATTGTGACAATTTGAGGTTGATGTTTGAGAGATGTCAACAATTAAGGATATCCCTCAACATTAAGAAATGTGTCTTTGCTACTCCATTTGGAACCTTGTTAGGACATTATATGCAAAGAAGGCTTACTAGTAGATCCCACCAAAGTTACAGTTATTATGGGATTAGGGGATCCTACTAGTCAAAGTGTAGTGGATTCCTTGGGAATACGGGTACTACAAGAAATTCATCAAGGGGTATGCCAAGATCACCGCCCTTGGAGGAATTGCTAAAACACAAGAGTTCCTTTCATTGGGGAGAGGCGCAGCATAAGGCATTTGACACTTTGAAGGATAGGCTTGTCATGGTGCCCATATTACATTTTCCTTCTTGGGATAAGCCTTTCCATGTGTATGTTGATGCCTCAAGAATAGCTATGGGATTAGTACTAGCACAACTGGTGAGGAAATTGTTGATCATCCCTTGTGTTTTGCAAGTAGAAAGTTGACACCAACGTAACAGAAATTACACAACCCGCAGAGCGCGAAGCATTATCTATGATCTACGCGTTGTACAAGTTTAAGAAGTACCTATTAGCATTTATATTCTACACGGACCACATGGCTTTGAAATACTTAGTCAACAAGCCCATTATGCAAGGGTGCATATGTCGTTGGGTCCTATTATTCTAAGAGTTTGAGTTCACAATGGTTGTAAAACCAGGAAAAAGTAATTCATGACCTGATCACTTATCAAGAATCAACTCAGGGGAGGACTCGTAAATAATTTAGGACACCATGCTGAATGTGCAACTATTTAGGTTGTGACACATGCCCTCGACTTGGAAGATATCGCAGTGTTCTAAAAAATAGGTATGGCGCTCGAAGGGATGAAGGCTCTGGAAAGGAAGCAGTTAGCAATACGCGTTGCACCCTACATGTTGATTAGTGGAGACTTGTATAAGTTAGGTCATGATGAGGTTCTATGTCGATGCGTATTGGAACATGAGCACGTGGCAATTATGGAGGAAGCACATGGTGGGATTGTAGGAGGAAACTATGCAGGAAATTCTACCACATGGAAGATTTTACTAGCAGGGATTTAGTGGGAAACCATCTACCAGGATTGTATTGATTTTTGTAAGGCATGTGATCATTTCATCGGTTCCTTGGAAAACCACGGGAAGAGGGATGAAATGCCCTTGCAACCAATAGCTAGCATTGAACCATTTGAAAAATGGGCAATCAACTTTGTAGGACCAATTTCCGGTCGTGCAAAGAATTGGTTCACTTAGTATATCATTACTTGACCGATTACTTAACACATTGGGCAAAGGTAGTGCCTATGAAGGATTACACCGTAGCAATAACTACTATATTTTTATGGGAGAACATAATCAGTATGTATGGTTGTCCTTTAAGTTTAACAAGTGATAGAGGTACACATTTTCTCAATGAAACGGTCAGGATTCTATTAGCAGAATTTATGGTGGCCCATCACAAGACTACCCCTTATCACCCTCAAGTGAATGGAACTGCTAAGGCATTTAACAAAATACTAAGTCACACGTTGACTAAGATCTGTGACGTTGGAAGACAAGATTGGGATGACAAAGTATCATCTATTCTATGGGCATACAAGACAACCTATAAGAGATTGAATAAGGCCACACCATTTGAATTGGTATTTGGCATGGAGGCTATTTTTCTAGTTGAATTCATGTTACCATCGTTGAATATAGCATGCACAGGAGGGTTAGTGATAAACAAGTGCTTTGGAAGAGAGGATTAATAAGTTGATGTAGTTAGATGAGAGACGATCACTTGCTAGATGGACTCGAGAAGGCATCCGAGAAAGTAAGAAAAAAATCATGGCATGATCGCCATATCAAGAACAAGCGGTTTGAGGTTGGGCATATGGTGTTTTGTATGATTCCAAGTATATGCGCCATCTGGGAAGTTGAAATTCCATTGGTTGGGACCTTACATCATCTCGTACATTCTTGAATCGGGTGCTTTCTAGTTACAAGCGCTAGATGGGGTGAGATTACCAAGTCATTTCAATGGGAGTAAGTGAAGCCCTACTATAAATAAGTCTTTTGGTGTTTGTAATAAGGCGTATTGCCGGTTAGCTTAGAAATCGAAGGGCAAGGGAAAAGGAAAGAAAACTGCTACCATCACGAGCTCTAATGAAGAATGGTACGTAGAAATGCAATACCCAGATGGAGTATTGCTAGGAAAGGAATGGGTATCACATCTAAGACAAATGACCATGAGTGATTATAACCATCACATGAGAACAACTGAGAAGGAAATGGCATTAGATTTGGTCCACCTAACTAACAAAAGGACACTAGATGGGATGCCTATATACAACGACGAGGTGAAGGTCAAATTGGAGAAAGCAAGGTTATTGCAACTGTATGAGTTTCCTTACTTTGGCAAGCCCAAGTGCCTTTATCAATGGTTGATGTCACGCGTGCATGAGGATCACTTTTATTTTGTAGGGCACAAGATGTGCATAACACTGCAGCTGATATCTAAGTTCATAGGCCTTATTTGTGAAGGAGAAAGTATAGATGATGATTTGAGTGACAAGGAGGCTATCAAGGAGACAGTAGCAACATATGACTAAAAGAAGGGTTTGCAATACTTTGACATCACAGAGATTCCAAACCCTATTATGAGGATACCTGCATGCTTGGTGACCAAGTTCAATGATCAATAATGATGGACACAAGTAAATAAGGCATGGCTAAATGTATGCCAAAAGATATCAAAGGAAACCATCTATAACTTTTTTGCTTTCATCATGGATGAGATCATAAGCAGCACGCAAGAGGGAGAGAAGATATTATTCAGTAACTTCCTTCTCACCATTGTCTTTTTAGAAATTGGAGTGTCATATGGGCAGTAAAAAAATTTTTGGGAGTATCCAGAAGAGGATCCCTCACCCGTAGAGAGGTTTGAAAAATACACTTGTGAAACCATAACATACACTCACAAGGCATGCCTAGAAAAGTGGTATAAACGAATGCGTGATGCATTTGGGGTAGAATGGAGGATCCCAGAGTAGTTTCCCATACTCGTGGATGGAGAAGAAGACTTTGCGGTTTACCAACATTTCTACATTGGCATATTTACTTTGACAAATGGGACCAAGAGCCCATGGTGTAAGCTGCCCTTCTCCTTCACCGCACAATACTTCCAGGTAGGGGTCAACAGGTTCAAAGAATCCAAAATACTAAGGTTCAACCTTAGTGAGGTGGACCAAGACCGCCACAATATGCATCAAAATCTCATGTACACTAAAAATTGTGCATATGTGGAGAAGTATGTCTCCTATGAAGTCCAAATGATGAAACCAATAACGTTGTCAATCGATGGAAGGACTGCAAGCAAGGATATACCTTCGCATAAGGCCAAAGTTTGAGAAAGGCACATATTTAGAGAATGATGTCTCCATTCCTAGAAGACCCCATAGGAAGAAAGAAGGTCGCACCAAAGAAGAGAGAAAGAGAAGAGGGGCAAGAGAAGAAAGCACCAAGTGTGCAGACCGCATAATCGATGGGCACGCTTGAAGTAGTCGTGAAGCCTAGCACTTATGCATGGAGAAAGAATTCCCTGTCAAGGAAAATACCCTAGAAGAAGAGGCATCGGAGCATGAAGAGCACCTCACCCATGAGGAATCACCAAGGAAGACGTCACCTAGGGAAGAAAAAGAAAAGGAAGAATCTCTGTCATCTTGGAATCCCCAAAGAAGGAAGAAGCGAGAAGGTGATGGTAGAGGAGGAGACTTAGAAAAAACAAAGAGCTTATATGCCTACATCCAGCAACAAGGATGATGATGAGCCTAAAGAAGGTGAATATTAACCATACCTATGATGTACATGATTCGAGGAAAAAGTAAATGAAGAGGAGTATAACAAGGAAGATGACGAGAAGAATGACAAGGAAGAATCGAGGCTCAAGGCAAGGGGGTGAGCAAAGAAGTAAGCACCAAGAACCAAAGAACCCCAAGCCTCACCAAGGAGCAAGTAGAGAAAGCCACTGAGAGAGAAGTGGAAGGAATCATGAAGAAGTTGGTAGAACAGGAGTTGGAGTGGAGCTAGGACGAGATTATAAAAAGATAGAAGAAGATAGCATTGGGAAGGAGTATGTCGAGTATGCGTGGAGATCCCATTGGAAGTAAGCTTCCCAAAAGGCGTGCAAAACAGTGGGAAGAAGGCGTATTGGTGGCATAAGGGAAGGGGATGGGATACATTTATGATCCTAGTAAGGTGCTACACACATGTTTCCAGAGCACCATACCAAGAAAGAAACTCCTAGCTATGTCATCATTTGATGAAGAAGGCATGTACCCACGGACAAGAAAGATGTTATCTTGGGTGTTTAAGTCCCACGTGGATGAACCAAAATTTGAGGTAAGCCGAGAGTGCTAATGAAGGTTCCATAAACCAAAGGGATAAATTTGTTGTTGAACACTCAACAGTTATCATATGAACATGTTTGTAACACACTTAAAAAGGTTTCGGTCAAAATTGAGGCCAGACTATTCGAGAGAAATGATAGAGTGAGATTCCTTGAGGAGGAATTGGAGAAGAAAAAGAAGGAGCTCGTGGAGAAAATAAAATACCTAAAGCAAGAGGATTTGATCAACGCTCAGTTGAGGTGTGAGATGAAGGAAGAAACAACTAAGGTGTGTGAAGTCTCCAAGAAGGTAGAGATGATTACAGATTCCATTGTCCTAAAGCATCTTGATTTAGTGCCACCCGATCAGAAGTATGAATCATCCTTGTAGTGTTTGGAGGATCTGACTCGCATTCTCACAATGGAGAGGTGACCACTTGCTTTAGAGTTCTGCAGATGAGGCGCATGTGCGCCAAGAGAAAGAAAATAAGATGAAGGTTGTCGATATTATGGCTCGATACACTAAACTTCTTGCAGAGGTAAAGGCCACCACATAGTTCGTTAAAGCTTCCTATGATAACTCCATGGATAAGGATAGAATGGCAAGCATCTTGGTTGCCACCCATGAAATGGAACTCAAAGAGTTCCAAGAGAAAAATAAGGGGAATAAAGCGAGAAAGTAAAAATATCATGGCCGAGGTGGAGAAGAAATTAGAAGCAATTGAGACCTTGCAAGGCTCAATCAAAAGATGGTTGAAGGAACTATACCCCGGATCACGCGCGGGATGGATGCCTTTGAAGACTTGGGAAGTAATTGCAGAGTATTTTGAGACCATGAGTGCCAAAGGTGAGGAGCTAAGTTTTGAGGAGGTAAATCGCCTAGTAGGTGACCTCTGTCAACAAGCTCAAAATGAGGTCGACGCTTAGGAGATGTTAGAGGCGAGAATTAGGGAAGGATTCCCCTCTCCTCCTCCAAAGAAGAAACAAGTTCCCCATTCTTTCTCCCAATTCTTCATTCCCTTATTCTTTTTTCCAACCATATTAAGAACCTTCCATTCGTTATTTTTTGAAGAGTATTTCCAAGGATGGAGAACATGTGTAGTGTGGGGTGATGTTGGGCCCCAAAATATTAGCTAAGTACAAGAAGGCGCGTGGGAGCGTGGGACCTAGTTGAAGAAGGGTGCACGGGGTTGAAGGCACGCAGGGAAGGGTTTTAGCAGGGTTTTGTAAATACACGGTGCATGCGCAAGGAAAGATAGGTTTTGGACTTATCCACATTTGGTGTCCCAGGCAACACATGAGAAAAGCACAACCCTTCTATCATGTGGAGTGGATAAGGTGCTAGCCTATGATCGAAGGATCAAAAGGGAATATTCCATGCATGCGATGGAAGGTTCCAAAATAACATCATTTCACATAGTGGAGAGCTCAAATCAAATGAGGCATGCTCCATTAGAGGACCACTTGGACACTTGGCAACCGATCTATTACCTCAGAAGGCATGGCGGTGAAGGAAGAAGGGCTATATATTTAAGGGCACGAATGGTAGAAAATGGCGATGGGTAAGGGTGTGAAGAGAAGAGATCTAGAGAGAATAGTGTGTTGGAAAGATGCGAATCTCTGCAAAAATACCATGGAGGATTCTATGGGTTGGAATTAGGAAAATAGGAGTGATGGCACATTTAGAGGGATGGGTCTGCATTCATCTTTGTAATGTGATGAACATAGTGTAGTTATGACGAATGAATTTGCTCTCGCATGGTTATATGGGTTTGTTATGACCTCAAGGAAGTAATGTGGTTATTGAACATGTTAATATGAATATAAGACTATGTTTTGAATCATATATGTGTTCATGAGTATAATCCTTGTGCATTTCCTTTATGTATGAACCATTTCTATATGTTGTTGGTTATTTCTCTTCTATGGATGCATTGATGTGATAACTCATCCTAGGTTCTCAGAATGATGCACGGTTCTTTTATATTCATTTGCACTTGATTATCTATCATAATATGATGTATTCTCACAAGACACATAAAAGAGAGGCTTAGCGCCAGTGTGTGCCTTGGGTGAGCACCCAATGCCCATTGGGTGATAGGTCGGCGCACATGGGATTTTACTGTTAATCTAAGGGTATAAAAATGACTATAGTTTCAACATAAGGAGAAGCTATTTTTAGGCACAAAAGTGCAATCACTCAATTTCAACCACAAACCTTATATTTAGATACATAGGTTCACTATGTGCTAGAATTCATTTACTAGTCATAATAGCATAGGACAAAATTGAATGTCTTAAGATCATCAAGAGAACTTGTCCAAAGATCATTTTTAAGATTTCATAATTTACGAACATCTTTATAACACTCGATGAAACATATTTACCTAGTTTCATATCAATTTCACATCTCTAGACCTCGTAGAATGGTGAATTATTTATAAACGCTAACCCTAGTCTTTCTATATTCTACTTTCATAAATTGGGTTGATTGATTATTATATTACATAAAAATGTATGATTTTGTCTTTGTTATATTTGTTGTATTCAATATTTTTAATTCTAATTTACATTATAATTTAATTTATTAATTAGATAAACTTAGTTTTGATATTATATTATATTATATTATACACCTTCCTACATATTTTCTAACATTCAAAAAAATTCCTAGCCAATGATATCTCTCCAATAAAGAACGATAGGGTCTTATTTCTTCCAAGGTGACATGTTAATATACCACCGACACTCTCCCTCATTGATCCTTACATAATATAGAACTCTTATTTTTTAACAAGAATCCTTCTTGGGTTATATACTCCTCATATGGGGTTCTACCACTTACACATGCATCTTTACAATACCTCCAAACTTTTAAAGATGTTGCATCATATTCATATAGTTATTATGCTCTCAATTACATTCATATCTACCACCATCATGTTTAACAACACAAATGTTCCCCCTAAATAGTTTCTTGATGAAAACTATTGGAAAAATAATTTGTCACAAGGGAAAATTAGGGGTTTTAACTAATGCTCTAGGACTAGGTCTCTATGATTAGAAATGGGCCAGCTCCATTTATTTAAAATAGAAAATATATACACTACTCTAACCATCATGGGTGGACTTTCAAATGGGGATCACATACGAATAATCCACTAAACCTGTGTGCAAAAATGAGGTGGAGGAAAGGTGTGTGTATGGAGAGAGGGGATAAAGTGAGAAGGGGGTTCTAATTAATAAATAATAAGCCAAGTTTATTGACATAAAACCATAATGTTTCCAAGTTAACATTCAAGGAACAAGGAACAAAATAAAAGTAAATCAAAGTTTATTTGCATAATATTGCACAAGCTAACCATGCTCATGTAGTAAAGTTAAGATGGAGAGGAAAACATAAGACAAAGAAATAGAATAATTGTAGTTTCTTGCTTGTAGTAAGATAATGGGAGCTATCAACCAAGAAAAACTAACTCTTTGGAATGGAGAATCCATTCCAATTTATAACTTTACAATGTGTCTCTTCATCTACCCCCACATGACCTTTCATATTCCCACCACTTGTGACCTTTCACAATCCTCTAGGAATGAAAAATAAGCCCCTTTCTTATTAATTGGAAAGGTAAATTTTTAGAATGAAAAATTAAAGGTCACTTAAGTGAATAAGATGAAAAAGTCAAAAATACATTTCCCAATGGAGAAATAGAACATAGAGAGAGAGAGAGAAAAGAGATATGATCATGTTGAAGAAGAAGAAGAATCACGATGAATAAGATCCAGCTTCCACGGTACCCTATGGAAATGCTTCATGAATTAATTCCTTATCTTTGACCTCATTTTTGAACCATACCATCGTGAAGACAACCTTCTCTGACTGTGGAATGTACACATGTTCCAAAACACTAACCCAAGTTTCAGAGATGCCATTGAGTGTTCTACACTGTGTGAACCCAATTTTTGGTCTCTTATGGTATTAGAAATGGAACCTCTAATTTCCGTGATATATTCCAAGGTATTCTCGTTGAAGTAAAAGAGGTCTCCAACTTCTTTCTGAACCAATTATTGAAAAGAACTCGGGAGTTCTTCCAAGGATGAGTTTTCACTTAGTGAAGACGATCTAAGCTCTTGCACTCTTTCGATAACATTCTCAATATTTTTGATGCATGCTCATTTACGGACTCAAGATCCAAAATGGCATCATTTATTACATCACACATAACACTCATCGTACGTGACCAGACAGAAGACAAATTCTCAGAGATGGATGCGAATACATTCTGGTTCACCAAATACTAGGGTTCAAGACAACTCATCTCAGATACTAATGTGAGAATACTTTCCTAAGGGTATTTTTATTTCTCGATCTCCCCCTTAGTCACTTTGATTTTTGAAATAATGGTCGAGAAAAATTTGAATAGAGAGAAACTCAAAAAAAAAAACTTTCCTTTTTCAATGATCTTCTCCACCCATCAATCATTAGCTCTTTCTTGCATGGTGTACACTTGGGCTCTCTTGATCATATGAGGATAAAAACTATTGATAGGAGGGATCACTTATACAAGAGGGAGAGATGATGCATTGGGCTCCAGGAATGATTGCACATAAGTAGTTAAAGGTTCGACATGCTCCTCAAGTTATTCCACAGTTTTCTTATTTTATTTGTTTCGTGTGAGCAATCAAGTTACAGACTCTTTGAAAAAATTCACATCTCCCTCATGTGTATCTAGCCCCAAGGAAACCTTTGTCGGTTTATAGTCATCGGTGTCATATCCTCCATAAGTTTATTCACTTTAGGATGAGAAACTTCCACATATTGAGCTACGAAGCCTTAGTGAAGAAATGAGAAGTTACTTGAGCTTTCTTGGTCCACTTGGTTTTGATGTACTTTGAGATGGCCTCAAAGTTAGGTGTCGTTGCTTGTTGCACCGTTCTTGATTCTCCTCCAAGCAACTCACATACCCATGGGAAAGGCTCAGAAGGTGTTGATATGAATTCATGCATCTCATGTGTTTGATATGGGACCACCACATGACCAAGATGAGATGACTCCACTACCTCCAGGGAGACACTTGGATTCCTAGGATGATCAGGAGATTGAGATGGTTCAATCTCTCCCGGTTCAAGTTGTTCCATAGGAATTTCTCTTACCTTTACCTTATTTTGAAGCTCCATAGGAGGTGAACAAAAATTCCCTCTTCTACTTTGCAAATTTTCCCTTAGATGATATTTCGAATGGGATGACCCGGTGGTCACATCAGGTGTCCTGTGAGAAGAGTTGAGAGATACTTTCTTGGAAGAAGCTTGTGTTTCTCCACTCTTATTGATAGAATCCCTTCTTTATTTGAACCATTCTTTTAACATCGATTACTTCCATGATCCTCTCCTTGATGTCACAAGACTCCCAAATATTCCATGGAGTGGGAGGAAGCTGAGATAACCACACTTCTTGATACTCAAGGTCAAATAGTTCGGATCCATCATCAGTCACTCCTTTAACAAACCATTCAAGTTTGAAATCCCTCACTTGATCCATGGTCATTCTTATATAGTCTTATCTTCTGACCTCAAAATAATATGTACAATTGGCCTAGTAGTCCTCAATTTGTGAAATGTGAATCAATAACGGCTAGAGGAAGGGCTTGTGATCCTTCCTGAGGTCATTGTGGGCCTAGCCACATAGGAATACAAATTGAAGGGTGCGAGGGAGGATTCGATGTTTTTGCATCAATTGCAATATTACATGAATATATTCCTAATGAAATAGGGAACGAGACACCTTTCCTCTTTTCATTCTTGTACTTGGTGTGAACAGGACAATTTTCAACACAACCCAATCATGATGATCTTGTCACTTGGATATTTTAGTAAGCGAGGGGAAACGTCGAAACCTCGACCCGAGATAGGTGAAGGTGGGAAATTGAATGAAATGACTTTCATACTTCTCAATCAACTCAATTTCCTGTGATGAGATTCTCTTCTCAATATTTCCCTCAAGGAGCCTTATGACAAACATGGTGAATGTATCATTCACCCTCGAGAAGTGAGATATTCTCTCTTGAAATATGAGTTGAAGATACTTCTTGAATGCGGGAGACTTATGTGGCATATTTGGGGCAGTAAAGAGACCTTGGAAGGGTCTTATATATGCAAGACAATACACCGATATGAGGTCATTGAGAACTTCTTGGAGGTAGGAAACTGCACCAGCTTCCTGTGAATGTTGTTACTTATGATTTTCCCCAGTCAATCATTTGATTCCCTTATGTGACCACTAGAATAAATTGGGCCATCTAATCATGGAATTCCTTCATGGTTTATTCTCCCATTAACCTATTTAGTAGGACCACTGCATCATAGTAGGCCTCGTGAAATTCACTTTGGGCAATGATTTAGGCATCCAAGAGGGTTTTCTTCCCTATTTGAGCCATGACCCCACTATTACCCCTGTAAGCATGAATCTTTTTGTGCCCATTCATGAGAGGAAAATTCTTGATTTATGATAACCATGTTATAACAAGTGGTAACATGTAAGAATTTTGAAATTCCCTTCAGAGTGAGAAATTCCATAATTGAGTTGTCATCTATAAAAATTGTTCTTGAATCAGGGTCATAGTGTTGGGTAAAGGCTAGAACTAGCTCCGTCTTTGTGTGGCGACAATGGATGACCACTTCCTAGATAGACCACTTGCAAAAATACTCCCTTCCATAGGTTCTCGAAGTTCATTCAATATTCTTGCTTTGATGTGTTTGATATCCATGTGAGAGACATCATTATCTCCTACAGTGGGATATACAGTGGATAGTGTGGAAATTATCTCAAATCATGTCTACTTGATCTTCATGGTAGTTAGATATGGTGAAATGGGAGTGAGGTAGAGGAGTGTGACAAATTTGAGCACAGTTTGAGCACTTATTAATTTAAGTAAGTCAATTGGATGTCTAGTTTTAGCAAATTTCACAATTATCACTTGTTACTTGCTATCGGATGAGCAGTGCATGTAACGTGCTTAACAAGGTTTCAATCAAAATTGAGGCTAGACTATTCGGGAGAAATGATAGAGTGATATTCCTGGAGGAGGAATTAGAGAAAAAAAAGAAGGAGCTCGTGGAGAAGAATAAAGACCTAAAGCAAGAGGATTTGATCGGTGCTGGTGAGGCATGAGTTGAAGAAAGAAAAAGCTAAGGTGCGTGAAGTCTCCAATAAGGCGAAGATGATTACAGATGCCATTTTCTGAAGCATCCCGATTTAGCGCCACCGAGCGAAGTATGAATCAGCCTTGCAATGTCTGGAGGATTTGACTCACATTCTCACAATGGAGAGGCGACCACTTGCTTTAGAGTCTACAGAAGAGGCGTAGGCACGCCAAGAGAAAGAAAACAAGATGAAGGTTGTTGAGATTGTGGCTCGATACACTAAACTTCTTACGGAGGTAAAGGTCATCATCTAGGTCATTGAAGTTGCCTATGATAACTGCACAGATAGGGATAGAGTGGCAAGCATCTTGGTTGCCACCCATGAAACAGAACTCAAGGAGTTCTAAGAGAAAAATAAGGGGAATAGAGCAGAAAGAGATAAGATCCTGGCCGAGGTGGAGAAGAAATCAGAAGCAATCGAGACCTGCAAGTCTCGATCAAAAGACGATTGAAGGAACTATACCCTTGGAGCACCTGTAGGATGGATGCCCTTGAAGACTTGGGGAAGCAATTGGAGAGTATTGTTGAGACCATGAGTGCAAAGGGGAGGAGCTGAGTTTTGAGGAGGTAAGCGCCACAGTAGGTGACCTCTACCAAAGAAGCTCAAAACGAGGTCGATGCTTGGGAGAAGTTAGAGGCAAAATTAGGAAAGGATTTCCCTCTCCTCCTCCAGCAATAAACAAGTTCCCCATTCTTTCATTCCCTTATTCTTTCTTTCCAACCATATTAAGAACCCGCCATTCGTTATTTTTTGAAGAGTGTTTCCGAGGACGAAGAATAGGCGTAGTGTGGGGTGATGTTGGGCCCCAGAATATTGGCTAAGTACAAGAAGGCACGTGGGCGTGCGGGACCTAGTTGAAGAAGGGCGCGTGGGGTTGAAGGTGCGTAGGGAAGGGTTCTAGTAGGGTTTTGCAGAACACACAGGCGCACGCGTGCAAGGTAAGATAGGTTTTGGACTTATCCATATTCGGCATCCTAGGCAAGCACATGAGAAAAGCATGACCCTTCTAAGCATGTGGAGTGAACAAGGTGCCACCTGGTGACTGAAGGATCAAAAAGGGAATATTTCATGCATGCGATGGAAGGTTCCAGAAGAACATCATTGCACAGAAGTGGAGAGCTCGGATCAAAGGAAGCATGCTCCATTGGAGGACCACTTGGACACTTGATGACTGATCGTTACCTCATAAGGCATGGTGGTGAAGGAAAAAGGGCTATATATTGAAGGGCACGAGATGGTAGAAAAGGGTGATGGGTAAGGGTGCGAAGAGAAGAGATGTAGAGAGAATAGTGTGCTTTGGAAAGAGGCAAAGCTCTGCGAGAAATACCATGGAGGATTCTATGGGTTGGGATTGGATTCTATGGGTTGTGATTTTAAGCCTAAAAGGAGTGGTGCTACTAGTAGCACCTCTTTTCTATTCATGGGTTGATTTTAAAAAAATTTGCAACATTTTGTGTTATTAACCATATGGTTTCAAAATGCTTTGCAATTTTAACCTTGGAAAAAATGTTGTTAATGGTGACACCACTTTTTATTTAAGGGTTAAATTTAAGGAATAGATTGGAATGGTATCGGTTTCTTAGGCCATAGCTTTGAATGATTTGTTATTTTAACCCATAAAAAGGTGCTTCTTGGTGATACCACTTTTCAATTCAAAGTGGTTGATTTTAAGATTTTTGTTAGAAACACTATGGGCTTTTAAGGTTATGCCTACAAATGGTTGTAATTTTAACTCGAAAAAGGGGTGCTACGAGAAACACTACTTTTTATTTAGGGTTTGATTTTGGTGTTTTCAATGTAAATATTAGATTTTCTAGGAGGATCTCGATGAAAAACAAATGCACGAGAAATTGCAGAAATCGAAATAACTAACAATAAGATGCAATATGATCAAAACTCACAAGGCAAGAATGGCTCCAAATAAACTCAATGCTCCAAATGCTCCATATTCCATATGATAGACTGATGCAAGTCATGTACATATAGGAGGTGAATGTGTAACCTCCTCCTAGATCAGTGGGGAATAACTCTCACTAATTGATACTAGAAGTAGAGTTGACTCCACACAACTAGTAAGCTAACTTAACACAACTGATAAGCTAACTCAACACAACTGACACCTAAGCAAGCATATCCCATGAGTGTAGGAAAGCTCCAAGTAAATAAATAAATACAAGGAAAATGAATATCCTACACTAACAAAGTAAAAATATGGGGTTATAGGGATAGAGTTATCATTTTGAGGTCATAATTATCAAGTCAGAACTATACTCTTAATGCAACAACTACCTTGTTCGATTAATGTGATCCATGCTTAAGCACAAATGAATGAATTTGTAGATACTCTACCCACATCATATGCTCGAGTTTTCCATACTCTAGTTCTCGAGATGTCCCCATAGTTCTATTTTATAGGTTAGTGATGCGTGATTAGTCTTTGGTACAATGGATCTAGTTTTTATGAATTTCAAGTCTCAATGGTCTTTATACAATATAAATCCGTGGGAAGAAAATGGTAACTTCACTTCCTTAATGCTTGAACAATAATATATAACTCTTGATCATGCATTGATTATTTATGTTTTGCCTCATTCAACTTATCAATAGAATATGCAATTGGTCTTCCCTCTTGATTCAACGTTACACCAATTTTTGTTCCACTTGCATCACAATCAACTTAGGACACTTTAAGAAATTTGGCGGGGATAACATAAGCATTTCTTACCTTCATTGGCACAAAACTATTTTCAGTTTGGGACTTCCATCTAAACAATCCTTTCTTCATGCGCAGTGAGTTAATGGTACACACATTCCACTATAGTTTCTTATAAACTTCATATAGGAACTTGTTAAACCAAGATATCTTCTTACTTCAAAAGTAGCATTACTTGGCGTAGGCCATTCCAATATTGTTTTGACATTCTCTAGGTACATTTCAATCCTTCTTGTGAAATTTGCTACAAATTTAACATCAACTCTCTTACTTTAGCCTCTCCGAGACTTGTCTTGGGTGTAATAAATGCTCCTCTTCTATTCTAATGAAAATTAGTCTATCTTCCAAATGCACTAGGATAAATCTTGACATAAATGGTTTCAATACTTCATTCATCAACATCACAATTATATTAGGAATGTTAGTTAACCCAAATAGAATTACTAATCATTCATACAAACTTTGGTTCCTCTTCAAATCAATCTTGGAAAGTACTTTACTCGTAAACTATTCAAAGAGTTGTTCATTCTTGGAAATGGGAAATGATACTTAATGATAATCTTGTTGATAACTTTGGAATCCATACATGTTCTTCATTCTCCATCCTTCACAAGCATAAGAATTTTGGTACTACATATAGAGCCAAACTTTTCTCTTAGCAATCATCTATGCAAAAAAACTTGAACCTACTTGTTCAATTTTACACTCAAAAGTGGATTCATTTTATGTGACATCTTGCTTGGAAAACTTTCTCTAGGTTCTAAGTCATATGATTAAAAAAGATCATTGACAATGACCCCACTAGGTAAGTCACTTGACACAACCTCATAGTTTTCAACAAATCTACTAGATATCTTGGTGTTTCTTTTTTCTTCTATTTTTTGTTCTTGGTTTGGGAAAAGAACATAACAAACCTTTGTCTTATTTACTATTTTTGAAAACAATTTTGTTGCAAGCAACTTCACCGAGTTAATGGATCATTTTATTTTTAGAGTCAACAATTCAAATCTCCTACCATACCGAGTAATCTAAAAACTATGATTCCTCCCCTTATGTATTGCATTTATATTATACTTTTTATGTCTCCAAATTTGAACTTAACTGAAAATTTGAGTTAATTGTCACATTTGATCAAATTTAGTCAATTTGAAGAGAATGAACTTTATAAGATTTCGGAGCTCAAGAAATCAAATTCTGGCTAAGCATTGTAAAAAACAAGTAAAAGCGGGATTTTAAAGTTTCTATGCAGTTTTGTAAAATTGTGAATTGCTTGGATCTTGAAATACAAAGACTCTTTGTATTTCAGGATTTTAGAAATCTGGAGTAGTTTTGTGAAATTGTGAATCATTTCTTGATTTTGAAATACAAAGACGTTTTGTATTTCAGGAGTGTTTTTGTAAAATTTTGAATTGTTTCCATATCTCTAAATTTTGAAATACAAAGACTTTTGTACTTCAAGATTTTGGTAGTCCTGGAACGGTTTTGTAAAATTGTTAAATGTTTCCAGATCTCTAGATTATGAAATACAAAGACCTTTTTTATTTTGGGATTTCATAAGTCTATAGCATTGCTGCAAAATTGCATAATGCTTCTAGATCTCCATATTTAGAAATACAAAAACCCTTTGTATTTCAATATTTCAAAAGTTTGGAGCAGCGTACAAAATTATGAATTGCTTATGGATCTCTGGATTTCAAAATACAACAACCCTTAATTTTGGGATTTCAAACGTCTAGAGCAATTTTACATTTCAACCGTAATTAGCTTGGTGACTTTCAATTTTCGATTCCCCGAAACCACAAAAACGGTTTTTTCCCAATTGACATTTTAAGTGTAAAAATAGCTCCAAAACCCCAAATCTCAAAATGCAAATATTTGGTACAGAGATGTATTTCCCAAAAGCTGCAAGAAGCTCAAATTGTGTCTAGCTTTAAGGGCGCTACCCCTCGATGCAACCATCTACCAAGACAAGTCAGCACCAAGGAGTTGAACCCAAACCCTGCAAGAGCACTACCCCTCAACCCCTACTGGGGGCCACCGTCCCCAAACACCCAATCCCAAAACCAAAACAAATAAAATATAATTACGCCGAAGGCGTTCTTGTATTGAAATGCAACCTGCTGGGCCTGACAACAGTCAGAGATCTGACGGTCGAAATTAGTTTGGCAGAGTTTCGTTGAAATCTTCCGGCCAAAAACATTTCACCTTCTAGGACGTCCACGTGACGGAAACTTATGGAAATGTGGTTAGGGTCTGCGCTAATATTTTTCCACGTTTCCCCCTCGCTTTATCTTCATCAGATCTAGCAATCAGGATTCAAGCCTCCATTCGTTTCTAGAAAACTTTTTATTTTACTGGACAAGATTTGTTGTGTCAAGCATAGATATGTCGGTCTTTTGAATCTAAGATAACGCAGCTACAGGCATGCCGCATGTCCTTGTCCGATTTTATTTTATCAAGTTAATAAGCTATCTGGACATGTCGAGCTGCCACGGGCATGTCCCTGATTGTAACAAAACGTATTATAAAACAGAAGGATCACTAATTTAGTTGCGCGTATTGTCACGATTGAATACGGAAGCCTTTACTGTACTTTATTGATTGCGGCGGAAGAAATAAGCTAACGGACGCGTTTTCTTCTTTGTCAAGAGATGATTGAGCAGAATATTACAAATAGCAGTCCACTTCGTTTAGAGCTCTGATAAAACCTTGTTAATGGCGGAGAGGGAGGTTGAGAAGATAAGGAAAGGCCCCTGGAGATTGGAGGAGGACAGGCGCCTTTCTTCTTACGTTGCCCTTCACGGTAAAGGTCGATGGGACTTCGTTGCCAAAGCCACAGGTGCGGCTAGCTAAAATTTTCTCGAGCATGATACGTTTAAATGTGAAATCTCACTAACTTCGAGTTATACTGAATGGTGTGGAGCAGGGCTTAACAGAAGTGGCAAGAGCTGCAGGCTGAGATGGGTTAACTACCTCTCTCCAGATCTTAAAACCACCGACTTCACAGAAGAGGAAGAACGTTTGATTATTGAGCTGCACGCCTCTTTGGGTAACAGGTATACATTTATGCATTCTATTCACACGTCATTACTGTATATATTTGACGCACTTTAGTTTAATTGGTGGTTGTCGAGTCTTACTCTACTAATCAAAGAAGTTCAGGTGGTCTCGAATTGCACAGAGTTTACCAGGCAGGACAGACAACTCAATCAAGAATTACTATAGAAAACGCATCAAGAATAGTAGGCCCGGCATTCTGTCTTCGTCTCTCCCCACTTCATTTCAAGAACCAGGGACTCAGGAAAGCAATAGATTTTCAACGCAGAGCATTGAAGAGAATCCGACTGAGGCAATTACAATTCCGTTCGATGGTGGTCAAGAAGAAACGGTTTCAAGGAAGGAAGATGTGGAAAGCCATTCCGCGAACTTACCTTACAACATTTCAGTGGAATCTCTACACGCCATGACACTCTCTGAGTTTAATGGAGATAGCAATGTGAGTCGTTCGTTATATAACATGGCTTCTCCGATGGACGCTTCAAATACCGAGTTTTACACACCCGAGCTTTACTCGGATGAACTATGGAAGATGGATGAAAGATAACGCAATACTCCGACTGAAGACGTTAGCATAAATTGAATAACAAAATTCAATGACAGCGTCCTTTTTGTTCTCCACATTTAATGCAGAGGGAGTAAAACTTGTAAGTCCACACACCATTTGTAACCATGTTTGGGAACATAAAAGCTAATGTAGATCCTACTTGTACTATTATCGTCTTAATTCTAAAGGTGGCTTGCAATAGCGACATCTTACCCAAACATACTCAAGTCGGTATTGTTCTATGGTAGGATGATAATGGGATTTTTCATATAATATTGGGATAATTACGCCGAAGGCGTTCTTGTATTGAAATGCAATCTGCTGGGCCTGACAACAGTCAGAGATCTGACGGTCGAAATTAGTTTGGCAGAGTTTCGTTGAAATCTTCCGGCCAAAAACATTTCACCTTCTAGGACGTCCACGTGGCGGAAACTTATGGAAATGTGGTTAGGGTCTGCGCTAAAACAGGATCCGAGTCGCTTTTGTTTTCCGTTTTCTTTACATTTAACAACTGCTTTTTTTTAAAAAAAAAAATTCTTTTGCAGGTTGACGCCTTTGGTATGGAAAATGCCCAGATTGGCTCGCTGTTTTGTTTTTTAAAACTCATCCTTTGATTTGTGCAGGTCGCCTTTGGACGGTTTTCTGTGCAAACATTTGTGGCCACAGTTTTCTTATTTTGGCTGCATGCTCTCTATTTGCCATCTTAATTTCCTTTGGATATGTCAAACTAGCTGTATAATGCCCTATTGTGTAAGTGGATCTTTAAATCCTAAATTTCATGGATCTGTGGTACCCAATTAACATGTTTTTCTAGGCCTGCCGATAATTTTTATCTGATTTCGAATATTTTTGGTGCTAATTGGCAATTGATTCTTAGATGTTCAGTATCCATCGAAACATAAAGAAGTATATAATTTGAACAATATATATAAGGTGAAGCAAAGAGGATTTCTTGTTCTCAAAGTAGCGATTCAATGGCCGAGGATATACTGGCTGGGCTTGGACCTAAAAAAACTCCTTTACCCTTTACCATTACTAATAAAATCACAACTAGGAGGAAGTTTGGATTAGTTCCAGTAGATTCATCCTTTGTAAACATGATATTTAGTCCTTAAAGTGGATTACTTTCCTCGAGGTTGCCTTCACCTATTTGGAGTTTGCAAAAAAGATATATTTCATTTGACATTCCATTGGAATGTGGTCTTGGCAACAAGATAAATGCATGTTCAATGGTAGCTTAATATTTACATTCTGTGTTCCATTGTGTAGGAGATGCTTTCCTTTTGAAAGTCAACCATTTGATGTTGTTTCCAGATGTATATTGCATGAAAAACTGTTAAGCTTTATAGCAAATGTCTTCTGTAACCAAGCTCACAAGGATTTTTGTTTTGTGGTTATGTTATCTTTTTTATCTTTGTACCAAATGTTGTATCGATTATCTTCACAAAGAACATAATTCACAGATGTTGAAAATGGACCATACTAAAAATCTGGATAGAGCTTCTGCAGGATAAACACATTATGTCTGGTGTTTGAGACTAGTTATTACCTCTGAGTGGAGTTGCTGGTGACACAATAGTCTCTGGCTCATTTTTTTGCTTGAAACTATAACTTCTGAAATGTTTATATGATAAAAAATGAAATGAATCTGCAAATTTGACCTCAAGCTGCATGTACATATGTTAGACATGTCTGTGACAGCTACTAATGTGAGTCTAAGCTCATAAATGTCTTGAAATTCTGTGAAATCTGCCTCACTTGACTAGCCGTATGGATATCTCGAAGTTTGTGATGCTCTTTTTCTTTAATCTGTGCCTCATATTTTGTTGTCTGTTTGATCAAGTCTCACTCAAGCTGATTGAATTTAATTCTCACATCATGAATCATCTTGCTATGTACCAATCTCTCATCAATCAAATGTTAGGATGAGATTTGTGTGTGTCATGCAAGTTGTAACATCCAAATCTTGAGTTTTCTTCGGTTCAACTTTAACAAATGTATGCTTTTATTTCCATTCTAGCCTTCATCTGATACCCAAGAGTTGGTGGCCAAAGATCTTTATTGGATGGAATGGCATTTCATCTCTATTTTTTCTTCTTCTTTCGAGTTTTATTTATCGCATGATAATCAGTCCAACGTTTAAGTTAGGGGATATAAATCAGAGCAAATTTGGAATCCATAGGCTGAAGCAGGTCTTATTCCGTATAGTAAGGTCTTTGAGATTTTATTTCTGCTTCAGAACAGTATAATGTCATTTGGTCTAATCTCAAAGTCTATTTGGGATCTTAGGATCGGGCGCTTGGTTAACAAGTTGAGCATCTTAAGCAACACAATTTTTGTCTTTAAAAGAGTCCTTGTGTACTGTAAGGGGAAAGCACAGCCCCCCTGAAAAAATTCTCACGGGAGAAAGAATTTGGTCTCCAAGAAATTATTTGGAGGTGGCCATTCATGTCGTGGAGTGAGGGAGAAACAGACGATAGCTACTAAACAGAAGGCTTGAAGTGGATGCATGTAAGCTATGGAAGAAAGACTGATTTGGAACTGAATAATGAAAAATTGGGAGATAACATTGCGATGCTAGCTAGGAGAGGTTTGATCTGTAGATTTTTGGGATAGCTTTGTTTGAAAGATATGTATGAATGTACTCCACAACTTCTGTGCGCATCCGCTTACCAAAAAATGAAGATAATTACTGCAAAGGAAATTAAATTTTGTAAACGAACTCTATTTTTTCTTAATGTGAATGAGATGGCATGGATCTGTTAATTTTTTCTCCAACATTATAAATATATAGAATGCACATAAGTAGATTGGAATTACCAATTTTGATGAAATGTTATGAAATGTAGCATAACAAATTGTATCTCTTGTTTGTATTTGTTCTAAATGCTTACTTGAGCTTCCTGAATTAGATCAAGATATAAATTTTTGAACATTTATCTTTTTTTCGTGGACTATTATTCTTTATTTTTTAATAATTTTTTTAAATTTTCAGGGTGAGAATTGGGATAAACTCGCAACTTCCAAGGCAGCTATTGTTATTGCTAGCATTGCTATTGGGAGAATTGTGATTAAAATTAATAATAATAATTTGTTATTAGGCAACTATTACTAGCATTCATTGCCTTATGTGCTCCTGGTGACGGGAAGAATTGTTTGCTACAGCATTGGGCAGTGCCTCGGTGGGCAAGGAATATGCAATTACCCTTACTACTATGAATGATATAGATTTTCTTCATCATTAATGACTCTCTTTTAATCTCCCCTTCTCTGATATCCTTGGTTTTAAAAAAACAACTTTTGTAATGCTTACAAGTATAATCTTTCCCCTCTCCTTTCTTGACCTCTTCAATAAAAATTTTGCATTCTATTCCGTTGTCGCGTTATAAGGCTAGATTCCCAATCTTATAAGAGTTTTTGTTCTTTTATTCACATTGTAATATACCTATTTCTTGAAGTTATAGACTTTGTATTTTTAATTACTCTATAAGAACTGTATGCAAAAGCAATTATAGAATTAGCATAAAAAAGCTAGAGATGAAATTCTCAATCTAAAAATCTTGAAAGCAGCAAAAACAACTCTCACTCAAAACAATATTTTAAAAATGAAATGTAACAATTTCGTAACTGCCAACAAAGGAGGTTTCATTGACTTGCACACTGTCGAAGTGGAAGCTTTAAAACTGGGTGTGTACATTCATGAGAATTAAAGAAAATGGATTTTTAACTGATGTTGCAAATTGGAAAAATGAATGAAATATATAAAATAGATGTGGATTGTATTTTAAAAATAGCCTCAAATACATGCCATCATTTGGAATGCAGTTATTTCGACATTGAAATCATGAAAATTCGGCTCCTTCACATGAAATAGATTAGAGTTATATTATATGTAAATACATTCTTGGAAATATATATATATATATATTAAAATATAAAAATAAAAAAAAACCATTATAAAGTTACATCTATATTATATATAATTTTAAGGAGATGGAAATTAAAAAAAAGGCGTGTCAAAATAGATTATACAACTATTTTACATTCTACTTGTTTACAAGCTCTTTAACCATGTCAACATATTATTAGCCATTGTTTACTATTCAAATGTTAACTTTGCTAGTGACGATAATGATTACTTCCCGCGCCAAAGACGACCTAAGGATATAATTTTACTTTTCCATTGTGTAATTTTATGTTTTGTATTCTATCTTTGTATTCTTATACTGGTTGGTCACTCAAAGTCCACTTTGCCTGGGCATTAGGAAAACAAAACATGATTGTTTCAAACTTGAGATTTGATTATGTTTCTGCTCTTAAGTTGAAAGAAAGACCCCACATTAAATGATGTCTTTACTCCAAAAAAATTTGTTGTCTCATGTTGCATGTTTTTTCAATGATGTCTACACGAAATTATTGTGAGGAGTGTGTTATTTTTTGTCAAAAAGTAGAGGTGATCTCTCTGACATCATTGAACAAACCCCCCCCCGTACTATTCTTTACTTTAAGTGCATCTAACACCAAATGGCAAGACATGCATAAAATTATGTTTGGCTCTAGACCTATTGACCCTCGTGGTGTGCAAAGACAGAGAAACCTTAACGTTGTTTCGAACCCCCATCATTTTTTTGCATTCCTTCATCAAAGATTCATAATATTATGTGAAAAATTCTTACAAAAACACCTTCAGGCTCGTGACTATTGATGCAGGTAAGAGTTATTTCCCTTCTCTATTTTGTTTAGTCAATTACAATCTTGAATATATGATCTCCCCCTCTTACAGGTTTGAGTGGCAACATCAAGGCTCTGTAAATGTGCACGACCTTTTGTGGCTTCCACATGTGTTGAATGTTGAGACACTAAACTAGGATGACATATCTTTTGTTCAATCTATGAAAAAATACTTTGACCAATTTGTTTATGCATGGAATCCCCGACCCTTCGCATGATGGATAGAATATATTCAATGTTGCATTTAAGAACGCCTATGCATATTAAACACACAACAGGTAATGGTTATCAATACTCTTTCTGACCTGGAATAACTGTTGAACCATGTTTAACACCAAACCAAATGCTTTGAACAAGATTTCCTCCAAAAAAAGGAATAGGCATACATTTTCTCTACAAAGCACCATGGGACATGTGAGTTGAATAAAAATTCACAGCCACCCATACCTGCCCTTTTTTTGGGGGGGTGATTGTTAATAATGGCGTCGCCCCAATTGTTGATGGGGGGAACTTCACATGACATCGCCACCTCTAGATGTCACTTACACTCCACATCTTCACATCCCTAAATGATACGAATAAAACTACAAACACATTTTCACTTTTGCAATAATATTATGTCATTCCTTACATTCACATATATACCTATAAATTGTTTCCGCAACGTCTTGAACAACACTATTTGTTTCATTCAAAGGACTTCCATATACGACGTCATATTGTTCTACGTTTGAGTTTCACATTGTCTCTACTATTTATTTTCGGTTCCCCCACACATTTCCACCCTCTAACCTCTTTATCTTCACCCTCTTCTTTTCTCAATGTTTCTCTCCTTCCAATATAAATCCTTCGAAAGATTCCCTTCGGCGTTTCCATCGTACATTTTGCGTACGATTGCTAGTTATTTAGGGAAACCATGCTAATGTGAAAGGTCATAAAGTTGAAGGAAGGAGTTGATCAAGAAAAAGATGTGCAAGGGAGAAATACCTAATTTGTTGTTGCTTATTGGCCAAATCACTATTGCATAGCTTATTAAGTTGTGCGAAAGGTGCACATTGGTTTTGCAATTTCTATTTTTTGTAAAATTGGCTTGGTCAATCTTGCATGTAGCTGAAAAATATAGAGTTTTTCCCTATAATTATGTATTTGTAAATTATTTCAAATGATTTTTTGTACAACTAAATTTTTTTACTTATTGGAGGAACTACTTTGATATACTTTTGGAAGGGAATTCTTCAGGATATTAGAGAGACATTGTGCTATTTAGGATATTGTAAAAGGACATTTTAACATTTGTTGAGGGGATTCGCATTGTTGAACACTAGAAGAGAATTTTGGAGAGATTTTGCATAGTTCATAATGTTGTAATAGGTCTTCTTTGAGGAGAAAAGAGTATGAAACTTTATATTCATCGGTGTTACGCAGGATGCGTCCTTAAGATCTTGGTGGCGTCCCGAACGTTTCAGGGACTTGGGGACTTAGAGGGGACGTCCCCAATTTTTTTAAAATCTTTCAAAAGTTTTTTGATGTTTTTACTTTTAAAAAATGTTATTTGTACCAAGAACATCAAATTATAATCTTGAAAGTACCTAAAA
This sequence comes from Taxus wallichiana var. yunnanensis, assembly GCA_018340775.1. Taxonomy (NCBI): domain Eukaryota; kingdom Viridiplantae; phylum Streptophyta; class Pinopsida; order Cupressales; family Taxaceae; genus Taxus; species Taxus wallichiana. Next base: position 29,639,286 of record CM031242.1, read on the forward strand.
TACAGTAAATATAATTTAAATCCCTAAATGTCATTGAAAAAAGTTAAAAATATTGAAACATTAATTTTTATGTATTATTTTAAAAGTCGTCCCCTACCGTCCCCAAAATTTGGTAATTTTTTTGCCATCCATCGTACCCCGACCCCCTATCCCCGAGACTTAGGTAACTATGATATTCATCCTTATAAGGAATAAAAAGAGATATGTCGAACTTTGTGTTATGGTCTCTTTGATGATGGTATGTGTTCTTATGTCATATGTTTAAAGGTTTGTTGTTTATGATGATTTGGCATGCTCTACAACAAGTCCAATGGTTCTGACAAGTTCTTGATCTCCTCTTCTTGCAAGGAACATGTCCAAGATGTGGTAGATGGCATTACTTCCTTTTATGCCCATTATTCAAGATACGCCATCTTGCAAATATCTAGTTGGTGAAAACGCTTGGCTACTTATTGAACTCCTCTCCCTTGGGTGGATGTAGAATTGATGTCAGCACTTGGCATTGTTGCACAACATGAGTTGACTTTAGTGGCATGGCCTTTTCGATATTTGGGACTCCAGGTAAGCCATTGGTGCAGACTAAGGTTTGGCATGCGAATGGATAATGTCATGTCCAAATTGCTCAACATGTGTTTCACCATTGTGGAAATATGTGCAACTGCAATGGGGTAGTAATTATGCCTTGGGAAGTACCGCAAACCTCTGGATGTGGCAAAGGAATATTCCAGACCATCAAATAGAACTGTGCTTATTGTAGGCCATGAAAATCGGTTTTATGGAAACAATACCTTATTAGGTTTGCAGTGCTTGATTTAATCTCCACTTAATTCCTCGAAATGATGTTCAATGAGTCCTTAAAGACGAGGTTACACAAAGATCCAAGGATGCCCCTATATGATGAAAATAGATGCCCAAAAACACAAACCAATACCACTGATTCCCATTAAGTCAGCCACTAAACATTTCCATTCGTCCAACAACAATAACTGAATAACCACAACAATTATGTCTTGTTCCAATAATCAAGCAAGAAAACCAAACCAATAAGCATACTCGAACAACAAATTCTCAACAAAGAGGCATCTTAGACAACCCAACAAAACAAAGTATCAGATCAGCAAAAACAATATATGAATCATCGATATCAGATGACCACAAAAGTCATATTGACAAAACAAGCATGCCCATGCACATAGAGGCTTCTACCCAACAATATAACACGCATCAAGTTCCTTTCTATGTGGTTGGGCTATTGCCAATCAATAAGATGCTCCCTTGTTATCAAAAGTAAAGATCAATTTCTTCCGATCAAGAACACAACCAATTCAGAAAACTTTTAAATGTAGCACCCAGCCCAGCCATCATATAATCATGATGGCTATATCAAAGAGCAGTTCACAATAGTATCAAATCCAAAAGGAGCCATTACAAGATTAGCGATTTTTTATTCATATTGGTATTCTAAATTGATATACAACTTTGCAAATGACACATTTGGTATGTATAAGATACCATCATGCAAGTGACGTTATTTCTTCTCAAGAAATCAGTTATGCAGTAAATGGTTCCATGTGGTGATGGAATTTATTTATGGATTTCATTTTCCCAGCTCATCAACAGTCCGACACAGCAGAAGAGCAATCAGGGCTGTCCTGCACGTGTCACAGTTTAGTCCATTTGTTATCATCATCCATAAAAATATCATGCGAGTAAACCACATTCTATAGATAATGAAAAATCCCATTATATAATCAGTGAAATTAAGATCACTGCCTGCTCAATTCTATTAGCTTCAACTGTTGTATTTGCATTTTTATGTATATATTCCAAAATTGATTTTAGATTCATTTGCCAGATAAAATTCACTATTTTGTAATGTTTCTTTTAAAAGGAACTCTGTGATTGTCAAAAACAACTCTAAAATTTGAAAGGGGTGCAAATAACTACCCCACATACATGTAAATGTGTTGGTCAAACAGTGTTTTCCTTCTAACCTAGCATTCTAGCTTACATCTAGTCGACTTCCCTGATGCTTATGTGGGAAGGAAATCCCAAATTCAAAGCACGGTAGTCTGTCATCAGTTTATGCAGAATAGGTACTGAAAATTATTGGTGGTAGTTGATGCTGCTTTACATACACTCCATTTCTCTAACATCTGGTTTTGAAGAGATTAAGATAAGCTTGACAAACATATGTCCACAAAATTGCAAGGATTGGGATAGGAACTGTTTTTAAATTGTTGCAAAATTTACACTTTCTCAGATGTTACTCTGCCGTGATTACCACCACTGAGATCAACTCCCGTAACCCCAGCGTAATATAATTTCTGCTTCATTCAACTGAATATTGATCTGAAATCCCAGCTGCTGCAACTTTAGAAGTATGCTATTGTCATTGACTTTCAAACCTGTTTTCAGTTTTGAAAACATACACAAATAAAACCTTTGCTTTTTTGTATTGATATCGGTTGGGTAAACCCTTGAACAAGTAAATACTACAATTTGTTTCTTCTTGAATAAGTGCACACTTTCTGGCCCAACAATTACTACATTTTAGCACAAGCATTATTTGCATTGCTTGTCACGAAAATTTTCAGGTGCAAGCAGTTTTAACAGTAAGCCTTCTAGTCTCTTGGAACCAGGACCAGGTCTTAGGACAGTTGGATCGCCCTCGTGGCACATGGATCTCTGCTGCCTGTCCGTGTACACCATCCGCCAGGTGTAAATTGGCCATCAGAACGACCCAAAAGCTCTTTGTCTATTTTATCTAGAACTGGATCATCCTTTGGAAACTTTCGAGCAAATGGAGCACCACTTTGCATCATTTCCTCAAAATGATTTGAGGACAGGGACATAGGATGTTGCTTGGGTGGAGTATCCCACTTTATGAAATGCAAATCATGGTTAATAGTTGTATTCTGAAACTCCTGAGAATTGCAAACAACAGTGTGAAAATAGCCTTCTGGTGATGAGATAAAGTTTGTATAGTACATAAGAACTGTTCGAGGGAGATTGTCCCAACCCCATATACAGAACTCCAAAAATGTACGAGTCAAAACCACCCATGCTGAACCTGTAGAGGAAGAGAGAATTGAAAATTCACATGATCAGTTTTACTAAAATTTCCTTCACAGTGCCTGTAAATATCCTTCCAAATATAGTAGAAATGCTCTTAAATGGAGCCAAAACTATGTTTTCTCTTCCGCTAAACAGCATTATGATACAATTTATGATATTATCAGACAACTGTATAATACAAAAAAGAATAGGGAAAGATGGAAAGTATTTTAAACTTCGCAAATAATAATAAGATGCAGTACAAATCCCAAAAGTGTGCTCCTTGTCTTAAAAGTAAAATTCAGGAAATATAAGGATCATTGTGCCAAAATGCAATCATATAATTGACGTATTTATTTAAGAATTTTTATTTCCAGTAGGATGTGATGCATTTTAAGAATTAGGTATTGTCCCACAATAAAGGGTTTTTTCCAGGATGTTTACCATGTACCAACGACATCCATTGGTTTCCTGGATATGATGTTGTATTCCATTCAGTTGATACTCATTTTGCTGAACTTTTGACAAGAACCTTTTGCTTGCTTGCCCGCCAAATTTATTCCTTCTAAATGTAAAATTGTGTACTTGTTTTTATAACAAAGCTAGTGCCAGATTAATGGGAATCCGCTCAATTCCTTTTACCCTCTTTGCCAAAGGTTGGATGAATCATGAAATCATACTGGGTATACTTGGGAAAAAAATTAAAAGGTAGACAACTCATTATCTAAAAAGATAGTAAATAATTGACGACAAGTTTTATACAAAAATATATGCATTCAAGGCATATTCAAGTATCATATCATTTGTTCATTATGCTAAGTATACAATAATCAGCTGGAACAATGAAGTAGAAAAAGATGTAATACCTACATGGCCGTGCACTGAGTAGATGGATTGTGCAGACTGAGATTGCTGCCCACCAACAAATACAGAATCTGATCATTGTTGACCAAGACCAAAACTCAAACTAGGAAGACAATTTTCCTTTGTTACCATAGTTAAAACATGCTATTTGACAAAATCCTCCAAGCTACTGTCAAACCAAGAGAAATCTCCTAGTATTGCTCGAGAACAATGTCCTAAGTTTTTTTGTAATTATTGAAAGGCTCATTTTATGTTGCTGTCCAAAATTGTCCTTATTTTATGTACAAAATAACCTTTTACATTACTAATAACACCGTTTCCAATACATGGACCCATCTAGATCCTTATCTGTGAGGAACACCACCATCTATTGCTTGTACTAATTGATCCAACATTAACTCCAGTCCATATACCACGAGAACTGAGGCAGGTTTCCACGGCTCCTCAGCTTTTCTGACAAAAAAATCCACTGGTTGATGTGTTAAACAAAAAGACAAACAGACTAGGATCATTCATCATTGCCCCAACTGTCTTCGTCATCTTCTAACACATTACCAGATGGACAATGTTTTAGAACCATGAATGGAGAATTTGGGTTACAGTAACAGAAACTTCGGACATTGTTTTAGAACCATGAATGGAGAATTTCCCTGCATGGTTTCATAGTTTAACAAAAACTTGAGGATTGAAAGAAAAGTCACATACATCAATAAATAAACACCATGGCTGATCAAAATAATGTGCATTCTGATGTAAATAATATGTACATTGTAGTCCATCCTGCGTTTATGCAATGTCCTGTGACTAAAAAGATACAGGTGATCTGATATTTTGGAAAGCGGGAGTATAAGAAGAGGGAATTGGAGCCATATGAGATAATGGACTGAATGAGAAATAGAACTGAAGATTGTTCTTTGATATTTCACCAATGCACAGTTCTATGTAGAGCCTAGACAGATTGAAGACCTCCGTGAGAAGACAGGAAATGCTTTACATTAGCTAGAGTTTTAGGGGCTAGTACTTAATGTAAAAATATCTTAATTTTTTTCAAACATAAAAAGGATCGTGATAGATAATTTCATATTGGAAAAAATATATCACACAAGATTTCTAAACATCTAATGAGGACATACAGTGAAACTTGTTCTGAATTCTATAGGTAACAAGTTTCTTTATGGAAAGAGGAATGCACAGCTACTAAAAGAGAATAAACGGGAATATTTATTTATCGAGGAAAAGATGGAAGCCTACATAAGTCAATCTGTCTCTTCAGAGAGTAGATAATTTATTTTTGAAGGAATGTAATATTAATATATACAAATTTCTTAGAACATGTAATAAAAATAATCCTTGCAAGAGAAATGCACAACATTCTACCAATTAATCCTTGCAACATGATCCATGACAAAACATTTCTAGCAACCTGTATGAAAGAAGTGTCTCTGAACTAGAAACCATATGAAAGAATTGCCTTCGATTGGGCCTGAGTTGTCACCCATATTTTCTCAGGAAATTGTTTCTTACCTTAAGTACTGTCTGAAATTTTTTCCACAATACAATAATGTTTTGTTTCAGTTTCTTTCATGTGGGGCATTTTTTTAGATATTTCATATTTTGGTACAAAAAGGAAAAAAGAAAAATACAGATTCCCTTTCTATTTTTATCTATAGTTGATATTAGAGTTTTAAATTTTATCGGTTTCAGATCTGCTTTATAACAGCGGTAGTGGAGCTAATTTCTTGGCCTCATGGGAGAAGCCTTAACAATGAATTTTTTTGAGAAAATAAAGTTTGTATTTGTCCTCATTGATCAACATCTAAGTTCATGGGAAACCTATAATTAGGAATCTCGCAAGACCCTTCTTTTTCAAAATATATTGGGATTTACAAAGATCTAAATCTGTTAATAGTGGAACTTGAAGGTTCTAAAACAGAGGCTAAAAGCAAGGTTAGAAAAAGTTTCAATTCAAGAAATTGTTGCAAATAATCCAGGACTTAATAATAGTCCTTATAACTTATAAGTGTGAGACAAAAATAAAGCGAACGCTGAAATCTTATCCAATTGTTGTGATCAACATCCCCTTGCAGCTATTGCTATCAGAAAACCCCTTGAAGAAGAGATTCCCACAAAGAAAGGGGAAATGATTTAGAGCAACCTTACAATATTTGCAGTTCTTATTCTAGACCATATGTAAATGAAAAAGAGGTAAAAATTGAGCTGTTTTATTTAGCTGGAAATCATGGTTTCAGAATTGAGAAACATTTTCATCACATTTGCCTCCATGGATTTGCATCAAAGCTAAACGGTAGCTTGGTAGGTGTATAATAGCAAGAAAACTTGTTGATAAATCGTTCGGTGCTAATTTCTACAGAGGCACGAGAAAGAATTGCTATACATGCCAAAGTGGAACAAATTAAACCTTTGCATTGTCTTCCAGTGATAAAATTTTCCAAATACCTCACATAATGAAGTTATTGGTTACAAGTTTAACAGTTGGCCTTCCATCAGTTAAAGAAAGGGAAATTGAAATTCCTTCCAGATTATGGCAACTTCAGTGTGCATTTCATGCAGGTAAAATTGGGGAAGCAGTGTCCTTATCTACAGAATACTGTCTTTGGCTGTTTAACCAGAGAGGCAATGTTTGCCAAAAGGAGGAGAAGTTTCAGTGAGTTTTTAAAAGGCACAGAAATTCATCGTCATCTAGCTCTAAAATCCTTCGAGGGCAAAGCAAATCAAGGAAAGGGGACTTCCATGCAACCTGAAGGAGGCATCACTGGTGTTAAGCATCAATATTTCTATCTTAGTGTGGAGAAGTAAATCCATTATGCAGAAATAAATCTGTTATGCATTAATATATCACTTATGCAAGAATATGTTAATAATGAAGCAATTTGTTTATCATCCAGAAATGAATCAATTATGCGGGAATAAATCAAGTTTGAAGGAATGTCTGTTATGTCTTGACACGGTCATCAAGTACTCGTTGGTCATTATGTTAGTTGCCCATCAGTTATGCAGTCAGTTACTCATTAGTTGGGCAATCGGTTACTCATTAGTTGGGAAGTCATTATTAGGATTCAGGAATATGTCGGTTATGAAAAAATGAAATCTGTGGATGCCAACCGAATATGAATCGGCTATAAAAGGCCTCTAACCATTACTTAAAATACATCTAGTTTGAAAACCTCAAAGCTAACTCAAAGTTGCATTCTACTGAGGCTACTTAGACTAGGCATTTTTCCAATTTTCAGAAAACCATTATTGAGCCTGAGAAGGCTCACTTTCTTTGGTGCACTCTTACGAAGGTCTGCATGTAGGAAACTGGCTCTTATACATGGGATTTTTCACCAATCATTTCATGCCTGCCAGAGCCTAAGACTTTCAAGCGCATTTTTGGTTTTGCCCTAATTCTTAGTAATCCTAGCCATGGATTCATACCCTCTTCCAGAGTTCTCACTTCAAAAATTGTGCTTCTGGGGAACTCAGCCATATTACCTGCAAAATTAAATCAAATATGGAATGTTTTTAAATTTTCAAGCTGAAATTTTATTTCAGATATGGAAAGAATGAAAAATCAATTCTTAACCATATTCATATTGATTGGGTTTTTCTGTTGCTAACAAAGTGCTAGTTATCTTCAATGTCATGCTTCAAATTCAAGTCCAGGATGAAAATTACAACTAGAAGTAGAATATCTTCAGTCTTTTCTAGATCACAGGAGAAGTGTTCTGCTCCATGTGCAGTTAGCCATGTGGCATCTGAATCCCCTTACCGACATTTGTAGGCATTGTGGTTCTCACAGCCAGCAGAGTTTTTCACCGGTTTCTTGACAGCCATCTCCCAACTGCAGTACCAGAAGTGGTGGTTACGGTCACACAATTCTTTACTCCAAAGGGTAGGCAGCGCCGTTATAAGGGAAGTTCTAAGTTACCGAAACGTTTTGGATACGGGAGCGGGAGCGGGGTATCCGATACGCGGAAACGGCAAATTTTTTTTTGACCCCAGATACGGCGTAGGATACGGCAATACAAAAACTATATTAAAATTAAAAAATATATAAATTTCAGCCTTCTAAATAGGAATTTAATTATTAATCACATATTATGCATATGAAAGACAAGTTATAAGCTAAATAAGTGAATAACCACAACAAACAAGCTAGGATACCGATAAAACTTAGAAACTTAAAAGTTTAAAAGTTAAATTAAAATTTAAAATACTTAAATCAAACACAATGTGAATGTCATGAATCTCATGATATATTAAATTCAATCATAGATCAATATTCAAAGCTCAAACTATCTTTCATTGTCAATATTCATCATATTCCTCTTCATCAAGAGGATCAAAACCAGCTACATCATCATCATTATGTGGTTCATTAGAACCACATGGGCTCGAACCACTCGCACTAGGGCCACTGCCAGTTGCACCCCCTTGTGCATGTAGGTCTCGTGGTGCCACAGAACCCGTCTCATCATCATATGCTCCATGGTGGGAAATGGAAGCATCCAAGTCAACTATCTCTGGATCAATGTCCCAATGTTTTGTTGACCCTTCCTTGTACTCTGGCTGCTTGTGGGATAAAAGGCGCAAGTTGGAATGTATGTATACCAAATCTTCAGCCCTTTTAGCCCCCAATCTGTTGCGCTTCTGTGAGTGGATGAAATTATACGTACTCCAGTTGCGCTCAGAGGAAGATGAACTTGCAACCTATTAAGGCAACCCAAACTTCAAAGTCAATGCAAAGTTCAACTTCAGATTTAAACACTCAAACTTAAATTTTAAAAAACTAAAAGAAAAGAGAATAAAAAAATTAAAAACTTACCTGTGCCAAGACCTTGATTGCCAAGAGGTTGCAAGTAAGCCGATGAAGTACCATGGAGGTACCACCACATATGTGCATCCATCTTGTATTTGCTCCGAAGAGCGAGAAGGCTATGACCCGTTTCTGCTATGAAATTGCCAAACTCTACCATAACCTGGTCTTGGGCCTCAGGATCAGGGAAGAGCCTAGCTAATGCCACCATATATCCCTCACTGACTTCCGCATCCCTGTATGGTGCTACCCTCCCTGGCAAGGAAAGGATCTTTGTGCTATAAAATCTAGGAGTCAATGCAAAAGCTAGTAGATGTAATGGGGTGGTCATTTTGTTCCACCACTCAATGAGGATTGACTTCACTTGTTTGAAAAATATTTCCTCGGGATCTTGTTCTTTTGCATTTATGACGGCTTTTATCTTCTCAATCATTGAGTCGATGCCGTCATATATCTCTCCTAGACATGGTTGATCCGTGTCAGTAAACCGGATCATGCTCATAATGGGCTCCGTAAATCTCAACAGATAACCCACTCTATCCCACCAAGAGTCCTCTAAGATCAAGTTCTTCACTTTTTGAGCCCCTTGAGTGTTTGATTGCCTCCATACAGACCAAAGATTGGATGTTACCATCCTCATGAGTGCCTCTCGCACCTTCACTAGTCGTCTCAAGACGATTGTGTGTGATGCAAACCGAGTCTCAGCAACCTAATAAGAACGAGGAACAAAAATTAAAAATAAAATTTAAATTATGAAATTGAAAGCTAAAAGAATATTAAAAACTTATATTAAATATTAAATTAAAAAGAAAGAAAGAAATAAAGCTTGTCCTTACCTTCAGTAGCTCCAACTGCGAGAATGATCTAAAAATGCCCTGTGACATGTGGTGGTTGGTGACAAACATTTGGATTTCTTCAGCTTCTGCATACACTTGCTGGATCCACTCTATTTTGTTTGCCATTTTCTTTAGCATTAAATTCAATGAATGCACAGCACAAGGTGTCCAAAAAATATGCCCATACCGTGCCTCAACTAACATCCCCGCAGCTTTGCAATTTTTGGCATTGTCCGTTATCACTTGGACAACATTTTCAGGCCCCACTGCCTCAATGGACTCAAAGAGAATGTTGGCTATGAATTGGGCATCCTTCACTTGCCCCTCACAATCAACCACTTTCAAAAACATTGCCCCCTTAGGGCATACTGCAATCACATTGATTAAAGGGCGGTTTCTTGCATCTTTCCATCCATCAGAAACAATGGACACACCAATTTTGGTCCATGAGTCCCTAATTGGTTGCAAGGAGGTTTCCACATATTTTTTTTGTCTTTCCAAAAGGGTGGTGCGGATCTTCTCAAATCCTGGTGGTTTATACCCTTTTGGTGCCTCATTGATGGCTTTCACCATCTCATGCCAATAAGGTGATCTCACAACATTAAAAGAAAGACCATTAGCATATACACACCTTGCAATGCATTCATCTGCAATCTCCCTGTACTCATTCTGAAAGGCCTTTTCCAATGGCCCTTTTGTCTTACTTTTCTTTCGTGCAAGGGAAACATCCTCATTTGTGGAGATAGGAGCCACAAATGGATGTGGCATGGCCACAATTGGGGATCCACTAGGTGATGGAGCAACTGGAGGCCTTGCTGAACGAGATGAACCTCCTCTTTTGGCCAATGGATGACCCACTCTCAGAGCCACTCTAGCCTCTGCATCCTCCTGCTCTTTGATAAATGCCAAAACATTTTCTCTCGCACCCCAAAGATTATTCCTCCCCCTACATACTCTTATACCATTACCCGTTATGGCACACAAATGGCTTTTCACCCTACTGTAAGAGCCTTTGAATATTCCATCACACTCATTGCATTTCCATTCAAAACAACCACCACCTGCAAGTTGTTGAACTATTGTTACGTGCCTCCATAACGGTGAATTTGGGTCAAAGTCTTTGGCCAAAGATTGCCCAGAAGAAGCAGAACTTGTTGCCATTGTAGAAATACCTACAAGGTTTAAAAAACAAATTAAGCAAAGAAAACAATGGCATGCAATTGCATTGTGATTGAACAATGAAAATTAAAAAAATTAAATGGAAAGAGCAAAATAAAAATGAACAAAAAATGTAATGTGTGAAAGATTAAAAAATAAATAAAAAATAGAGGAACAAGGCTAGAAATTAAAAAAAACTTACCTTCACTTAGTAAACCACAAATCAAATCCTTCACAAATCCTCCTTTGCAGCTCCTCACACTCCTCCAAGCTTAGCAATAGCTCCTCACACTCCTCAAAACCCTAGACAAGCACAATGCAATTTTGGAGAGCCACAATGTGAGTTTGTTTGCTTTATGTTATGTTTGTGTGTTGTTCTTTTGTTTTATTGTTTAGATGTAGCTTTTAGGTTTTAGATTAGAAGAATTTATTATTTTTTATTGATTTGCGAGTTTAAAAAAGTGGAAAAAATTAAAAAAAAAATTAAAAACGCGTGTTTTTGCACGCGGGAGCGGCCAGGGAGCGGCCCGGCACTGTGGAAACGGCCGGGGTGCGCAGACCGCCGTGCCCGGCCGCGTTTCCACGATGTCGGGCCGCTCCCAGGCCGCTCCCGCGCGCGCTCCCGCTCCAGCCCCAAAACCGGCGTATCCGGTAACATAGGGAAGTTCCTAGGCAAGCCCTTGTCATTTCCCCTTGCAGGCAATCTGATCAAGATGAAGATAAAAAAAGAGAGAGAACAATGATGGGTGGGAACCGGTACCCGATATAGTAAATCCTCATAATGGTAGTGGCTAGGGAGACAAGCCGGATGATCTTCCACCACCTTCTGCTGCTCTCATTTGATGTGGGTTAGATGGCCTGCCCATGGAGGCCATAACTTTTGATTTGGGAAACAAAACAGCTCTGTTTTTTTTTACAGAAAGATCTCTGTCACTATAACCAGTGCTAGCCACTTACAGCAGTTTCCAACAATTTTCAGAAGCCAAAATCAGCCATCTAGGGCTCAAAAATTGGGTTTGATATAATTTTCTGTTTTTTTTTTAAATTCAAAATACCATATCCTTGAGTTGAAACTCAAGTAATAAATTAAGGGGCACATGAATAACGTATGGAAGTTTGTAGGATTAGGAAAGCTAGAATTAGAAACTTATTAACAATATTTATTGCTAAAAATAGTTAGTATTACTAAAAATAATAAGTCTAGTCAAGTTCAGATTAGAAGTCTAGTCCAAGTCGAATAAAAGGACCTCTTATGTAATTCAAAAGGAAAGAAATAAGGAGAAGTCCGAATTTATTTTGGGGAATTCATTTTGTCCATTATACATTTTTGTTATTTGTTCGGCCTCATCATCATTGCTCCTATTGCATAATTACTACTTTGTGCTTTACTCTAGCTGCCCAATGGGCTTTTTATTGTTTTTGGACTTGTTTTTTCAGTTCAAAATATTTTGAATGACTGCTATGCTACTTTAAGTAACTTATCTCTAATTATGTTTAATTAGTATGATAGATTCATAGATTCTTACAGACTGTTTTGATCTCCTTTCTCGGTGCGCAGGATTGATGTGAGTTTTTGTAAGATTAGTAATTTATTTTATATATGATTAATAGAAGACACTTTTCAATCAAAAAAATACACAAAATCAATGCCCTTTGAGAAGTAAGCTCTTGGGGCTTATGAAGCAATGGCTTTTAGCCATTATGTAATGAAACCTTTCTTGACAACAATATTGACCATTTGACAAATGATTTTGGTTTTCTTACAAATTGTTGTTTGATAACCTATGTAATAAAGGGATTAGGCACATTTGGTAAGTGTTTTCAGATCCACTTCCAGAACATTCCTTCCAAGTTATGCCTTTTTGATACAATCATTAAGCCTACAATTTTCCATGGTTCAATCAACTTCAAAGGTTTGTGGACCTATAGCTTGAGGGCCATTGATCAGGCCTGTATTGAGAGGGTTCAGATTCTAGTGCTACAGCAAATGATCCATTGCAAACGGACAGTTCCTTGGTGTATCATCTAGGCTGAATATGCCCCCAGCTGGTACACCTTGGGGCTATCTTCAAGCTTACTTTCTAGATTCACAGACTCATGTCTGTGGGAGCTTCAGCTTCTGGTCGTGAGAGATATCAATACTTAGCAATTTGCTCTTTAAAAAGAATTGCTTCACTTGTCCCCATTGCTCCACTGATCCCTGCCATACTGCGGCACTATTGGTACTTTGTGACTAGGTTGCTTCTTCTTTATATTGGCATTTCGCTAAATAGGTTACCTCTTTTCGTGTACTCTGGGACCGCCCCTTTTCACGTGCTCTCTGGACACATGGAGATTATTAAGGCTAGAGGGAGGTCAAAAGCTAGGAATTCGTCTTCCATTAACAAACATATATTATGGTCAGGATGGGTTGTGATTCATAAACTCTGTTGATCTTCAAAAGTCCAAAACATATCATTGATGTTTATAATAGTTTAATAGCAGAGCACTTGTCATGAAAGTCACCACCTTACTAAAACTTAAAAGCTTAAATGTCCAAATAATAAAAGGAAATGTCAGGGTAAACTTGAAAGAGTGTTTAGGTCTCAGCTTCTATGCAGGTGGTCATCTATGAACGCACATCCCATCTTGCTGTGTCTTCCTTGGGCTAACAATACACTTTTCATTGAGCTAACAAAAGCAAGAAAAGAATCCACTTCCTTAAAAGTAGGCAAATCCAGGGACTACCTGTAAATAATTTGAATGAAGATGGAACAGCTCGATGCTGAGTGGCCCAAAATACGTCAGACTTTTTGACTGATACAACCCTGGGTCTATAATGATTGGTTTGGCTCTTTGATACCTGCACAGCCAAAACACTAAGTCTAAATGACAATAGGCATCTTAGCATGTGAAATTCAAGAATAGACATTTACAGACATACTCATTTAATGTAATGAAACATTGAGATGTTGAACTTAAAAACCCTACAATTTCCATCCAATATCACTCGTGTGCTCTATGAAATTCAGGTCCTTCGGCAAGTAAGAAAAGACGTGGAGTAAATCTGCATGACAATCACAGAGTCAACATCTTTTCTGTAAGACTCTTAGAACAAAATGCAATGCTTAAACTTTCTAGCTTACTTTTACAATAGCAACAAAATAAGAAAAGAAAAAGGTAGTCTATGTTCAGTTATGTATCACTTGTATTGTGAAGAGTTTCTAAGTCTTCAACAATATATTATTTGAAAGGAATGTAGCAACTTACTAATTATCCATCCACCATCCAACTCAAGTAACAAAATAGTCAGCTAAAGACAATTCAAAAAAAGAGGAAAGTCCGATGAACAGAAAGTTAACCATACATAAGCACTCATATACAAAATTAAATTTCCAAATTTCGTATATGACTCATGAGTCATGCCAGCAAAGATTTGAAATTTAGCCTACGAACGAACCAATAGTATATCTTGACATATAAGAAAAATGAGAACCCTCATAAGCAAAGATCGATTGGACCTACAAATCCTGCAGTTTTAACCAGATGAAAAGCAAACACTTTCAGTTCATCAAAGAACATTCAAAACTTGTGGCAAGTCATATTCTTTCTTTAAAAGTTTAAGTGAAATAATTGATAGAGTAATATCTTTGATACACAATTAATTCAGAAGTTGCCAACATCCATTAAGGGTAGTACAACTAGAGGAAACTAGTCTGATGATGCTCAATGACCTGCACTAATGCTAATTGCAATTGGGTAAACTACCACATCCAACTTGCTGGGTGTGTCATACCCCTACAGACGAGGCCAGGTGCGAGTCCCGGTGAATTTGATGGAAGAAAAACCCCTAGGTTATGGCATCCAAGCCAAAAGTCACCCCACAAGGGTAATTTAGAAATAACATAAAAAGGAGGCTCAATAACCAAGCAGCATAACACTAATATTTGGACATAGGAAAATGAAATATGCCTCAGAAAATTTATAAAACTTAAACTTAACAAAACCCTCCACAGTATGTTTGTAAAAGAAGATGAGGAATAGTAAATAAGGGAAACAAAAATGCAGGAAGAGAGCCTACCATCTTGTGTGACCAGTGGATAATCAGAGGCACTGAGGTTGATAAACCAATCCCATTCTTTACTTTGTTTAAGCAGAATTGCCACAGCATGTAGTGTACAAGCTATCATAGTTGGACCTTTATATGTAACAAGATTGGCCTTACCTACAACATGAACATTGTTTGCTTCCATGAATGTAGGCTCCGTTTTCACATATTTTGCTAATTCAATCCTTTCCCTTGGAGGGGCCTCCAGATCTAAATGCAATAAATAATGATTTCTAGGATGATAAAGAGCCTGCAAAGTCCTTCTCATCCTCTGGCTATCTCCTTTGGTTCCAGAAATAAGGTATGCTATTCTTGGAGGTGTGGGTAGGCCACGAACGGGAATCTGAACCACATCGGACTCCAAAACTGACCACCAGAATCATATGCTGTCTTGAGAGGAAGTACCTCATAATTGGGCTCCTGGGTGGATGATCCAAAGTGGATTGTTGCCAAAACAAAAATAGTTAAGGATACCACAGAACTGGCAACGAGTGGAACAAGCCATTTTCTTTCCATGGATCCAAAACCCAAGTGATAATATGTCTTCTTCATTGCTCCGCATTCAGACCTTGCTGCCTTTGCGGATCAAACCCTGCCAAGCCCCAAAGAAGAACTTCTGCAAATGCGACCGGATCGAGTATTGGTGTGGTAACATAGGAATGTCTATAATTGCTAGGGTGGTTTATGCCTTGCTGGATCAAGGAAATCACATTCAGTTAGTGCCCTTGGATTACTAATGTTTCTGGCAGAATTTGAATTGAACAGTCCTCTGTAAGTTTTCAAAACTGTTCGTTATCCCACCCTAATATTTGACAGTTGTCAAGCACACCAACAAAAACCATTGTAGATCACAGGGTTCACATTACAAAACAACATACCAGTTGTTTATCATACATGCCAAAAGAGAACACTCCCCATGCAATGTTTTTGATAAGGTTGTACTCCTTGCTGTTATGCAAACTGCAGATTGTCTTTCCAGATGATTCCCCTATTCTAAAATTACTATAAGCTCTGTAGGCGTTTGTATATCCAACCGCACATGATACAATAAAAATCTACCCACGTTTGGGCAGAACCTCCTTCTGTATATATCTACAAACCAAAAGACCTCATTCATGTGTCTCTATTTTAAAGCACATTTGGACAAACCCAGAAATCATAAACACCTTTGAAACGGGGGCATATACGCGAAACCTCCACCTTGTCAAAACTGAATATACCCAGAAGAGTATATAGGCTACACAGATTCAAAAAAAAAAAAGTGTGGCTTAAATGTGAAATGCACACCCAAAAAAATAACCTATGGATCTGGACGATTGAAACAACTGCAATTCTGAATAGATTGCAGAGTTTTTTTCGGTATTTTTGGAATCCTAACAAATTACAGATATGTTCTTGTTTCATGCAGTAATCAGTAGTTGGGTACCCTTAATACACCTAACTAAATAAGGGGGTGTGAAATTTTACCTGGTTTTAACACTTAGAAATCCTCTGATGACACCCAAAACAACCGAGCAGAGGGTGCAATACGACGGAGGACGAAATGCGCGTTAATTTGAAAATAAAGTGATTGGCCCGTGATTTGAGGGTAATTCGGTGGTTGGGCATTATCTCGGAGAGTCGGAATGTGGAAAGGGTTGGGTTTTGTTTGGGGAACTTAGAATGGAAGCCATTTGCTATAATATTCTACAAGCATTTGGAATGGACTGCCATTTTTGGAAATGATTTTTTTGAGGGCGAGGTGGGGATTAGGAGTTGTTGAAGCAAAAATGTTTATGTTCGAACATGGTTTAAGGAGATCATCTTTGAATTCGGTAAGAATCATTTTCTCACTGGGTTTGTATAATCCGTGGAATTTCATCAATGGATGGACTATTTTTTTATTGACAATTTTGTAGATTTATTAACTAAGAGAATATTTAATTTAACAAAGAGAATGGCAATGTGGGGGTTTAATTTCATTTTTTGTTACCAAATGGCGGCCTTTTTTTATGGATCATGGTGTCGACTCCAGTAATCGTGTCATGTGCGTCCTATTTAATATTGGTGGCCGCCCTTTTGGCCTCATTAATATTTACGCCTCTAACGATGCGGTGAAAGGGCCAATCTTTGGCGGTGGATAGCATGCACAATTCTCAATGCTTATTGGGTTATAAGTGGTGATTTTAATATGGTTGAGTTGCCCATTGATAAGTGTGGGCACTTGCCTATGTGATGGACAGTTGGTGAAAGAGAGGCATGGTTTTTCATGCGCAATAAGTGTTGTCGCCAAATCACTGCACCCTCCGAATGGCCATAATGTGTGTGACATGACTTTTTCTAAACTAATAAGTTCATGTAAAAAAACATGCTTTTCCGTATAAAACAACCAATAGATATTTATTACACATGAATTTTAATTCTTTTAACAAAAATCAAAATATACATATTAAACTTTCTTTTTTAAATGTGAAAAATGTAAATTCATTACAGAAACAATAGTTGTAAAATTATTTACTTATCTGTATAGAGGGATAGGAAGGACTCTATGTTCCTCAATGAATTCCTACGTGGTAACCCAGATCCGGCACCTCAAGCTATGGCCGCATTATATGGAGGAATTAAATCAATTAAAATATCTTCTTGCCTGCCAGAACCATCTTGGGTTATACTTTATGTACCCCAGTTAGGACACCCTTCAAGAATGCCCCTCTCCAATGCCCACCACTTGCCTTCACTTAGACCACATAAAAATTATTGATCCACTCCCCAAAAAAAAATCTCTCCCTCTCTCTATTTCTCTCCCCATCATGGATTTAAATAATTCCCCTCGGGTGGTTTGGTAACCAACACACCCTTTCATAACAATTCTTTTACAAATAATTACATTTACCCCTAACGGGTCTACAATTGTAAATTTTAATCCCTCCTTTTTATAAGGAGTTAGCGAAATCATTTAAATCTTTATTCCTCCCCATTTTATAAAGGGAATTCCATGTACATAACTCCCCAGTCTATTTTAAAGGGGTCTTTAATATATATTTCTTCTACTTTAGAAGTCAACCTTTGAAAATAACTTTAGAGTAATTATTTTCTTTTCATTTCCTTTTGGGGAATTTTGTCACGTAACATTTCTCCCCTTCTAAATCAGCTGCTGACCTCAGTAGCTTTATCTTTCTCTGAAACATAAACGAACCACAAAGTTCATTAGTCAAAATAAATATGGATATTGTTCATGAATATATTCTTCTTTTTCCCATGTTGCACTATCCACATCACAAAAAGTCCATTTGATTTTTACTTCATTTATTTCTCTATTCCTTAACTTTCTAGTTCTTTTTCTAATATTAATTCAGGTTCTATTTTAAATTCACAATTAGGTTCTATAGATATATTTTTCCAATCAATAACATGAGTAGAATTATAAACATATTTTTTAATAAACTAACATGAAAAACATCATGTATCCTATATAATTCAGGAGGAAGAGCTAGTTTGTAAGCAAGTTCACCCACTCTTTCTAATACCTCAAAAGGACCACAAAAACGAGGAGCTAATTTAGCATATTTACCAAGTTTAAGTGAACTACGCTTAGGTTTAACTCTAAGGAAAACTTGATCACCAATTTCAAATTCCCTATAAGACCATTTAGAATCAGCCCAACTCTTATACCTATCTTGTGCAACTTTCATGTTTTGTCTTGCCTTAATTATAATTTCTTCCATCTCCTTTAAATTATCATTATCATACCAAGTTCTTTGGACAGGGTCAGACCAGGAAATAGGTGTGTTACAGTTCCTACCATATACTGACTTCAAAAGGTGACATTTTTATAGTGCTATGGTATCCCTGATTATATGCAAATTCAATCAAATGTATATAGTTTTCCCAATTTTTAGGTTTATCACTAGCATACATCCTTAACATATCTTCTAAAATTTGATTTACTCTTTCAGTTTGTCCATCAGTTTCAGGATGATATGCCGTACTAAAATTCAGACTTGTACCTAACTCATTGAATAATGATTTCCAAAAGGAAGAAGTAAATCTTGGGTCTCTATCTATTACTAAATCTTTTGGAAGACCATGCAAACGAAATATTTCTTTCATAAATAAATGAGCTACATCAGATGCAGAATTTTTAATTTTAGTTGGAAGGAAATGAGCCATTTTAGTTAATCTATCAACCACAACAAAAACACTATCATGACCATTTCTAGTATGAGGTAGCCGGTGATGAAATCCATACTCACATATTCCCATTTCCATTTAGGAATTCTAAGAGGTTGTAACTTACCCGGTTTACTACATTGCTCTAATTTTACTTTTTGACAAGTTAAACATTGTTGCACATAAGTTCTAATATCTTGTTTCATTTTAGGCCAAAAGTAATTCTTTTTTATAGACAAATAATTTTTCTGAAATCCAGGATGACCAACAATAGGGATATCATGAGAATCTCTAAGGATTTGATTTTTAAGTCCAGGAAGGTCTGGTATACACATTCTATTCTTATAATACAATAATCCATTAGACCTAATTAGATAAGAAGTAAGTCTATCATTTAAATGTACATTACTAGTTTCATTTTTCAAGCCTTCATAAAGTTCTTGAAAATATACATCAGTAGATAACTTAATTTTAATAGATTGTTCAAAATTACTTCTTTCTAAAGCTAAAGCATTAACAAAAATTCTTTTCCTGCTTAATGCATCTCGCTACTAAATTGTCTTTTCTAGGAACATATTGAATTTCAAATCATACTCACTAAGCAATTCAACCCATCGACGTTGTCTCATATTCAATAAAGGTTGAGTAAAGATATGTTGTAAACTTCTATGATCAGTTTTTATAGTAAATTTGTTCCCTAACAAATAGTGTCTCCAAATTTTCAAAGCATGTACAATCCCTAACAATTCTAAATCATGTATAGGATAATTTTTTTCGGCAGAAGTAATTTCCTAGATTCATAGCTTACAACTTTATTGTCTTGCATTAATACACCACCAATACCGGAACCACATGCGTCAATAACTACAGAAAATGGTTTAGAAAAATATGGAATACATAAAACAGAGCTAGTTACCAATGATTCCTTTAATCTATTAAAAGCTTGATCACATTCTCTAGTCCATTGATAAGGTTTATCCTTTTTGTTAAATCGAGTTAATGGGAAGCTATCTTAGAATAATTCTTAATGAATCTACGATAAAAACTAGACAAACCAAGAAAACTTCTTATTTCATGCACATCTTTTGGTATTACCCACTCTTGGACAACTTTTACTTTATATGGGTCTGGTGCAATTCCCTTTTGAGAAATTATATGTCCTAGATAAGAAACTTCAGTTTTAAAGAATTCACATTTGCTCACCTTCCCATAAAGTTGATAAAGTTTCTAAAACTAACCTAACATGGTGTTCATGTTCTTTTCACTTTTTGAGTATATCAGAATATCATCTAGAAATATAATCACAAACACATCTAAGAAAGGTCTAAACACATCATGCATCAAATTCATAAAAGTTGCAGGAGCATTAGTTAACCCAAAAGGCATAACTACAAATTCATAATGTCCATATCTAGTTCTAAAAGCTAGTTTTGAATATCGATTCTTTAATTCTAATTTGATGATACCCAGAACACAAATCAATTTTAGAAAAGTATGTAGCACCACTTAATTGATCTAATAGGTCATCAATTCTAGGTAAGGGATATTTATTCTTGATGGTCAATTTATTCAGTTGTCTATAATCAATACACAATCTCATAGTTCCATCTTTCTTCTTAACAAATAATACCGGTGCACCCCATGGAGAAACACTTGGTCTAATTTTTCCTTGTTTAAGCAATTCAGATAATTGTACTTTAAGTTCAGCTAACTCAAGAATCGATTGTCGATAAGGGGCTTTGGATACAGGTTCAGCCCCGGGAATTAGATCTATGGCATGCTCTACAATTCTTCTCGGGGGTAATTCTTCTATTTCCTGGGAAAACATCCATAAATTCTTGAACTATAGGTTGGATATTGATGTCTAACTTAGTTCCATCATCACCCTGAGTGACCATTGCACAAAAAGATTTACAATTTTTCCTAAGACTCCTTTTTAATTGCATAGCAGAAATGGTTTTAAGTTTAATGGGCCTTTTTGTCCCTTGTAAAGTTTTAAAAGAATTATTTTTATCTTTTATAATAACTTGTTTATTTTCACAACTAATCAAAACATTGTTGTTGATGCAAAATCACAAAGCACCCCGAGTCTCGCAACACGATGGGTTGAAAGTCTCAGGTGTGGATCGCACAACATGGAGCTTTTCCCAAGTGTGGGACCTCGCGAAATCGGAAAAGCTCTCCGGATGAAGGCCGGCTCCTATTCCTCTGTTCAGATGCACCAATGAAACACAGAGGTTTACCCAAAAACCTAATCTAACTACCAAGGAGACAGGGAGAGAGAAATGCATAAAAATAAACCTAAGCTAAGGAGGTGATGCACCGAGGAATGTTGAACACTTGCTTTGCAAAAATAAACACAGACCACATAGATGCAATACAATACCATGCACAGGCAACCAAAATGCAACGAGAGATCAAAATAATAGCAATAAATACATGAGAGGGTTTAGAATCAATCACAGACATATATACATTGCTCAAAGGTCGATACAAGATACATTGCAGTGGCCAAGAGGCAAAAACGGCATTACAATCCATATGGGAGGCTTGAAAACTCCACAAATCCTCTTGCGAGCAGGAGAGAAGGGAGGATGCAAAATGAAAATGTCCAACCCTTGAAAAGAGCCGCTCCTGGCCAATATATAGGAAGAGAAATGGGAGAAGAGAGAAAACCGAGTTTTCACAACTACCTCCAAGACTGCATTTAACTCATTTCCTCATGGCGGTAGGTAAAACCCAACAACCTCGAAAAAATGGCGAACTGTGACACCTGCGTCGGGATTTTGCGCCTGTCGGATTCGGGATTCCTCGCGCATTTGCATCGGGCTCGGAGGGGTGCTCGACATGCTTGTTTTCATGTTCTTCCGACGTGCTTCCCCGACGCTGAGACCCGATTGCTTTGATGTCGGGTTTTGGAGACCCGACGACATATTCCTTTGTTGGCGGGTTTTGGAGGCCCGAATACATATTTTCTTTGATGTCGGGTTTTTGAGACCACCCAACATGTTGTTCCACCATGTTTCTCGCCCGAAGACCCGATTCCTTTTGCGTCGGCTTTTGGAGACCCGACGACATCTTTTTTTCTTTCTTTGTTGGGTTTGAAGACCCCGACATGTTCTGCGCCACGAAACCCAATTTCTTTCCCCGACGCCGAGACCCAATTTCTGACACGTGGCGATCTCTCATTGGTCGCGGGCCATGCGGGCCAAACTTTTCGTTTTGACCTTTTGACCAAAACTTGGCCAAAATCCAACTTCCCCGGACGCCCACCATCTCCCAGGACACGTGGCAAGCACCCCATTGCCGCGGGCCAAAATTTCAAAATTCTCCCATGCGCCAAACACTTAGCGAATTTTTACTCCACTTCCCCCTCGACACGTGGCACATTCCGACTCGCGGCGTGGCCCGCGGCTAAAATTTTCCTTTTGCAAATTTGTCCAAAACTTGGAATTTTTCCAAGTTTTCCTCCGGACTTCGCCACTTCCCCTTGTGTCGGGTTTTGAAGACCCCCCGACATGTTCCTTTGATGTCGGGTTTTGGAGGCCCGACGACATATTTATTTGTTTCTCCGCTCTGATTCCCCGCCTTGTAAACCCGATTTGCTTGCGTTAATCTATATTTACCCTGGGGGGAAATATATACAACAATTTGGCTACTCACGGGGTTACGCTGCTAGGTAGAAGATCAATGGCCTTTTAGCGATCTATTGGGCACGGGGTCATAAGCAATAACACGAAACCAACTCGCTACCGCAACTCCTTCTCCGAGGGCACGCTAAACTGCAGAAAATCAACCCAGAGCAACGAAACTTGTGCAAGCACTTAGGAAACCGAAACCTAACTCAACAAGACAATGTGCACACGCACTTAGAGGAATTGAAATCTAGGCTAATATTTACAAGGAAAAACTTTCTCTTTTCAAGAAGATATGTTTAAGATAGATTCCGTTGACCGGAATTGGAAGTTCTTCTCCGTCCAATGTAGACAATTGGAAGGCATTGCTATTCTTACATTCCATGACCATGTAGGGGCCACTCCAAATGGCGTCAAACTTGGAATGCCTTCCCGGTTTTGCCCGATCTGCATCCCATTTCAGAACTAAGTCCCCCTCCAGGAAGGTCCTTGCTCTTGCTTTCTTATCAAACCATCTTTTCACTAAGGCCTGATCTTTCTCAATTGTTTGAACTGCATGTTCTCTAATTTCTGCCAATTCCATCAACTCTGCATACCGGGCCTCCATTGGTTCGAACTCAGCTAACTCCAACTGCTTTATGAACTCCAATGCAGGCAGTTCTAATGATATAGGCAATACTGCCTCTTTTCCATAGACCAACTTGTAAGGGGAATTGCCTGTAGACCTCTTTGGTGTTATCCTGTCAGCCCACAATGCTGATTTTAGCCTGGTATGCCATGTTCTTTGATTTTCATCCAGAGTCCTCCTGATGATTCTTAGCAAATTTTTGTTCGTGGACTCTACACCGTCCATTACCCCGTGGGTAATAATTTGAAGAGGTGCTCAAATAGATTCCATTCTTGATAGCCCATTCGTAATCCTAGAACCTATGAATGCCAATGCATTATCGATATGATAGTGGCGGCACACCAAACATGGTCGCTATCCCTTCATAAAACTCAAGATATTAGACTTGTTTGCCTCTTTGAGCACTCACTGCTTCATCCACTTGGTGAACTAGTCCGTTGCCGTGAGAATCCACTTGTGGCCTTGGCTTGAGTTTGGATTGATGACCCGACGAAGTCCAATCCCATTGCATAAATGGTTGGTCAACCAAGATTGGGTGCGATGGAGCGCTGCTAGTCTCTCTTTTCCTATGAAGAGTGCACATTTCTTGCACTTTCTTATCCACGTATAGCGATCCTTTGAACATCGTGGGCCAATAATACCTGCCTTTATTATCTTGAGAGTCACATTACTCGTGGGGCAAAATGCCCACTGAATCTTCATCATGAAAATCTCGTAACACCCTCTCAATTTGACCTGTCCCAATGCACCTCAATAGAACTCCATTGATGTCCCTCTTGAACAAAGCACCATCAACAAGCACATATGGAATAGCTTGTAATCTAAAGTATCTTCTCTTTGCTTTGCTCATTTCTGGAGGGCATAGGCTTGTCTGTAGGAAGTGAATCATATTCTGAGTCCAACAAGGAGTAGGCACATCATCATTTTCATGTTCTTGACCATCCTGTAGTACCAAGGCAGTGACCTCTTTTTCATCACCTGCTTCAACTTGTTGACTCAAGGCTAGCTGCTCGCATAGTCCCTTTCCACGTACTAGTTTTGTGACCTTGATCTCGATGTCATATTCCATG
The DNA here is from genome assembly GCA_018340775.1 of Taxus wallichiana var. yunnanensis. Taxonomy (NCBI): domain Eukaryota; kingdom Viridiplantae; phylum Streptophyta; class Pinopsida; order Cupressales; family Taxaceae; genus Taxus; species Taxus wallichiana. The sequence goes on from CM031242.1 coordinate 29,663,589, forward strand.
ACACGAGTGATCCATCCTGCACGCTTCTCATTCAGATCCTTGTTTAGAAGGAAGTCCTTGACTCCCGCATGGGAGACCATCAATTGGATCTTGTTGTTTGAGACTAGGTGCTTGAATTTCTTTAAACTCCTGATCACTGCAAGGACATGCTTTTCAATGAAAGAGTATCTAGTTTCATATTCCTCCAAGCCTTGACTGAAGAAAGCAACTGGTTGCTCTAATCCTCCTTTGTTCCGTTGTACCAGGATTGCAGAAATTGTGTCTCCACCACCGAAGGCATATAACATGAAATCTTTGGAGAAGTCTGGATTGACAAGAGTCGGAGCTTGAGATATAGCTTCCTTTATTGCCTCGAAACTTGCCTTGCCTTCAGATGTCCACTTAAATGCCATGCTCTTCTTTAACATCAGCGTTATTGGTTTTACGAGAGCTGCAAAGTTTGGAACAAACCTGTGGACAAAATTGATCCTTCCTAAGAAGCTTTGAAGAGCCTTCTTGTGACTTGGCAATGGCAAAGCTTGAATTGCTTCGACTCTCTCTGGGTCAATCGTCAACCCTTCCTTTGAAACAATATGGCCTAGAAGTTTTCCCTCGTGAGCCAAGAATATGCATTTTTTGGGATTCAATGATACCCCAAATCTTCTACACCTCTGAAATACCTGCCTTAGATGAAAGAGGTGATCCACTGCATTTTTTGAGAATACAGTGATGTCGTCAAGATATATTAGAACTATTTTATTGATCAACCCCTTAAATGCCATATCCATTGCCCTTTGGAAGGTGGCTCCAGCATTTGATAGCCCAAATGGCATTTTCTTGTAGGCATATGTCCCCCATTTGGTGGTGAAAGCCGTCTTGCATTGGTCATCTTCTTTCACCATCACCTGATTATACCCTGAGTAGCCATCTAGGAGAGAGAATCTCTCTGAACCGGATACTACTTGCAATATTTGTTCCATTGAAGGAAGTGGGTAATGATCTTTGAGAGATGCCCTGTTGAGGTCTCGGAAGTCCACACATAACCTAATTTCTCCGCTCTTCTTCCTGACCGGAACCAAGTTCGCAACCCAGCTTGAGTGCTTGATTGGGAATATAATGCTTGCCTCTATTAGCTTGTTAAGCTCTTTCTTCATTAGAGGCTCAATGTGAGGGTTGACTGGTCTCTGCTTCTGCCTGATGGGCTTAGCATCTGGATCCAATTCTATGGTATGTTGTGCCAAATTTGGATCGAATCCTCTCAAGTCTTCATAGCTCCAAGCGAAGACATCTAGAAATTCTTGGCAAAGTTGTATGAAATCTGATTTCTCCTGCTCAGTGGCCACTTTACCAATTTGAAGTGTTTTGCCTTCCCAACCGGGAATTGGCTCGAATCTTCTCCCTTGACAGTATGTTAGCCTTTTCCTTACGGGGGTCGTTAGGGTTCAAGATAGACTCCAACGTTACTAAACCCTTAGGAAGCTTGTTTGTTCGTAGTTGCACCACTTGATCTCCATATTGCTGCTCTAGCCTATCCTGATTTCTAGCTGAGAATTCAGCTTCTTCTTGCAAGAAATTGACGATCTGTTGATCATTCTCAAACACCTGCCAGCTCGTGTTGTTATCTGGAACTGTTGGCCTTACAACCTGACCACATGGATGTGTGGCTGCGTTTTTTCTCTTCTGATGCTGTCAACCACATCAAATGTTGCTCCAACTGCTGCGAGCCTATCTACGGCTTCATTTTTCTTCCTGGGTATGGATACAATGTTGAAAGCTTCGAAATCCTCAATGAGGTCCCATACCCTATTCTTGTAGCTCCTTAGCAAGTCGTTCTTTGTAGCATGTTGTCCCCTAACTTGGTTGACGATTAGCTCGCTATCTCCAAACACCTGCAGTTCTTTATGCCCTTTTTCCTGGCCCAATGAAGTCCATGAATCAAGGCCTCATATTCAGCTGTGTTGTTTGAACAAGAAAACTGGAAACGAAAAGCTGAATAATACTTGATGTCTTGTGGCGAAATCAACATTGCACCACCTCCAGCACCTTGTCTGCTTCTCGAACCATCGAAGAATAATTTCCAAACTTTGTTTTCGCCCTTTTGTTAAATTTGAATGATGTCGGGAATGGGTGAATTTTCCTCGTGTATACAATACAAGCCCATTCGATTCTTCAATTTCCTTGTATGGGTCAAATTCATGACTCTTGTTTGCCCATTCATCCAAAGTTAAATCAGGAATTCCCTCGACCTTAGTACCTGCTTCTAGATCACTTGAACACTCCTCTTGATCAAAAGCTGAGCAATTTGCATTGATAGGACCTGGTACATGAGGCTCAATATGGAAATTGGCAATTGATTCTGATCTGATTGTTGCTTTGGCCCCATACCTTGTTCTGAAAATCATGTGCGACCAATCTGCAGATAAATATCCACCAATCTTTGCAGTGAAGTCTCTTGATAAACACAACGCAAAGAGTGGCGGGAGGTCAATTACAGACACATCTTGCAGGACTGTAACATTAGGACATGAATGTAGTGTTAGGCTTAACCCCTTGATGACCCCAACTGTTCCCACTACCGTTCCATCTTGCACTACTCCTTTCAGCACTGGCTCATACTTCAGACCCAGTTGATCCGCTATTTGCTTTGGCATCACTAAACTACTTGCCCCTGAATCTATCATGCAGTTGTGCACCAAGTGGTTTCCAACAATCAATGAAACATAGAATGGTGGAGGCTTCAAATTTTTCCTTGTCTAGCCCCCATCATGTTGCACTGCATTAGTGAGAACTTTCTCATGTCCCCTGGTTTGATACATTTGTGTGAGACCAATTAGCCATTGCAGAACTTCTGATAAATCTCGTTGCCACTGGGATCGCGAGTGATTCCCACATGGAAATGTTCATGTGTCTTCTTCATTTGATCGATGATGTTGAAAGGGGATGAATTGTCCTTTCTTTGTCCCTTACTTGGTGTAAACTTTCTCGAAGCTTGGACAAGTGCATGTGTTATTCTTTATGTATATCTTAGGCTGATTTTGCACATTTGGAGTTGCATTTGGTCATGACCCCTTGTTGTGTAAGAGTGGGTTGAGAAACAAGCTGGATTAGATGGTTGTCCTCTTCTATGCTTCTCTTCTTTGGCCGACCGTGTGTTGGCAGCCATGCCTTGAAAAAGGTGTTGGTTAACTCCACGAAGTCTTCCATCGCCCGATTGGCAATGTGGTCTCTGTTGGAGGTCCTTTGTTGCGTTTCTTGCTGCTTGATTCCTTTCTTGGCTTGGTTCTTTAGGAACACCAATGGTTTGCACCATCAAGGCTCGATTCGGTGCACCATTGAAACATCTTGGTGATTGTGAGGGAGATTGCAAGGGTAACACGGTCGTACTCTGTCTGCTATGTTGTTTTGTGTTGGAACCAAGGCTCTTGAGGATGTCGTTGCATTTGGATCATACGGCCGAAATGGCCTGGCAGCTTGAGGTTGTCCTTGGTTTTGGTTTTGATTTGCAGCCTGAGGTGGTGGTGGCCTATTCTGTTGGTATGAGGGCCTAGCTTGGTACTGCGCTTGAGGCTGATATGGTCTAGCACTTTGAGCTTGCTATCTTTTGATAGTCACTAGCTCGTTCCGAGGTTCTGCAGTTGTTTCATGACCTCCTGCAATTCCTTTGAAGTATTTGAAGATGTGGATGCCTCATTATTGCTTTGATTTCTAGGAGTTGGAATGGGATTCAACTCTGGTGCTTGACTGGTTGTAGGATTTCCCATCTCTGGATAGAGAGGCATTGGCGGCCTTGGTGCAAGCTTGCCAGCTTGGATCAAACAGTTCTCTGCTCTGATTGTTGTGTCGTAGGCCCCTGGCAGTGTTGTCCCTCCCATTGACTGGATCATCATGGCTATGTCTGAATTTATAGCCTTTAAGAAATAAAGGAATGCTCCTTCGGTTGGTCTGACAATTATTGGGATCCTGTCCCATGTCCGTTGGAACCTGAAGTTGAAATCTGCCATTTGTTCGTTAGGAGCCCTTTTGATTGTTGTCAGTTGTTCCAATAAAGACAAATTATCCGCCCTCTCCCCAAATTGGCTACAAAGAGCTGAACAAAGTTGGTTCCAATCCGTAATAGACCCTGTTGTTAGGCTCCTAAACCATTGTAAGGCCTTACCTTTGAAAGATGAGGCCAACAACTTGACTGCAACATCCATTTCATTTATTTCGTGGATTGCGCATACATTAGCAATATCCTGGATGTGATCAATAGGAGTAGTATGATTTTCTCCTGTAAAATAGGGGATATTCTTTAGCGCGTCAACTGGAATTTGATTCTGAGCATTTAGGGCAAGTGGACTACTTCTGTGAAATTGACAAAGGGATTCGGTGGTAGATGCGCCATTATGATTGGCCTAAGAACCCTGGTTGATGCGAGAAAAGGTCTACCAGGTGGAGGTGTAGACAAAGTCCTGTTAGGTGGGGATGGCGATCTTTGTGATCTTCTTCCTCTCCTTCCCCAACCTGGTGAAAGTTGCAAGTGGACAAATAGCCCTTCTTCTCGAGTATTAGACCTTGTCCGAATTCTTCTCATGTGCCTGGGCAACTCGTGCTGCTACACCACTGAACTCTATCCCTTCGGAGTCGCCAGATGTGTTAGATAACAAGCCTCTAGAAAGGCTGGATTTTGCCAAGTTACACACCAAACTTGACGGTATTGAAAATATAATTTGAAATTTGAAGGACCCAGAGGAGACAATCTTCAATCCGGAATTCGGCCCTCGGTTGTGCAGCTGCGGATTCCCGAAAGCTACAGGCGGAACTCAGGTCATGCAATGCAACTCACAGAACCCGAATTGCCATGGTCGGAACTCGGGACATGCTCGACATCCCTCAAAACCCGAAATGACTGCTGTTGCGTATAGGATCATGCAATGCATCCCCCAAAACCCGAAAACACTGTTGGGTCTGCTTTGATGCTTTCGGACCCCGAAAACCCGAAATCACTGTATACCCGAAAATTTGGAAATCAAAATATCAAAAAACTAAGGATACCCTTTTGAAGGTTCCCCTCAGATCTACCAACTGCTGAAATTTTGACCTGTTTTGAGCAAGATAAACCCTTAAACAATGATTTCGGAGTTCAGTCTGGACGGAGCAAAACCCAAAGTTTTAAAACTTGCAATTTTCTCGAGCGAAATTTCACGAAAACCCCTTCAAATTTTGGTGGAATGACCTCTTGGTCCCACCGGGCGTGCCAAAACTGTTGGTGCAAAATCACAGCACCCCTGGGACTCTGCAACACGATGGGTTGAAAGTCTCAGTGCGATTGCACAACATGGAGCTTTTCCCAAGTGTGGGACCTCGCGAAATCGGAAAAGCTCTCCGGATGAAGGCCGGCTCCTATTCCTCTGTTCAGATGCACCAATGAAACGCAGAGGTTTACCCAAAAACCTAATCTAACTACCAAGGAGACAGGGAGAGAGAAATGCATAAAAATAAACCTAAGCTAAGGAGGTGATGCACCGAGGAATGTTGAACACTTGCTTTGCAAAATAAACACAGACCACATAGATGCAATACAACACCATGCACAGGCAACCAAAATGCAATGAGAGATCAAAATAACAAAGCAATGAATACATGAGAGGGTTTAGAATCAATCACGTATATATATACATTGCTCAAAGGTCGATACAAGATACATTGCGGTGGCGAGAGGCAAAAACGACATTACAATCCATATGGGAGGCTTGAAAACTCCACAAATCCTCTTGCAAGTAGGAGAGAAGGGAGGATGCAAAACGAAAATGTCCAACCCTTGAAAAGAGCCGCTCTGGCCAATATATAGGAAGAGAAATGGGAGAAGAGAGAAAACCGAGTTTTCACAACTACCTCCAAGACTGCATTTAACTCATTTCCTCATGGCGGTAGGTAAAACCCAACAACCTCAAAAAAATGGCGAACTGTGACACCTGTGTCGGGATTTTGTGCCTGTTGGATTGGGGATTCCCTCGCGCATTTGCATCGGGCTCGGAGGGGTGCTCGACATGCTTGTTTTTCATGTTCTTCCGACGTGCTTCCCCGACACTGAGACCCGATTGCTTTGATGTCGGGTTTTGGAGACCCGATGACATATTCCTTTGTTGGCGGGTTTTGGAGGCCCGAATACATATTTTCTTTGATGTCGGGTTTTTGAGACCACCCGACATGTTGTTCCACCATGTTTCTCCGCCTGTAGACCCGATTCCTTTTGCGTCGGGTTTTGGAGACCCGACGACATCTTTTCTTTGTTGTCGGGTTTTGAAGACCCCCCGACATGTTCCTGCGCCACCGAAACCCGATTTCTTTCCCGACGCCGAGACCCAATTTCTGACACGTGGCGATCTCTCATTGGTCGCGGGCCATGTGGGCCAAACTTTCCGTTTTGACCTTTTGACCAAAACTTGGCCAAAAAATCCAACTTCCCCGGACGCCCGCCATCTCCCCTGGGACACGTGGCAGCACCCCATTGGCCGCGGGCCAAAATTTCAAAATTCTCCCATGCGCCAAACACTTAGCGAATTTTTACTCCGCTTCCCCCTCTGACACGTGGCACATTCCGACTCGCCGGCGGGCCCGCGGGCTAAAATTTTCCTTTTGCAAATTTGTCCAAAACTTGGAATTTTTCCAAGTTTTCCTCCGGACTTCGCCACTTCCCCTTGTGTCGGGTTTGAAGACCCCAGACATGTTCCTTTGATGTCGGGTTTGGAGGCCCGACGACATATTTCTTTGTTTCTCCGCTCGATTCCCCGCCTTGTAAACCCGATTTTTACTGCGTTAATCTATATTTACCTGGGGAAATATATACAACAATTGTTTTTCTCTAACCAAGTCATTCCTAGGATTGCATCATATTGTCCTAGTTTCAGTAAATGAAAATGATCACAAGAATCAAGATCGTCTAATTGAATTTTTAGGTCTTCTATCATGGCTCCAGTATGTCTAATTATCCTTCCATCTGCCATCTCAACTGCGATAGGCTCTATTTCTCTGATAGACAAATTTAATTTAGAAACAATATTAGGAGAAATAAAACTATGACTACTACCTGAATCAACTAAGAATACCACATTTTGACCTTTAATTCTACCTTGTAATTCTATCAAAGAAATTTGATGATGTATTGTACCTGTATCGACTGCAAAGCATGAATTTTCATAGTTGAAGTTTTATCCTTCTTTTGATCAATACCATTCTGCTGATTTTTATTACTGTAATGTTTTTATTTTTAATATCATTTTTATTCCACCCTTTTGATGTTTGTGGACACCCCTTTGCATAATGGTTTTCTCCGCAATTCCAACATTTAATCTCATTAGGACTTTTCTTAGCAAACTCTTTGTTTCCATTTTTTTGTTGATTTCCAAAACTAGCATGCCTACATTGTGCAGTCTCAGAAAATTTTATTTTTCTATTATTCCCATATAATGAATTATTATTCTTTCTCTTAAAATCCTCATTTCATTTTCTCTTAATCTCATTTTCTTTTCAAATTGTTCTGCTATTTGACAGGCCTCATCTACTATAGTTGGTTTACCACACCAAACACTAGCCTTATAATCCTCTCTAAGTCCATTGATGAATCTAACAACTCTATCTCTTCCTGAAATGAAAGGTACAAACCTATTTAATCTTTCAAAAAATTGTCGATACTCATTTACTTTTTGTGCACATTGTTTCAAATCAAAGAACTCATTTTGTCTTTCCTGTAGGAAATAATCTGAAAGGTATTTATTTTGAAACAAAGTTTTAAATTGATCCCATTTAATTTTGTGAGGTCTTAGTTTTTCTGATTTTATAGTGTCTTCCCACCAGTTTAAAGCAAGCATTTTTCAGTTGATAGGATGTTATTTGAGTCCTATTTCTACTACCAGTATTTTGCAAATCAAAATAACGTTCTAAACTAGATAACCACCTCTCCGCTTCTTCTCCAGGATCCTACATCACCTGAATATTCTGGCAGTTTGATTTTTTTTGCAAAGTGCTTAATTTCCTTATTATTTCTACCTCCCTTATCAGAATTAGAGGACTCAGAATCAGAACTAGAAGAATGTTCATCAACAGAATTTGAATTATCAATGGGTTGGAAATTCCTCTTTTTACTCAATTTTTTATCAGACTTATCATTATCCTTAGTATTTTTCTTCATGGAATCAAAGCAAATTACTTTTTCAAAATTTCAAATTGCAAAGTAATCTCTTCTACTTCCCTAGATAGTTGTTGATTTCATTGTTCAAGTTCGAGGTAATCCAGATCGTGTTGAGATTCCATCTTTAAACGTATTCTGTGTTTACACACAAATTCGTGTAAGGAAATCTAGAAAAAAACTTCATCAACTCAAAAAAATAAAAATAAAGTGGAGCTTCAATGCAATGTAGATCTTATAATTTAAATAATAAAAATGAGTATCAACCAATAAGGGAATCAACTTCTCGATGTCTCCTTGTACTATTATTAATGCTTCTCTTTCTTCTAAATATTAGTTTTATGTGGTCCCTAACTTCTAACACATTTTCCACTTTTATTTTCTCAAAATTTCTCAATCCACTGATCACAATGATGAATTATATTCCCTAATTTCTTAAATAAACAGGGACTTTAATATCTAGACAACTCTGAATAATTTTCCAACTATTGAATTGTAAATGATACTCATTTCAATATATTAAGGAAATCTTTGAGTTTTTCCTAAAAGTTGAGCACGATAAAATAAATATAAATAAATAAATCAATAAATTCGCTAAATTATTTTTTAAAAATAAAAAATAAAATTGAACAACTCTATACCTTATTAATTCCATTACTTTGAATGAGGATTTTTAATCAAAAACATATATTTAAAATATATATAAACCTTAAATTCCATCAAATGTATAATAAAAATATCTTATCAATATTTACAAAAAATTATGTCACACTCGCTATACTTTATTAATATTTGAAATGGTTCCATTTTATTTTATTTTGGGTGATATTTACCACAATTTCATATATCTTATGATTTCAAGACTTACCTTTTACGAATTTAATCACTTATGTTTAAGTGCTATTATTTTCCCTTCATTCTTTCTAACGAAATTTTATTAATATTTTAATAATATTTAAATTTTCTCTTATATAAAATATAATATCAATTTAAAGTGGGGTAGTACTTATTAAATAATAAGTAATTATATTATTTAAAATTTATTGATATAATTTTCACTAAAAATTGATTTTTAATACACATTGTTTTAATATTTTAATGATATTATTTTAAATATTTTAAAATAATTTTTATTTATTTTTCCTAATGGACATTACAATAACTTAGCACTTATGTGAAAAATTATAAACAACTAACATGATGATATAATATTTTAAAAAGATGTTTATGTTTTTGAGTTAATATTGAGTTTAAAAGTATTATAAGATTTTGAATTCTAAGTTTCTTAGTAATGCGGCCCCCTTTATAAGAAAGGTCGAGTGGCATGGCATTTTAGGGACCTAGATTAGGTCATGGCAATACACATATAGGTGGTTATTTGCAACTGCCTTCCTTTAATATAGATTTTTAAACTATGTGGCCGCATAGACTAGGTAGGTTGATTTTTAATTTATAGAACTTAGTTTATATTACATTATAGTTAATTTCTGGGTTTGTATAATATATAGTTTTTAAGATAATTTGATTTAATTTATATATTTTGTGAACATCTTTTATAATATTTATCATAGTTAAGTTATAAATTATAGTGTTTAAATAAAAGAGTTTTTCACACACAAGTATAATTTATTTTGAATAATAAAGATGTAAAAATTATTAACACAATATCGGAGAGACATGAAATTAGTGTGAGCTAATAGGAAAAATTGAATTCCTATTTTTATGGATTTGTGTCTTGTTTGCTTTTTCAATTTAACCTTAGGTAACTTAATTTTTTTACATATTTTCACGCAGTAAAACACAAATAATTAAATATAAATACAAATGTAAGCCTAATTTTATGAGAGAAGTTATTAAATTAAAATATTTCACCAACCAAATTAACCCTTTGTCACAGGCCTTATAGGATTAATTGCTCTGATACCAAAATGTGACGTGACTTTTTCCAAACTAATAAGTTCATGTAAAAAAACATGTTTTTCCATATAAAACAACCAATAGATATTTATTACACATGAATTTTAATTCTTTTAACAAAATCAAAATATACATATTAAACTTTCTTTTTAAATGTGAAAAATGTAAATTCATTACACAAACAATAGTTGTAAAATTATTTACTTATCTGTATAGAGGGATAGGAAGGACTCTATGTTCCTCAATGAATTCCTACGTGGTAACCTAGATCCGGCACCTCAAGCTATGGCCGCATTATATGGAGGAATTAAATCAATTAAAATATCTTCTTGCCCTGGCCAGGAACCATCTTGGGTTATACTTTATGTACCCCAGTTAGGACACCCTTCAAGAATGCCCCTCTCCAATGCCCACCACTTGCCTTCACTTAGACCACATAAAAATTATTGATCCACTCCCCAAAAAATCTCTCCCTCTCTCTATTTCTCTCCCCATCATGGATTTAAATAATTCCCCTCGGGTGGTTTGGTAACCAACACACCCTTTCATAACAATTTGTTTTTTTTTCTTTTACAAATAATTACATTTACCCCTAACAGGTCTACAATTGTAAATTTTAATCCCTCCTTTTTATAAGGAGTTTGAGAAATCATTTAAATCTTTATTCCTCCCTATTTTATAAAGGGAATTCCATGTACATAACTCCCTAGTCTATTTTAAAGGGGTCTTTACTATATATATTTCTTCTACTTTAGAAGTCAACCTTTGAAAATAACTTTAGAGTAATTATTTTATTTTCATTTCCTTTTGGGGAATTTTGTCACGTAGCAATGTGAACAGGACATTCGGTGTGATTGGGACACATGGGATCACCTCTCAAGTTTGTGGGACTTGGGCTCGAGGTGAACCTTTGGAGAATACCACTTCCTCTTCCTAAACTAAGTGTTGTTCTACTCCTAGTGTAATAAAATGGTTATCTAGTCCTATGCTAACATTTCATGGGTTCTAGGAAAGAGATTTACTGTAAATGAAACTATACTAGGGATGGTGATGCACCAAATAAAGGGTGTTTCCAAACTCAGGAAGGATTAATTTGAAGAGGGTGTGTGCACCATAGGTCAACTTCACCTATTACAACTTAGAGAGGGTACAAAATACCACAGACTAAGAAACATGTGTTCCCTTTGTTAAACTTGGTCAGAAAAACAAGTTATCAATCTTCCAGTGAAGAAGGATGAACTTGAGAAGGGTGAAAAACACCACAATTCAACCGCATGCAATTCTCCACCACTCGATAAGCACGTAACTTCAAGAACCGCATAGAAACGTGAACTTGCACAGTGTACCTACAAGCATGAGAAAATGCACAAAGAAGTATAGAAGGATGACAGGACCAAGAGTGTTCACAAAACACACACTTTTATTGCTTCAATAACGTGCACAATGCATCATACATTTAGAAGAGGTAATGGTTTCCATTACAGTCTTGGAAAAGAGGCTTGAAAGTTCCCTCAACATGCAAGGACAACTTACGAAGAGAGAGGACTCTTGAAAAATTACACTTGCCTAAGATGTTTAACTTTCCAACCTATTTGACCTGTTGGAACCCTTTGAAATGAGCTTCCAACTTACATTTATAGAAGAATATGTGAGAGAGAAGAGGAAAGGTCATAATTACATTCCTAAATTGAAGGCACATGATGTATTTATTACAGTTGATTAAACCACTTTGAGAAGCTTCCATCATGTGCCATTAATGCCCAGTTGACCTAATCTTCTCAATTAATTAAAATAATATTTAAATAAAATATTTTAAAAATAATAATAAATATTATTATTAAAATATTTAATTAATTAAAAAATAATTGTGGGACCCTCGTTGACCGGTTTGACTCGAAGAGGAAGGGTCATGAAGAAAAGGTCAAAAATGAGTCCAACTCAGTGGTTGGCTCGCCGAGCCAACTCATCGAGTTGGACTCGAGTCCTTCTACGCCGCACCGTGTTGAGCTCACTTGGTATCGAGCTCCTCCATAGTCCGAGCTCCAACTACGAACTGAGCTCCTCATCTCATCGTAACCAAGCTACCCGGACTTGATACCGTCTAGCTTTGCACTGAGCTTTCCATCCACCGACTTGGGAAACATATCTTCCTTGTCTACGAGCTTGATGATTTTTATGCATAACCAAGTCAGAATGTGTCTATGAGCTCTACGTTTTATTGCATTGACCGAGTTATGCTAACTCAGACTAATTTCCATGTCTTTCTTGGCCAGTGTGTGAGCTCTCTGCTACAAGCTCTTCCTACCGAGCCCCCACGAATCCTCCCGTCGAGGCCATACTTTGAGCCTACGAGATGGCTTGGTATTTTACTCCCAGCCGAGCTCATCTCGATGCAACCTTTCTTGGTAACTCATTCTTTGCACAGTCGACTCAAGCCACTACGTGAACTTGAAATCATCAAAACATTTTAACACTTCGTGCTCCCACCATTGATTATTATTCTAGTGCTCCTCCCGAATCGCCTATATCATGAACTCTTCATCAAAGTGATCATAGAGCTCACTACATCATAGATTCATTGAGTTCCATGTTGACACATACCGAGTTTGTGCTCGTTGTGCTTGATATCGAGATTTCATCCACATCTTGACGTCGAGCTCCAAACTTCTTTATTTCTACATTGAACGCATCGTTCTTATTGACTCGACAAGCTCTCCTCATCCGAGCTTGCTTATATAAGCGTCGAAGCAGCCGGTTCTCTATTTCATTGAGTGTTACATATGTTATAAATTGTACCAAGCTATCATCAAGCTACGCCATCCCAAAATTTTTTATCACCATCGGAGCCAAGCTAGATCCATGTTGAGCTCCTATTCTACCATGAGCTTGTACTCCTCTACATCACGTGTGTTTGCAATATTGCTCAGAGTTATGCAAAACTACTCAAAGTTATGCAAAACTGAGCTTGATCTCCTTGAATTTACTCAGTTTCAACCCACTCTTGGCTGGCTCGTTTCCAATGAGGTCTCTCTCTCTCTTGCATGGCTTAACTTGGAGAGTCGGGCTTGTTCACATGAATTGGTGAGTTATACATCCATGTCATATTGGCTTGCATTGGTGTCCACCTTGTTGATTCCACAGTCCCCGAGTTTTGTGAGCTCATCACTCACCAATATCAACTTGTTTTCCTAGCTATTGCAATATTTGGCATGATCTCTCCTTCATGAATTTACCAAACTCCACCACAACCTCACCACTGTCAAGCAAATTGGCTTCATCTCGGCTCGCTCTTAGCGATGCATGAGCCAACATCTGACTCTGCTCATTGGGTTCGTATTTTCAACTCCTCATACCACTCACTTGGGCTGAGATATATTACCATGCCTTCATCCATTCGATGGCTTGACTCATATTTATAATCCCGACATGAGCCTCACCACCGAGTTCGTGATCTCATCACAATGCACAACAAGCTCCTTGATTGGTCGACAAAATTCACTTCCAACTTGCTCAAACCCTTTCGACTTCATTCCATCGAGCCATATGGAAGATCTTGGTGTACAAGCTCAAGTTCAACGAGTGCCCTACCTCGAAACTCCATGGCTCGGCCACACATTAAGCCTCTGAGTTCCCAAGCCACTCGTTGTTCAAACCACCTCCACAGCCATCATATTGCATGCAACCACTCGAGCCTTCACACAAGCTCACCATGTACTCGAACACCTCTACAACTTGCTCAATCATCAAGCTCTCTTTACCTTCATTTCAATGGAGTTCGACCCAAAATAGACCACCCCATGCCATGCTCACTAACAAGCTCTTCGTCAATCAATGATCTGATTTCCTCATAGCTTGAAAAACATGTCTCAGCTGTCCGAACTTTCTTACGAGCTCATCACTCCAAACGAGTCGAGATTTCACCATTTCTTCTCACACAAACACACGATAAGCCTGAAACATCTCATTCCTATCTTCTCTAATGACAGGTGATGAATTCTCCATAAGCCAAATTTTACTGCATCCGACTCGGAAGGTAACTGTTTCCCTATCAACTCGGTGACCAACTCGGTCATTCATCGTGTTAGTTACCTTGATTCCGCCATACCTCCTCTTCTGTCACCGATCATATTGGACTCTCTCATGACTCACTCCAATGTGCTCTGACTCACCTAATAACTCTTCCACTAACTTAGACTCCTCCTCTACGTGGAACTATTTTGTTGGGTTGTCATTTTGACATCGCCGCATGGCAATGTCCTTCTAAATTTCCACGGTGAAGATGAGAGTGTGGGAGTTTGGCACCATTTTACCAACTCGACCAGGCTATGGACCCAAAGTTTCCTAAATTTCCCACGCATGTCTAAGTGTGGGATTAGCCATCACCCTTTCCCACCTGATTGGTAATGGAGCAAGAATCTTCCGAATTGTGGAACATTTCCCTTGGCTTGCCATTGCCAAAGTCTCACTTGGCCATTTGGTCGCCAATCTCCCATGTGCAGAGTTAACAGCTTGGCCTGCCATCTTGACATTTCCACCATGGCAATGCTCACCTAGATTTCCTTGTTCATGCCTTAGCACGGGCCCAATGTTCCCTGGAACCCGACACCTTATTCTCTATGCACCAACGGCAAGTTAACTTTTGATTTCCCATGCGTGGAATTGGCCTCTGCCTGAGCGAACATTGCTCTTCCTATAACTATTCTCAACTCTCCATGGTGTGACATCCGAATGCTAATTTTCCAAGCGATTCGTCTCCTTTTGTGACTCGGCCTCGACACTCTCCGCATATGAGTTCATCCTAGGCTTTCATCACGAACATTTTTCCTCCATTTAGCTCTGCATTGTGAGTCGGTCCATGCTTCCACAATTGAGCTCGAGCTAACCGTGAATTCACTTTCACACCCATTTAGTTTGAGAGCTCACTGATTGCTTTAGCATAGGATGTTGAGATAAGTTAAGGTTCGCTAATTGATTTTATTCAGCTCTCTATATTACACATCCTTACATGAGCCTAGTCATTTCTCCCGAAGTCGATTGAGCTCCCTTCGAGTAACTACACATTCTCCTGATGAGATCAATATTGAGCTCGTTGTGATTACATTTCTCTTTGAGATATGTTTTACCTGAATCAAACATACTCTTCATTCAATTGTCGACCAAGCTCCTGTCGGTGAAAATCCACACTCGAAATCGATTGAGCTAACATGCACTCGCACTCAAACCTGCTTCCCATTCCCAGAGTTTATTTGATGACCCCTCCTCGGATCATGTTTTGATCTTTCATCTTTCATCATATATGATTCATCACGTAAATGATTGGTTGTGTGAATCCCTTGAGCCATCCCTGAGATTATTTAAGTACTCTACTTCAGCTCAAATCAAGATCATACCCACCCCGAGTAACTTGGAACTCGTCCCTCCGTCACAACATTCCCGAGCTAAATCATGCCCCTGCTCTCACTATCAACTCATAATTATCAATCTTCCCTTCTACTCACGCCAGCTTCGAGCTACTTGTGAATATTTGATAGGCTGATCTTCTTACTTCACAGCCTAGTCCATCCAACCTGCATCGTGCCGAATCGCCACCAATGCCTCGTGCTAACTCATTGACTGCAAGTTACTCTGCCATCAAGCATCTATCACTCGAGTCACCTTGATCACAACCTCAACTCATCGAGCCAATATGCCATCGGGCTCTAGTGTGTTTCACCGGTTGAGTTATCTCTTTAGGTCACTCGTTATACTTTGCAATGTTCTCGATCTTGGCTTGAATTCCTCCACACAACTCGCATTCATTCAGCCTGATTTGATATGCTCAAGCTTCTCCACTAGCTCAACTCATCGATCTGTCTCTTAGCTTGGCTTCAAGTTGACATCAATCCCATGACCTTGCACATGGTTCAAACGTCAATGAAATGATTTCATCCTGCTCACTCCAAATGACCCTCCAACTAGACTTGATGTTTAGCTCACCCTTCACCGGTCTCAAGGCTCTTGTGCAACTCGTTCGGCTTGAACCATTTCCTTTACATCATTGTATTGAGTGGACCACTGAGTTACTTGGCATAATATGCCATTCATTAATTTCAACTAACTAGACATAGCTCTTTTAGGAAAACTCCTTCAATGTACCACGAGCTTGCCAAATTGTTTGATGATCACTTGATGAGCTATTTTTGCTCAAGTCTACTCTTTTCTTCTCAACTCGGTGCCTTCCACTTTTGTCTTGACCTTCCACCCTTTTAAATTTCCTTCTAGCACTTAGGCCTTATGGAGACGTGTTAAGATCCTTGAAACATTTTATACACTAATTTTGGTCTTTTGCCTAAATTAGATGAATGTGAGCCCCTTAATGGTAATTTCTTGTTCGAATGAACCATGAGTTTCAAAACAAAAGAATTCCTCAGTCCTAGGGTCCAATAGGCCCTCATTATCTAATTTTTCCAAGTGTGCAAAATTTGATAACAATAAGTTCAGTTTTATGACCCTAATGCCTCTCACATTCCCAATTTTGAAGCTTGGTTCACTTGGTACAATCTTTGAGGAGGATCGGATCGAGTTCTTAAATAGCTCGACATAGCTATGTTGTCAACTCAATATTTTTTGAGTTTGAAAACATTTATTCCTTACCTATGGAGGTCATGCCTGACTTTTTCCTTTCGAATCATTCCCCATTCGATTTCGCATCACTTGGCATGATAGGCACACTTTTTGTCATAAAGGTCAATTCTTTCTTAATACTGCCTTGATGCAACATGGGCCCACTCTCAACCACATTAAGTAGGTGTGGAACCTGTCCCTCGACCAAGTCATTGCCAACACTTTCATCCACCTATACATACCAGCTGGACTCAATGGTGGGAGGATGTTATAACTCAGACTACTAGATTACTCATAATCGATGGCTTTCAAATTGGCTAAAATTAAAAGCGCCTCTCATATTGCGCTACCACCTCTACTTTTATCGAGCAGTGGTGGTGCTCTAAGGCAACCCCTTCTCTCGAAGCTCAGAACTTCAAGTGGCGAGTTGCACAGAAAATTCAAATTGTTGACAGTTATAATGCTCGAGGAGCTCAAATATGTGCCCGCATCCAATGGCTTAAAATTGGTGATCGGGTGTTAAAAGAATTCTTTCTTTCCCTCAAATCCAAAAAAATTTCTTAGCAAATTTGTGACATCAATGATGGCAGAATTCGAGTTATCGATCCCTAACTCATGCTTCAGACGTTTGTTCAACATTATAAGTTGGTGTAAGCTCAAGCGCCCTCCGACAGTAGTGACAAAACTCTCGACCACCTGTCTCGGCTATTGTGTCGTGCAAGATCTCTCTCCTGCTCAAAAGGTGACTTGATCGCATGCTTACCATTGATGACCTGCATAAAGCGATCATGCAAATGGCTAATGATAAGGCCCCTAGTTGCGATGGTTTCTAATGCGAGCTTTATTTATGGGACACTATTGGCCCAAACCTTCTTTAGGTTTATCTCGAGGGCTTTTAGAACCGATTTGCCGGATCCGTGCAACAACAAAGGGAATATAAAATTTATCCCTAAACCTGGAGATCCAGAGCAAATTACTAGCTGGCAGCCTATTACCTTGTTGAATGTCTCTTACAAGATTATTGCTAAGGCTTTGGCTATTCATTGCATCATATCCTTCCTATTTTCATCCAGCCAAAACAAATTGGGTTCATTCAAGGGCGCTATATTTTGGACAACATCATTGTTGTTTGGGAAGGAATGGAATGGGTACGTAGATCTAATCAAGCTAATTTGTTCATTAAAATTGACTTTGAAAAAGCATATGATCAGATTGAATGGTCGTTTATTCTTGTCATGTTTCATGCCCTTAGCTTTGACCATGCCTTTATTCAATCTATTTGAATGATTTTTGACAATGCTTCTACCCAGGTCACCATTAATGGCCACAGTTTTGAGTCCTTTAGTTTTTTTTGTTCCATTCACCAAGGGTGCTCGTTAGCATCCGTGCTTTATGTGCTCGTTCTTTGAAGGCTTTGGGTATTTTATGGCTCGGGCCAAATCCCAAGGGCTTGTTAGGGGAATTACATTTCCTTCTGCAAACAATTCTCAATTGCTTAATGGTCACTTCAAAGATGACTCTTTCCTTACTCTCATTGAGGAAGAGACCAATATCTCGTAATGTCATGCATTACCTCGATTTTTCTATTTAGTTTGGTTCTTCCATTCAATGGAAAAAAAACGTAGCATTACAGGAAATATTTCCTCCCTGCACCCATTTGGTTGGACTCATTTGAGTGGAAGATTCTTGTCCACAGTGAGATGTTTACATTCCTCGGTATTCCCTTTTGCCTTTTAGGAATTTTTGGCAGAACTTTGTGAAGATGTTATTCAACGGGTGGCCAAAAAATTGGATTATTGGATCACCAGACTGTTTTCATTGGCAGGAAATTTCAAATTTGTTCCAAAGTCCTCACAGCCACCCACGTTTACTACTCCTCGTGTTGGATGCCTTTTAAAGTGTCTATTCGAAACTAGAGAAGCTCCTCAAAGCCTTTCTCTGGGCTAATACCTCCACTAGAAAAGGATTTCATAGATTTGCATGGGAGATTTGTTGCCTTCCCATGATTCTGGGGGGTTGGGCCTTATTGACATTTAGCGACAAGGGCAGGCACTCTGTGTAAAATGGATAATTTGATGCATTGAGGGTCCTAAAGCATGGAAAGTGCTTCTGCGTCATGGCATCGAGGAGGGCTCACCCTACGGTCACCCCGCTTGGAAAGGTTTGGGGTTTGTCAATCTTCTCATTGCTCTTGTTCCTATTAAAGTTGTTGGCACTTTCATGCTCAAAAGTATCTGGAAAACATGGGAATGCATCAAATTGTGGTTACAATGGAAAGGCAATGGCTTCCGTAATAGTCTTTCCATCAATCATAAATCTCTTTGGAGGTCACCTGTCATTCAAGCTCAGGATCAGTGTCTTGCAGAAGTCCCTAGAATTCTTGCGCTCAAGATTTTCAGACATGGGATTTGTACCATCCAAGATTTTTTCTATAAACACTCTCAATCCTGGTATTCTTGGCCTGAACTTAAAGCTTGGTTTCGGCTCGCCACCTAGGATTGTGTTAGCATTACCGATATCATCAACTTGGTCTCTAACCACATGCTGCATAAAATATTTGTGCATCCCTCCCGCCCTTGGTAGATGGACTAGAAGTGGTATTTTGACACCCCATTTTGCAAGTATTTAGCTAGTAAAGGTTACCGTTAGAAAAACTCAACACTGTAGGGGTGCATTATTCCTTGTCATGTTGGAGAAGGAAATTTGACACTGTTTGGTTTGTCTATGTGGAACCAAAAATTACACATTTTCTATGGTGTATTCTACACCAAGGTCTTCCAATTGGTTCTTACATGATTCAAATTGGGGTTTTGGCTCCCAAGTGTCCATTTGCTACCACTGGAAACCTTGATGCACCTCTTCTTGGTTCTACCCCAAAGCACAACATGCTTGGAATTGGATTCATTCTTTTTCTTCCCTCTCAGACCTGAGTGTTTTACTTGGCAACACATTCTTTTAGGAGATAGCCCCAGAATTCCACATATGTTCGCCCAAATTTGGCATGTTTTCAGAGGGGAAATTTTGTTTTGGATATGGAAAGAAAGAAATGCTTTTTCTTTACTAATTCTGAAGTTGATCAACAATTTTCAATGTATAACAAATATATGGTTATCTCCAATGTGCTTCTATAGATTCAAGTCTAGGCTAATAAATTTGCCTTGGAGGTGGAACATTTACAAACTCTTCTGTGGCATTAGGGTGATGCCCCATGTAATGTCACTGGGAACCACCTTCACCTTCTCGGCATTCTCTTGCATGGTGGTAGTTCCCATGGAGATCATCTGAGCCGCTCTCAAAGCAACGTTCATTCATTCATGCTCACCGCTCTGTCAACCACCACCGGCGGAGGAGTGCTTCCCCACTAGTTTTCCAACAAGGCTAGGGCTCCCCCTACTCATTAGCTTGGATGGGGCTCATCGGTGGCTCTCGAATCACGCACCCATGATGGCTAGAACCCGCCACCTCCACCCCCTTTGCCTTCAGATAAGTGCCCTCGGATTCCTCTTTCCATCTCTCCCATGCAGGTGGTGATTGACAATGAAGAGGAGGCCTCTCTTGGTTCGAGTTGGGACATTATAAACATTGGCAAGGACCTCCCTAGTCTAGGATGCCCTAAGGATCATGATCCTCCTTCTTTTGGGATCTTTGTTACGACAACTTGAATATGTTTCTTCTATTTTGATGTATTCCTAGGCTTTGCCTAGTGTTTTTCATTATTCTCCTAGGCTTGGCCTAGTTTGTTTGTGGTTTTGGGGTGTGCTCTCATACGCTCGCTTTTTGTTGAAAACTATCTTGTATCTTATTACATTTAATATAATATAAGATCATTTTCATCAAAATATCTCATGCAATGCTTGGTGATTAATTAGTAGTTTACATTGTATATAAAATTCAATAATCTATTATAAATATTGTAGACACCTAAAAATAGTTTCGATGTATCTATTAACTATTAATTAATATGTTTTTAGTGTATTTGTCTATTATTAGTTCAAATTAAACAATGTTGCTACATTTTTCAACTTTTGAGGATTTTCATTCTCGAACCCTTTTTATCTTTCATCTTTTCTCTGTCTTGGGTCATGTGTCAAAAACACCCCCAATGTTTCGGGATCTCGTTAAATAGTCCCCAACATTTTTGGATCTTTTCTTAGTAGATCATTCATAACTAGGTATGTATATAGTATCTAACAATCATTGATAGATAATCTATTGGGCATTTAGAGAGATAAACAATCATTTGAGAATTTATTATTTTTATAGCTAGAATTTCTCATGGAGCACTTTTGGCACAAAATATGTTGTTCTATATTTCTCTAAAGTTATTTCAATCTATGTTATTTACTATTTTTCAACATACTTTTATAAAGTGATTTCCATCATTAAGAGTTTCATAATTAGATGTGCTCGTTGAGCCTTACTAACCCTTAAAAATAGATCCCTAAAGCTCACTTTATTTTCCTTAAATTTCAAATGCCATGTCCATTATATGTCAAGTAGAAGAAATTTTATTTTGCAAGTCAGTAGGTGTCACGACACATGAAAATTGGAGATAGGAAATAGAGATTGTGATCAAGCAAACACAATCACCAGTTCATTTTGAGGCCTACTTTTCATCTCCCAAAACATCTCCAATGTTTTAGAATTCTCTAGAAACATCCTCAATGTTTTATACCTCTTCTTATGATTGTATCTAAAATTTGGGGCAAGATCACTATCACTATCGAGTGCATGTTTTTATATTTATATTAAACAATCATTCATCAATCTTGATTTATTCAAGATTTTCCTAAATCCTATGTGAATACCCACTATTGGATTTGGAATACTTATTTTTTTATTACTTTAGTATTGGGGGTAAAATATCGTTAGAGTAATGACCATTCGTGGAGGTTATTTGGGTGATGACTAAAATAAGACAAGTAAAAAGCTTTAAAAATAAAATAAATCAATACTTGTTGTTCGTGGAAGCCATTAACTTGGCATAAAATATATTATTGGGTTTTTATTAATTATATTCATTATCCCCTTATGTATGTCATAAAATATACGATAGAATCCTAAAGTAGTGAATTACATTTATTATTCCGCTTATGTATCATACAAAAATGTTAAGATTTACTCTCTAATATTATATAAAATTTAAATTATAGATAAAATAAATGAAAATATTTTTGCTAAAAACAAAAAAATCATATAACTCAAAATATAAACAAGCCCATGAAATGGAAAATCTCGTTGAATCAAGTTTGTTTTAGATTTTAGATTATTCATAAACCATGTAATGTGGTAGTGTATGAATGAGAAGCGAAAATTTGGATAATTGTATCTTGTAAGCAATACACATTATTCAATTATGCATATTTCAATAATAATTAATCAAATGATTGTAAATAATACACAATAAAAATCATAACCGTATTCCAAATTGACTAATTAAAAATTCAACTATCAAAACGTGAAAAAAATTATAAGAATATTTGAAGATCCTCATATTCTATTAATATGACAGTTGCATGGTCATGTTTTAGTGTCTTTATCTTTTAATAACCTTCATAGTGTCCTTATCTTTTTCATCTCTAAGGCATGGGTTCATTGGACATATAACAACACTAAAAACTAAAAATAATTTAAGCAAATTTGAAAATTTATAGGAGTTGAATAGTTTTCGAGGTCTACAAATTATAATTGAGCAAATGCAAATTAATCCTTAAATATTTGAATTTCCACACAAAGAAATTTGAAAAAATATTAGTTGTTTTTGTTGGTTAAGGGATCTACCTCTAGTCGTATCTCTTTTAAGGTAAGTAAAATTGCATATTATAGTAAATTGAAAAGTGACTATAAATCATAATGAAAATAACTGGAAAAAAATGATACATGTTGAACAAAGATGGTTCGGTTTATGATCGTGAAGACAAAAACTCCAAATAATGCACAATTGTTGCCAAAATGCATAAAAACAAAAAAGTTATAAGTGAATGCATAAGAAATCAACTAAAGACAAAAGTAGTTTTGATAATTTAAAATAAAGAAATTAGGAATATGAGCTTGAATAAAGCAAGGTCATCTAGTGCTCGTTCGTTGGTCTAAATCCACATTTCAAGTGCAATAGTAGATAATTTAATTCAAGTGAACTCTATGTTAATTCATCCAAACAAAACAATTATGAAAGTAACATTGTTCTTCTAAAAATTAATTTTGAGTTTTTTACCGTATTCAAATCATCAAACAATAGTCCATTGACAAGTGTGTTTGTAGGAATGTATTTAGCAAACTATAGCTACGACATAGATCATATTAGGACAATTATCATCAAAATGGATTTTCATTGTTTTTGCAAAGACAATTATGGAAAGAAATTTATAAAATAGTGTTTATGTTGGGTTTCTAAAGCTTGTGATAATGGTTTTGATTTTTTTATTGCCATGTTTTGAACCTCTTGATGAGCCATGCGTGTTTGAATGAGCTATTGTGCTTTTTTTTTTTTTTTTGCTTGACAATGCTATGTAGGCTAAAAACACGGTGAAAATGTTTCCTTGCTCCTTTCAAGATACTCTAGTATTGTTCTCCACCATATTTTTCAATGAAATTAAGGGTAAAGAAACTACATGTTTCTGTGTGAATGTTGGGTATGATGCCAATGTGGGCACCTAATTAGTTATTGTTAGACTTGTTTCTAGTTGGTTTTTACAATATTTTTTGGATAAGAGTAAAATTTTATTTATAGACATTTCTATTTTTAGATCGAAAATGTCAATTAGACCGTAGTTCACTAGATGTGCACTTAACTAATTTCAAATAATCAAGTATTCATCCTCAAGAGGTGGAGTAGCATTTCTATGTATAGATGAATAATTTTAGTTTTTTATAAGTTCATTTCTATTTTTAGGAGAGGTTGGGGCACATAGGTTTAGTAGGGTGTATGATGGGTGTGCATATCACTTGAATTAATAATGACTTCTTACATGTTGACCATATATTATTAGTGGATGATACTTGTCATCTTAAGTCCATTTTTAGTCACCTTTAGTTAAATTTAATCCATTTATGATTCTTATTATTTATCTTTTACTTGTCATGCAAATTTAGAAAAGTCTTGTTGTAATGACTATATTAGCCTTGTTTCTTGATTAATTGAATAAGAAATAGTGGGGGAAAAAAATTCTAGTGGATACAACTTTTGCATTGAGTTTATCTCTAATTTATTTGTAGTTATTTACAAATAAACCCATAAAATCTTTGGATTAATTGTTTGAAGTTATTCATTGCATATTTTGTCATCAATATCACTTACAAGTATACTAGTTTAATAGCTAGTGTTGAACCTTTGTCATTATGGTATGTGTTGTCATTGATGTCAAAACTGCAGAAGATGGAAGAAGTGACATTGATGGCAAAAAGGGTTAATTGGTAAAGTGAGAAAAAATGAAGATGAAGGTTGATTGGTAGTGTCAGCTCACAGAGAAAGCATCATAGTCAAAAAGTATGTGGAGAAGGTTGAAGATTGAACCAGGTGACTACATGATAGTGGCATTGAAGGATAACAAATGTTTCATCAGTATGCAATAGCCTCAGGAAAGTGAATTGGGTGTTCAAAAGTCAAATAAGGACATTAAGGGTTAGTGAGATGTGAAACAAGCTTCAAATGATCAAGGATAAGTTCTAAGGGACTTAATCAGTTTTTGGGCAAGCCACGAAGACAAGGAGATATATGCCAAATTCAAGAGAAAGCCGTTGAAGTTCAAATATAGCCACCGAAGTCTGCATGAAGCCGCAAAACTCAAATAAGAATTGTTAAGGCTTAGGAGAAGCCGCGGGTAAAGGAATGATGTCACCAAAATGCAAGGAGTCAAGGAACAAGCTCTAAGCATAAAAGTGAAGCCGCGCAAGCTTAACAAGCATCGTGTGAAAAAAATGAAGCCACTTTGAAGCAAAAGGAGCTAAATGATAAGTTGCATGAGAGAAAGGTAAAGCCGCAGATGTGAAGGAGAGTTGCAGAAGTAAGAATAGCTTGAAGGCAAAGCCGCGAGGAACTATAAGGTTTTAAGGAAGAAAGCCACGGAAATAACAATGTAGATAAAAGTATGGAGTCGCGGACATGAAAAAAAGTTGCAAGAAGGTAGCGCAGATAAGAAGAGAAAGCCACGTACAAGGAACAAGCCACATAAAGGTGAAGGATAAGGAGTATAGTCGTGAGACATTGTAGAAGCCGCGAGAGGCATAAAGAACCGGCAGATAACTAAATATCCATTGAGAAAGGTGAAAATTCATAGAACAAAGAATATTTCAGTGATATAAAGAAAACATCAAAGAAGCTAAGGGAAGCCGCGGATCGAGAAAATATGAACTGGAGATTGCTCGAGGACAATCAAATTAATTTAGATTGGAAGAAGTAAGAGTTTGCATGTAAATCAATGGTGATTTGATTGTCTAAAGATTGTGGTTGCATGTACAACTGGAACTCCACATTGAGTGATGAAATCTACTATTCTAGTTGCCAACATTTAATGTTCTTTGACTTGATGAATCCTAGTTGTGTTTTCAAAGTAGACTCCTGATTTCAAGGAGAAATTAAATATTGGAGAAGAAAGGGGCTCGTTTATTCCTGATCACGAGGAAATCCTAAAATACAAGAAATCTATTTTTAGGAGTCACTCATAAATAATGTCTAGAAAATGCATAGAAAAAGGAGAAATCAAGCTGAACATAGTAAGGGAAAAATATGGAGTGGGTAACATGCATTCAATGCACCAAATTTTCAGAAATAAGGTAAGAGAGATTGCACGACACGCAAAGGAAGTGTGAATGGGTCGATTGGCTATATAGAGGAAACTCGATGCCATTTAGAGTTGTTGCTCAAGGATGAAATAAGGAAAAATAGTTGAAGAAGTGACAAAAGAAAGGGTTGCACGATAGAGAAATGATGCAGTCGAGTTGAAGAAGCAACCAAAGAAAGAGGTAGAAGGAGTAATGTAGGAATGAGGGATGAATTTTTAGATCTGATCAGATGCATTACAGATTGATGCAATTAGCAGGAGCACTCTCATGAGATGAAGAGATGAAGAGTTGAAGATATGAAGAGTAGAGAAAAGAGAGAGAAAGTGTAGTTGAGCCAAGGAGATTTTCAGAGAAAGAAATGACTCAGAACCATTATTGAACATCCAATGCTAATGAAGATGAGATGAGAAGAGATCTGTGAAAGGAAAGAAGAGGTAGCTGTATGATGTGGATATGCTGAAGAGAAGAAAGGAGAAGTTAAGGAAAAGTCATTGCAAAGAGGAAGAAAGGAGACGCGACAAAATAATAGAGATCCAATGTAGAGAGAAAGAGAAGAGCTGTGTGTAGAAGGAGACAACATTATCAGATGAAGAACTGATGTGCAAAGAAAAGTAGAAAGTTTGATAAGTCAAATGAGAAGAGAGACCAGAAAGAGGTAAAGAAAACATTGCATATCTAACTGTGAAGAGTGATTGTAAATGAATGAAAAAACAAGGTGATCATAATCTATTATATGTGTAACATGGAAACTAAATGATAAAAATTTGTGTAAACAACAAGTCTAAGTTGTAGCTTAGCATTTCCAGGAGTTACAACCTCTTTGTGGGTCATTTCTGTAGAATATATGTATTTGATTAAATTAGGGGTTGGTGCTCCTTGTGGGGTTAGTGCCTCACTAAACAAATCTCTTGTGATGCGTTATATTCACTTGAGTTCTTTTTTTTGTGTGTAATATCAACAAAGGTGTAAGGGGTTGGTGCTCCTTTTGGGGTTGGAGCCTCACTAAAAAAATCTTGTAGGATGTGTAATATTCTTGCAAGTCCTTGATTTGAGTAATATAAGAAATGGTTTCAGTGGGTTTTTGTCCCAAAAGGGTTTCCCACATTATATCTGGTCTACTCATGAGAATGTGTGTGTATGCTTCTTATTCCTATAGTAGTATGATTATAATTGCATGCTTATAACAATCAATAATAGTTAACAACATATATAGAGAAGAAAGAGGAAATTGATTGTAAGTTTTAACAACAATGATTCACTCCCCCCCTCAAAGTGTCTTAAATCTCTAACTAGTTATTCTTGGAAAGTTTGGATGATCATTGGATTCGTTCAAAAGTTATTTCAAATCTGATTTTCACTCCACCTACACAACAATTACCTTCATTTGGTATCATATCCTCGTTCAAGAAAGGCTCAAAATTATTTTAATCCATTATCATAAGAATCATGGCTTCAATGAATTCTTCTTCCATGAATATCCTCACCTTCAAAGGAGGTAACTTTCAATATTGGAGAGATCAGTTCAAGAGCATTCGTGTTTGGAAGGGAGTTTGGTAGAATGCTATCAATGGATACAATCCACCTATAGATTGAAATAATTTTTCCACATGTAGAATATTTTTCCTATCTCTTGAGGGCCACAAACCTAATAATTTATCTAATAATTATTGAAAGTGAAAATTCCCATCGGGCATGGAATACCTTAGAGACTTTTTATCAAGGCTCTCTCAAGGTAAGAGAATCAATAATCCAAAATCTTAAAATGAATTTTGAAAAATTGATAATATTAGACAATGAAGGAGTTGGAGAATATTGCATAAAGATAAATGATTTAGTACATAGAATGAGGTTTTATGGAGAAACCATATAAAACAAGTTTATTCTAAAGAAAATTTTGAGATATTTGACACAAATATGACTATATATTACAATAACTCCCGAGGAGTATAAAGATATGAACAATATAAGTGTTGATGAATTAGTTGGTTCTCTCTTATCCCATGAGGATAAAATGATATTATATGTTGGATATTGTAACAAACTATTACAACAAAACCTTGAGGCATTAGTGAATTCACACACTAAGATCATAACATTTGACCACACTCCATAGTTTAGACCCAGGGCTAGATTTGCACCCATATAGCGAGACCATGTCCAACCTTATACGAGCCCCAAGAGAACACGCAATATAGACATAGCCACCGTGGTGGGACTCAAACCTCAGTGGTCGCTTTGATACGAAATGTAATGAACTGTTACTCTAAAATCTTGAGGTATTAGTGAATTCACACACTAATATCATAAATGATATTCAAAACAAAATTCATAACTGGAACTTGTAGCAAGGAAAGTAATTAATAGTAGAAAAATCAATCTAAATTTACAAGTAAAGAAAAGATAAACCTTAATTGTCATTAATGCAAAATAACTAAGTCATTTTATCAAAGATTACATGATACTAGCAACTAAGAATCAAGCTAATCAAGAGGGTGAGAATAAGGCATTTAAAAATGAACAAAGTGTGGGTTGAGATGACTCAAATTATGTTCTATCATTCAATGTGGTATTAGAGGATGGAAAAAATGTGTGGTTTATTGGATATCATAAGTAATGAGAGGGGGTGAATCAGTGTTGATCAAATTAGCAATTTCTAAAACTTCTTGAATAGAATTAACAATCAAACCATGAACACAAATTAAGGTACATGCAAGAAGATAAGTATACATGACACCAAATTTATAGTGGGAAACCCTTGAGAGGAGAAACCCACTTGAAATCAAGGCCTTTTATTAAGAACACCCATTCTTAACATACAATGATTTCCAATTTGGTTGAGCACCCACTCAACCTGAGAAGAACCTACTTCACAATCCTTCTAGCACCCATTGGAAGGTTTCCAAGCACCCACTAGGCTAGTTTAACAAGCTACAACTTGTAAGGAGCATCTACTCCTGTCACCCAAGCACCCACTTAGGAAAATACAATAACAATTTTACAAATTGATCATATAGTTACTTGTTGCTTTATCAACAGATCATGACCACTTTTCTTGAACAATTCATTCATGTGTTTATGCTACACCTTATTCTCTGATTTTGGCTTCTATTTCTCAGTCAATTTTATCATTCAATTACTCTTCTTGTTATGACAAATTTCATGATTCTATTGGTGTCACTGTTTTTCTTCTATATCTCTACATTTCGATCACTTTCAATTTGGTAGACATGTGTTTCTTGTTGCTGACTCACTGACTGTTTCATATCTTCTTTATAGTCACCTATATTTTCTTCATTGTCACTGATTTTTCATCTTTCTCACTATCAAAACATTGCACGTCCCACTGTGCCTTCCTCTATAGTTTGCACTCACAACCACACTTTCATGTCAACTACCTATGCATTTATCACACTACATTTTTCAAGCATTAGACTCTTTGTATACTCATGTCTATGTCTCTATAATTCCAATAAACTCTTCACATTCCATCACCATCCGACTTCCTTGAGCCAATGACCCTTCACCTCTCTTTTAAAGGAATGAGACAATTTTTTTCAAATCCTCTTTCAAATTTAAAATCAAGAAGAGACTCTTCACTTTCACCTTTTATTAAAAGTTTAGATTGAATTTAGCAAGATGATGATGAGACAATGAGACTCAAGTTATACTTCCATCCAAGTTGGACCATAAAACTATGGGAATATAACCGACCTATGCCTTTTAATATCCTCTTCAAGTTTAAATAGACTGAGCTTTACTATTTGTGGAAATGACCATTTTCAAAACTTTACAACCTCGAAACATCAGTTAGAAGAGATCACCCAATCATGTTAGGAAGGAATTAGAAAAGATTAGTGTTGCAACAAGCATTTCATAACCCTGCACAATAAGGAATGGGCCTTTAAAAACTATGAACGAGAAAAATTTTACATCACCATAAAGCAAGGACTATTCAAACATCAAGAGGATCTCCAATTATCAATTCATCCTTAAACCACCTTGGACTAACCATAAAATGGACTCCGGTGCACTAATTTTCATTGAAACACTTAAGAGCACTGTGTAACTATATAATCAATGACCACTATGTAAGATACTTTTTATTTTATTAGAGTCACTCCTTTAAACATGAAAAAACATCTTTGAAACTTGTTCACACCAGGAAGATCTTGACTAACCAATCATTGGATCCATAGCTTTGAATAAGTTTATTCACAACTAAATAAGAAGCTTAAAACTAGTAAGAACATCTGATCATTCATATGAAAACCTTATGTAATTGAATGGATACATCTCATACCAAGAAATCACTCCTTAAAGCTTATTTGAATCCCATCATGCTTGAATAACCAATAAGAACATGCTTCAATTCAAGAAATTTCATTAAAAAAGAAGAAACACAATTTTGACAGACCTGTGCATGGATTTTAGAATTTCTGTTACCAAATTCTCTCCTCCATTGATGAAACCTTGAGATTATTTTTGCAAATGACTTCTAGTAACCCCACAGAGATTATTTTCAAGTTTCATGAATTTTGGTGGGAGGAAATGATTTATTTGATCAAAATATATTTTGGAAAACCCTAGTTCAGGGTATCTTTCACAGTGAAGCCCGAGGACATATAAAAATGAATATCTTACTCATTTGTGAGTGGAATTAGAAATTTTGAAATGTTGTAGACTTGTATGAATGTCTACCACCTTCTTCAAGTGATTTTAAGACTAGAACGATGGGCTTGACATAGTTTCTACAAGAAGATTTCCAATTTGTTTCTTGATGAAAGTTACAAAAAGAACCACTAGATGTGCCATTGTAATTATAAAAATTATTTTCTCTAATCATTTTTGTGTGTGTGGGATTCAGAAACCTTCCAAAAACCACAAGAACTCGAGCACAACGAGGACCATGCATGTTGACACGTTTGCAAAAGTGTTCACTGCTCTTTTTCCATTTGACTTGAGTTTTCACAAGTGAGACACAAAGAGGCCTATCAAGTTTTCTAAAAATATCAATGATTTCCTCTAGAGGGAATTTAGAAAAACTTCCAAACACAATATCACTTTTGAGTAATAAGCCTGCAATACCTTTCACCCCTGAATATCCTTTCAATGACCAAGATGGATCCTATAGAAAGATTATACCTGAAGTTTATGCTTGCAACCACCATGGAATGGAGATTTCCTTAATGATATTTGAACATATTCATCAATTCAAAAATTTGACATTGAGACAAAAATACAAAATATTGACTCATTTCAACTCAGGACAACTAGAAGCAATCCTGAAAAGAGAAGTAGCCTGGCAAAAGAATGCTCATATCTTTCTTGAAACTTTCCCAATTGACCTAATTTTTTACATTATTTCAAGCTTGGAGTTCAATACAAAAATTCCTTCTATGATTTATCTGAAGGATCCCTCATATTTTTCTTGAGTGCTAAGAAGTCAGGGGACCTCAAAATGCATTTTTCAAGAAGGCAGTTTTAGAAAAACTTGAATAACTCAAAATCCCCATTTCAGAATCTAATGAAATTTGACATGGAGCACTAAAATAAACCCCTCTACACATTATAGGTGTTGGTTATATATATTATTTACTATGAAGTTATAACCAATCTCATTTTCCTTAGCAAACATCAGTTCTCAAAGTCACTTTCTGTGCATTCTTGAATTTTGACTCAGGAGCTAAATTGAGCCTTGTTTTTACTCACACATGTTATAGATACTATTTATAGGCTATTCCCATGTTCACATGACCTTTCCTTGACTTGTACCATCTTGTCACATCTCATCAGGCACCATAAACATCTTGAAGGAACTACCAATCAACCTTCATCTCCTTGTCATCTTAGCTTCACCAATTAACCCCTTTTGCCATCAATGCCACTTGACATCAATGATAACACCATTTGAAATGATTTTCATCCAAAATTTTCTTTATTTAGGCTGTACAAATCACATGATAAGTCGAAAGATGGTTTCAACAAGTCGATGATTCCTTCAAAAGCCAAATGTCATTGGGAGATAGAAAGTCCATCTAAGTTTAAGGAAAGGAAAAATAAAACTTACCACAAGTTAAGGTATGGTAATATGTATTTAAAAACAATATCCTAAGAGCATGTTTCACATATTCATAGGATATGGTGATGAAAACAAAACATACAAGTTTAATAAAATCCTATTAGTAAATCCACAATTGTTTATAGGGATTGTAAGTTTTTTAAAAATGAAATGTATGTTAATCATGATCAGATTTATAGAATAGTAATTATTGAAGGGGTAAGTACTCTTAAATAATATTTTGAGGGCTTATAAAGTCCTACATAGGTTTTTATCTTAACAAAAATAATATTAGCTCTTCACAAGAGACTAGTCATCCATCTACATCAACACCAAGTAAGCACAAACATTTGTTGAATCCACATCCAATAAATAAGATGTTATATAAAAATTATGAGAGGGGGTAAAAAGGATTCAAGCTCAAGAAGTTAATTTATTTGATGATTTTTATGATGAAAATACTTAGTTTGCATTGTCACTTATGGTTAGCAACTCTAGAAGTTATGCAAAAGATATTCAAAGGAAAGTGTGGGTTGATGTTATGAAAACTAAGTTGGATTCAATTAAGAGGAATGATACATGGACTCTTATTAAAAATTTGGATGATAAATATGTCATAAAAACCAAGTGGGTCTACAAGACCAAATTTCAAAGTTATAAGGCTTCATTAGTTTCTAGATTTATGAATAATACACCACTAAAGTAGTTGCAAGTAATGACATGAGTTTTCATATACATAATAGGTACTTATAATCATGGTATTCATTTCATACCATAAATTTAATTATCTAATTGGATACACATATTTATATTAGGGAGGATCTCTTGATGACATGAAATCTACTTTAGGTTATTACTTCACATTAGGAAGTGGGTTGGTTTCATGGTCATCAAAGAAGAATGCTACAATTGTGTTATCATTTACTAAATATAAATATACAACTCTTACATCAACTTGAACATAAGGTACATGGTTGAGAATACTCTTATTTTATTTCAAAGAGGCTCAACTTGATCCTACACATATTTTTGTGATAACAATGGGGTAATATAATTATCCAAGAATCCATTTTCCATGTTATAACCAAACATATTGAACTCAAGCATCATTTAATAAGATACTTGGTTAGTGATAATAAATTTTTCATTGAGTATATGATAATTGAAGATCAATTTTTTGATATCTTTACCAAATGATTTGTAGAAACCTAAAATCTACTTACGCAGTTTTATAGCTAAATTTGTACTAACTTCCCATAATAATTGATGATTTCTCACCATCGATAACATTTCCTCCAGTCACGATCGATTAACGACACTTTACTAATTAACTATTCTTTTCTCCATTCTCAGATGCCCATTCACGACATTCTTTTGGTCGTAATCCTTCTATAATCAACTAATCTGGCTAATAAACCCTTTTATTAGCTAAACATCCCTCTTTTAACCATTCAAAATCTCCCTATTTCCCTCTAAGTCACTTCTACAAGCTTCCTAGGCTATCTATCAAACACATGTGATTAATCAGACCCCTCCCAACTCTCATAGGTTGCTAATCACTTACTAATCAATCTTAACTAGCCTAAAGCATGTTTATCCACTTCTAATCAAAAAGTGCTTTTGACTCACCTTTTGTCCCACATGCACTAGGATTCCAAACTTTCCCAAATGAAAATCTATAAATACAATCCTAGTGCACCCCTTTCAAATTTACTCCTCAACCCCTGGATACACATGAGATCTCATTTTTATTAGCTAAAGCTATAAGACATTTGATCTTGAGCCCTCCTCCATTGTAGTGGCTTCTTCATCTTGCATCCATCACTCCAAGCTTGGTTAGTAGGAGAATATCTAAACATGGTCTTGTAGCCATTTTAGAGAGATCTCTTCACCTTGTTTGGAGCAAACAACACAAATATGATTGCTTAGGATCTAACTAGGTTCATTTAAAGTTAGCAATCTAAAGAGTAAAACATAGCTTAGGATGTTAGTTTGGTTTATTCAAAGTTTCATTCATATTTAAAGAAGTTAGTTTTATAAGCTCTTATATTGATGGTTTTTGTTTGATTTGGCTTAAGATTTAGACTACTAAGTGTTAGTCTAGGTTAATTACATTTCCAAGTTATTTATGAGCTCATTTGGCACGCCCGGTGGGAGTTACTCCATAGTACATAAAAGTTGATTTCAAGATTTGTGATTTACACCATTTTTTCTAACCATATCATGCATTTTGAAGATTGAATAGATTTGTCTCAAGCATTTTTCTAACCTTATGTGTGTTGAATCTTCCTTTTACATGCAAAGTTAATGGGTTTGTGTTATAAATTGGTTTAAAAGCAAAGTTATGACTGTTTGCAATTTTGAAGTCATTTTTCTCGTTGTTTGTGTACACATGCAAGTGTTAGAAAGGGGAAAACATACGCTCAAATTCACGTGCACTTGTAGCATAGGGTACACATATGCTTGCAAGGGCATGCATACGCTTCTCTACCCATGCACATGCTAGCTCGTGTTTTTTTCCCTCTACGATAAAATTCACCAGACACACACATTTTCTCTCAAGGGTGCCATACATTTTCAAGGACGCGCATACATCTCTTGGGACATGAATACATCTCTCGGGATACACATACACTTTCCTCCCTCTATGCTATCTTGCTTTTCAACAGACGCGTGCTTATGCTTACAGGGACGCACATATGCCAAGAGATATGCGCAGTGCCTCTCGGCCCACAAATACGTTAAGGCTAATCTGTGTTTTTGACAGAGGCATGCATACACTGCTAGGGGTACACATACATCCTAAAGGGCGTGCATGCATTGCAGAGTATAAAGTTGAAAATTGTGTTAAATTGAAAAAAGTTTATTTCCTTGGATTTCAAACATTTTGCAGGTGTTTTTAAGTTACATTAAGTGGTTTTCATAGTTGTATTTTCATTTATAAGGCTAGGATCACATATGCTCTTCCCTCACACCTTTTAGGTAATCTTGGGAATCAGAAATGATTCAACACCTCTTTCATGCTTTTGAAAACACTCCATCAAAGATTTCTAAAAGAATAAAATTTAATTTAAGTAAAAAGAATGAGTTGTGTGCCTAATGTGTAGGTTTTCTTCATTATTTTCTAACTAGTTGGATTTCTCATTGTGTATGCTCTTCCTTTGCGTCTTAGGATAATCTTAGGAATCAAAATTACCGTTTAAATCCTCTTTTATGATGCCTTGAACTATTAATCTTTGCATGAAGGACCATATCATTTGCAAAAGAATCGGGATCTAAAAAAAAGCTAACATGTGTGTTACAGGTTGCCAATGGTGGTCTAAACCTCATTTCATAATCCAAAAGATAAGAAAACACACCACACATCTACTCATCCCATTGTATTACAGTTTCGATTAAGAGCTACAACTCATCCACTTTGAACTAGAGAAGTACCCTTTGGCATAAGCCTTAAGATAATAAGAGGGATACTCCTAGGAACCCCAAAGTAGTCCACACAAGAGGGAACCTTGTGGAAAAAATGGGAAGTGCTCCACTACCCAATTGATTAGTACGCCTTGGTGAGATTAGAGTCAAGATTATCTTCACGCGACCCCAGTGAAAATAAAACTGAATGTAATTTTTGCTCATTCTATGAAGGGGGTAAAGTAAATCCAGGATACTCCAAGGTTTAGTTAGTATGACTTCCTTGGTAAACCGAGCTCATAGAGATGATTTTTGACACCTAGAGAGTGAGCCAAAAGGAAGCTTGTGGCTTGGAGCCAATTTGACTTATCCATCATGTTTCAAAGAGCCCTCACAATGTGAAAAACAATTTGGAGTCAAAACCTTGTTATTCAAACAAGGGGAGAGTCCATTAAAGTTGGAACCGCTTGTTATTTCATTATGAAATTTACAAAACATTACTTTATCTTAGTTTCTCACTTGCCCTAAGGCAAGGAGAAACTTTGCCAAAGTGACACCAAGTATATTTCAACCTCACTTGATCTACACCTTTGCTATCTTGTTGCCCATTTTGGGACAAAAGAGAACAATATACGTGGATACCACTAGAAATAATCGTGTCCACCACTTTTGTAGTCTACTTGCATGACTAGGTTGTAATGCCGGAATGCAAGTGTGAATGGTGCGTCTTCATGTTCTAAAGAGGCCCTGTAAGGAAAATATTATAGTGCTCACATTATTTAAATATGTGCATATATTGTAATATTATTAATATGAGTTATATTATAACTCATTATTAATAATATAGGTTTGTTATATTGTTTCAACAATATATTTTTGTTATACCCGTAAAGCTATTAATGGGTTGTTTGGTTGTGTGACTTCTTGGTTTGTAGGAGGTCGGTTTTATATTTCCATGGTTATTTATTAGCCTTAGTATTAATTGTAATTATGAAGCGTATAATATCAAATTATTATTTCCTGTGTGAGAAACCTGTTGTACCAATATTTGGTATTAGAGTGATGTACCTTGGACATTGAGATTTTTTTAATTTGAGTGCCAATATGATTTGATCTTGAGCAACACCCGAGGTATACATTGCTCATCGATGTAGGCATAGCAATTTGGATCGATCTTGGACTACTCCTATTGAAACGTAGAGGCCTGTATACACTGCCAAGGCCAATTGCAATCTGTAGTTTGAAATTTATTGGTTTAAAGTCTATTCGACATCATCTCATGGGAGTGAGAATGTGGAATAAATACAACTAGGTTAAGAGGCGGGGGGAGACATTTGAGTCATGTGCAAGCATAGAAGAATTTTCCTAAAAAGGAAAGAGAGAGAGGCGTCATTATGTGCTATCCACCAATACCACTGCTCACATGCCGGTGTTAGTAGCAATATGACCTCCGCTAAGATCCAAAGTACAACCATCACAAGTGTCTTAGAAATCTCTCGACACCACAATCAAGGTCATGGTCTCCCACAAAGATCTGATCGGTGTGAAAGGAATTTTTAGCAGTATGATATTGATGTCTATGAGTAGGCAACGAGCTCTACATTAGTTGTTATGCTATCTATGATGCATATAAACTCAGATCATTCTCCTATGAAGCTCTAGATCTGCATATTTGATTTATTGACATCGAAGAAGATATCCATGTTCTTTTGAGATAGTCAATGTCGAAGACTCTGTAGTCCTCCATTCAAAGAAAATATGCCACAGTTTGATTTATTCATACACATGTTCCTATTTACTGCTATCTTCACATACAAATTTCCTATCGCATACTTCAAAGCTTCCATGAATGCCAAGTGTTGTGATATACTGGATTTTCCAATCATTGGTTTCAATATTTAGTGAGCACGCTATTTTTGTCAGTATCCTTGTATAGATGTGAAGTGGTGGTTTAGGATGCAATTGTGAAATCTACAACAAAATATTCTAGTTATAAATCGGTGAGTTGGTTATCACCAAGTTCGATATATTTTATTTATTAAAGTCAAGTATCTCTACCAGTATAAAGAGTTTATTATTGTCTGGTTCAAGTTTCCCGATTTTGTGGAGTTTCAAAATGGAAAAGATAAATTTAATTAAAAGATTTGATGGTAAAGACTTCCACACGTGGCAAGTATGAACTCAACTACAATTGATCGACAAAGACTTATGGGACATTGTCAATGAAAAATTAAAAACCGAATGATGTAGACGAAAGCAATGAAATGGGAAAGTAAGGATCGTAAAATAATAGAAATTATCGGCATTGGTCTATCTCGATGCATATTTGCATCATATTGATCTAACTAAATCATCTAATAACATTTGGGTGACATTGAACAAGTTATTTGGATCTCAAGTAGGTAGTGCAACAATGGCATCAAGCAAAACTTTTGGGCTAAAGATGGGAGAAAACAACAATATGGTTCAACATATCAATAAGTTTCGATCCATTTTAAATCAATTTGTAGGAATAAATGTAGAGGTGGATGGAGAAGATGCTAAAGCAATCTTACTAAATATTTTTCCAAAAGAGTATTCGAGTATTGTTTTTACTCTTAGTAAGATCAATCCTAGTTTGGAAAATTTAATTTCCTCTTTGCTTGATGAGGAGGAAAAAATCAAAAGGTCTGTACTAGAAGAAGAAACTGTCATGGTTGCAAACAATAAATCATCATTCCATAAAGGTAAAAAAAGGTTTGTACCATCAAAGAAATGTCTTTTGTGTCATTATTGTAAACAACTAGGACATGGTTTTGTGAATTGTAAGAAAAGAGCTCAAGATCTCTTAGATGATAAGTTGGATCAAAAGGCTTTAGCTGCTGAAGAAGATTGGGATGATTATTCTAATCCTACAAGTGACAATGAACCTATTAATTATTCAAGTGATGAAGATTATCTGTATTGAGCATCTATCCTCTTATTGGAGGATGGAGGCAATGGAGGCAGGAGGACAATCAACGTCCTCGAGTTCGTCACTACCTCAAAGGTCGCATATTGATTTAGTGAATTTTTTTGTTTTGTGTGATGACTAAGAACATATGAGCATCCATGTTCTGTGTGCAGTTCAATTCTTGTGTTTTCCTCGTGATGATAATGAGGTGGATATTTGTACCATTGATACTATTACAAAAAGTGTTCTTGATCATACCGATTCGATGGTTGATGTGAATTGGTTCAATGGTCCCAATTCATGTATTCATCTTATAGGTTGAATGGTCCCCTGGATGATGTAGTTCCCAAAGTCAATGTTAAGGGTCGTGACCATGTGTAGGCTATGGAGCGACATGCCTTTGGCTTGGTTGATGATGGTGTTTTTCCCATGTTCGCACTAAGGGGGAATTTAAGGAAAATATTATAGTGCTCACATTATTTAAATATGTGCATATATTGTAATATTATTAATATGAGTGGTGGTCTTGGGAAGGACTGAATCGCCCAATTCAGACTTCTTTAGAAGTTGAAAATGTGAAACAAAAGGTTAGAATCTGGAATAAAGAGGTTTTTGGTAATATTTTTGAAAAAAAGAAAGAGCTTAAACAACAACTAGAAGAGTTTGAGCTTAAAGTCTCAATGAAAGGTATGACCCTTGAGGATCATCAAAAGGAAAAAATCTTCTCTCTAACCTGCATAATATCAACAAGTTGTGAGGAAACCTTTTGGAGAATGAAATCTAGAGCTCTCTGGCTAAAAGCAGGAGACAGAAATACAAAATACTTTCATATGACAACCCTCAAACATAGGGCTTGTAACAAAATTACTGAAGTCTCCAAGGGAAATGGTACCATTACTATGGATTTTGAGGACATCAAAGATGAAGCCCTCAAATTCTACAAGAATCTGCTCATAGAGAACAATTCCTACAACGAGCAAGTGACCTCCTTTCTTAGACTCCATTCCTAATAATTTGCTGCCTGAAGAGAGATTTAAGAGCCTTTCCAAAACAGTCACCATTGAGGAGTTGAAAAAAGCTATTTTTTTCTCTGGAAGGGGATAAGGCTCTGGCCCCGATGGTTTCTCTGCAAACTTCTTCCAAAGATGTTGGGAAATTTTCTCTGAAGATCTGCTGAAAGCTGTTAATGAGTTCTATAGAACTGGAAATCTTATAAAAGAGTTAAACAATACACATATTGTGCTTGCTCCTAAGAAGTTGGATGCAAAGGATTTCAAGGATTTTAGGCCAATCAGTTTGGTTAATGTAATCTATAGGATCTTCACAAAGATTTTAACCACTAGACTGCAACCTATTCTAATGGAAATTATTTCCCAACAACAGAGTGGATTCATACAAGGTAGAATTATCCAGGATGGAGTTATTATGGTTCATGAAACAATCCATTCAATGGATAAAAGTAAAAAAGTTGGGATGGCTATCAAGTTAGACATGCATAAGGCTTTTGACAGAGTCTCTTGGAAATTCATGGATGAGGTTTTATCCAAGTTTGGGTTTCAAAATAAATTCAGGAAAATTATCCAATCTTGCATATCCTCATCTAGATTCTTAGTGGTTGTCAATGGTGAACTAGTCGACTATTTTTTCAGCAATAGAGGAATTCGCTAAGGGGACCCCATCTCCCCTTTGTTGTTCATTATAATGGCTGACAGTTTAAGCTGATCTATTTCAAAAGCTATCCATATTGGTATGATAAAGGGTTTTCAACCTACTTCTGGCAATCAGGTTTCCTCTCATCAGCAATTTGTTGATGACACTCTCATTGCTTCTGATGGCCTCAATAATTGAAGCTAAGGCTATCAAAACTATTCTAAGATTTTATGAGGAAGCCTCGGGATAGAAAGTAAACTTTGACAAAAGCTCAGTCTATTTTTTCAATACTCCTATTGAAAGGCAAAGAAAGATTGCTCTCATTCTTGGTTGTACAATTAACTCCCTTCCAGCTACTTATCTAGGGCTCCCTATGAGTACTAGTAAGGTTTCTAATGAGGTTTGGAATGATCTTCTTAAGAGATTTTAGAAAAACTTGTTGGTTGGAAAGGTGATTTACTTTCAAGTGTTGGCAAATGTTTATTGATAAAAAGCACTCTTTAGAACTTACCTATTTATATCATGTCGATGTTCAACATTCCAATAACAGTGATGAATAGCATTGAAAAAATTCAAAAGCACTTTTTATGGCATGGCACAAGACAGGTTTAGGTACCATTTAGTAGCTTGGGAGTAGGTCTGTAAACCAAAGAGGATTGGGGGTTTAGGCATCAAAGATATCAGACATATGAATGCTGCTCTTATTGCAAAGTTGGGTTGGAGACTTATAAAAGAGCAGAAGCCATGGACCGAGTTGATAAAAATCAAATACCTTTCCAATCAAAGCATGAATTCCTTTATCTTTGATCATTACTTCCGAATGGTTCAATTTTCTGGAATAATCTTCTCCACATCAGGCATATTCTCTCTCAGGGATGCAGCTGGAAGCTCGGGGATGGGCAAGACATTGATTTTGGGTGACAAATGGTCGACATTAACTAAATTTCTGTTATGGTCACATTAAAGACAACCTAATTAGAAATTATGGGAAGAAAGTCCAGGACTATATTGAGGTGGTTGACAACAAAAGGAAGTGGAAATAGATCAAAGTAGATGAGGATAATATGCAGTCCACTGTTTCATCCATGTAGAGTCATCTCTCCCTAATACATATCAGTCCTCAAAATCATAAGGATGAACTCATTTGGAAAGATTCCTT
Organism: Taxus wallichiana var. yunnanensis; assembly: GCA_018340775.1. NCBI lineage: Eukaryota > Viridiplantae > Streptophyta > Pinopsida > Cupressales > Taxaceae > Taxus > Taxus wallichiana. The sequence goes on from CM031242.1 coordinate 29,704,240, forward strand.
TGATGGAGAGTACTCGGTTAAATCGGGCTACAACTCTTTCTTTGCCTCTATTGAAAGTGAAACTGAGTGGCATAAGTTGTGGATGCCCGAGCTAACTCTTAGAGTAAACTTTTTTTGGTGGCTTATCATTAAAGGCAAGATCCTAACTAATGACAATCTCATTAGGAAAGGATTCATCATGCCTAATAGATGCTGCATGTGTCAGGAGGAAGCAGAAGACATCAAACACCTCTTTCTTCATTGTAAGTATACTTCCAAAATTTGGCATCTTATTTTTGAAAACTTCAATCAGGAATGGATCTTTCCCCATACTTGTCTTCAGGCCTGGGAATAATGGAACTCTCCTTACAAACACTGTGTGGTGAGGAGATTATGGCAATTGGTTCTCCCTCACACCATGTGGCGAGTTTGGAAAGCTCGAAATGATGTCATTTTCAGGAATACCAGAAAGATATGCAAAAAGTTTACAAAGAAATTATCATTGTTGTGAAAGACAACATTGAAAGATTTAAACCCCCCAAAAATAGACTTTACCCTATGGAAGAAGAGCACATTCTGGCTGCTTGGAACATTGACACTGTTTTGAACAAGAATAATAGTAGTATCGATAGATCCACTGTCCAATGGATTTAGCCTCCCAGTGCATGGCACAAGTTGAATTTTGATGGGGCCTCAAAAGGAAATCCTGGGGATTCAGGAGGAGGGGGAGTCATTAGAGATCACAAAGGATATTTTGTTGGTGCTTTTTCTGGAAAAATGGGTAGGCAAACCGATCACTTCTCTGAAGCTCTAGCAGCACTTTGGGGAATAAGGTTAGCCAAAGATTGTAATATTTCCAATATTATAATTGAGGGTGATTCACTGAACATTATCAATCTTTTAAACCAAAAACAACCTCCCAGTTGGTCAATCAGGGACTTTATAGCTGAAGCTATTGATATTTGCAAGAGTTTTGATAATTTTGAAATCAAACATACCTACTAGGAAGGCAATAGTGTGGCAGATGGTCTGGAAAATATTGGGGTAAATAATACATTGCAAACTTGGCTAAGGGGTGACACTCTTCCTACTAAAGTAAATGATGACATCATCAAAGATTTGCATGACTTGGAGCGTAATCACTAATAGATGTAGGGCTAGATGCTAAGGAGCGGTTTATTAATTGCAAAGTGATGACATCATCAAAGATTTGCATGACTTGGAGCGTAATCATTAATAGATGTAGGGCAGATGCTAAGGAGTGGTTAATTAATTGCAAAGTGAGGATTAATGATTACAATTTTCTACACGTTTGGGAGGTCTTCAAAAGCAGAGCAGAGGATGAATCGTATAGATTTCAAATTTTTACCGATGTGAGAAGTGAAAGCATCACAGGAAAAATGGGGGGACTGCCTTGCAAGACTAAGCCCACCCATAATCCAACATGGAAAAACAATACAGTTCTCTGGAACTATTTGCAAAAAGGGGGTCTTACAAATTTTATTGAAAAAATCCAAGGTTTTGATCAGGATCTTTCAATTAAATTCACGCATGGATGGAGGAATCGCGTGGTTAAGTACAATAATATAAAGGTTGAGATTTCTGAGGAGCTAATTACCCAGGTCATCGGGCTCAGTCTAGATGGAACCAAATTCTTCAACAAGCACGTGGATAGAGAGGTGGAGGCTAAGAAGTTTCTCGATGAGGGGGAGAAACTAGAGTTCGTGACGACGGCATCAAAATTGCATTTGTTCCAGAGCCCTTCACTGAGATTACAAAGATGGTGGTAAGGTATGTTACTCTGGAGGGGAGATTTGTCACTATCCCCTAGAAGCACTTAATCTTCCTTAATCACTTTCGTAGAAACCTTACCATAAAATTTCCTCATTATTTGCTAAATTCATTGGAGAAATCTGATACTGGAGGTGCAAAACGACACTAGGGCTGTTCCCCTTCATCAAGGGTTGATCCTTCTCACCGCCACTATTCAGTCTGTCCCCGCCCCTATCCTACTCCCCTTGCCTCCATTCCTCCCCTTCCCGATAGGAAACTTGACATTGCTACCACCAGCAAGAAAAGGAAAGAGATGAAAGCTAAGGTCCCTCTGCCAGCTTCTCAGAGGGTTTTAAGAAGTCATAAAGATCTAGAGCTTACATCAATTTACTTCACATTAGTAATCCGGTGGAGGAATCTAAAGATGTGGACTTGTTGGTCAGGGTTGAAAAGATGGAAAAGGAGATTCATGACCTAAAGAGTGCTATTAGGGATATGGATAAAACAAAGGGCAAACGGAAGCTGCAAAACGTTGAAGAAGATGATATCACTGCTGAAATTTTCAAGAAGCTTCTCTCTCTGGATGTCAGGCTTGGCAATGCAAAAGGGCATAATGACTGTATCCTCTCAGCTCTTAAAAGTATCTATAATTTTATAGAGCAACATGTACGTAGTATTTGCAGTCTTAGTGGCATTACCGAGGATATTTGGGGTTCCAAGGAGAACAAAGATCTTGCAATTGCCCAGGCAGATTTGAAAGATCCATCCCAGGCCACAACCATTATGTTCTTCGTCTTGCTCCAAACGATTAAGGCCAAGATTGACCTAGCTGTCAAGTGATGTGGTGCTCTGTTGCTTTGTTTCTGGTGGTGAAGTTGTTTTTTGGTGATTTTGGTGCTATTTTTTGGCTGGGATGACCAGTGGTGGTTCCCTCTTGTTCGTGTTTTGTCTCTTTTGCTCTTATTTGGATCACTATCTGTCTTGATCCTGTTTTGTTTCCTATATTGTATTATCTGGCTATTGAGCCTCCTAGTTTATGATGTTTGGCATATCTAGGTTTGGTTTTTCTTCTTTTGATATCTGGCTTTTGAGCCTTTTTGTACACAGGGTATAGTCCCTTCAAAACTATTTACCCATAATAAAAAAAATATTATTAATATGAGTTATATTATAACTCATTATTAATAATATAGGTTTGTTATATTGTCTTAACAATATTTTTTTGTTATACCCATAAAGCTATTAATGTTGTTTGTTTGTTGTGTGGCTTCTGGTTTGTAGGAGGTTAGTTTTATATTTCCATGGCTATTTATTAGCCTTAGTATTGATTGTAATTATGAAGCATATAATATCAAATTATTATTTCCTGTGTGAGAAGCCTCATGTACCAATATTATAAAACATTACTTTATCTTAGTTCTCACTTGCCCTAAGGCAAGGGAAACTTTTCCAAAGTGACACCAAGTATATTTCAACCTCACTTGATCTACACCTTTGTTATCTTGTTTCCCATTTTGGGAAAAAGAGAACAACATACATGGATACCACTAGAAATAATCATGTCCACCACTTTTGTAGTCTACTTGCATGACTAGGTCTGTAATGTCGAATGCAAGTGTTGAAAGTGTGAATGGTACGTCTTCATGTTCTAGTAGGCCCTTTGTCTCACACCCATATTGAGACTCATTATCATCGTAGTTAGGTTGTCTCATCATTGAATTCCTTTGATTTTTACGTTGCTCGTGTCATATCCATACAAATTTGATACTTACGTCTTGTTTCCTTTGTGAAACTTGATCTAAGTCTCTAACTTGTATTGTTACGATGCTCACATAAATAAAAATTCTTGATTTACTTGACTTAGTTTTTGTTCCCAACATTATCTTGGGTCCTGGAAAATGTTGTTATGTTGTTAGTATTGTGGCGACATAATTTGATACTAAAAATCATGCCTTTTTCTACGAAGCTTGATTTACATATCCAAATAGTGTTGTTGGGCTGCTTGCATTGGTAGCTTCATTTTTCACTACTTGGAATTTGTTTGTTTCTAGAAACTCTTTTTAGTATGCCTTGTTAGGAAATCATGTCAACACCTTCTTAGTACTTAGGCCTTGTTTATATCAAACTTGACCTAAGTGGTGATATCATGTTGTCACTATTTATATCAAACCTACCATTCGATAGTGCATTTTGCATAAGGAGTAAGTTATTTTAGAGTGGATTGGTTTACCAAAACTTGCGTGATTGTTCCTTGTGTGTTATCTATCTTGAAAACTTGTTTTCTAGGAAAATCCTTTGATCCATTGATTCATTATTGTTGACATTCCTTTACAACATTGACAATTGTCACACATTTTACTTAGGTTTGTTGTATTCTTGAACACATTAAGTGAAACCTTTGTAGCCTTTGTGTTGCTAAAACTTTGATCAAACCATTTTGACGTTTACACTTGCAAATTGTTAGCCAAACCTTACTGATTTTTCAAAATTGTTTCAATCACGATGTCTATTTTCCTTAGATTCCCTTTGGAAAATCACACAAGCATCCCTTTGTTTGCAAAATGTCTAGTTGGTTGTCATTATGCTACCCGAATCGACATGAAACATTATTCTCTTTGAAGAATTTTGATCACACTATCTAGGTCCAGGCATTTATACCTTAAAAATGCCAACAATAACTAACTATCACATTGTCCCTCAAACTTCTCATAACTAATGGTGTGATCATAATCCAAACTATTCTTTTGATTCCCCATGATCTCTTGATTCTTTTGATCCAAACTATTATTCTGATTCTCCTCAGTCTCCTAATGATTCTGATCTAAATTATTATTTAGATTCCTCTAATTCAACTCCTAAGTCATGGTCCTCCCTTTCTTTGTAGGACCCCCTTTATCAGTCACTTGAACAACATCCTCTTCCTTTGAAGATCCGTGTGACTCCAAGTCCATCCAATCAAACACCTAATTCAACCATTGAGTTATAGTCCTCCCTTTCTTTGCAGGACCCCTTTTATCAGTCACCTCAATGACCCCTTCCTCTATTAAAGAGCTCTCCAAATTGAATTTCCTCTAATCAATCATCCAAGTCAACCCCTACGTCACAATATACTACCTGGATGAATGATCCTATTTCTTTCCCGACAATATGTTGTCTTCTAGGTAAACCAATACCAAGCTATTTTAAAGCTACATCTTCTTCCACTTGTGAGACATCCCAATACAAATCTACTTCATCTCTTGAGTCATCTTCTTCTATCAATCAAAATCCAATCCCTCTTCGGCCCTTGGGTCATGTTGATCATACCTTATTCTATATTCATCAATCTTCTAAAGATTGATGTTTGTGTCCATGTCAAACCATTCATAAGAAATGATGTGCTAAGATATCTTTTTGATACACTATCCAATTCCTTTATGGACACAATAAGGTCAAACCTTCCCCTCATCAAACATCTTATAGATATTCCACACATGTTGGACCTCTTTCTTCCAATCAACCTACTATGGTCGAAGAACAACCACCCATAGAATGAAGAAGCAATTAGAGCATTTATGGGGGTACATGAAGATATTCCTCTAGAAGGTTACGAGAAAGAAATCTCTTTAGACCTTGATACATTCGTGTATTGTGGGGAAGAGGTTGATTCCTTTCATTAGGAAATAGAGGAAGACCCTAAGATCATCGAACATGATCCTCCTCTTATTCTTTCATCTTCACCTTCCTCTGTGCATGATGAGATGCCTGGGTCTAGCATTGATCCATGGCCTATCTTCTCATCACCCAATCATTCTTTATCTATCATAATTCCTCAATCACAATCTCACCTTGGGTCACCTCTTGGTAGCCCATCGTCTTCTCCTATGTGTGGGCCACCACTTGGTAGCCCTCCATTTTCTACTTGTGGGTCACCTTTAGGTAGCCCATTATCTTCTATTCTTGGGCCACATCCTAGTATCCCTCCATTATTTTCTATTTATGAGTCACCTTGGGGTATCCCATTACCTTTAATTCTTGGGCCACATCCTAGTAGCCCTTCATCCTCTTCTATCTATAGGACACCTCCGAGTAGTCCCTCATCTTCTATACTTGGGCCACATCCTAGTAGTCCTTTATCTTCTATCTATGGGACACCTCCTGGTACCCCATTTTCTTCCATCTTGGGGCCACATCCTAGTAGTCCTTCATCTGTCTGTGGCTCACCTCCTAGTATCCCATCTTCTTCAACCCTTGGATCATATTCTCTTCATCCATCGTATCATCCTCCTATCAATGACTATGGCAAGCTCACCATCATTTCTCACATCAATCCTAAACATCCACTTTCTTCTCCCACTTCTCGGGATCAAACGAGTCACGCCTTAGCTTATACAAAACCCAAACAATTTCTTTATCAAGCTAAGATCAAAGGTTCAAAGAGCTCCAAAGCTCCCAAAAATCAAACAACCATAAAGTTAAAAATAAAATGCGATTCAAGAATGCACACCAATGCAACCATCAAGTATGGCGCAAAGTGCATAAACCTATGGATAGGGAACTCAAGCTCTTACATGTAAAATCCATGTTTCAAGATAAATTACAGTCATTTGTTGAGTATGAACTCACCACAATCATCAAGATCGGAGATAATATGACTCCCGATAAACAAACATGCTTAATATCCCTTATCAAGGAAATTAGAAACATTGTTGTTGGATCTTATCACGCCGAGTGACATTGTTGGTCCCAAAAACATAAAATACAAACAAATATTAAAACATTAACAAAAAAAATCAAAGGTATAAAGATCAAACATTGCAATCAGGTATTGCATACACATGGATGTTCTTTCTTCCCTTTCTTACCATCCTCTTGCAAATCATCCGCCATTTTCATCCCTTTGATGATATTTTGGTTAGTCTATTGGAACTCATTTTGCGAAGTTTATCTCTATCAGATCCGTTTGAACTTGGTCTTTCATCACCTTGGTAAATTAAAGAATGATTGACCTCGTAGAGATCCTATCACTATCTACATCTAATAAAATTTTTGTGAAGAACTTTTGGACATATTTGTTGACACTATCCAATGTTGTCATCACAATCACTTCCACATCCTTCCATCAAGCCATCAGTGGTTCTTAACTCCCTATCAAAACAATCAAGAGAGCTGGAATAAATTTTTAGAAAGAAAAAGAGTCAATAAAAATAAAAATCAAAAGCAAAAATTAATTGATATATAAATCTCTAGGTGTATTTCTAATAGTCTCTATCAAGGCTACGGATGCCTAAATGACAATAGAGCAATGTTGCAATTAAAATCAGATACATCTCTGTCAGGGCTATGAACGCCTGGCTAACAACGGAGAAAGGTAAATTTATCCTTCCACCCTCCATTCATGAATCGCCTATCAAAATAAATCATTCCTATACATTAGTTAATGTTTCTTTACTTGTTGTGTATAAAGTCTTCCTCCAAGAAGAAATAAACTTCTACATGCACACATTGGATCTCTATGTGTAGACACCCCAATTTCACATCTATCCTAAATCAATTAATTTCCCTTCCTCATTTCCCACAAAATACACTTCGAATTAATCAAATATAATTTGATTAATTATCCATTTCCATTTCTTAAAATAATCTAATCCTCACAACATGTCATTATTCTCCATGTTTTTCCACTATTGAATTAAAAATTCAAATTCAAATCCTCACCCACCATTCGTGGTCCCCACTCACCTAAAATCCTCCACTTATGAATTAAAAATATAATTCAAATCCTCACCCATTCTTCGTGGCCCCCACTCACCTAATATTGCCCACATTTTCAAACCATCCACCTAATCTTGCCCACATTTTCAAACCACCCACCTAATCTTGCCCACATTTTCAAACCATGATTACTTAAATTAATCTAAGCTAATCACTCCTCCAGGCTATAAATACAACCTTACCCCCCCTCTAAACACACAGAGAATAAGCTTTCATGCCATATCTAAGTTCTTGCATCCTTTGAGCAAAGAACATCATTTTGCCTCGTCCTAATGCCAAAATAGCCTCATAATCCTTTTTCCCATCCAAAGGCAAAGTAAGAGGATCATTGTCGGGAAGGTCTTGCTCCGTCTTGAAGAAAAGCACCTACATATCACAAAATCAGGGCTCAATCCAAGTTTCCTAGCCCATTCTGAGGTTTGCTATGGAACGCGAAGGAGGAGGTACGATTATTGGTATTTTACTTTCTTGTTAGTAGTGTATTTTTCATAGCTTACATTCTGGCACGCCCGGTTACTTTCGATCTGTTACCATTACTTTCTCAATTAGTGGTTTTATCTGTTCTTTGTTTATTATTGTTTATTATTATTTCTTTTTCTGTTCCTTTTGGTCTTCTTTGGTTAACCTTCACGCTTTGGGTAGTGTTTTTGTTGTGTGGTGTCTTGTGGTGTATCTCATAGGTTATAAAGAATAATGAAACTATGCAAGCTCATCCTGTCTTTGATCTCCCGGCTTGGTGTTTAGTAGTTTGATTTTTCTATTCACTCGTAATCTATAGAAACACAAGCACTAATCATTAGTTTATCATTTTAGTGTCATGGGACAACCAATCCGGAAAATATATTTATTTATTTCCTTTTGCTAAAATAACTGCTTTGTAGGAAGTTAATCATTTATTTATTTTTTTTTTCTTTTATTTTAGTCAATCATTTTATGATCTAATTATTTCTTTCTGATTATTGTTATTTTTTAACCTTGTTGTCAAAATTTTAGCTTCTCAGGTGAAGTACAGAAGTCAAAAAAAAAAACCAGCTCCTGGGACGTTTTTCTCACGTTCAAAATTTTCATTCAGAGCATTCTCGTAGCCCATCTTCCGGAAGCCATAACTTTTGCTCCCGAACTCGGAATGACTTCATTTTTTTTTTAACGGAATGGTATTGAAAAGATATATGCAATGAAAAAATAATTTTTAGATTTAGACTTACAAAAAAATTTGGTTTCATTTCTTCTAACACCTGTCTTTTTAACAAAAAAACAACAAAATTATAGTTTTATTTATTTATTTATTTTTAATTTTTATTTCACGAAACATCCTCACACGTATGCTCTTTCCTCGCACTTCAAAAGTGATCTTGGAAATCAGAAACGTGAGGCCACTCGAGCTCTAGAAAACAATTTTTATTTTTAATTTTTTGCCTTACATTTAAATTTTCCACGACAACACTTCTAGATAACGTTTTCACCCTCTTCTTTCATCGTTTTTCTTTTTTGTGAAAATAATCATTATCGCTATTTCGCAATCATGATTAAATTGCAATAATTATTAACATTTAAAAAAAAAGTCGAAAATCGTAAAATCGAAACTATTCTAATTGATCCGCGTATGCTCTTTTCGCGCCTTCGAGCGATCGGAAAATCAAACGGTCACATTTTTTTAGTTTCTTGTTTCTAACATGCAGATCCTCTAGATTTGTTTTTCAACTATCATTTTAATAATTATTTTCCTTTGTCATATTCTTAATATTTTTTGGTCGTTGGTTGGTATGCTCTTTTCCTGCGCCTTTGAGCGATCTGGCAAATCAAAAACAACCACGATCACTTTTCTAACATTTCATTTGCAGGATAACTACTAATTTGTTTTCTGTAGAACCGCGTTGCTGGAATATTGTCAAAAACAAAAACAAAAACAAAAACAACAAAAATCCCGCAAAAATACCACCATTTAAAGACAATTGTTGAAACAAAAAAAAAAAAGTACGCTCAGGTACGCAATTATTTTTCTGCTAGTGATTTATTTCAAGTTGGAAAGAACCCTGCGTTTAATCACTTTATCATATTGTTTTTGCACGTAGACAAGGTGGATTTCATCACCACCAAAGCTACATCGGTGACGTGGACTTGACTACCACGCACCAACAAAGATTTGATCTCGATTGCACTTTGAGACCTAGTCTCATCACATGCTGTTTCGGTATTTACCGCCGCCGCTTCTTCACTTACAGTGTAATGTGCTGCGGGCGCATGCGAGTCACGCCTAAATAGTCAGAATAACGAAGCTCAGGCATCGTCCCTCGTAAATCTTCGGGGAGTTATAAGGACACCATACACATTCATCCCTCCATCACCTTCCACCTTTTCACAAAACCTGTTCTGGACGTGGTGATTCACTCCGAAACAGGCAAGTAAGAATTGGTGAGTCTCCTCCAAAGGTGCTCTAAGGGTTCTCGCACCACCCCGTCCTCGCATGCACTAGGTATATCAGACTAGGGTATATCGGAGGACGATCTTCTTGGAGTAATAAGAGCCTCGCATCCACCATTTCACAAAGATACTTGTATGATTGCATGAAACAATGATCATTCCCGAAGAAGTTACCTCATAAGCCAAAACAATCAATCCACATGATCTTTTCATTGTTTGAAAACACAATAGTTTAGCATTTTTTTTAATCATAAAACTTGGCTGATATCAATGTGTTCATTGTAAAAGTTCAGACCCTAGTTGTGTTCCACAAAAAAATCAGTTCTCGACCAATTCAATACCAAGCGAAAACATCCAAACAATCCAACAACACAGATCAAACCATCACACCAATTTCATTAGCTTACCTCATCCAACAATACATTTGTCATAACTTGGCATCGGCTATATCCAACTGATATTGAGTGACTAGCATTCACTCCCCATATTGTCAATTGTCAAAACATCATCCATAGCTTGTTTCCAGCTATATCAAACTAATATTGGGTAACTTGTTTGAGTTCACTCATTATTCTGTCCACCATCACATTTATCCAAATCATAGCCAACACAAATCCTTTCACAACCATATCGTGATTAACCTATTCAGGTTACTCTCCCCGTCAATAGTCCAGAGCTTATTTAAGTCAAATCTACACAACGTGCAACAAATCGTCTAATAACTCGTCTCGAGTTACATCATCATCATATTGAGATAACTTGTTTGAGTTACTCTCCTTATCAGTCATCACAAGCTTATTCAGGATAAATCCAAAGTAATCAAAGTCATAATGGTATTCACTCGCAGTCACAATCGTGAAAATGACGACGAAGAAGTCGCACAACCAGAACTCACCACTGAAGAACAAGAACAAGTCAATAGGGTGATAGAACAAAACAAAAATGAATATCTGTTACGCATCCTAGCCATGGGGGCAAAACTACCCCCTGACTTCGGGACCGAAAATTTAAACAAACTCATCGACAATGGTGAATCTAGTTATCACAATGAAATACCAAACAATCCAAATGGTTCTTCGGCCGAAGAATTATTCACTAAAATCCAAGATTTAACAAAGAAACTTGAGGAAACAACGATTAGAGCTGAAAGATTAAAAGACCTCAATCTAGATTCTAATACTCGCGACATGTTTGATAAACCGTCCCCCGCTTCTCCATTTGCACAAGAATGGAAACTTATGAAAGACACCATTCAGGGACTGCAAAAACAATCGAAACAATTCAACTTTGAAGAATTGTGTCCTTATCCATTTGATACAGAAATATCACGATTACCATTTCCGCCATCCTTTGAAATCCCTAAGTTTGATAAATACAAAAGCAAAGGTGACCCCCGTGAACATGTCAAGGAATTTTACATGCAATGTCAGGAAGTTGCCTATCGAGACACGTACCTTTTACGATTATTCCCCCAAAGTTTAGGAGGACAAGCTTTAGATTGGTTTTTCCATCTACCCAAAGGGTCGGTCACGACATTTGCAGACTTATCAGAGAAATTTGTCAAACATTTTTCTTATAACCTAGACTCAGAGATAACCATGCTTGATCTCTGCAACACTAGGCAAAGGCCAAACGAAAATTTTGCTTCCTTTTTACAACGATGGCGCGGAATTGCAAGCCGATTTCCCTGCTCAGTACCCGAGAAACAACTAGTTAGCATTTTTGTCCCTAATCTCAATGCCGAATTATCATTCCACATGCAAATGCATTGTCTAAATAGTTTTGAAGAAGTCATCGAAAAGGGGACACAAATCGAAAAAGCCCTCATTTCTAAGGGCTTACTTAAAGCACCCTTTAGAGACCAACCTTATCGAGACACTCCTCCAAACCAGGACAAATCTAAATTCTTTAACCGGAATCGAAATATCATCAACGATGGTGTTACTGATTCCCGCCATGTCCGAAATGTCCAAAACCATCCCACCACCACGTTAAAATCTAAACAACCAATCATTATCCCTAGAAAGGAAGTTCCTTCTCGGGATCGACGAAGAGAGTTCACTCCTCTGGGAGAAAGTCTATCTAGTGTCTTTCGTCATTTGGCAAATGCTAATATGATTACATATCCCATTGTCAGACCCTTCGAAGAAGGACAACCTAAACCAAATTGGTATAAAGACAATGAATATTGTGATTACCATCGCATAAAAGGGCACTCCACAGATCGATGCATGCAACTCCGCCATTACGTCCAAGACCTGATTGAACGTGGAGACATAGAAGTCGAAAATACTTCTGAGACAAAAACACCTAATGAAAAACTTCACATGTTCACAAATCCATTCCCTAACCATGATAAAAATTCAAAAGATAAGGGTCAATCATCAAGCAATGTCGAGTATGACTCAGTCATCTCGACCATAGATTATGACCAAGACTTAGTGGCAACTATAAAGATCAAACTGACTGCGCAATCACCACTAGACAGAAAAAAATATGGGTCCCTACAACAAAAAAATCTGCCACTTCGTCCCCGGCATCACCTCCTAATCCACCATCTAATTCCGCCGCCAATTCCTCTTCACAACCTACGCCGTCATTTAATATTGTCAAACAATTAGAGAAGACTCCCGCACAAATTTCAATCATGGAACTACTTAATTCTTCTCCCGCACTACAACGCATCCTTATGCAAACATTGAATAATGCTCGTGTCCCTGAGGACATCAATTCACAACAATTCCAGGCTTTAATTGCACATCTTGCAGTCCCCAATCCTATTTTATCTTTTGGTCCCGATGACATGCTTAATCCCAATATCGCTAATAATCATTCTTTATACGTTGAGGGTTATGTAACTCATCGTAAAATCAAGCGCGTCTTAATCGACAACGGATCAACATTAAATATTTGTTCTATGAAACTTTTACGTTGTCTAGGTTACACTGAAAATGATTTGCAAAACAATATCATAACCATTCGTGGGTATGATAATAGCGAAAGAAAGTCTGAAGGCACAATCACGTTGCCTCTCCAAGTTGGACCCATCACCTTAGACACGATTTGTCATGTGGTAGATGTAGAAGTTGCCTATAACATTCTTGTCGGCCGACCATGGATTCATGCCATGAAAGCCGTCCCATCAACATTCCACCAATGCATTAAGTTTCCTCATTTGGATAAGGAATTTACATTACGTGCAGATCCCCAACCTTTTGAGTATTGTAGATTCCTCGAAGGACGGTATCGACATGATCACTATTGTCCATCCACAGATAAATACGCTTCACCTCGGATAATCCCTAATGAAACACGCATTGATCCTGATACACTCCCTAACAATAATCCGAAACCATCATCTCATAACCAAAACACATTTTCCAATCCATTATCATCCGCTAGTCAACCACCTTCCACCAGTCCTCCTCCCACTAATCAATCATCTTCTTCCACTAATCAAGCTTCTTCTTCCAGCAACAATTATTCTTCCACCACACCACCTTCTTCTTCACCTAGCCAATCTTCTTCATCCAACCACACCTCCTCTATCAAGATACCTCCTCCTGTGAATAACCAACCTTCATCCTTCAATCCACCCCCTTTTTCTTATAACCCATTTTCTTCATCTTTTAAGACTACAAAACTAACTTCCCCACCACATGAGGTACCTATTGGTCCCCCATCTCACACATTTAAAATCATTGACACGGGATGCGGTGAATATCAATTTCAAAAGATGGCAGACTCTTTTTATATCACCAAATCCCCACATAGCTATGGCAAACCTAATGCTTCACATCTGAAAATCCATCCCAATTACCAAATGGGTCAGTCAGTTTGGAAAAAGTTTGGTCATCTTGACAATGAACATATTCCAAGTTCTTCAGGATCTTGGTTATATAATGACGACTTTGCTCCATGTTATGAGTCCCCTCAATTTACCAAAGCTCACCGAATAATGAAAAACATGCGATGGCAGGGTAAAGGACTCGGTCCAAATGAACAAGGTCGTTTAGACCCTATAAATTGCACACAACATCACGGTAAACATGGTCTAGGTTTCAAGGTGTTTGATGTCGCTCCCATAATAATTTCGAGTGACAATGATGACACCAGTTCTAATAATGAAATTAGATCTCCATGTAGTCTTTTTGAAGACCTCACTGAAACACATCTTGCCTTTGAACATTTTTCTATTAATGTCATCAATTTTGAGCCTACACATCCAAGTCTCATAGACCATGGCCAACCACATCATATAGCCATGGACATGTTCCAAAATGATGAAGCCATCGAAGAATTCCTTGGAACTCGTGACCAAATACCTACTTCAGACCATAGAAAAGGATTTGAAATCAATCTAAATGCATCGGCCTATTTTGGCGAAGAGATAAAATATTCAGATCCTTCACCGTCAGAAAATTTGGATCAAAAGCACAAACAGAGGATTTCCCATAGTCAAAACCTCACCACCACCTTATCCAATAAACATGTCAAAAAATTCCAACAAACACCTGACACTGATGACCTACATCAACCATTAGCATCGTTCTCCGAAAAGGATACATCTAAAATGCTTGTAGAAGAAACAAAAGACATAAACATTGGCACCACTGAACAACCAAAAATTTTACAACTTGGCATTAGTCTGTCTGACCAAGAATGCATGGAATTTACAACACTCCTTATTGAATTCCAAGATATATTTGCATGGACGTATAAGGACATGCCAGGCCTGGACCCATCTCTTGTAGTACACCATCTTGTGGTACATCCAGATGCAAAACCTGTAAAGCAAAAACTACGTAAAATGCATCCCCAAGTTGCATTACTTGTTAAAGCCGAACTCGAGAAACTCTTGGAAGCTGACTTCATTAAACCTATTGATTATTCAGCATGGATATCTAACATAGTTCCCTGCCGCTAAGAAAACTCCCGGCATCAGAATATGCACAGACTTCCGTGACATCAACAAGGCTTGTCCCAAAGATGACTTTCCCTTGCCAAATATAGACATGATTGTTGATTCTACGACAGGCCATGAAATGCTCTCCTTAATGGATGGATTCTCTGGTTACAATCAAATACGTATTGCTGAAGGAGATCAACATAAAACAACATTTACTACACCATGGGGCACCTTCTGTTATAAGGTCATGCCTTTCGGATTGAAAAATGCTGGTGCCACCTATCAACGAGCAATGACTGTTATCTTCCATGACATGTTACATGATATCATGGAAGATTATGTTGATGATATATTAGCAAAATCTAAAACACGAATAGGGCATCCAAGTGTGTTGAGACGCATTTTCGATAGATTACGTGAGTATAAGGTTTGTCTTAACCCAAAGAAATGTGTGTTTGGAGTAACCTCTGGTAAATTATTAGGGTTTATTGTCTCACGAAGAGGCATAGAAGTGGATCCTGCCAAAGTCAAAGCCATTATGGAAATGCCTCCTCCTCAAAACCTAAAAGAATTACGTAGTCTTCAGGGAAAGATACAATCTATTCGGCGTTTCATATCACAGGTTGGTCGACAAGTGCCATCACTTTAATCGCTTACTCAAGAAAGATGCACACTTTCACCTGGAACCACGATTGCAAGATTCTTTTGTTAAGTTAAAAGAATACCTCTCTAGTCCACCTGTTCTTATGTCACCAGTTGCCGATAAACCTATGTTGCTTTATACATCTGCCACTGAACATGCCATAGGAGCTCTACTAGCACAACATAACAATCAAGGAAAAGAACAGGCTGTATATTACCTTAGTCGAACACTTATTGAGCACGAAATACGTTATTCCCAAATCGAAAAAGTATGCTTAGCGGTTGCCTTTGCATTCCATAAGTTACGTCATTACTTGCTCAATCACACAACTAAGTTGATTGCCAAAATTGATCCTCTCAAGTATTTGTTGTCTAAACCCATTCTCACGGGAAGAATGTCTAGTTGGGTTGTATTACTTAGTGAATTCGATGTCGAGTTTGTTCCACAAAAAGCAATTAAAGGACAAACCCTTGCCGACCAACTTGCCGAGGCACCCCTTCCTGGCACAGAACCACTTCAATTTTCTTTTCCTGATGAAGATATTCTACACATAGACATCGCACCAGCTTGGACTCTATTTTTTGATGGATCTTGTAATCTCCATGGCTCAGGGGCAGGTATTTTGCTTATCACACCAAGTGGACATGTTATCCCCAAATCATTTCGCTTAGCATTCCCATGTACCAACAATATCGCAGAATATGAAGCTCTCGTCGCAGGGTTAAAACTGGCTATATCTTGGAATCTTACTGTAATTAGTCAGTATTTGGTGATTCTTTACTTATCATCAAGCAAGTTATCGATGAATACTGAGTCAAGGATGAAAAACTTATCCCATATAAACGCATGGTGGATAGTCTTCAAGCTATTTTCGATTAATTAGCTTTGATCAAATTCCTGCAATTCAGTAATAAATCTGCCGATGCTATGGCAACCATCGGGTCCCTATTAGAAATCGCATCTAGTCAACCCCAGGCACATTTTCTCGTTGAACATCTCTTAATGCCTGCCTATGATCTTCCTGAAAACACTATGGTATGTGAGATCGTGGGTCCGAATAACCCTTGGTACCACGATCTTTATACCTTCATTCGTGATAAAACGTTTCCTGCCGACATGAAACCAATGCATAAACGTGCTTTAGCACAACGTGCTTCTCGTTACACCATTTTAGCAGAAACTCTTTATAAACGAGGATATGATGGCACCCTGCTCCGATGTCTTAATCAGGAAGAATCCTCGAGTGTCTTAGCTGAAGTCCATTCTGGTATCTGTGGAGCACACATGAATGGTATCGCCTTAGCCAAGAAAATCCTACGAGTTGGATATTATTGGCCCACCATGGAAAGTGACGCATGTCATTTTGTCAAACATTGTCAAGCATGTCAAAAGCATGGAAATCTTATCCACGCACCTTCCTAGGCATTACAATTGATAACCACACCATGGCCCTTCTCTCAATGGGGACTTGATCTCATTGGTAAAATCAGACCAACATCTTCCGATGGACATAAGTTCATCATTACCGCTACCGATTACTTCACTAAATGGGTAGAGGCTATGCCTCTCACTTATGTTACCGGTAGCCAAATATCGAAATTTATTTTCAATAATCTCATATGTCGATTTGGTATTCCATCCGCTCTGGTTGCAGATAATGGCAAATCATTTAAAAACTAGGATGTAAAAGACCTAGCCAAACGTTTTCACATCAAACTTAAATGGTCTACTCCATACTACCCTCAGGGCAATGGTCAAGCGGAAGCAACCAATAAGACCTTAAAATCCATCATGGAAAAGATCGTCAACACCCATGGACGAAATTGGCATACTCAAATTTACCCCGCTCTTTGGGCTTACCGTACATCTTACCGCACGCCTACCGGAGCCACCCCATTTTCCCTTGTTTATGGTTGTGAAGCCATTTTACCTATTGAGATAGAACTCCCATCCTTGAGGATCTCCCTTAAAGATGTAATTAATGAGGATGAATACCGACAATCACGGCTTCAAGAGCTTGAGCTTCTCGATGAAAAACGACTTAATGCTCTCAATCATCTTCAAGTCTATCAAAACCGACTGCAACGCAGTTATCATAAAAAGGTAAGACCCCGAGAATTCGAAATTGGTGACCTCGTTTTAAAAGAAAATCAAAAGAATACCACTAAAGAACGAGAAAAACAAGGAAAATTTGAGCCTAATTGGTTAGGACCCTATGTAATCATAGCTAAATTTGGCTCTGGAGCCTATAAATTGGCCACTGAAGATGGTCAAGATTTGGATGAACCAATGAATGCAGTTCATTTAAAGAAATTTTATCCTTAAGATGTTCACTATTCCAGGATACAATGTGTACATTGTTCCTTTTGTCTTACTTATTTCCGAATAATTTAAATTCATTCATTTCCATTGGCAGATATTTTCTTTATCAAAATCACATCTTCATATTTATCATCATGAGACAAGTGCTAATATAAATCCTATTAAGTTTGTGAGCATCATACTTCTTCCACTTTCAGTCGCTTTCCTCTATGGTCATACCTAGAAGCTTACTGATGGTAATATATCCCCTTCTAATACATTCTCTCTTTCATAACAAAGCTCTAAACTTCATTACCCAGTTCGTTTGGTCGTCCATCTCAGTCTTCGGTGTTGAACCCTCGCGTCCTACTAGTCGTGTGGGGCTGAGATTGGGGGCAGATGTTTCTTCCCAAATACAAAGCACTATTGTAAAAAAATCCATCAATTCAATAACTTATGAATAATTCATTGTCACATCTTTCGTCCTTCATAGTCTTTGGTGTTGAGCCCACACTTCTTACTAGTAGTGTGAGACTAGGAATGGAGGAAGATGCCCTTACTCATCTACGTCTTGTCTTCGGTGATAAACCCTTGCCTCTTACAAGTGGCATGGGGCAAAGCGTAGAGGGTCATTCTCATACAAGCATAAAAACATTGCAAAATATTCCAAAAAAAAAAAAAAAAAAAAAAAAACAAGAAAAACAAACAAAAGGAAATTCACTCGCCTATATTTTGCCTTTGGTGATGAGCCCTTGCTTCTCACTAGTAGCATGGGGCAAGGCATAGGGAGTCATTTCAAAAATACAAAATCTTACAATGCTTACAAATTATAGAATCCCCAAACACGTAATTTAGATGCCTAAGTGAAGAGAGAACTATCCCTTAACCTCATATCTTATCAATCAGCAGGCCACATAACTGTCTAAGTCTAGCATGTGACTCATAAAGTGAAAGCTATTTTTGAAACCGGTTTAGTATCATTATGAAGAATGGATTCACAATTTCCCAAAGGGATTGTTGTTAGCATTTGTCTCTATATTTATTATCTACCTCCTACGTCCTTCTTGATTCTTGGTGATGAGCCCACACATCTTACTAGTTGTGTGGAGTCAAGAATGGAGTTGGAATTCTTTTCATCATATCATCACCACCATATCATGCCAATGGAAAGTGAATTTATGTTATTTTGAGCATAAGTTACAATGCGGAACACGGTACATCGTCTCTCAAAATAAGTCTCGCACTGGGCCATAAATTGCCACTCATAGTGTAAAAAAAAAATCCAAAAACATTTGAAAATTGTCAAAAATTCAAAAACATTTGAAAATCATCAAAAATCCAAAAATAGTGTAAAAATCCAAAAACAGTGTCAAAATCCAAAAATCTAAAAACAATGTAAAAATCTAAAAATCAAAAAACATTTGAAAATCATCAAAAATCCAAAAACAGTGTAAAAATCTAAAAATCCAAAAACAGTGTCAAAATCCAAAAATCCAAAAACAATGTAAAAATCCAAAAATCCAAAAACATTTGAAAATCATCAAAAATCCAAAAACAGTGTAAAAATCTAAAAATCCAAAAACATTTGAAAATCGTCAAAAATCCAAACACAGTGTAAACATCATAAAAATTCAAAAACATTAGAAAATCCAAAAATCCAAAAACAAAAACATTAGAAAATATCCAAAATACAAAAACATTTGTAAAATTTTCAAAAGACCAAAAACATCCACAAAATTGTAAAAACTCAATAAGTAACACAGTTCATCCTTTGAACTATTATCCCAAACGAATGGTCCAACCACCTTATGACTACCAATTTCAAACCACTTCTCCTCGCGTGAATCCTCGCTTGGGGAAAATCCGGCTCTCATTGTTTCCTTGTTTGAGGAGACTGACCCAATCCTTTGTACCTCTGCTTGGGGGCACATCTAATCAATCATCACTGTGGAACACGTTAGGGACATGTTTACTGGTTCTTGTGTTGCATTATTAGTGGCAAATTATTAATTACTTTCTTGTATCTTGATATATTACAGGGGGCATCTTGATTTTATATATCCTGGTGTTCTCTGTAATATTCTTATGTTATCTGATTGCATGTCATACTGGGGCATCATACTTTCTTGATGGCCTCTGTCTATGCTCTCTTCCATTTGCATATGTATCGGGGCATCAAACCTTTTTGATGGCCCCTGTCTATGCTATCATGCATATTACAGTCTAGTCATCCTGATCTTTTATATCACGATGCATCCTGTTATGTGCTATATTAAAATTAAGATGCTTTTCGTCACGTGAGTATCTTCCTGCATGATCAAAATCTTACTTTGCACCCCATCCATTCACCCATACTAATACATTCTCCGGTTTAATCCTACTTGATCACTGTTGCAGCGGTTTTTGAATCCTACTTGACGATCTTTCTCAAGTAGCATTCACTATCCAGCAGCTCCTTCTCCCCCACCATGATCACCATGTATTTGATCCATTCATTCTCACTTCTCATTTTTACTCCTCTACCGCTTATACTCATATTACCCTTCTCACCATTCCTGTCCCCTCTCACCCATTGGTATTCTTTCCTTTCACCCGTTTTCTTCCCGCTTGACAATCTTACTTAATAACCCCTTCTATATGGAATCCTCAGTGGAGGTTTACCCTCTCCCTAAGATCTTCCCGCTGTAGAAGCTTCTTCACCACCTGCCCTCTCATTAAATAACCATCACCACCAAACACATCTTCCAACTCCACCTCTTCTACTTCCGATTCCCGCATCATTACTCTCACCACGTGGGCATCCCAATTAAGGATTCCCCTCACACTCTCCGCCCTCCACTGCATATATTCCTTCATCCATTCATGTTACACTCCTTTGTGTCCTTTATTTCTTATTATCACCTCATCTCATATCATATACCACTTAGGCATACCTCACTCGACTCTTTTCTCATCCTTCCCCAAATCCACCTTATGCCTAGGTCATCCTACTTACACGCTCTCGTAGTATGGCAAATTCACTTGTGGGTTCCCCTTCAGTCCATTTTGTCATACCCTATTCCCACCAACTCTAACATCATCCTTCTTCCTCACCTTGGCGATCTTACTTAACCATCCTAGCCGCATGGCAATCTTACTTAAGACTTCTACTTAAGGTTGATCTATCCTATGGCCTTCCCCCATCCCATCATATTTCGCCCATCTTATTTCTCCCACCTCTCATTGTGATCATCTTCTTCACCCTACCATTCCACCCCTATTCCCAATATCATTTTGTCTTTCTCTTTGCATATCATCCCTGCCGGTTGTGTGACCCTAGGAAACTTCTCCAAGAAGATGACGATCTTACTTAAGAGATTCTCTTAAGCATGACATGTCATCTTACACTCGCCCATCACTCTCCAATCTCACCACCATATTTCCTCTTCATTCCCCATCATCACATCTTTTTACCACCATTATCACCCTCTCTCGCTGGGCAATCTTACTTAACCACTCACCCAAAGATGGCGATCTCACTTAAGAGTCCTCTTAAGGATGATCTCGCCTCCTTACATCCCCATCGATAACCTGGTTGTTCAGCGTTGTCCTGTCTTTTTTATCATCCCACTCTCCACATGCATCTCCATACGGTCTGTTCCATATTCTTTGCCTTGGTCTTCCTCGCAATGACGTGATTCCTTCAATCTTCTCCTTGTATTCGTTCTATCTTCCTTTCCTCTCCCCTAATTTTCACGTTTCTTCTGACCACTTCCCCTTTTCTCTACCACCCCTACCTTTTTGTTCATTCTGTATATGTTTCTCTTCCTTTCTCTCCTCTTTTTCACACTTTCCTCGCCCCTCATAGTTTCTTTTTTTCTCCATTCTACTTCTTCTTTTGTCCTCTTTCCATTTTCCTCCATTTCACCCCCTACTCCCACCTCGTTTTCTCCTTCTTATTTATCCTTTCCCATTTCCTACTTTTCTTCACTCTCTCATTTATTTCACCGCCACGTATCCCTCTTACTTACTATCTCTGTTGCTTCCTTCATTTTGCACATCTCTCTATTTCATCCCTTCACCCTCTACTCTGTCATTTTCCTCTTTTTTTCCTTGTTTGTCCTTCATCATTCCCTTCTTCCCCTATCATCCCTCTCTCTTATTTCTACCTCTTTCATTCCTTTTTTCCCCTCCCCTATCTCCCTTACTCTTCTCATAATCAACCCCCAACCCTATCCATTCCCTTTTCTCTTTCCCACACACCCTCACACCTAGCATTCAAGGTCGATTGAATCCTTTCTCCATTTGCGTCGTGCGGTCATTCCAGTCTCTTCCACTCCATTATCGTCCTCTTCTCCACCAAATCCATTTCCCTTCTTTTCGAGAGTTCTGTCGTATATTTCATTCTCGTCAATCCTCTCGAGGGGGCATCACCACATCTATCCATAATCACATCTTCTCATGACATTTTTGTCTTGGAGGATACCATGACATCCGTCACTCACCACTTTCTATTCTCCCCAACAAACATTCACTCTACCTTTTAAAAAGTAGATTGAATTCTTCCCCCATACCGTCTACTTTCTTTGAAAGGACACTACTTTCATAGTACCCTTCCAAAGAGGGGCAAATGTAGACACCCCAATTTCACATCTATCCTAAATCAATTAATTTCCCTTCCTCATTTCCCACAAAAATACACTTCGAATTAATCAAATATAATTTGATTAATTATCCATTTCCAAATCTAAAAATAATCTAATCCTCACAACATGTCATTATTCTCCATGTTTTTCCACTATTGAATTAAAAATTCAAATTCAAATCCTCACCCACCATTCGTGGTCCCCACTCACCTAAAATCCTCCACTTATGAATTAAAAATATAATTCAAATCCTCACCCATTCTTCGTGGCCCCCACTCACCTAATATTGCCCACATTTTCAAACCATCCACCTAATCTTGCCCACATTTTCAAACCATCCACCTAATCTTGCCCACATTTTCAAACCACCCACTTAATCTTGCCCACATTTTCAAACCATGATTACTTAAATTAATCTAAGCTAATCACTCCCTCAGGCTATAAATACAACCTTACCCCTCCCCTCTAAACACACGGAGAATAAGCTTTCATGCCATATCTAAGTTCTTGCATCCTTTGAGCAAAGAACATCATTTTGCCTCATCCTAATGCTAAAATAGCCTCATAATCCTTTTTCCCATCTAGTGCAAAGTAAGAGGATCATTGTTGCAGGAAGGTCTTGCTCCGTCTTGAAGAAAAGCACCTACATATCACAAAATCAGGGCTCAATCCAAGTTTCCTAGCCCATTCTGAGGTTTGCTACGGAACGCGAAGGAGGAGGTACGATTATTGGTATTTTACTTTCTTGTTAGTAGTGTATTTTTCATAGCTTACACTATGAGCAAACATGATTAGTATGTTACCAAGTGTCTTTTTTTGGACCTTGTTCAAACTCTTACTTTAGTCCTTATCTTGTCTCATGATTTGTGCCTTGGGCTAATCACCTTTTCATTGCGAGGCTTCTAGCTACATTTTCCATACCCTTCCATAGCATTCACATTTTTATTCTACTTCATTCAGAACATCCATGTGTATAAGATTGCCTTTTACTATGTTTGAGGGAAACTTTGTTCCTTCTTGCAATAAACAATCTTCTACTCCTATTTATTAGCAAATTCTTGGCCAGCTTACATTGGGGGCATCCTTGCTCCTTCTTGTCTCTTCATTGACTCAAGTTCATCCTCATGTTGAACTTATCCATATTGGCCCTGATCCAACTTCTACGCGTGGTATTCTTGCCTTGTACATCCCATCTATTGTTGGGGGCATCCACGTTTCTTTCCTTTCATGTACATAGTTTTAAAACTTTCAAAAATACCAAAAACATTCAAATATGTTTAGAAAATCACAAAAACATTCATATAACTTTTGAAAAACCTAAAACATTCAAATATGTTAGTTGGAAAAATCAAAACATTCAAATACATTTCCATCAAAAATCAAAAACAATATAAAACTTTCACAAAAATCCTAAAAATTAGAAAACATCACATAAATCAAAACATCGGTAATGAGCATGCACACAACTGAATCTGTATCACATGCATCGTACTCAAACATCAAAAATCATCCTACAAAACATATTTCTTGGATTCTTGCCTGGTCTTGTGCGTGGCTCGTGGATCATTTAGATCTACCTTATATTAACAAAAGTTAGTTTTCTCACTACGTCTGTACTCTTTGGCACAACGAGTTGCTTGGTACTATTACATAGTGCATGAATGCTTTTTTATAGGACCCTAGGGATAAATTTAGTGGTGAATATTCGTAATATGGTGAATATTCCATTTTTGAAAAATTTGAAAAGGTGAATTTTCTAGCGCAGTCAGTGACTGACTGTTTGCCTAAAAATTATAGTTTTATTTTTTAGGGGTTGGCTTCACCTACCCTTGAAACTATCCCCTATATAATCCTATATTATTCGCAGGTAGAACACTACTAGCTCACTCATACCACATGGGGGCATATGTATTATCAAGTACAATAAACATGTGACATGAGGGCGGAGGCTGTAGATGCGTGACAAAGAGTTTGTTGACGTGTGACAGGGAGAGTTTGTTGATGCGTGACAAGGAGAGTTTGTTGACGTGCGACAGGAGTGCGGAGGAAGTAGACGCGTGATAAAGAGTTTTTTGATGCGCAACACGAAGATTTTTTTGTTGTGCGACCAGATGGCAGAGGCCGTAGACAGACGCGTGAGAGATTTGCTGACGTGTGTCAACAAGGTGGTTGACACGCGTCAACAAACCTCATTGATGCGTGTCAACCACCTTGTTGACACACGTTAGTAAATCTCTCCGGCTCTGCAACCTTCTGTCCCACCACTTAAAAATCAGGTGAAAATTTTGCTGTCAGACCCCCAAAAAATTTACCTTCCCGTGAAACCGGTTTCAAGGATATTTGCCAGGTATTTTACACCTCTAATTTCTAAGTGGTCTCTTAAAATGAACCCTATAGGACCCCCGCATCCTCTCGTTATTCCCCTTACATGTATCCTTACTTGGGGCACCATCATTAACCCTTTTCGTTAATTCACATAGGTTAGAATCGAAGCTTGATAACAAAAACATTTGTACAACTATCTTGAACATTTTTTTGTTTGAGTATGTGTGTTTGTACTTGTTTTCCCTGTTAGGTTAGCTTGTTTACTTTCTCATATTGCATTGCATTCTGTATGTTGCATAGGGTTAACATTTTGTCAATGAAAAAATGTTCGTGTATGGATTTTCATGTCATCTCACACATTTTTTGTATGCGTTCATTTTAATAAGGACCGATGATGTAGATCATGAGCAATATGATGCAATAAAGTTGTTTACATTAGCTGGATGCAAGCTATTTTCCATTCTCTTCATCTTCATCTTCCTTCCCTATCATTTTCTTCTATCTAACACTATTCTTTTAAATCACTTGGGGCAATAGGGATCACCTTCTATCTCCCCTCCCCTTCACTTCTTCTATCCATTTCCTTCATATTTTTGATCATCGATTGACCTCTTTCATCACCCCATCGACACTCGAGGGGGCATCCTTCATTCTACTAATTTTTCTTCTACCCCTTCAATTTTTTTACTTGTTTATGCTTGTCTACTATCTTTGAAGTGGCATCGCTTACACCACCCCAAAGAGGGGAAAATGTAGACACCTAAAATCTACTTATGCAATTTTATAGCTAAAATTGTACTAACTTCCCATCATAATTGGTGATTTCTCACTAATTAGCTAACGTTTCCTCCAATTCAATCAATTAATGACACTTCATTAATTAACTATTCTTTGCTCCATTCTCGGATGCCCATTCACAATTCTTTTGGTCATAATCCTTCTATAATCAACTAATTTGGCTAATAAACCCTTTTATTAGCTAAACATCCCTCTTTTATGAAAGGAACGATAACCAGATCGTACCAAGCCAAGAACACAAATGCTAATCAAACACCATGATCAATAAGATGAAAGCAATTTGCTAGAATAAATTTACATAAAACCTTTGCAAACAAATGAGAAACAATATCATATATTATTATGGAACTCAATGCAATACATTGAGAATGGGCCTTGCTTAAATAAGCAAGGAATAACAATCTAAGAACCAGTCAAGGTCATAGATCAAGCCATAAATCAAGGAAATAACTAGTCATCAAAGAACTAGTCAAGACCATAGATTTAGGAGAGAACTAGACATCAAGGATCTAGTCAATACCATAGATCAAGGAAAGAACTAGTCAATACCATAGATCAAGGAAAGAACTATACCTAACAACTAGATAATATCTCCTAATATCTAAATAAGATAAAAGAAATATCCACACACATAAGTGGGTGAGGATAAATACAATAAAGGTAAATAAAGTACCTAGGTGAACATGAGCTAAGGTAAATACCTACTCTAACACCCCCCCTCAAGTGAAGCTAGGGACCAAAATAAAAGTGGCATGTCCACAATATGAGTCCCAACAACTAGACTTGATGAGGTACTCATGTACAATAACTGGAAAAAAGGGACACCGCAAGGTACCCAAAACCAGTAATAACAAAGTAAAGAGAAAAAACCCACTCCAAGGCATCCCAAGAAACTTAGATCAAAATCTTGTACAATGCTAAAGAAGTTTGGTGTGCATTATGGTCTGAATCCTTTACTCGATCACAAAACTAAAAAACAATTGACACTGGGTTTCACCAGAATAGCTCCATACAAGAAGACTGTCAACGGAGTGATGTCGAAAGTGCAAAAAAACACCAAACATAATTCAACCAACTGCTGCAAATAGGTGTGCCATGATCCAAGAACAATAACCAAAGCAACAAGGCAAGGACACAAAATCCAGAGTGTCACGATCCAAGAAAAGCTAAGGTAACAAGGCAAGGACACAAAACTTGAAGAAGCAGGATCAACACCACACCCTCCCATACTGCTGAATGGGTGGAGTGGCACTATAAATCTGTATGAGTTGTCAAAAAAACTACTCAAACACTGACAAACTAACACTAGAATGCACTGAATAGATCCCCCACAAGAGATACTGTCAACTTGCCAAAAGTGTCGAAAATACAGATACAAAATCTCTTAACAAATAAGAAAGATTCACTACACCGCTAAAGAAAATGCTCAAAACAAGAAGCATCACACTGCGAAGCTATAGAAAGTGGAGCAAGAGGCTGAATGGTGGAGGAGCCACGCTGTAGAGTCCTCTCAACGAATGCCTATGTCACCGCCACGAGTGATCAAATATCCACCCCAAATCAACATGGATGGATGAAGAAGATGCCTACATATGACTTGGTGCAAAATGCACAATGGGTGCATGCAAAAGAACATTAGAATGTGTGTCAGGTTGATCATGTTTGACAGCTGAAATCTCAGGTTTCTCAAGCCTAAGTGAAGGTGCAAAACTCATGTGTTTCTCATGATCCTTAGAAAGAGTCGAGCGAACAAAAAAATGAGCTCTATCAATGTGTGATCCCAATGAAGTATCTGCTTAAAAACCAATGTCATGATGAGAATTCCACTTAACATGTGGAATAGAGGAAACAATACCCTGTGAATGTCTGCAATGACTCCTCTAGTGAGACCCATAGAATGGAGCATGCGAGAACTGAATGTAGTGGTATGCTTCTTAAAAAAGCTATACAGCTGAGAAGAAGTAGGATACACAACATGTGGTATTGTAATAGGCATAGATGTGGAAGAACATGCAGTAACAAGCCTCATAGGTGTATGAGCATCAAGAGCAGGAATAAACTCAAAGACTGACAGATCAATGTTAGTGGGTTTAGGAGCAATAGCTGTAAGTGGACTAGGAGCATGGATATGGTTGTCCACAATATGATGGTGATGCTATAGGCTAGCAAGTTTGTTCTGCAGGAAGTATATTATTGTATCCTTATCGTGAATGAGTGATTGTAGAAGATAATTTCACTTCTTCGAGTGATCTATTTTCTTCCACAAATTTTACAAAGATCCTCTTGAAGTACACACACTTCGAGACAACCATATCATTCTCGAATCCATGATAGATACAAAATGTAACTCCCAAAAGTTTAGGACATCGGGATCATCCAAATTGCATCCACAATTGATTACAACACTTCTCCATATTTTTTATTTATTTTAGTTGCCACTAAAACAAAATAAATTGTTGTTGCCTTCACCACACAAATAAAATTAAAGGGGGCTAAAGTTAAGCACCTACTAGTAGGAATCACAAGCTTTAAGCCCTCATAAGACCATACCATATGACAAAGGGCTAAGGATTTTAATGGGTGTTTGCACAACTTACTATTTTGGGGTGTGTCATGTGTTTTCAACCCAAGGATTTTCTCGAAATAGTAAAAACGTGCACAACATCCGTGGACCCCTGCCAAAAAAGGAAAGACCGAAATTCTTGAAGACGTAACCCAAAAATGATCTCGTCGCAGAAAAAACCCAATGTAGATCTCACGAAATCTAAAAACCCAATAAAATGTTTCCTCGATTTCTTAACCGTGTGGTACGAATCCCGAGGTAAATCTGTGTATTTCATTAACCACAAAAAAAAGAGCGCCTCTAGAAATGGCCGAGTTTATAGTCGATATTAGGGTTTCATGCCTTTCGGATCCAATGGAAGCCTCTGTTTTGCATAAAAATGCATGCAAAGAACAAAATACGACCAAATCCCAAATATATGAATATACAAAGATTTTATTTGCAAAATAAAACTTACAGACAGATGTCAACAACAATCTCCAACTTTGATACCATGAAAGGAATGATAACCAGATCATACCAAGCCAAGAACACAAATGCTAATCAAACACCATGATCAATAAGATGAAAGCAATTCACTAGAATAACTTTACATAAAACCTTTGCAAGCAAAAAAACTTACTGGATGTCTACATCATCTATCACTCGATACCATGAAAGGAATGATAACCGATCGTATCAAGCCAAGAAAACCGATGCTAATTAAACACCATGATCAATAAGATGAAAGAAATTCGCTAGAATAACTTTACATAAAACCTTTGCAAACAAATGAGAAACAATATCATATATTATTATGGAACTCAATGCAATACATTGAGAATGGGCCTTACTTAAATAGGCAAGGAATAACAATCTAAGAACCAGTCAAGGTCGTAGATCAAACCATAAATCAAGGAAATAACTAGTCAATACCATAGATCAAGGAAAAACTATACCTAACAACTAGATAATATCTCCTAATATTTAAATAAGATAAAAGAAATATGCACACGCATAAGTGGGTGAGGATAAATACAATAAAGGTAAATAAAGTACCTAGGTGAACATGAGCTAAGGTAAATACCTACTCTAACATTTTAACCATTTAAAATCTCCCTATTTCCCTCTAAGTCACTTCTACAAGATTCCTAGGATATCTATTAATCACATGTGATTAATTAGACCCCTCCCAACTCTCATAGGTTGTTAATTACTTACTAATCAAGATTAATGTTGTTGCCAAATCACTGCACCCTCCGAATGGCCAGGATGTGAATAGGACATTCGGTGTGATTGGGACACATGGGATCACCTCTCAAGCTGTGGGACTTGGGCTCGAGGTGAACCTCCAGAGAAGGTCGGCTTCCTCTTCCTAAACTAAGTGTTGTACTACTCCTAGTGTAACAAAAATGATTATCTAATCCTATGCTAACATTTTCATGGGGTTTTAGGGAAAGAGCTTTACAGAAATGAAACTATACTAGGGATGGTGATGCACCGAATAAAGGGTGTCTTCGGATTCGTGAAGGGTTAATTTGAAGAGGGTGCGTGCACCACAGGTCAACTTCACCTACTGCAACTTAGAGAGGGTACAGGATACCACAGACTAAGAGACACGCGTTCCCTTTGTTAAACTTTATCAGACCGAGAAATATACCAGTTTCCCAGTGAAGAAGGATGAACTCAAGAAGGGTGAACGGACACCACAACTCAACTGCATGCAATACTTCACCACTCGATAAGCACAGAACTCCAAGAACCTGCAATAGAACTTAAACTTGCACAGTGTACCTGCAAGTATGAGAAAGGCACAAAGAAGCACAGAAGGATGAAAGGACCAAGATTAGTCACAAAACACACACTTTTATTGCTTCAATAACATGCACAATGCATCATACATTTAGAAGAGGCAATAGTTGCCATTACAGTCTTGAAGAGGAGGCTTGAAAGTTCTCTCAACACACAAGAACAACTTGCAGAAGAGAGAGGATTCTTGAAAAGTATACACTTGCCTGAGATATCTAACTGTCCAACTTGTCTGAACTGTTGGAACCCTTTGAAATGAGCTTCCAACTTACATTTATAGAAGAATATGTGAGAAAGAAGAGGAAATGGTCATAATTACATTCCTAAAATGAAGGCCCATGATGTATTTATTATAGTTAGTTGAACCACCTGAGAAGGTTCCATCATGGGTCATTAATTGCCTGATGACCTAGTCTTCTCAATTAATTAAAAGAACATTTAAATAAAATATTTAAATAATAATAATAAATATTATTATTAAAATATTTAAATAAAAATATTAATTTAATTAACATAATGTCGGGACCCCCCCGTTGACCCGTTTGACTTGAAGAGGAGGGGGGTCCATGTGGATAGAGTCTGCACATAGCCAAACTCGATGAGCTTCGAATCCTCTAACTTGGTGTTGCACTCAATTTTGACCCCGCACTAACTCTTTCCTTGCCTTGGTAATCGGGCTCTTTTGCATTGAGTCCTTCGAATGGTGAGCTATCAAACTCGATTCTTATCATTTTCCTAAAATGCATGTAGATCCTGTGAACCTGGCCTGACGCAAATTAAGACTCGCCTCACAAATGCCACTGCTACGGTCTTGCTTCAAACTCCAAATCAAGCCATTCTGAATTACCAAGCCACCTATATGCATCGTGAACATGAAACTTTAAGCTCAAAATTGAAAGCCTCTACAAATACATTAAACTTCGACACCCACGAGCTTATTCTTTATCTCGACTTGGTACCAACGTTTCCACAATATGAAAAGTTTGACTCTAAATCATACTTAGTGGATTTGATCCATAATACATTGGTTGTACCCATAAAGGTTAAACAATTCAATGAATTTAAATTATTTCACTCCTGCATGTTGTGCCATTTAGAAATGATTTTCGAGCTATGAAAATTGTTAGGGATCACGTTACGTGGCCCGTCAACACTCAATCGATTGATTTCTCTGTGATAGCTCTAGCTTGACAGATATAGTTATTTCTTCTTGTTTTGGACCACATATTCGCATGCCTTCCACGTTCAAACTCCATGAAACATCACCACGAGCTCCTGCGAAGTCACCGAGCTCTTCATCCAAAGAAATGATCTTACCTTTCTGGGCTCAAACTCACTTGAATGTCGTGCTTAACCCAACATTTCTAAAAAGAATGGTTTTACCACAATGCTCATGGTTCTTCCTTATCATATAACACTTCAAAGAAGAATGTTTTGGATTTTCCATAATAAGCACAATTTGTACCTTCAAACGATGAGAAAATGCCATTATCAATAAAGACCTAATCTTGCCATGATGATGACCTGTGCTCATGCCCATAACATGTCGATAGACACCCTTAAGACTGATTTTTGACAAAGAGCCCTTCGGTATTTTGGTAGTGCACTCGGTAATCTCAGCTCCAATCAACAATTATGCCACTATTGGGATCTTAGTATGACATAAGTAGTGTGAGCTAAACAATATACTCGCTTTTTGAAACTAAGAAGATCCTTCATGTTACAATTTGCAACACATGAAAGGAGCCCTTCAAAAATACGTTGAACAACCGGGCAACCAAAAGGACCTTGGAAAAATGTACAGGAACAACCATATGAATTCTTCCTTAGTCGTGGATCAAAGCTAATAGAAATAAGCTAGATAAAATTGGCTTGAAACTACAGTATAATCGTCCATTGTTAAAAACGAGCTTCTCTGAACCTGGTAAAAGAATATTTTTATTGTCTGATTGGACGTACATAATGGAAGGATATAAATATTTCCTACTACCCACAGAGTTTCTCAAAGAGACCATTTACAAGTAACAAGGATGCAACAAAACGGCCGACCGGGTATTTTCAGAGCTGACCTTCACATTTAATTCGTTTCTAGGAAAAGAAATGCTGAGCAATACGAATCGTTTCATTCTGCACCGTAATAAAACTCCATCTCCTGGTTCATGGAAATTTTATGAAGCCTTGAATGGCGTGACTCCAATCCATCGTATACGGCAGTGAATGTTTGTTTCATGCAGCTGTCATTCGATCTGAGTTCAGAATAAGGATAGGCATGCATTCGACACTGAACAGATAACAATACAGTTGGACAACCTGCTTGTTTAAATGCGTTCAAAAGGATTTTACTGTACTGCGCATGCCTGCTGACTGTGCGTGGGAGCTTGTCTTGCGACCACCGAATGCTCAGAGAAGTATGCTGGCAAAGGCGAACTGAACGGGAGCTAGGAGAAGTATGTTGGCAAAGGTGAAATGATCAGGTCGGGCATCTGTTTGTTGCATTCGGAAACCTGTGTCTTCTGTAAGCTGCAATTACGGTATTCCATGAGAAGGCGTTTCTTTTTTGTGAGCCTGAAACTAGATACTGTTTCCAACGTCGACCCATCTTCAACCATCTCGCCATCATCCTCCCTTATCGATCGGAAGATTACTCAACGCTCAATTTGCAACTGCCACTTTAATTCTCCTGGTAACTCGCAAGAAGACTCGGACCACTCCAAGCTGCGCGGGGTTTTCATGACGGATAGCCATCATAATTTTTCCACTTGGCAATCTGATCCAACTTCTCCCCTACGCGGAGTAAACAACATGGTTTTCCACGGTTACATTTCCACTTGGCG
Organism: Taxus wallichiana var. yunnanensis; assembly: GCA_018340775.1. Classification (NCBI taxonomy): domain Eukaryota; kingdom Viridiplantae; phylum Streptophyta; class Pinopsida; order Cupressales; family Taxaceae; genus Taxus; species Taxus wallichiana. The sequence goes on from CM031242.1 coordinate 29,736,953, forward strand.
GTGCTGCTCCGAATCTCCCCCGCGTGGAATTTCTTCCTTGGCTTGCCATCCACGAAAACCCACTTGGCATTGCTCGCCTTATTTCCCACGTCCGGGATTGGAGTGCGGGGTTTCGTTATCATTTGGCCATATCTCATTTTGGACAGATGGCCACCGACTTCCACCTTTCCACTCAGCGTGAGGAGACATCATTTTCTCGGTGCAAACATTTCAGCTGTAGCTTGTAAGGTGTGATAATTCGACAGAATCCTTTATGCTCGCCAATCTAGTGACTCATTGAAGATGCTCATATAATTGCAAAGCAAATTGTGCCTCATGAATATTCTGATATGAAACAGTCCCACCTCTATGAGATTCGCTTCCATGAGTTACATCGTAAAACAAGTAAGATCTCGATAGAGAGTCTTTGTAATAAATTTCCTCAGGTCTGCTGGTAACACTCTCACTGTCACTTAATCGATTTTCATAAAAATATCTTGAAGGAAAATCCCAAATTTGAGGATGCATACGATGCTGAACAGATAAAAACATAGTTGGACAACCTACTTGTTGGAAGCGTTCAAAAGAACTCTTCTATACTGCAACACGCCTGTGCATCGAATGCTCGGCCGCTTTGAGCATAGAACTGAAGTTCTCCTAGGAAAGTGTCGTGAGGAAGTAATTGGCTATACGCAGCAGCTACAGGGTAGAGAAGTAAACTTATCTCAGAAAATGAGTGGCCTCCAGAGAGAGTCGATTGCGACAGCTACCGCAGGGTGATCCCAAGGAACCGTTGGTGTTGATCCTGATGTTCTAGTTGCATGCGACCACAGTCGTGATCAGTTGTTGTAAAATCTTGCCGCTGTAGTAGAAGAACGAGATAAAGTTTTAGTTGAGTTGTCTCACCTTTTCATTTTGGAAATTCTCTTCCATGGAAGAAGCTCGACCAAATCTTGAGGCAGCTATTGTCTCCATCGAGTCATTAAAACTGAATTCATATTCCAACAAGGAAGCATCAATCTCTCCATGTTGAATTAAACCGAGTCGAGCTCGTCATTTCTCTGCCTCAATGAGCCAACCATTGAAACATCCTCCGCTCCTATTGAGACTCTTTTATGACAAGCCAAACCCAGTTACTGAACTTACATTTCCTACTCATGAACTCGTCTAAGGCTTGTGATCTGAGTTATGACCGAGTTAGGACAAGGCACGAACTCCTCTGATGACTCGTCTCTTTATTCCCGATTTGACATTGTTTTAGCTCGACCAAGCGAGATAAGCTTATCGAACTCCTCGATGGCTCGCATTCTTGGAAAAAATGAGTGATCTCACCTGATGACCAGAAGTGGGTCCCTGGGACCAATGTCATGATTTGATAGTAATAAGGCCCTGTTTTCCAATTTTTCCATGTGCGTAAAATTGCATAACACTTAACTAGCCTAAAAAATGTTTATCCACTTCTAATCAAAAAGTGATTTTTGACTCACCTTTTGTCCCACATGCACTAGGATTCCAAACTTTCCCAAATAGGAAATCTATAAATACAAGCCTAGTGCATCCCTTTCAACTTTACACCTTGACTCCTTGGAAATGCATGAGATCTCATTTGTATTAGCTAAAGTTATAAGACATTTGATCTTGATCCCTCCTCCATTGTAGTAACTTCTTCATCTTTCATCCATCACTCCAAGATTGGTTAGTAGGAGAATATCTAAACATGGTCTTGTAGCCATTTTAGAGAGATCTCTTCACCTTGTTTGGAGAAAACAACACAAATCTGATTTCTTAGGATCTAACTAGGTTCATTTAAAGTTAGCAATCTAAAGAGTAAAACATAGCTTAGGATGTTAGTTTGGTTTATTCAAAGTTTCATTCATATTTAAAGAAGTTAGTTTTATAAGCTCTTATCTTGATGGTTTTTGTTTAATTTGGCTTAAGCTTTAGACTACTAGGTGTTAGTCCAAGTTAATTAGCTTTCTAAGTTATTCATGAGCACACGATGTTGAAGAAGATTTATGGAAGACTTAAGGTGATGATAGGAATTTATAATTTTTACATCAAAGGGGGAATGCTTAAGTATGATACCAATATGAGCACTGATTGGTTACTAATAGAATTAGTTTTAGTTGTGTTTTTGTTTTTAGGATATTTTTTAGGTCAAATGTAACCTTTTTAGACATCTTCTATTTTTAGACTAGAAGTGCCAGTTAGGGTGCAATTGATTGAATGTGTACTTAACCAAGTTTAAATCATTATTCATTCATCCTTAAGAGGTGGGGAGATATTTATATGTATATATGACTAATTTTTGTATTATGTAAGCCTATTTTTATTTTTAGGAGAGACTAGGGTGCCTAGGTCGACTAGCGTACATGATGAGTGTGCATGTGTCACTCAAACTAATAATGATTTCTTGCATGTTGACCATATATTATTAGTGGATGATTTTTTTCATATTGAGTCAATTTTTATTCATCTTTATTTAACTCGTATTTCATTTAGTAAATTTCATTCATGTTATTAGTCTTTTACTTGTCATGCAAATTTAGACAAGTCTTGTTGTAATAGCTATATTACCCTTGTTTATTAATTAATTGAATAAGCAATAGTGGGGAATTTTTTTCGAAGTGAATATTCCTTTTTGATTGAGTCTATCTTTGATATTATCTACAGATATTTACAAATAAAACTAATAATCTGGATTCATTATTTGAATTTATTCAATTTATATTTTGTTATCAATCTCAATTACAAGTATACTAGTTTAATAGCTAGTTATTATGGGCAAGGTCGATGATCTCTAGTTTCATTTAAAAGTTATTTAAAATATGATTTGCACTCTATTCACACATAAAAACTTGTGATGGAAATGGTTTGTTTACTTTTGGTGTATTTGTATTTCCATTATTTTGCAGAGATGACCACTAGTTTTAACTTTGTGTTGTAGCTTCTGCGAAATAAGTGCATAAAACCATACAAACCCAAATAGAAGCTTAACTAGATCTAATGCAGTAATATATGGCATACAAAAATAAAATATTAAAATAGTACAAAAATGGAAAATAATAAAGCATTAAAGATATAGACACATTTTTTATCCTAGGAAAACCCTTTCGGGTAAAAAACCCAACAAAAAAGATATTTCTTATTACACTTAATCTAGCCAAATAGTATAGGTAAGTGCATGGAAATGGGGGCTAAAAGGGGGTATTAAGTGGACCATTTTTAAAATATTTTTTTAGTGAGTATTTTTTTATTGATTTTTCAAGTACAAATATTTTAAAATTTGAAAAATAAGGGATAGCCGACCGTGCCCCCTAACTAACTAAAAAAATATCAAAATTTAGTTTTTTTAATATGTATAGAATTAGTCCTAGTTTGGGATTGTATAATTTTTATTCAATTTTGATGAGTTGAACAAAAGATACACGATGAAAGATAGACATGTATAAATTCAAAAAATAGCTATAAAAAGACAGAAAATAATTAGTATGGAAACCTTATACTAGTCAAAAAATTTGAAAAATCATATATTTAGAAAGAAGAAAGTTTACTTGACCTCGTAGTCATATTTTTAATAAATTTGTTGATCGTTTTTATGGGATTTATTATGGAGGAAGACACATTTTACCATTTTATTCAAAAACATGTTGTTTGTTGTGTTTTAGTAGGTCCATGCCTCAGGCTTAGGGATCTAAACTGGATCCAAGCTAAGAGGTTTTCCTTGGAAAATAGAAAACCAAAATGCATACACATTTCCTTTTTATATATTCCATGCCCTCCAAATTTTTTTCACCTCTTTCACGGGATTTATGTCCCCACTCTATCTACTTTGCACATTCCTGCGCAAATTTTGAGTAGTTGAGGTTGTCCCCTACCCCACTATCTATATTTTTCTAATCATGAGGAATAAAAAATGGCGTAAGGACACGAAGAAGGTCAAGAAAAAGACACCATAAAAATTGGAAGATATTAGAATAAATAAATTCAAGTGAATGCAAAAACTTCGTGGAGGGCAAGGTATATCTACTATATAAAATGTACCTGATGTTTTAGAAAATGAGGATGAAATACATAATGAAAATGAGGAGAATAATGATTTTACAATGAATATTGATAGTGAATTGAATGATAATGTTGTTATGGATAAATAATTTGGTATGAATCCAAATGTTGAACCTTTACCTGAGAATCCAAATGTTAATCTTAAAATTTGCATGGAAACACTGAATGAAGAAAGTAACCTTGCTAATGAATCTTTACCTCTAAGAACACTTCCTTCCATTTTGCATAGAAAACCCATTCACTTAATTGAAATTGATGAAAACATTATAAAACCAATGCCTAACAAAATGTATGAAAGAAATATGATAAGAAAAGCTATGGGAATTTGAGATAATGACTTTGAAAAATTAGATGATACACAAAGATGTCAATTATTTGTTACATTGATGAAATTAGTTAAGATGAAACCTACTATGAAGACCCTAGGGTTAAGAACATCTAATGCCGATGATCGAAATGCGGCAATTGTTGAAAATATACATAAAACATACCATATTGTAAGTGTCAACAAACACACCAAAGATAGTAATGCTACATGATGTGCACTTATTAATTGTATAGTAAGTGATAAACAATTGCATAAATGCTTGATAATTTTTTTAGAGATTTGAAGCTAAACATAAAACAATAATGAAAGCAATAAGGAGATGCAAAAGTATTGATTCAACCAATAACAATGACTATTAGGAATTCTTTAGTAGACTCCCATGGAAAGACAAGGATACATATGATATTCTAAAAGAATTACTTGTAAATTTTGGAATGAGAACACAAGGGTGTCACCAAATAGAATAGATATAGTAAAATGAAAAATAAGTTCTCATAATTGTGAAGCACACACAAAACATTTCTTGGATATGACTCAAACACAATTTTTCTCTAAGTTTAAGAATAAAAATACAGAAATCAACATTAGCCAAATATTTTTGAAATGAACAAACCCTTTATGTGAAAATCAATCACTCACATACCACTTGTTGTTGTAGGCATCATGTTGAATTTTTAATGCATTATGATGTTTTTGTCAAGTACTTTGTGTTTTGCATTCTGACATCATGTTGTAGGAGTGTGGATTAAATGTCCCACTAAAATCTGCAAACAAATTTATTCCTATAATATTTTGTGAAAGATAAATTGGACAATTTTTATAACAAAGCATGTTTGAATGGAACGTGCAAATGTATGTATGGATTTCTGAAATTAAAAAGTTGTATCCATAAAGAGAGTGCATATTTATTTTAGATAAGATAAAAAAGTTTGGTTTTAAACCGGGACCAAAAAAATCCCATACAAAGAGAAGCGAGTTTTTAGACAAAAAAACTACCACAGAGCCATGGAGGCATAGTAAAAAAACTTGACGACAAGCCCCCACAAAACAGGGCCAAACTACAAGAGTTTGCATATTAAAACAATATATTTTTTGCCCAAACACCACAGAAGAAAAGGCAACAAAAATAGGAAGAAAAGGTTAGCCAAAATCCCACTAATAGTTCTCCATGGCTTTTCTACGAGCCTTGGTACTTAGACCACCATCTCTCCTACCAGCCACTTTAATGATGACCCACTTAGGGCGTTTATCTTCCTTTTTCTCAGTATGGGTCTCCACATAAGCCTCCTCCTGATCCTTGACCTAGGTGGATGCCACAACCATGCTCGAGCTATCACCAGTATCTGAGGCTTCACTGTCAGAAGAACTCAACATAAGCTTCATGTTGTTTTTTCCTCCTCCGTAGTAACCTGATCCTACAATAAGGAAATCCATTGTTCCTACATCACGTAATCCACCTGAATACCCCTAATAGTCCTATTTTGAGTTTCAATCTTGTGATGGAAATATTTTAGTTCTGGATGAGGTTTTTGTTGATGGTGAGGATGGTGTCAGTTGTGGACTTAGCTCTCATCAATCTGGCCTCCCAATCAGCAAAATATTGGTCCCTTTTGGTGGAACTTTCACCCAAATTTTGAATCCCCTTCTTCAGGTTACACAAGGCATCTATGATACCCTCAAAGGGATCTATTGCTTTCCTTTTCCTAATGCTTTTGAGGCAAGAAACAAGGGTCTCCTAGTCCAAATCAAGTTCATTAGCTTGACTAGGTTAAGTAGGAATGGCAGGCTTGCTTCTTTGAACCATCAGGAGAATGAGGCCTTGGTGAAGAGGGATGTCCACCTTCTTATTCTTAAAATCCTCAATAGTAGAAAGTAATGACCTATAGAGGAAAAAGGCTAAACTCATAGTTTGATCACAATGGAAAAAATTCAGGATAGACAGATGGTGAGAAAAGATTTTTCAAAATTTTCCTTCTAGGGTAAGATATTTCATGACCACGAATGCATGACATTGACCCATCTATTCGGTAGGCAGGTGTGAGAAATACCATCAATGTTCTCCCTGAATTAAAAAAGTAGCAATTTCATGTTTTTTCCAGGTTTTATCTTTAATTTTTTTGAGCCCATCAGTTTTTAACCCCGTAATATCAACAATGGCTTCCTTTGAAACCTCAATTTGGACCCCTCTAAAAATGAAACCCCATCAATCCAAGAATTCACAAAATCCACATAAAGGGTAGGGTCGTTACCTTTTAGCTGGTGAATGTACCTTGTAAAACCTCCTTTATGCAATAACTTCCATAGTGCATTGTCATTTTTAAGATGAAGAAAAGTAGTGGGTTTGGTATGCACCATGTCTCCCCATGAAGCCTTTAGTATTGTTGTCTTCGACTACACATGCCCCTGAGCTCAATTGGAAGAAATTGGAGAAAAACCAAATGAATTGAAAATGGCTAGTTTTCCAAAAAAGAAAAGTCCTTTCAAAACCCAAGCATGAGAGCTATGGGATTCATCATTACTCAGCCTCCTATTTTATGTCTTCATTAATGAGATTATTAACCTGACCCTAGGGGATATGTGTCCCTGGCCACGTCACCAAATCCACCATGTCAATACCTTTATCGTTAATGCATCTGCTGACTTATTTCTAGCATGATAGGTGTGTTGAATGTCCACTTGATCAAATGATGCGAGAATTCCATGTGCCTCCATGATCAAGTTAATAAGCTTCCATCCACATTTTCTCCGGTCCTTGAGAGCATTAATAACACACATCAAATCACCTTCAATAATAATGTTTTTAGACCTAAGTCTCTACACATCCTAACACCCCATAACATAGCTCTTGCCTCAGCCACGTTGTTAGAATGATTCCCAATAGGACCCGCATAGGATCAAATGCATCTATTTGTTTCAACAAATATAAATATGTGGCATATCAATTAAAATATGGAAAAATTTAAGAGGTGTGAGCTTCATATGGAGTAACAATTACCTGTATTAGAATATATGGTCAAATGCAAAGAGGAATTTTTTTATGAGTATGCAAGGCACACACATAGAGCTCGATGGATGGATGAAAAATTCAAGTTAAGAAAATACGCATTCCCACTTGGCACTATTATTTCATTACTTGACTTCATAGATAATTACTCATTACGACCACCAATGAGGTTCAATCAAAATACTATAACTTAGCGCAAGTTGTTATTTTCATACATATACCATTCATGCACTCTCTGGAAATCACTAAGAAAGATCAAAAAATATTATGAGAGTATTCTTTCTACATCAGTGATGATCAGACAAATTCTAAAAAATATATGCAAGGGTGTTTCTAGTTGTTTTATGAGAACTTGGATGAGAGGAACATTGTTTTCAATCAATATTACATTTGGTCAGATAACTGCACATCACAATTCAAGAATACACAGATGTTTTATTGGCTAAGAAGGATACACATAACAACATGTGTACAACATATCTAGAGTTTTGCTGAGGTAGGACATGGGAAAGGAGATCATGATGGTGCAAAAACATGTGTGAAAATAGCTCTTCTAAGAGAATAATTAAAGTTCAAAGATGGTGCTAAATTTACAGGTGTAGAAAGAATTGTTGATTGGTGTAACAAGAACATGGGCCATGAATCTCAAGAGAGTTCAATAGTTTGTAGATATTTCTGGTTGATAGAGGAACAACATTTGGCAAGCTATGAAGATTGTATGAAAGTTACAAGATCAAGTGATATGCACTCATTCCGTAGTTCAAATGCAAGTTATTGCACTATTCATATTAGGTGCATGACATGTTTTTGTATATCATGCATTTATTTTGTGTGAAATGAATGTGAGTCACAACACTTGGTGGATGAATGGACTTGTAGACTTCTAATTCCACTCGACACATATCAAGTTCCATGAGCATTACAACTTACAGTGTCTTCGAATCATATGACAACATCACCTGAATTTGACCAAGTCTCTTATTTAGTGCAAAAAGGTACATACATGTCATGTTATACATTTATAAAATATTAAATGATAATCTCTTAATTTATTTTAAATTTGAATTGAGTTTTACTTTGTGATGTAGGACATGTTTTTGTAGTTATTGTGATAAAATTTAATGAAGAGGGAACAAACTACTTCTTGTCTCATTGTGTAGAGGGGAAAAAATGGACTTCCACAGTCATTAATGGTGAAAACCTTGAATATCCCACCGGGTCAATGGTAGTCATTAGAACTTGGCTTGACGATATCCTATCAAAAAATCAAATACTTGGTTGTTTGAAGACTATGAAATACATAGAAATATACTTCACTATTCACATTTGGTTCTTGTAACAAATATTTAGTTGATCAAATATCGAGTTAGGCCATCAAATAAGAATATGTGGAAGGTTTATGAATCCGATCATGAAGCAATTCTCGATCTTGTCAAGAACAAATTTGATCCTTGTGGTTCATTGGATTGAATTTCCAAAGGTATGTTCACTTAAGATTATATATACATGTACATGAATTTAATTTTAATATTTACTTTAATGATTTTTTAAATTTTTTTAGGTTTTAAAATTCTATTTAATTGTTTACTAACATGTTTACGTAGGTTAATGGTGCCAAAAAAGCTTCCACCTTCACATGGTTGGCATTGTTAGTAGAGAATTTCTTATTCTCGAAGCTAAGAGAAGCTAAGGGAAATTAAATATTGGAAACAAATAACAAACAAAAATATCATTTCACCACCTATATTGTATGAAAAATATCTTCTTATAATTCTCATTTCACCACCTATATTGTATGAAAAATATCTTCTTACAATTCTCATTTCACCACCTATATTGTATGAACAATCTCTTCTTAACATGTTTCCTAGTACTTGTTTCACATTGAAGGATTTTGGGCACCAAAACGAATCCTCACCCACCATTTACCAGGCCACCCCGATGCATAGGTGTAATTAGTTTGGTGCCATGAGATTTCACTTGTAAATATTAAATTGGACACCCTTACACTAACTCACACTACAAAGTATTCGGCACAGTTGCAAACAATAGGAAAAAAGGACCAAATTGAGATGGAGAAAACTGAGAAAAGATTTTGTAGAGGGTTCCAACATGAATGTGTAGGATCGATGAGACCTTTCAAGCTTCCACAGAGATCGAGAAATCACCTGACAAACTTATAGCCTTTTTTTCTCTCAGGGATCTTAAGGGACTATGCTTAACCAACGTAGTCGAGAAGCACTAGCATCATTGGGCACTAAAATGGAGCCTTACCTAGTGTTTACCAAGCCACTTTGATGTGTGGGCGCAATCAATTTGTTTCCAAGAGCTTTCGTTTGCAAAATATTACATTACACAACCTTAGACTGACTCACACTATAATATTCGACAGGTTGCAAACAATAGGACATTGAGAGGACCAAATTGAGATGGGGAAAACCAATATAGGCTTTCGTATAGAGTCCCAACATTGAGATGTATAGTTAAATGAGACCTTTCAAGGTACCACAGAGACTGAGAAATCACCCAATGAACTTATAGCCTTTTTTTTTTTCTTTTAGGACTCTTAAGGGCCTACACACGGGTGACATAGCCAGCAAACACTCGACATCATTGGGCACCAAAACGAAGCCTCAACCAACATTTACCGGGCCACCTTGATGAGTGGGTGTATTGATTCGGTTCCAGAAGCTTTCATTTGTAAAATATTACATTTGAAAACCTTATACTAACTCACACTGTAATATTCAACACAATTGCATACAATAGAAAAACAAGAGGACCGAATTGAAATGGGGAAAACCAAGATAGGATTTTGTATAGGGTCCTAACATAGAGGTATAGGATGAAACAAGACCTTTCAAGAAGCCACAAAGACCGAGAAATCACCGATGAACTTATAACCTTTTTTACTCTCAAGGCTCTTAAGGGACTATGCTCGGTTGAAGTGGCCAAGAAACACTGACAGTAATGGGCACCAAAATGATGCCTCACCCAGTGTTTACTAGGCCACTATGATGCATGGGAATCATCATTTTGGTGCTAGGATATTTCATTTGTAAAATACTACATTGGATAGTCTTATAGTGACTCACACTCGCAATATTCAACATGGTTGCAAACAACATGAAAATGAGAGGACCAAATTGAGATGGAGAAAATCGGGATAAGATTTCGTAGAGGGTCCCAACACGGAGGTGTAGGAATAAACAAGACCATTCAAGGTACCCTAGAGAGTCGAGAAATCACCCGTAAAATTATAGCCTTTTTTTCTCTCAAGGTTCTTAAGGGACTACGCCCGACCAATGTAGCTTAAAAGCACCGAGATCATTGGGCATAAAAAAACCATCCCTAAGCATTTACTGGCCACCCTAATGTGTGCGCACACTCCATTTGGTGCCAGGAGCTTTTGTTTTCAAAATATTACATTGGCCAACCTTACACCGACTCATACTAGAATATTCAACACACTTACAAACAATATGACAACAAGAGGGCCGAATTGAGATGGGGAAAACCGAGATAGGATTTCGTAGAGGGTCCCAATGTGGAGGTGTAGGATCAGAAGATACCTTTCAAGGTACCAAAAAGACCAAGAAATCACTCGATGAACTTATAGTATTTTTCTCTCAAGGCTCTTAAGGGACTATGCTTAGATGATGTAGCCCTAAAGTAGCGAGATTGTTGTGCATCGAAATGAAGCCTCCCTAAGTGATTACCAGGCCACCCTGATGCATGGACATAGTTTGTTTGGTGCCATGAGATTCCATTTACAAAATATTACATTGGATAACCTTACAATGACTCATACTGCAATATTTGGAGCATGGTTGTAAACAATAGGAAAATGAGAGGACCAAATTGAGATGGAGGTTTAGGATCAAACGAGACCTTTCAAGGTGCGTCGGAGACCGAGAAATCACCGACGAACATAGAGTTTTCTCTCTCTTAGGGATATTAAGGGACTATGCTTGAATTACGTAGCTTGAAAGCACCGAGATCATTGAGCACTTTGAAATGAAGCCTCTCGTGCATTTACCTGGCCACCCCAATGTGTGTGCGTAATCCGTTCGGGGCAAGAGCTTCCATTTGACAAATATTGAATTTGACAACCTTACACTAACTCGAGACTAAACTATTTGGCACATTGTAAAAAATAGGACAATGAGATGAATGAATTGAGATGGGAAAATCGAGACAAAATTTCATAGAGGGTCCCAGTGCGAGAGGTGTAGGTTATGAAAATACCTTTCAAGGTGCCTCAGGGACCAAGAAATCACTTAATGAACTTATAACCTTTTTTGATCTCAAGGATCTTAAGGGACTATGCCTGGCTGATATAGCTGGGAAGCACCGACATCATTGGGCACTAAAATGAAGCCTCACCCATCGTTTACTAGGCCACCTCGATGCGTGGATGTAGTTGGTTTGGTGTCAGGAGATTTTGTTTACAAAATATTGCATTGGAAAACCTTACACTGACTCATAGAACAATATTTGGCATGGTTGCAAATAATAGGACAACAAGAGGTCCAAATTGAGATGGGAAAAAATAAGACAAGATTTCATAGAGGATCTCAACATAGAGGTGTAGGATTAGACGATACCTTTCAAGGTGCCTTGGCTATCGATAATCACTTGGCGAACTTATAGCCTTTTTTAATCTTAGGGCTCTTAAGGGACTACGCCCAACTGAAATATTCCATAAGCATCGAGATTATATGGATTTAAAAATAATCCTCCCCAACCTGTTTACCATACTACCTTAATGTGTGTGTGTAGTCTATTTGGTGCCACGAGCTTCCGTTTGTAAAATATTACATTGGACAACCTTATACTGACTCACATTGGAGTATCTCTCTCTCTCTCTCACTCTCTCACTCTATCTTTATCTCTTGCTATCCCTTTCTTTCTCATTCTCTCTTGTTAGTCTAGGAGGTCCTTAGAGTGTCTCTAGGGTTCATTTCATAATGTTAAATTCAGTCCAAATATTCAAAAATTCAAATTTAGAGTAGGTATATGTAGGGAGTCTAGATGGTTTAAGGGTTGGTGTCAAGTGTCTAGTCTATTGAAGAAGTTTTTAGACTATTTATGCCCCTATATGCCTTGAATCTATACCAGTTTTTGTAGATAAGACTGTCTTAGGAGGAGACCTAATTTGTAAGAACAATTTAGTCAAAACAGATGCTTAAAGTTTGAGTTTGAACCTGAAACTTCTTGGGAAAGTGAAATAGGGAAAATGGTATCCTAAAAGCTCTTGAGTTAGTCTTGAAACCCTCTGAGTGAGAAAATAAGTTTGAAAAAACCTCAAGGAAGGGCTACAAGGAGAAAATTTTAGTGTAGAAGGAGGGGGTGGTAGAAAGTAGGTCTAGCCTTGGAGATGGGAAATAAAAATTTCCTACACCTTAAGGGGCCTAAAGGGTGTCTAAAACATCTATCGCTTAGTATTGGAACCTTGTGGTTTATTCCCAACATGAACTCATGAATGACATTGTTTCAATCTAAGAAAAACATGACAATCTAGGAGTTTGAGTAAAAGCTAATGTTTACTTTGATTCTCATCACTTGGAAAGTTGTCATGGTGTGAAAAGAACAAGGTAGAAGACTCTTGAAGTGAAAAAACTTAGTTAACTTGTGCAAAAGAATCAACTTTTGTTCTCTACATCAAGTTACTTCTCAAATACATGAGTAAATGGATGAAGAACTATATCTAGCCATCTTCCTTAGAGAAAAATAAACACTTTCATTCAAATAAATTGATCATGCAACCAAAAGAAATTGTACATCCTACATTGTATTCTCTCGTGCTCTCTCTTTCTCCTTACTGAGCTCGCTCTATCTTTCTCTCACTCTCTCTTTCTCTTGCTTTCTCTCTCTCTCCACCCTCTCTCTCTGTCTCTCTTACTTTCTCTCTCACTCTTGGTGATAAATTTGTACTTTTGGTAAATATTTTGTTTATCAATTTTGATTAAAAGTGACGAAATCACATAAATAATGAATATGGATACTTATTATTATTATGAAACCGCTCTAATGAAACTACAAAAAAATCAATACTATATCTTATAATTTGAATTAAAAATTTGAACCTCCTCTATAAAATGTTCTCTAAACATAGTCACATTGATAAATTGAACGAATAATTACTCAGATTAGATAACTCTTTATATATGTTATATAAATATTGCTTTAACCAATTTATGACTTGATTTCCAAAGTTTCATGCATATTATACATTGAAAATGCTAGTATACAACACCAATAAATGAAAAATATCCATAATGTCATATATTGTCAAATGTGCATCATATTACTCTAGATATAATTATAATCTTAGAAAAGTAAGGTCTCATAAAAACATATCGAGCGCAAATAGTATCAACGTGCACACTAAATACAAATATGTGAATAGGTCATATAATATCAAGTGAATGGCATATAGGCATACATACAATGCCGAACATGCATATTAGGCCATGCACATATGCATAAAAATAAATTTCATTATATATATATATATATATATCCTATTCATCAAAATGTATCCCTCTCTTTTCCTGGTCAAAGAAGGATCTCCCTTAGATGTAGATAGAGATCCGTGAGATGACTTGGGATCCTTCATGGCATGACTACGAGTCCTCTTACACTCAAAACTCAACTATAGTTGAACTTGTAAATGCATACAATTTTTGGTCAAAACTTAATGTATAAATTTTCAACATGTATAAGACCATGCTAATGAAACTATTTACAGGTACATGCACTTATTACAATCTCTTGATCAATTTGAATCTATATCTCATGCTCATCAAAGTCAACGAGAGCTCTTTGGATCACGAACCAGGTGTAAAAATGATGATCTCGAGGAGTCTCGTGCCATTGAAGAAAAAATGAAAAGGGTTTAACCCTACATAAACATAAAATTACAAAATAAAAAACATAAAAATTAGCTTTTAGAAATGTAGATACAAATTCACGCACTCTAGGTATTATTTAGTCCCAGTCTCATACTACTATTCATATGGTTTTGAGTGAAGAAAGTAATAATTAACCCATGTCCTTTGTCCATTTTACTTTGCTTTTTTCGTCACTACCGACCTCTCGCACATACTTTCCCAATCTATTTTCATCATTCTACATTATTCTACCCCTAACCAAGGAGTCGAGGCTAGTCTTGGTGTGCCCCGATCCTTTTCTTAATTTATCTCCATATTTTGGGCACTTTTTATCCGTTTGAGCTTTCTATATTGGTGGAAAAAACCTCTTCAAGGTTAATTACAAAATATAGATAGGGGACGCCTGACCCCTAGATATCTATTTGGCTATTCAGGGAGGCTTATAAATATAAATTTATGAGACCATAATGAGGGACCAAGCAATAATCACTACTATCACCACCTAAGGTTGGATCCATTAAAGGATCCATTTGCATCCATCTAGTTCCATCACAAGGGACAAGGTTGGTTCATCTGCATCACACTGCATAGAAGTGAAGTTTATTCCATTCCATCTACAATTTATTACATTTCTTGATCTAGATATTCCTCACTACTTCACAAAGTGCGACTGACATAAGAGTACTTAGGGCATGATTTGCACACACACATCTAGAACTACATTTGGGTCTGAAATGTAGTGCAACAATCAGTTAGTAAGTCCATTGTGGCCACCTTTGATGATAGTTTGACCCTTTTATATGAATATATTTTTAGAGTTTTGATGCTTGGATTGGGGATTTTCAGGTCTCTCCCTCATCATTGATTACCAATGAAAAACATCTCAATCCAACGACATCAACACAACAAGCAACAAAAGCTTTGCATCACTTAGCGACCCTATGAATTTGGTTTCTGGACGTCATGCATAGACTAGGGAACCCATATCTCAAACCAGGGTGCCCTAGGTGCCCTCATCCCTCTCCAACCACCCCGGTCAAGCTAGACCACTCGGATATGTATTTTCTGGGGCTTCTACATGGTCGTTTCTACATTCTATTCATCTAGTTTATTCTGTGACATAGTCCCAAACAACAATCGAATCAACTAAGCTATTTCTAACCCTATTTTCTTATTGGGGGTTTACATTTCTATTTTACTTAGTTACTTGGGTCATTCTCTTTATTTACTTAGTTGTTATTTACTACTTTGTATAACATTTAGATTAAACTAAATTAGGTCCCCATTTTCCATTTTAGTTTAATCACTTTGGTGAACTCAACCGCTTTCATGATTAAGATCTTAATTTTTAAAAAATTTCCTCTATTATGGCTCCTAAATTTCTGCAAGTTTTTTTATCTCGATTTGCTTATGATGCATCCGAATTGCAGTTGTTATGCAAAAATCCTTAGACACCAAGTATCTTCTTAAAAATACACCCTCACACAAAATAAGTCATATATTCGCTCGTCTATTTGATGACCCTAGTCCTCGTGATCCTCCATCTAATCAATCCATATTGGACTCAATTCAAGATTTGCATTCTTTATTTCAAGAAATATTTAAGGATATGGTATCCATGATTATATCTCTCAAATATGAAATCCAATAGCTTAAGGATGTCTTCCAAGTTCATGTTTGTTTTCCTTCTATATCTCATCCTCATTCGATGTCTTCTACCTCTGCTCATGTCACCAAACCTCAAATCTTGCCACTTCCCGCACCTCTCAAGTTTGCAATCAATGCTCAACAATAAGATATTTTTTTGAAACTCATAACTCATTAATTAATCAACTTACCATCTACTCATTATCGTCTTGCAAAATATAAAGGTCTTCCATATTGCAATTATCATCAAATCAATGGACATATTGACAATGATTGCTATGCTTTACAACAAATAATCAAACATCTTGAGTGTCAAGGTTTCATCTCATTCACCACACAATGTTCTATTACATGGTCCTCTCCACTTGTTACATCTCAATGGGTTCTTAAATCTGATTCATCTAATAAGGAAAGTCAAGAGCCGCCTAAGCAACCACCTATGACATCACCAAGTCAACATAAACAACCTCCTTTAACAATCAATTCAACACCTCTTTCTCTTAATTTATCTGCAACATTACCAAGTCAAATTACGTAAACTCCTCTTAAGATTGAGCTCACTCCTCCTCCATTAAAGGTATTTGTGACATCACTAGGTCATGCTCAGCAACCACCTCCTATAGTTAAACTTGTAATTCCACCATCTGCTATAGACCATACTTATGTCGATGACTAGGGACATGAATGAAGCTTACTATGATGATGAACCATTTGATGGTCACACACCTCTATCACCTCAACATCCCATCACTTTTATTAAGGAAAATACTCCTTAACTTTATACACTTAGTGTCTTTTGACTCAAATTATATTGATTACATACTTGGGGGTGCATAACATTCACACATACCCCCATCTAAGAAATCAACACTCCTCTCATCTTCACATTATCATACATCAATATCCTAGTATAGGAATCTTCATCTATGCTTTAGCGTCATCATTTACCAATGACACACTCTTGTGTTTCAGTTCACACTTGACTATTGAGGGCATATTACACATGAACCCCACACACTGCACAATAGGTACTACACATTGCGTCTCTTCACACATCTCACGTCATATGTCTTACATCCTACATTATACATTTATTCTACATAATTTTGACTATTGCGCATCCACACATCATACATTTTCTACACACCATACTAGTATCCATCACATATGTGTCACACTACCATTGCTATGAGTCTAGCATCATATACTTCTCATCCTACATAGTGCACACTTCACTTTATTAGGCTATATACACATCTTGCATTACATTCTATACATCACATATTAAGCATTTTACACATCACATGGTCATCTCTCAACACCACACACACTACATATATCTACTTCTACACGTTGCACTTCATACCCTATGACAAAATCTAGTGTCATGATCCATACTAGAATGTTGAGGGTATACATCATAACCAAACCTCATAATATTCACACATTCATTATTCAACCTTATATCATGCGACCTTTTTAGGTTAGTGACATACACTATGAGCTAAATGGTCACCTATCCCATCATCTTGTAGTGGTATACACCGTAGGTTACATCACCAATCATTTCACTCATTTTATAGTGATATACACCATAGGCTACCTTGTCACTTGCTATCGTGTAATCATCCTCTATTATGCTCATCTTGTAGTGATATACGCTATAGGCTAAATCGTCACCTATCCCATAACCTTGTAGTGATATACACCATAGGCTACATCGCCACCTCTCTTAGTCATCTCATTGTGATATACGCTTTAAGCCACATCATCACACATTTTCATACATCATCTCTAAGTTTCATGTCATCATTAAGCATACACACTCACCACAAGGTGCTACACACAACACATAATTCAACGATTTCTTGATGACACACTCTCATTTATGGTTCATTCTTGACTACTGAGGGGGTAAAACAAATGAACCTCACTACATACAACTCCATCCACTCGAGGGGCATGTGGATCCTATCATCCATCTTGTTTTCCATTCCATCCATCCACATCATATTGTATATCTTGGTTGTTTTTACTCTTGTTTGCATTTTCTTATTCATGTTCATCTTATTACACGTGTTAGATAAATATCTTGTATGTTATTATATTTACCATACACACACGTGTGTTCATGTCCTTTTCAAGTTGTGATCATAGATACAAGGTTTTTACACACAACATGGATGCTTGGCATACTACGGACCCACAACAACTACTGGGGCATCCACTTTCGTACACTACAGGTGATATTATTTCATTTTGTTTCATAACACACTACTTTATTGGTTATACATGTTTTTGACATATGGGTTATATTTCTAACATGTTAGCGGGTTCTTCATGTGCAATATTTGTTTTATAGGATTATTTGCTTCCATGGCTATCTGTCTATTTGTATACTATTTCTTGTCTCTTGTTTACTATTATATGTGGGCCTTTCCCTTTGTTTGGTGTGCACACTTGTTTCTTTATATACAACCATTATGGCCTTGAGTGTCTTGTGACATCATGAGTGATGTACCATGTTTGTAACCCAATTTTGCGGTCTACGATTGTCTTCTTGGGTGTTTACATTATTATTTTTCTTACTAGCTTCTACATTATTTGGTAGCTTACAATTGCTTTCTACATGCATGCTTATTTGTACTAATAATTGTTTTTGTGCACCTTGGTTTATACCAAGTGCATTCCCTTCCCTATGTAGGGAAAATTTACATGGTTGGTCCTCTTTTGGGGCCGTATCTTCCTATCTACGATGTCGCATGTGCCCCCAAATAGGGGGGAATCATTTAGGGTTTAAACACTACACAATGCTCTCTATCGGTACAGTTCACTTTAGTTTTTTTCCTTGACATTGTGGGTCATATAATGAGTGGGTTTAGACCAGTCTACGAACCCCGTACATATTGGATTTTACAGGACAAGTCATCCTTAGCATTCTAGGGAGTAGTTACAGGTTGGAGGATACAACATACTTTCCTCCATACACTACATCGGCCAATAATGTTGGATCACCCAAAAAACCAGGTTGTATAGAGATCTCTTCATACATGCTCGGGGATATAGTTACAAGTTGGAGAAAATGCAAAGTTCTCCCTACACTTCTTCAACCACGGTGGCATGATATCACCCAAAAAACTCGCAGCTATAGGATATCCTCATCTACACTCTTTTCTCTCATCACGGATCAGGTGTACATGTTCCTTTTACATTTTTCATACTTATATTTCAGTCTTTTCATTATATACATGTAGTTTTTACACATATACATGCACATTTGACTACTTGATCATCTTCTCCTTTGCAGGCCCGTTTGTATGATAAGCAAGCGATCAATAACACAAAAACAATGGTGTCAACAACAACAACATTTTGTGGAAGCACAAACCTCATAATAACATGTAGGTACATCACACCCATCGACAACTACACACACATTTCTAACCTAGGTTCACTCTCATCACTTTTTAATCTTTTGTATCTTTATTATCCACGCTCCATCTTTTTTCACTACACACTTTGTCTAGTTCTTCGATGCGCTTTCTACATCTCTCTATATGGACCTCGGGTATGCATCTCTATCTACTTTATATTACCGAGTGTTCTTCTCACCAACATAAGGTGGGGAAATGTAGATACAAAATCACACACTTTGGGTATTATCTAGTCCTAGTATTATACTACAATCATATGGTTTTTGAGTGAAGAAATTACTAATTAACCCATGTCATTTGGCCATTTTACTTTGCTTTCTTTCATCACCATGACCTCCTGCACATACTTTCCTAGTCTATTTTCATCATTCTACGTATTATACCCCTAACTAGGGCACAGGCGATCTTGGGGTGCCCCTGCACCCTGGCCCCATTTGAGGTGTCTTGATACTTTTCCTACTTTATCTCCATCTTTTGGGAACTTTCTAGCCATTTGAGCTTTCTATCTTTTTGGTGGTGGAGTCTCTTTAGGGTTAATTATGAAATTAGATTAAGAGAACTCTATAAATATAAAGTTATGAGACCATAATGAGGGACCAAACATTAGACACTACTATCACCACCTAAGGTTGCATCCATTAAAGGCTCCATTTGTACCCATCTATCTCCATCACAAGGGACACGGCTAGTTCATCTGCATCACATGCATAGGAGGGAAGTTTATTCTATTCAATCCACCATTTAGTACACTTTTACATCTAGCTATTTCTCACTACTTCACAAAGTGCGAATGGCACAAGAACACCTAGGGAACAATTTCCGCACACACATCTAGAACTACATTTAGGTCTAAAATGTACCGCATCACTCGATTGTTAAGATCATGAATTACAAATTAAGTACTAAATGTGCATAAGGTTGGGGTGCGTGGAAATGAGTGCATAGGTACGCAAAAAATGTAGCAGAAAAGGGTGCACCCGGGAAAATATGAGGTCAATAATTATCCATTTTGCTTACAATGGGCTAAAGATAGGTTTAAGTACGTGGCACACAAAGGTATGAAGACTTGGAGACTAAGAAAAGGCTATTTTGGACAAGTGGAAGATCAAATGACATGTAGTGTTTTGAGCTAATAATAGGATCTAAACTAGGAGTTAATTATAGGATATCTATTATTAGAGAAGCTTGCATGTTTTTGTGTTTATCTCATAGTGGCACATGGCTATTCTTAGTATGCAGCCTATTTTGAGGATACATAGGCAGTGAAGGGCAAGTCCCCACCCATGTATATATCTATTGATTTACATGGGTTAAGTTTCCCGTAAATTCTTGTAAGGTTATGGAGCTGGTTTATGGGCACGCATGACCCATGATGATACCCATATGTATGTATTCAACTTTTGTGTTTTAGTGATTAATACAATGGATCTATGTGGTTGGATATTGGTTATTGACTCATCTGTAAATGGATCTTGCATAGTAAATCTGATCTTAATTCTTATTTAATCCTTCATGCACTATGGTTGTGATCTAGATCTGTTTATGCTTTACTTTTGAATGGTTATTATGGATCTAGATTATATGTGTGTTTATCATGCTAACTCCTTGATAAAGCTGCCATAAAATAGGTACCTAGTACCCTTGCGCGCTTTGAGTGAGCTCTCGGATATGTCCATATGATGTGCATGTACACCTTGCATTGTTTGGTAAAATAAAGTACTACATTTTGTTTCCTTTACAGGGACCTCTTTTCAAGTTATTGCAAGGATGTTGCATGATGAAGGTGTATCGCTTGACTTTGGCCAGTATTAAGAGTTGGGTAGAAAATTTAGACGAAGAGTTTTCTCACAGATTTAACACTGGACCTAAATTTTATGAATGCACGTGGGTTGTAGAGAATTTGTATCATCTATGAGACGTTCTTTTCCCGTTTCCCTAAAGATCTATACGAGTGGCTAGTAACATATGCATCAAATAGAAATTGGAGGTATAGAACAATTGTTTGGACACATGAAGATTACCAGACTCTACATGATGATAATTTGGGTTGGCCATGTGCTATAGATCATTGGTGGGGTGGTGTCTTAAATAGTTATACATTGAAGTATGTTGTTTCTACTTATTCCTGTCAAGAGGTTGTTGAGTTTTAGTTCTTACACGAACCCCAAGGGTTCTATTTGTGCACTATCCCTTTAGCGATTAAGATCTTGATTATAACTTTGGATTTGGAAGCGCGACCTATAGCTAGCTAAATTCAACCATGGGAAGGGGAAGGAGCAGGTGTTGTGAAAGATGGTAGACATAGTGGTAGAAAGGAAGAGAGAAGAATTGTAACTTAATTTTAATGAAGCGCATGAGAGGGACTTAGCAAAACAATGTGATGTTGAGGAACAAATGGTTTTGTAGAGAGAGATGGATCACGAAGGATTTGGAACTCACGTGGAAAATGTGGAGCTGGAGCATCTGGTACTCCCCCATTTAGGTAAGCATGGTAGAGAACCCTCTTTTGATAAAGATGAGAGCGTGTCTAAGGAAGAACTACTAAGAACTATGGGTGCACATGCAGATCCCACTTGGCGACCTAGACCTTGTGCTTGGTGTTCAAGTTTCTAAGAAATTTATTGAGAATTGGGCTAGTGTTGGTGATAGAGTAGTAACAGGTAGATTTCATTTTATATTGAGTATAAGAGTTAATCAGATAGCACATTCATCTATGGTGGCATAAATGTTGTCTTTGTTATTTGGGGGTATGGTTGGAGGTATATTTTCTGGCGCGTCTTCTACATAGTAATGTGGGCACGTAGAACATTGGTAACACATCCGGGAGTAAAAACTTCACAGGACCGTGGGAGTTCAATTTAGCTTAACAATGGGGACATAAGGTAGCACATCCTCTAGTCCACTTGCCCATTATAGGAGGAGGATCGGGGAGGATTAGGTGGTTTGTGATCTAGTGGTTTTGGAGGTGGAGGGAATGCAGGAGGTAATACAGGTTCTGGATATAGTGGGCATGGTCCACACCAACCCCAACAAGTTTATTACAATATATCTCTTCGCCTAGTAGAATATAGAGGAATTGAACATGCGGTGAGCATGTGCATATGTGTGAGATATTATGGCGCACTATGGGAATCACAACCCATGAGCATAAGGCAAGTCGGTTCCTACTACTCTACAAGGGTGGACACATAGTTGGTACAGGAAGTATGATCCAAACCAGACTTTTGTAGACTATATACCACACTGCGTGATGCTTTCTTAGTAGAGTTCCATATACCTGAGTTTGAACAAAAGAGCATCGGCGCGTTGAAGGACATTAAACACGGGGCATGGTGAGAGTGTAAGGGAGTATGATGCACATTATTTTTCCGATAAGTTGCGTACGTATGAGCAAAATAGTTAGGGTAAGGTGAGGAGGAATCCATGTAAATGATGGTGGAAGGTAGAGTGCACACGTTATGATTTCCTCATCCCGGTGATGATTGCGAGAACTTCCTTTTTTAGGAGGAACTACGTGCAAATACAAAACAAGACTAGAAAAAGAATATTAAACAATATTGTTAGTGGACTACCTAGCGTATGCTAGATCCTGGGAAGTGTGATACTTCCTACATGGCTATCATCCATTGTTTAAAACAACTTAATGTAAGAACTAACATAAAATAATAATATCCTACTGTAGATGATATGATTTAGGTGTCTCATTCAAGTACAATAAGTAAATATAATCTAACAAGCTAGGTTATGATCAGATCTGGAAGTTAGACATGTGAATAAGGTGGTTGGGACAGGTCAGGGTTAAGTTTTGAGTGGTTTGGATTGTTTGGGTAAATGTTATGAAGATTCATTACGGGAGGATTTACCAAACACAAAGATCGACATCAATCTAGTATGAATGATTAGGTTGAGAGGAAACTCGATGATAGTTTAGGCTAAGCTTGGTGACGGTATGGTCAAGCATATAGAAACTCAATGAAGTTTGGTTTTGATGATTCTCTGTGATTACACAGAGAATGGAAAGAGAATGGTGAGGTAGATGAAAATGTTGGGAGTACTTAGAGATGTTTGGAGTCGGGTATGGAGGGCTAAGAGGTTATAGGTGATTAGGTGGAGGGATTGGCAGGAAGGTGAGAGGTGATGAGATGCAAAGGAGACTAGGACTCCTAAACAAAGATAAAGAAACTAATCTAACTATGGAAAGATACATATCTAAATGTACTTACTTGTACTTACAGACCTAGTGGTTGGATGGAGGTGATGGTTGATTTGTGGAACCGATGGTCCTCTTGCGACCATGCTTCTTGGGAACGCTACCGTGAATGCTTGCCTTTCAGATCAATGTTTGGTGTTGGTTTAGGATGTCTGGATGTGCAAGAGTGCTCTGGTGCATGTTTGCATGCAGATCTCTCTTCTCTAAAACTTGAATGATTCTTCTAACCTCTTAAACAAGGTTACCAAAGTTAATATATGGTAATCGACGATGGTTTAGGGTGACCGGTGTCCATTAAGGTGGGAAATCCTAGGTTTTCTAAAATGACAGATCTTGGCAATATTTTTGGCTAGTTCTATCCATTTTCACGGATCAAAATGGAATGTTGCACTTAGATAAGTGGGCATGCAGTTAGAGGAAGAATATGCATGTGATTTTAGGGTTGAACTAAGTCTTAGTTAATTAAGGTAGGTAGGACTAAGTCTTAGTTAAAAGGAAACATGCTATGAATAGGTCTATGATGAAGTGTCTAGGTGATGTGGTGGGGTGAGGTGTCTAGGTGAGGTGGAAATTAGTTCAATTAAGGTAATTAAATAATGAATATTGTGAGAATGGGAATTAATTTAATTGTAGGTAATTAAATTAATATACATGTAGGGTAAAGGGGGAGTGTGACCCAAATTTGGTGTCTACACACGCTTTAAAACTTTTCTATCAAATTTGTCTTATGATATTCACCCTATCAAGCATGCTCAATGGTTTGTTGGAGGTTTGATCACACCTTTCAAAAGGGCACTCTCACAAAATAATTTTATAGATATGTACGAGGAACTTGTGGCGGCTACGTGCACTGAGGTAGTTAGGAGCATAGACACTAAAGTTAGCCCATTTTTGGAATCTCAGATTGCATCTATGGAAAAATAGTTGGAGAAATTGTTAGCTAATTTAGCCCATGAGACACGCAGTGGTATTTGGTGTATGAATTGTGAGGTGGAAAGATATACTAAGGATAGTTTCCCTCGTAAATTGGTGCATGCCATGTTTTTGGATTATGAGATCTTTCATTTGGATCATGATTCAAGTAGGTGCCCCTTATTGCAGTGCGTGATAAGGAAGAATGTGTCTTGTTATTGTAAGATTTGTAAGTCTACCACTCATGATATAGAGAATTACAGATTGATTGATTAGATTCATGATGCCATTGACACTAGTATATGTCGGACCGGGGTTGCCAACAATGCTAAGGAACAAGGTGAGCATCATAATCATAATCACAATGAAGGGCGCTCTAATGGAGGTGGTAGAGGTTACCGTGGAGGATTCAGAGGTTGAGGTCACGACAGTGGAAGAGGTGAATTCCCACAAGGAACTTGTTATACATGTGGATCCCCTGATCATTATAGGCGTGAATTCCCTTAAAACATTATTTTCTCTTGGTGTAGAAAGAATCACAAGTTTGAGGAGTGCTCGGATTTGTATGAGAATATGGGCAAGCAACACAATGAAAGGGCATAAAAATGGTTAGAGTAAAATGCACTATGGAAGATCAATGGATGCCGAAGGTAACACCGACCACGAGACTATACATGTCTTGGTGACTACATGCGTGGAGGCTACGTGCACGTGTGAGACTTTGAAGTAGAAATATGTTATTACAAAACAATAGGTATTACATGAAAAGTATCCAAATACTATTCATTAGAAATAAGTCTACCAAGAAACTATGGAGGTTATTAGGAATTTGCAGGTTGAAATAAAATCCTTGAAGGAATAGTTGTAGAAGCTTGAGTAGGATAAGGCAGTTGAGATTCCTCAAAGAGATGTTGATAACTTGAAGGAGGTTGGTAAGATGCTACGTCAAGAAAATTTCTTTCTGTTATTAGGGGAATGGTTAAGGGAGAAGGTGCCACGCGCTGGAGTTGAGCACGAGAGACAAATATTACATGCGAAATTACCTCCTGACAGTCTTGATTATGACAAAGAGATCACCTTGAATGCAGTTTTTGATGGATGGATGTTGAGTAATATATTGATTGATATAGGTGCAAAAGTGAATGTACTCACCTTGGATGCATGAAATTAGATGGGGAGGCCACCATTATAGCCATCTTCAAATGCATTTTATATGGTGAATAAAACTAAATCCACACCCATTAGATTATTGAAGTATGCCACTATTACTATACAAGCGACCAAGTTTACTAGGAACTTTGAGGTCTTGGTGCTTACAAAAGTAGATAGTTTTCTAGCTTTACTTGGGTGCCCTTGGTGCTACACGAACAATGCTAACTTGCACTTTAATAAAGGTTATATAAGTTTTGAGAACAAAGAGGAGCATGTGATTATTCCTTTGATAGAAAGAAAAGATACACCTTATGTTGAAATTTTGAGTGAAGAGGATTTGAACAAAATTTATGTGCACACCATTAGAGATCTGAAGTACTTGAGCCATCAAAAGAAGGTGTTATTCAATGGGATGATGCATAGTCTATGAGTGATACAACCAACATTTCTTGTGACAAATGGGTGCATGGGACTTATGAAATGGTTGGGCATGAGATGAAGAGTGTAGTTACTCGCATGTAAAGGTGCCACACTTGTGTTATGTGTTTGGGTGTAACTAGGTACCAAGGTACACTGGTGAAGGAAATACTAACGTATTTCTGTGTGCTATGGAATCCTAGTGGAAAGATCAAGTGGAGAGAAGGAATATGCTAGTATATACCTTGCATGGGACAATAACACATTGGTGGATTACACACTAGAGATAGTCTTTTAGAGTGGCGAGAGGTGAGAATCACTTTCTCTACTAGATTTCTTAGGAACAATGTGCCTACCAAGACATGTGAATTTCATGGGGGCTCAACTCTTCGCATCATGTTCAGGAGTGTGAGAGGATCTGGATAGAGGGGTAGGAGGATTACTACCTTCACTATGGGTGCATAAGTTCTACTTCACTTTACATGGTTGTGCATGCACATGGTATGCTTATGCATAGTTGAACAGAGAAAACAAGGAATTGACAAGAGTTGATTGCAGGTATGATTTAGACCTTTGACTATTTTTCTACTAAACCACTAGTGAATGATGCATTACAAATTATGAAGCACTTGGATATGGGAGATAGTGAAAATTTTGAGGATCTTATTCAATAATTACTAGGTGAGTCAGATCTGGAGGTGCACTTTGAATAAGAAGAGATAGATGAGGAACAACTTGGGTGTGCCTAGCTAGAAAAAGAAAAAGGAAAGTTGGTTTACATGATTGATGATGAAGTGGAAAATTTTCATGTTGATCATGTTGTGGGTACACGCGAGGTCTTAGATAGTGCAGATGAAAAGGTGTGCATGTATCATGAACCTATGAAAACAAAGAAGGTCAAAATTGGGATAGATGCAAGACTAAGGATGCATCATTGATGATTATTGGTCTGACTCAAAGGTTGCAAAGATAATTGAGCCAGCTGCGTGACTTCCAGAATGATTTCTAAAGGCTATCATGAGTTGAAAGGGGTTTATCAATCTTTAGGCGAGATGAAGATCAAGTTAAAGGAAGGTGTGCACTCGGTTAGGAAGAGGCCTTACATGATGAATCCTAATATGTGCATCAAGGTAAAGGAAGATATTGATAAGATGTTGAAGTTTGACATCATTGAGCCCATTGAGGAGTCAGAGTGGGTTAGCCCTATGGTGATAAGTATCAAGAAAGATGGTAGGATAAGGATCTGTGTGGATTATAGGGAGTTGAATACTACTTGTATAATATATCCCTTTCCCACACCATTTACAGAGGGTTTTTTGGAAGGAGTTGCAGGGCGTGAAATCTACTCCTTCATTGATGGATTTTCTAGATATCATCATGTGTGGATTGTAAAAGAATATCAAGAGAAGACAAATTTCACCACTAAGTGGGGAAGTTTTGCATACACAGTTATGCCTTTTGGATTGAAGAATGCACTGCAATATTTTTACGCATTGTTGTGTAAGCATTTTAGGACTTCATTCATAAGTTTTTGTAGGTTTACTTGGATGATTGGATAGTTTATGGGCTAGTAAAAGATCATTGTGATAATTTAAGACTTATGTTTAAGAGGTACCCAATAATTGAGCATCTCTCTAAACATTAAGAAGTGTGTATTTACTACACCCTTTGGAACTTTTTTGGGACATATCATATGTAAAGAAGGCTTGTTGGTAGATCTTGCTAAGGTTCTTTGTCATTTTGGGCTTAGAGGAACCTACTAACTAGAGCGAGGTGTGTGGATTCTTGGGGCACACAGGTTATTACAGGAAGTTTATCAAGGGTTATGCTAGGATAGCCGTGCCCTTAGAGGAATTGTTAAAGAGTAAAGGAAAGTTCCATTAGGGTGAGGCACAACAAGTGCATGTTTTATACTTTGAAGGAAAGGCTTACTTCAACACCTATTTTGTGCTTTCTGTTTTGGACCAAACCATTCCATGTGCATATAGACACCCTCGGCATGGCCATTGGAAAATATAGATGCCTCTCGGCTTGAATATATATTGTTGATCATCCTATTTACTTTGCAAGTAGGAAATTGACCTCAAATGAATATAATTATACAACTTAAGCGCGAAGCATTTTCCATTATTTATGCGTTACACAAGTTTAGGAAATATTTTTTGGAAACTCCGTTCATATTTTATACATATCACATGACACTTCACTATCTAGTAAATAAGCCCTTTTTGTAAGGGCACATATGCAGGTGAATTCTTTTGTTCCAAGAATTTAGCTTTATTAGAAAGTAGTAGTGAATCCAAACAAGAGTAACTTAGGACTAGATCATTTATCAAGGATTAACTCAAGCGAGGGTGCACAGAGCATTGAGGATACAATCCCAGATGCAAAAATTTTCAGATTGGTGAGGAGGGTATTATTATATTCTTGTGAGTAGGTGTGGTACTTCAAGGGATGAAGGATTTGGATAAGAAACAACTTGTTATGGGCATGACACCTTACATGTTAAGTAGTTGAGATTTATACTGTCAAGTTAGGTTAGGATGAGGTTTTCTGTTGGTGTGTACTTGAGCATGAGCATACTGCCATTATGAAGGAAGCTCATGGTGGGATTGCAGGTGGACATTATACAGGAAATGCTACCATGCGCAAGATTCTATTAGCAAGAATTTGGTGGGAAACACTTTACAAGGATTGTAAAGAATATTGTAAGGCATGTGACCATTTTTAGCACCTTAGAAAGCCTAGGCATAGAGATGAAATGCCTTTGAGGCCTATTGCTAGTGCAAAACCTTTTGAAAAATGGGAAATTGAATTTGTGGGTCCTATTTCCCCACCCGCATGTAGGACTAGATCATGCTATATTATAACTTGTACATATTATCTTATAAGGTGGGTAAAAGCAATGCCTATAAAGGATTGCTTGACAACTTTGACAACAAGGTTCTTATGGGAGAACATAATCAATAGGTATGGATTTCCATTGAGACTGACAAGTGATAAGGGAAATCATTTTCTTAATGAGATCATCAAGATATTATTGGTAGAATTTATGGTGGCACACCATAAAACAAAACCCTATCACCCATAGGAAAATGGCACTGTTGAGGCTTTCGACAAGATATTGGGACATACATTGACAAATATTTGTGATGTTGGAAGGAAAGACTGGGATGATAAAGTCTTTTTGTACTTTGTGCATATAGGGCTACTTAAAAAAGATTGAATAAAGCCACACCCTTTCAGTTGGTGTTTGGCACAGAGGTTGTTTTACCTATGGAATTTATGTTACCTTCCCTACGTATTACACATGCAGGAGGATTGGATGATGAACAAGCACTTGAAGAGCACATTGATAAACTGATGTAGTGCCGTTGGATGAAAGGCATGCTATTTCATGTTGGATTCAGAAGATAGAAAAGGCTAGGTAGAATACATGGCACGATAGACATATTAAGAATAAGTAGATTGAAGTTAGACAAATGGTTCTTCTGTATGATTCAAATTTTTGTGCCATCCTGGAAAGTTCCAAGTGCATTGGTTAGGACCATATGTTGTGACTTACATACTTGATTCAGGTGCTTTCCAATTACAAGTACTGGATGGGACATGGTTTCCCGGTTATTTCAATGGGAGTAGGCTGAAGCCCTACTATAAATAAGTCTTCTTGGTGTTTGTAGTAAGGAAACATTGCCATTAGATTAGATTTCCTTTAATGCATTACCTTTATGTTTTCCTTTCAACATTGATATATTTTGTAAATTTAGTTTTGTGTTTTGTTGTAATAAGCACGATTGCATGCCGGTTACATTCATGCACAGAGGACAACACATACTTTTAGTGTGGGGTGGAGTATATACAAGATAAATGGGCCAAGCTTGAACGTTCTCTGGAAGATGGGTATGCATAGAGAAATATTGTGGAGGTGCTTGAAGTAAGGTGCGAGATAAAGAAAAATTGCTCATGAATAAAGACCATGTGTGGATGAATGGACACACAATGTAATGCGAGGTAGGATGCTGTAGTGGAAACTAATTGGTTGGAGGCACATTAGATAGGCACTTTGGTGCATGAAGGTGCGTGCAAGGGAATCTATGGCTTAGAAGTAGTGGGTGTGTCAGAAGGTTAGGATTGGGGCACAAAAAAGGAAAGAAATGCCATTTAATGCTGAGTATGGTGGTATGTGGAGAGAAATAAATGTAGAGGAATTTGCAAAAGTTATAAAATGTGGGCTTGCATTATTATTTTCACCTTGCATTGTGAAACTTTAGAGTGAGTTGACGAGTGAGTGGTGTAGAGAAAGTACGAGAGAGTTGTGATAGAGATTGAACCAGATAGATTTTTGTACGTGACTAGTTGGTGCTCCATTAGAGAGAGTGTTTGAGTGAAGAAAATGCATGCTGGAAGCAAATCGAAAATTTATGGTTCAATTTTAAAGCTAGGGCACACGGGTTTCAAGTTATAGATCTCGATTTGATTGCAAGAACACTTTTTATTATCGCAATGACACCAATGCGAGCACCTGGAGTGACTACAAGGGGAAGGAGGAAAAAGGAAGTGGAAGTAGAGGTAGAAGATACCCACAAAAGTTGATTTTCATAGATGTAGTACCCATAAGGGGTATTCATGGGCCGAGATTGGGAGTCCCATATATGACGTAGCAAAGTGAGTGACTACAACCATTAGAAAAAGGATAACAAGGACAAATTGGACAAACTTTTGGCGTTGAAAATAGCTCTATGAATAAAAAATGACATGGTCGTTTATGATGACGTAGGAGAGAAGATCTTTGTCAAATGTGGAAGTTTTGTAGCTTTATGAGCTCCCATATTTTGGCAAGCTAGAAAAGTTGTACCAGTGGTTGATGAGTCGAGTCCATAAGGACTTATTTTATTTTTCTAGGTGTTGAATGAGACTTACCACACCCTTAATTGGGAGATTGACATGGTTAAGAAGCTCGGGAATTAAGATAAAAATGACCTTACCGATGATGAAGGCATATAAGCAACAGTAAAAGCACTATCTTATGTAAAGGGAGGTTACGGAATAGATATCAGCGTAAGTTGAAAAAAATACACAGTGATCTAGGCAACTACGCACCTCCTTACCAAGCTGAATAACCAGGAATGATGGAGTTAGGTTAGAAAAATGTGGCTACATATTGCTAATAATATGACAAAAGGAGTCATCTAAATTTTTTGAACTTCATTACTGAGACTATCATTGTAGAGGCACACAAAGGGGATAAGATAAGTTTTGGTACTATCCTTTTGTCCATTATGTTTGTAGAGATTGGAGTGCCCGACGGGCCAAAAGACAATATTTTACAATACCCTAAAGAAATGAGGTCCCTTGCAGATATATTTACAAAATATAGATGCGATGGATCCATGAGTGGACCATAGAAGCAAACAGTAGAACTCTAGCATGAGCGCTATGTGCGGTGCATTTGAATATGAGTGGAGAATACCTAAGGATCTTCCTTCGATATTGGAGAAGCAGTTTGAATTTTTTTTTTATCAATAATTTTACATAGGGTGCTTTGGATTGAAGGATGGAGTATGGAGCCCTTGGTGCAAGCTCCCATATGCTTTTACAACACACTACTTCTAGGAATTTGTAAACATGTTTTCAAACATGTGAGGTTGATCTTTAATGTAGATAAAGTAGACTATGATTATCATACACTTGAAAGATACATGTCTACATGGGTAAGCTCTGCTTACATTGAGAGGTTAATTTTAGATGATATCAATATCAATTCTATGAGTTTGGAAATTGGGAAGGCTGGAGCAACTAAGGTATACATTTACCTTAAGCCAAGTTGGAAAATGGAAAATACATTGAGAATGAGTTCAAGCTCCCTGAATTTCCCAAGGGGAAACATATTGTGGGAACATTGTAGGATGAGGAGTCTACTTTTCCCCTTGATGATGAAGGAGAAGAGGAGGAAGAACTAAGGGAAGATAGTGGTAGCTTAGAACATGTCAAAATAAGACAAAAAACTATAGGATAGAAGAGAATGTGAGAACCGACTCCACAAGGAAGAAGAAGGAGAAGAAGAAGGAAAAGAAGAAGGGGTAGACAGAGCCTTTGTGGGGATGGGTTTAAAGGGCACCAAGGGCTAGAAATTTAGGAGAATATTGAGGAGAACAAAGACTCAGGGCGTGATGTAATCACAACCACCAAGGAGATTGCCTAGAAACTCTCATGTGAAGACAAAACTAGAAAAGAAAAGGCACAAGTACATCCCCAATAAGGATAGTGAGGGTGAGAAATCATAATACAACACACATAAGACTCCTGTTAACACTTGTGGATGCAAAGGAAACCTCACGGTGGAGAGTTGAAACCTGATGCAGAGGGGTTGGAATAATGGAAAAGAGGCAAAGTGGCGCTACGATACAGAGAAGGATGAAGATAAGGGCAAACCATCTAGTGCACCTACTGATACACATACCGGTTAGGGACTAGTGTTGGATGCGGGAGTGCATATTCAAAAAGGTAAGCACTGTGGGGGAGAAAGATGAAGACATGTATAAAACTCCTACAACTCTTTATATGAATGATCCTACCAAGATCATTCTCTCTAGGTTCCAAAGTACTTTAGATTCCAAGGAGCTTTATGGCTGGGAGTTGATGGATCCCAAGATGAAACCACATGCACCCATAAGTAATTATCATGGAGTATGTAGAATCACATGGATGAGCTTGATTTCAATGTGTTTGAAGAATCATGTGTCTCTTAGAGGATGAAAAAAGCCTTGCATTCCCACCATGTAACAATCAAGATATGTCACTTTTCACATGAACAAGTAAGTATTGCATTGACAATGGTATTTGCAGAGGTTATGCATAGAAATATAGATAAAGTGGCAACTATTTGACCTTTTTAGAAGATAGAAAGGACAAAGAATTAGAGAATAAGCACCTAACAGAGGAAAAGGAGAGAGCGGAGGTGAAGTGACGTGTGGTACTTGATATGGCGGACCAGATCGGTGATGAAAATTTGAAGGTAAGACCATATTTGGAAGAGAGAGTGGCTAGGAGATTCCCCTATGCTATGCATTATTTGCATACACTAGTTCATATGGTGTTGGATGAAGGTACAATGAGGATGACGAAACTGAAGGATGTTACAACATAGGTGGAAAGGACTAAAGAAAAAATAACACAGGATAATAGGTTATGAATATTTGCTCCAGACCTTGAAAGATGAGATGAAGAGGGTGGATTTGGCTTTGAATATGTGCATAGATCTTGAGGAAATAATCAAGACAAGGACTCTAGTGGAGGAAAATGCAGTCCTTGCAGTAAAGAATAATGAAACACTTGGGTGCAAGGAGAGGCTGATATTATTAGCAGAAAAGTGCGATGCACTTACAGTAGCTTGGGACCCTCATAAATATAGAATAAAGGAGATTGGGAAGTTGATAGCGTGACACATGGATGTGATGGATGGGATGATATCGAGTCTAGAAAACATTCTTAGAGTGTTGTAGAATGAGGGAGAAACCATGACTATGGATGAAATGGAAGGTGTACTCATAAATATCCTTGACAAGATGAATAAGGTGCTTAGTGATTGGAACAAGTTAGAGGCAGAGATCAAAAGTGAATATCTTGAGTTATTACTGCCTTCAGAGGTGTAGGGTGCTTAGATTCTTTGTGGTACTTTTTTCATTATGTACAAAACATTATTTTATTCCTTAGTCTTATTTTTGGAGAGATAAGGCATGATTACCCATTACCAAGGGCGTGTAATGAAGCAAGTGTGGGGTAATGTTGGGATGATGAATTACATCCTAAGTACTAAAGGCACATAAGGTTGGGGCACGTAGGTACACACAAAAATGTAGCAGAAAATGGCATGCTTGGGAAAGTATGAGGTCGAGACTTAGCCATTTTTCTTACAAGTGGGCTAAAGATAGGTTTAATTGCAGGCAAAAAAAATCATGAAGAATTGGAGACTAAGAAAAGGATATTTTGGACAAGTGGAAGATCAAATGACATGCAAGTGTTTTGAGCTAATAATAGGATCTGAACTAGGATTTAATTATAGGATATCTATTATTAGAGAATCTTGCATGATTTTTATTTATCTTGTAGCAAAACATGACTATTCTTAGTATGTAACCTATTTTGAGGATGTATAGGTGGTGAAGGGAAATTACCCACCCCTATATATATGTATTGATTTTCATGGGTTTAGTATCCCATGAATTCTTTTAAGGTTATGTTGCTGGTTTATGGGCACACATGACCTATGATGATACTCATATGTATATATTCAACTTCTATGTTTTGCAATGATTAATACAATTGATCTATGTGGTTGGATATTAGTTATTGACTCATTTGGAAATGGATATTGCATGGTAGATCTGATCTTGATTCTTTCTTAATCCTTCATGTACTATAGTTGTGATCTAGATATGTTTATGCTTTAATTTTGAATGGTTATTATGGATCTAGATTATATGTGTGTTTATCATGATAAATCCTTGACAAAGCTACCATAAAAGAGAATCCTGGTACCCTTGCATGCTTCAGGTGAGCGCTCATATCTTTACGGGTGATGTGCCAATGCACCTTGGGTTATTTGGTAAAATAAAAGACTACATCAATTAGTAAGACCACAATTGTGGACTGTTGATGAAATTTCGGACCCCTTTATGTGCATATTTTATTTTTAGGGTTTTGATGCTTGGATTATGGTTTTGCGGGTATCTCCTCATCACTAATTACCAACGACATATAAGTCGGTCCAACAACATCAACACGATAGGAAGCCAAAACTTCGCATCTCTTAACAACCCAATGAATTTGATTTGTGGACCTCGTACACAAACTAGGGCACCCATATCTCAGACTAGGGCACCCTAGGTGCCCTCATCCCTCTCTAAGCACCCCAGTTCAGCTAGATAACTCAGATCTATATTTTTGGATATTCTGCATGGTTGTTTCTACATTCTATTCATCTAGTTTATTCTGTGACACAGTCCCGAACAATCGTCGAATTAGCTAAGCTATTTCTAACCCTATTTTCTTATTAGGGTTTTACATTTCTATTTTACTTAGTTGCTTGGGTCATTATATTTATTTATTTAGCTGTTATTTACTACTTTGCATAGCATTTAGATTAAACTAAATTAGGTCCCCATTTTCCATTTTAGTTTAATCAAGAACTATATTAACAATAATTTTTTTGAATGCATATCTAAACATTTACGCCAACTAAGTACATGTGTAATGGAAATATTTTAACTAAATTAATCAAAGTATACAACTATTTTTTTCCACGCCACGCCTTTGAATCATATGTATAGGGCTTCTACCAGTCACATGTAACTCCTACATATACATAATGCATTCATGTTGACTATCTACATGATGCTACAATGAGGGAAATTATTAAAATAATTAGACATAATATGAATTACACTCTAGTTAACGAAAATACATAATTTGTATACCTTAGTGAGTTGTTGTGCAGATGAAATTGTAGTGGCAACACCTTTCTCTACTCCTAGAGATGGTGGTGTGTCTTATGTGGTCATAAAATTTATAAAAATATATCACTTCAAGTTAGTTGAGCATATATATATATTTGATATATATAGACATATATTTGAGTGAAAGTTATATATATTTACATACATGAATTTACAAATTTAACATTCTAAATTACCTCTTTGAATGTATAAATTGGCATTGTTCTCACAAATTATGGCTAGGATGATGACGTACCTCTTACGTGATGTAATATTAATGCATACATGTACACATATATGTGTAAATTAATAAATTTGACCAAGTTCAAATACAATTATTTTGAAAATTTAACATATATATGTAAATCAAGTACTCATATCTTTTTGTAACATGTAATAAAAATAAAAATAAGTATGAAGGTGTTTTCAATGTTTAAAATACAAATTTATCACTAAAAATGTGTAAGACATAGCCATATCATCATGTGTACCTTGTGACGAAAACTCCATCCACACCAATTTACATGAAACTATCATATCCTCATTGATTCCCATGCATATGCTACCACAAAATGTGCAAAGATGTGGCCTCATACTACTACTACATGGAGAAATATCTATCTACCTCCACCAATATCCAGATCGAAACCTCCCTCGTATGTTGGACAAGGACATCGAGAGAGCGCTTGAAGTGCATCTAATGTATTGATCTCTATTGTATCCTTAATTACTACAAGGATAATTTAGGGTGAGGGGATTTTTGTAGGGACTCTAGCATATTGAATATGAGCATATTGTGCATTTGGTCTATTTTTTACAGAGCCTTTTCCTCGGCCTTGAAACTTATGGTAGTCAAAATAGTTCAGGATCTCATCGAGGATAAACTCGTAATAGATTTTCCTCAAAAGTATTATGGAACAAAATTGTTATTGCAAGGTGGTTTATCAAATACCATCCACCATCGGTCCTAAAAATTATTTTTTATCTGATCGTTGCTACACCAGTGGATTGGAAACCATTTGCATGACAACGGAACTGGAAAAGTGGTTCTAGGGTCTGCGAATAATGCACATATGAGGTATTTTGTTATTAGTTTTTTTAACATTTGCATATGATAATTTATTAGCATAATATTCCCTAAAAGTATCTCTATAAGATGTCCACCAATCAATTTGACTCATTTCACACCAACCTGAGTTGATAATGCCTCCAATGTGTTTGCAAGCGAGGCACAGTGGGGGTTTGTGGAATGGGGATCCCTCATTAATTTAATCAATTCCTCAATTTAAATCTTGTTCCCCACTATATGGGCTACTAAATCCGCTTGACCACCTGGAGGATGTTCAAAAATTGTAGGAGGGCTAGGAGGGTTGTGAGGATTTACAGGGTTTTATTGTGGTTGTGGAGGAACTATAAGAATAAAAACATGTATTTAATTAAAATCTATAATACAAATATCAAACAATTACATAATTCAATTGGAATTTAAAGAAAGTTTTTTCCCCTACCTCTTCTCCATGGTAGCATTGTCGAATACACCTCAATCCAACCTTCTACGTGATCTGAAGATGTTTTTTGGAGCAAAACATTTGAAGAGAAAATATGAGTGCAGGTTTTGCTGGTGAATTCACGTTTGGGGCAAATGAAAATGGGGAATGTGTTTGATTTTTTATTTCTAATATGAGAGCCATGGAGATCCACAAGAGCATCTTAGATCATTTCATGTTGCATACTTGTGATGATATATTATTGACCAAGTTCCTTCTTAGGAGCTTGAAAGACTATGATTTTTGATGGTTTTATGATTTTCCTTTACACTTTGTTAAATATTTCACCCCTATAGAAAATCTATTTTTGGCCCACTTTTCGATGAACATTGGAACTAAAATTTCATATGCACAAATGGCCAAAATGAAGCAAGGATCTAATGAGCATCTTAGTGACTATGTTTTGTGCTATAAGAATAATATTTCCAAAATGAATAATGTCTTGGTTGAATCTGAATTGTAAGATCTATTTATCCAAAGTATATTGCCTCCTTTGCAAGAATGTGTGCTCTTTGATTATTTTCATTCTTTCAATCATTTATGTCATACTCTTAAAGCACGTGAAAATAAGTTACTTTCTATGGGAAAGATTAAGTATGGTGATAATATTTCCAATCAATCTACTAATAAATTTCAAGCCAAATTTGCCTTTAAAGGCAAGCCTAGTGAGCCTAAGCATATTGTTAATGTTGTATCCCAACCTACAAAGATCCAAATACAACCTACACAATGTGCCTTTATTAGATTGTCATATCCACCTCACATATTGTTTCCTAACTCATTGAAAGAAATATGATTTCTCTTCCATCTCCGGAGAATTGGAAACTAGAACAAAGACCTGCAATCTAATGTAGCTCTATTGGAGGACTATTAGTGCAATCTAATTTAGTTGTGTTTTAGTAGCTCAAACGAGGATAAACCAATGAAGATTGGTATTGACCCAATGGATAACTAGGATGATAAGGAAAAGGTTGTGATGACCATGAGGTGGGATTGATAAAGTGGTTCAAGGGAAAAATTAGGGGGGGAGATGAAATATTCCTAAACTTTTGGCGAACTGTTGAAGGGATTTTTGTCTTTTGGGGAGTTTTTATCTCTATGCTTCTGTTGGTTTCAGATAGTTTGTTTTTTTTTCGTTTTTTTGATACTGTCTTGTTTCTCATTGGATTTTTTGCTTGGGTTAAGCTTGTTTAACCTTTTTGGTGCTCCTATCTCTGTTTTTCTTCAATGCTCCTTCTCATGATGTAAGATTTTTAAGGCCCTTTGGAACCAAAATCCAAATTTCTTATCTTATCTAATAAAAACATGCCCTTTAATAGGAATAATAACAACCAAGTAGAATCCTCTCAAAAAAAAATGCCAAAGATAATCTGTATGTGAAATTACATTACCAAATTAGTGCATAGTGCATAATACATCCAACCATTGTGAATTAGATTGTGTTGAGTTTTTTCATGCATTTGAAGTCTTTAAAAATGAGTTAGATAACTATGAAATAATTCTAAATACAAATGACATGGCTAACCCATCAAATGATATAGAGTCAAAAACACTACCATAATGGTAGAAATATTTTACTTCCCCTTGTAGGTGGAAAATGAGCTAGAGGAGGA
The DNA here is from genome assembly GCA_018340775.1 of Taxus wallichiana var. yunnanensis. NCBI lineage: Eukaryota > Viridiplantae > Streptophyta > Pinopsida > Cupressales > Taxaceae > Taxus > Taxus wallichiana. The sequence goes on from CM031242.1 coordinate 29,775,651, forward strand.
CACATATGAGGTGCATGTGTTTTAGTAGTACTAAAAGAGCAGTTATTGTAGACACAAAATCACGCACTTTACGTATCTATCTAGTCCTGGTCACACACTACTATTCATATGATTCCTAAGCAAGAAAAGTATTAATTGATCCTTGTTTTTGGCTATCTGTTCTTGCTTTAAATTGCCTCTTTTGTCTTACAATCCTTCTTGCCCAGTCTATATTCCCATACTTTAGAATTTCTCATTTTGGACACGATTGCCCAACTAGGATGCCAGCACCAGTGCCCCCCGAACTCTTTGTACTTTGTTCACATCTCTTGGGTCCTTTCCAGCCGTTTGGGAGTCTTATTTACTTTTTGGTCAGCCTTTTTCGAGGTTAATTGTAAAATTCAAGAAAAATAATCATATAAATATAAAGTTATGTGACCATGATAAAGGACCAAGCACTAAGCATTAGCTATAACCACCTAAGGTTGCACCTCAAGAGAGTTATCAATAAAATTTAAACATCCATTTAGCTTTCACAAAAGGGACAAGGGACTACATTCTTTTGCATACACTTCATAGGAGGGGAAGTTCATTCTTTCATGCACACATCTATTTACATATTTTACATCTAGCTACTTGCTCGCTATCAAGTGTGACACACACAAGAGCCACCTAGGAAATATTTTGACACACACACACACACACACACACACACACCTAAAGCTACATTGGGTCGAGATGTAGCACAATTCTCGGTAGTAAGTTCACTTTGTTGACATATGAGAACAATACGCCCCTCATTTTGCATATTTATTTTTAGGATTTGATGTGGTTTAAGGGTTTTGCAAGTGCTTATTTCTGATTACAGGTTTTAGGTAAATAAAAATGAATTCCAATGACATACAAGTGATCAAAGGTGACAAGAAGTGAACATTTTACAACCTTACGAAACCGAGTTCCGCAGCTTACGAGTAGTCACAGGCACCTAGAACGGGTCTATAGTGCCCCGGGTGACCTCGACCCTCTGTAGGCGCCTCGGTCCTAACATTCTCGACATATTTGTAATCTTTTGGGTCTGATTGTGACACTCTAATTTCCTATTCCAGATATTTTCTAGATCAACATAACTTTGGAATCACATCGAAATCAACTAAGTGTTTTCTCCTTTCATTTTACAACTAGGGTTTCATATTTTTAGCTTATCTTGCTTGGGTCAAATCTATACCTTATTGTTTATATCATTACACTTTGTTACATAATATAAAATTATGCATTTATTTATTCAATATTTGCTTAATCATTTGGTTAACCCATCCCATTTGAACATTCTTAGGGTCCTCATCCTTCTACTCCTCTCATTTTTCTAGGATCCTCTCATCATGGCTATCTCTATCCATGATTTCTTGCTATCCCATCCTAAGTGCCATGCTAAAATCATTAATATTTTGGCTACCACTCATATTCCTACCACCACTCATTTAGATGTTGTTTATCAAACATTCATCAATTCATTTTCTCAATAAATTTCTTTTCCATCTGCTATACCTGAAAATATTAATGTATATGAAAATGATCCTCCTCTCTATATACAAGTTTGTATCAACAACTTAGGTGTCAAACATTTTAGTTGACACTAGATCTGAGCTCAATCTTTGTCCTCTATCATTCATTCAAGCTATAAGCCTTTCTGTCACTAATCTTAACCCAACATCTATCTCTGTTCAAGCATATGATTCTACTATGCGTCCATGCTTAGGCACTATCACCTTGTCACTCATAGTTGGGCCAAAGACTATTCTAGTTCCATTTTTTTGTTGATCTCCCACTTTCATATAATTTCTTACTTGGTAGGCCATGACTTCATTGAATGCAAGTAGTGTCTTCTACAATTCACCGATGTGTTAGATTCTTACATGAAGGCTTTGAATATGAGATCCCCATTGACAACACACCATTCCAATATTTTAACATAGATTCTAACACTGCATTACCTATTCCTACTTCTACTATTATGCATCTTGCTGCTGTTCCACACCCTAAACACTATCTAGACAACTTACCTCCACTCGAGGGAACTATTTGCACATTATATTTTGTTCCATATACTCCAGCATCACCCCCCCTTCCTTCTACTACTATTATGGTGCTTTATCGGGGTCTGTCCATTCATTGGATGGTATCCTCATGAGTAACCTACATTTTTGATACCTCCTTTCACATGCACTCTTTTCATAAACAATGCTTTCTGGTCACACATTCCATTTGATCCCACTCACTTTAAAATTTGCATGCTTGATGGCTTGATCCGGCTTAGGTTGACACTTGATGATATCTTACCTTCACCTCATTCACCACATCTATATCATGGACATGCTTACATTACTATTAATTATGGCCTCCGAGTATTTCATCTCTTGGTATTTGTTGCACACACTCCGTGTTTTTCACCACTTACTCTTGGTCAATCTTGGCTTGACTATATTGGTGGTAATTTAGATCCTAATCATATTGACATCTCATTCCCCATGCCTTTCGGCCATGTTTTCATTTGCAATGACTCATTTCTTGGCTATTCACAAAACTTACTCATTGGTATGCACATGGATGTCCATTACCACCTTTCACTAATGAGGAATATGCCATGGGCATGTACAATATTTGTTGCAATGGCTCTTTGCTTGATCAACCACATACTATTGCTTATCGGTATCTCGACGCATCACCTTTCGGTTTTAAAAATGACAATGATGATCTTCTAGACAATGTTACTTGATCATTCTCATCATCATACACTTTGGGGGCACCATAATTCTTTCCCCTATTTTATATCACTATCAGGTGGCTTACATAATATACACTCTGTATATAGTCTTTCAAACACATCATACACATATTGATACATTAGTATCGTACTTTCTTGATGATGCAATCTTGTGCTATGGTTCACACTTGACTGTTGAGGGAATATTATACACATGAACCTTACACACTACACATTTCACACATCGCATATTCTTGAAATCTTTTTCTACGCAAAGTATATATCGCATATCATACACACTCTACACTATACATATTCATGATATAAATTTCTTGCATCTACTTCTACACGCTGCACTCATTTCCCTATGACACACTCTTGTGATATGGCTCAAAATTTACTATTGAGGTCATCCTATATACCTGAACCTCACAAACTTCACACTTCACACATCATGCACTCATTGCATCTCTTTCTCATGACTTCTATTACACATCATATGCACTCTATGCGTCCATGACATATATCTCTTGCATCTTTTACATCGCACTCATTACCCTATGACACACTCTAGTTCCATGGTTTATAATCAACCACTTTGAGGGTTTAAATTTCAAATGAACCTCACATCAAAACACTTACTCACTCTTTATGCTCTATGATTTCACAATCATATCTTTAAGCAACGTTCAAACCATTTCCCGATGACACACTCTTGTTATACGGTTCATTCTTGATTCTTTGAGGGTAATATATAAATGAACCTTAATTCATGCATACACATTTATTTGGGGGTACACTACTCCTATCATACTCACAATGCATTTGATTTTGTCTCACCCATAACATACCGCATATATTGGTCGCATTTACTCTTTCTTTCTTGTGCTTACATGTACACTTTATTACACATTATAGACAAATATTTTGTATGTTATTATCTTTCTATAACACATACACATTAACTTTCCTTCTAGTTTTGGATTCAAATTTCATGCAGATCAATACACATAACACGAATGCTTGGAATAATACCTATTACCGGTCCACAAGTGGCTCTTGAGGGCATCCACTTTCGTACATCACATGTCTATTGTTTCATTTTTCATAGCATACACTACTATAATATTATACATGATTTGAAATAAATTTATCGTTCTAACATGCTAATGGGTGCTTCATGTACAACATTTATTTTGTAGGCCTATTTTCTTCCATGGTTGTTTATTAGTATTTACTTTTCCATTGCTTTCTCTTGTATGCCATGGTTTACAAGATTCTCCCTTTGTATTATGTAGACACTCTTTTGATTTTGGCCACATTAACCTTGATTTGTCTTGTGACATCGTGAGGGATGTCCCATGTTTGAAACCCACTTTTTGCGGTCTACTTTGTATCAGTATTATTGCTTGTTTACATCAAATTATTGTGTGTGTAGCTTACATATTGTCTTCTACATGTGTGTTTATATTGTTTACACTAACACTTGTTTTTCCTAACCACTTTGTTTGTGTGTGCCTTGGTTTCTACCAAGAACACTCCCTCCCCTACTGAGGATCAATTTCAACACAACATCTAGTCCTCCTTTGGGCCGCATACTCCTAAGTGATGTTGCATGCACCCCAAACGAGGGGGCATCTATTAGGTGGATCTCTGATCCACAATTAAACACATTTTAATACGTAGTCAACACAATATTTAGTCTCAAAGAATGACCCGATCCTAACTTGGGTCCTCAACACTGGTCAAACATACAAGTGTGTCCCACTTTGTGGCCATAAATATTTTAAAATATGACTAGTAAATAAATAATTAAAAACACTATAAAAATTTAAAAATCAAGTAAATTCTTGGATGCCTTGCACCAATATTTATAGTCTTAAAAATGCATGTTTTGTCATTTTATATGTGTTTGTCATGTTTTGGTTGTCGAGACAGTTTTTGAAAGTACAAAAACTACAAAAACGTGGGACACTCAGCTTTGACCCCACAAACACAGTCACCACCGCCTAGACCCCGGATAATAGCACGTGGGCACCCTTGACCCTTCTTAGATGCCTATGACTAGGGGAAAGTTATACATCATTTATCAGTTCAGAAAATTTCTCAATAGTTCACACAGTGGATTTTACAGGACAACAATCCTTTAGCAATTGACATGCATGCACTACACGAGATTTTCTACTTTTGTGTTGGACTGCAATTATTCAAACCAGATCAAATTTTTACACACCATCTATAGTGGTGTTTAAATTTTGAGAAGAAGTTAAAGGTTAGAGGATGGCACTAGATTTTTATCTCTACACTTCTTCCGTTCTTGGTGTGACATCACCCAAAAAACTTGCATTCAACACAATTGATGTGAGATCGCACAAAAAACTCACATTCAACACAACTAGAATGAGATGAGCCAAAAAAATCGGTCTTATACATCATCTTTAGGATCCTTTCTACACTCTTTACTCATCACGGATCAGGTGCACATGTTTCTTTTCTATTTTTACACTCTTTTACACACTTTTATACATCTTTGATCATATATACACGTATTTGACTACTTGTTTGTTCTTCTCTTTTGTAAGTCCATCCTTATGGAAGGTAGTCACATCAAGCACACAAAAACTGACATAAAAAATAGGTACAATGTGACATCTACACATACGCTCTCACCCTAGGGTCATCATCATTATTTCTCACTTACTCTTCTTTAACTTCCATGCTTCACATTTTTATCACTCCATGCTTTTTATTGTCTCTCTCGACATACTTTTTACCATTGATCTACATGGTTATCAGGTACGCATCTCTTATCTACTTTATGTTATCAAGCATTCGCTCAAAAATATAAAGTGGGGGAAAATGTAGACATAAAATCACACACTTTGAGTATGTATCTAGTCTTGATCACATACTACTATTTATATGATTCCTAAGCAAGAAAAGTATTAGTGATCCCTATCTTTGGTCATATTTTCTTGCTCTCTATTTCCTCTTTTGGTATTACACTCATTTTTCCCATCTGTATTCCCATACTTTGGAATTTCTCATTTCGGACACCAACGCCTTCATTCCCTCTGAGAGCCCCTGACCTCTTTGTACTTTGTTCACATCACTTGGGTCCTTTCTAGCTATTTAGGCATCTTATTTTCTTGGTGGTCAAACTTTTGGGGTTAATTAAAAAATTCAAGCAAAGGAATCACATAAATATAAAGTTATGTGACCATAATAAAGAATTAAACACTAAAAATTAGCTATCACTACCTAAAGTTGTATCTCAAGAGCATTATTAAGAGCATTCAATCATCCATATAGTTTTCACACAAGGGACTGCATTATTCTGCATACACTTCATAGGGGGAAGTTCATTCTTTCATGCACACATCTATTTACATATTTTACATCTAGTTATTGTTCGCTATCAAGTGCGACACACACAAGAGCCACCTAGGGCATGATTTTGACACACACACACAGAAATACATTGGGTTTGAGATGTAGTGCATCACTTGGTAGTAAGTTCACTTTGTTGACAACTGAGGACAGTTTGACCCCTCATTTTACATCTTTATTTTTAGGATTTGATGTGGTTTGGGGGTTTTACAGGTGCTTCTTTTCGATTGCGGGTTTCGGGTGATTAATAAAGAAGTCTATTGACATACATGAGATTAAAGGTGATAAACAACGAACATCTTTCTTTAATGCAAAATTGAGTTCCATAGCTTTTGAGTATCCACAAGTGCCTAGAACAGGAGTTTACGGTGCCAACGGCACCCTTGACCTCTACTGAAGGCATCATGGTCCTGGAATTCTTGACATGTTTGCACTTTTAAGGTTTGATTGTGAAAGAAGTTCTTATCCGGATATTTTATAGATTGACACAACTTTGGAATCTCATCAAAATAAGCTAAGTGTTTTCTCCTTTCATTTTGAAACTAGGGTTTCATAATTTTTAGCTTATATTGCTTGGGTTAAATCTGTACCTTATTGTTTATATCATTACACTATTACATGATATAGAATCGGGAATTTATTTATTCAATATTTTCTTAATCAATTATGCATTGAGGAATTAGAACAACACCACTTCAACACCAAATGTTAGTACCACTCCACCAGATCTAAAGGTTAATAAAAATCCTCCTCCTCCAAAAGGAAATGATCCTCATCCATAAGAAACTACTTCAGGTATTTCTAAAACTAGTTACAATATTATAGAAGACATGAAGAAGATTAAGGCAAACATTACTTTGTATGAATTGGCCTAAATCACATAACAAAGAGATTTGTTGTTAAATTATTTAGCTATTAAGAACACAAATGACCCTCAAAAGTACTCTCATGCCAATGTTTCCTTATACAAAAGCAAAGTAGAAGTTCCTCCCTTCTTACTAACTGTGAGAATGTTTGGAAAGAACCTACACAATTGTATGGTTGTCATTCGGCTATATTACGCCTTCAAACATATGTAAGAAATTGGGTTTAACCCCAATTAAATTTTACAGGGTAGTGGTCCAATTAGAAAAAATAAAGGTAGAAGTAATAAGAGAAATCCTTAATGTGCACATGTAGCTAGCCTCCGAGCATAGAATCCAACAATTCATAGATATACAAGTTGTAGAAATCCCAGAGGCTTATGGCATGTTATTAAGTAGGGATTGGTCAAAAGTATTGAATGATTACATGTCCACCGACTGTTCCCATATGTGCCGACCCTTGTGATGCAACCTAGAATTTAATAGTAAATGCCTAGGTGCACCGACACATCATCAACCTAGATTGAGCGCTCACCTGAAGTATGTAAAGGTATGAGGCCCCTCTTTAGGGTTACTATTGCAGGATGTTAGCATGATGAAGAATTAATGCATTTAGATCCATAATTAACATACCATTCTATAGTGCATGTTCAGATCTATATCTAGAGAATAAAAAACTTTAAATGATAACCATGATGGAATCAAACATGCAAGAGCCAATTATACTCAGGATTAATACTCTGATTCAGCCAATACACTCCATTACATTAAACATGATAAATACATAGAAGCTCATTACAATAGATAATACCATAGTTTATGCATGCATCAGATTTGGCAGCATAACCTCACAATAATTCAGTTCTCACATACCACTACTATATTACGCAATTCATTACATATTTATAAGGGTGGGGAATTTCCCTCCACCGTTTATCTACTCCCAAAATAGGTCGCATGCTAAAAATAGCCACGTGCCTTTACAATTACAACCACACATGCAAGTGAACTAACAATAGATCTCTCTTAGTTAACTGTTAGTAGAAATTCTATCTTTAGCCCGCATCCATGCAAAGTGCTCCATAACCGCTCTTCCAAAAATAGCCGATGCGTGTCACGCAAGTCTTTTCCCATTTGTGTGCTCTGCATGCCATCTTCCAAAAATAGATCATAATCGTGAAATCAAATAATTCTGAAACTCCTCTTTGTCCTCCACGCGCGATTCCTTTCTGATCCTCCTGCACATTTAAATGCACTCTGTTCTTCCGCATGAATATTCTATATTCCTTTTGCTAAGTGTTATACATTGTCTACTCAACATTACCCCACACTAACTACATTGCCACCCCAGAAATGGTTACCTCTTGAATGTTCAAAGAATAAGAAAGAATATAAATGGAAGATAGTAAAGAATTTTCTATACAAAAGAATGATTTACTCAAGTAGTATCCTTTGCTTCAACTGGAAGAATGAATTCTAGATATTCTTCCTTTATTTTGGCCTCTAATGTTTGCCATTTACTCAGTGTGGCCTCTATTTTTCTAGAATATCTACCGTAATAGACTCCAACTCATCTTGGGAAATTTATCCCTTTTCATTCTACAAAACTAGAACAATGTTGGACATTACAAACATTCTTCCTTCTAGTAGATCCATCTTCTACACTATAATCTTCCCCAACTCATCTAACCTTTCCTTATGGGGTTCTTGTGTTGCTGCAAGGGCCTCACGCTTTTGTTTTACCAATGTCAACCTCTCTACGTGACCCAATGTCTCATCCTTCATCACTTTTAGGACTTCATTGTCCTCTACCATGGTCCTTATCCTGATGACCACCTCTCGAAGCTATGTAAATATTCAATGCTTGGTCTGATTTCCTTAGCTCCTCCTGCAAGGTTTGGAGCAATGCCTCATAAGATGCAATCTTCCTCATCACCAAGCCTTTGCTTGATCTACTTCTGCTCGAGATATTTCGGTGTTTGCATGCATATAGGCCATCCTCAAGCACCAAATCCACCAAGGTACATACATAATGCATTTCCAAAGGAAAATTTTTCGGTACCTTGGACTCCAAACATGGTCTTGATTTTAGGACATGGTCTCCAATTTCCTTTGCCATTTGATGAAATAATTATTTTTCTTTTGCTCTAAGTACTTCTCTTATCATAGGTGTGATATATCTACATATTTGGCCTTGATCTATTCTTTTAGCGCCCTAATAGTTGTAGCTTTATCCACATTCCTCTTTTCCACCTCTGTAGATACCTTCACCAAGGCATTACTTACTTATTCATCCGACATAACAGTAGGATTTACCGTTATGTGTCTGGCCTGAGGTGTCTTCTTCAATATTCTTGATACACAAGACTCTTCACATATGTTGAAGTCTAGTTCATCCATATGTGTCTGCATTGACCAAGACAACTATTTCCTTGTGCACATGGTGGCCATGTCCTCATCCATCAGTTCCCATCCATACAATTCCTTAAGGCCCATCGTGCTTTGGAAATAGGCAAAAACAATTTTACTTATGTCCTCAACATAGCCCATGACTGGTGTAGTATATTCCCCACTTTTCCTCTTCGATCTTGGCCCCTTAGGAACTTGAGCACCAAGATTTGGAGCTTGTTCTGCTATACCCTAAGCAGTCTCTTACGTTGTCCCATATACCTCTTTTACTCCTTCTTCTCTATCCTTCATTTCTTCATCCTTTGTCTCTTCCACATCCTCTAGATGTGTCAAAGATTTAGGCGCACTCTCCTCAAACTCTTCCACCTCCTCATTTAGTTTTAACTTTCTCCTTCTTTTCTCAGCTATCTCCTTCTATGGAGAGATTTGTGGTGATCTGCACACTAACTATGGTGTAACACCTTGGGTTCTGGTTATTTTGAATACCCTTTTGAAGTGGCATTCTCCTTGTACTGCATCCAGTCCTCATCATCTCCTTCTTACACATGAGGTGGTGTAGTCATGCACTTAGTTCCTACCTTGTCTATAGGCTACCTTCGTCCTCTATGCTCCATGCCACCACTATCTTCTCATTCATCCTCCTCTTCATCCACCACTATAGTCTCTGTAGGCTGTGGATTTGGCACATTCTCTACTATATGCTTACCCTTAGGTGGCCCTAGAAGCGTGAACTCATTTTCCACATATTTTTGTTCTCCATCTTGGGATTGAGTTGAAGATACACAAGTGCTACTCTAATGTATCCGACTACCAAGCTTATCGAATTCATGTTTATTGCATTTTAAATAAGCCTCTCAATGTAGGATCCATCCTAGATATGCATATGTTTTTCTTAGAGTGAGATAATCACAATCTACCTTATCTCGTGATGAATTTTAGGCAACATGCATATGTGAACCAGTGAACTAATGCTTGTATTAGTGTCTTTGTGAGGGCATATGATAGTTTGCACCAAGGGCTCCAAGATCCATCCTTCATCACAAATCATGTGATGAAAAAATGTTGGTAGACCACGAACTATACTTCTTTACCCACCACCGAAGGTAATTGTTAGTGCAGAATCACAACACCCCGAATGTCCTAGGTGTGAAGTGGGGCATTTGGTGTGATTGCACAACATGGGACCATCTCTCAAGTTGTGGGACTTGAAAAACTTGAGATGGACCTCTAGAGAAAGTGGTTCTTGCTTCCTAATCTACCTACCACAAGCTACTCCAGTGCAGGAAGAACCTATTCTATCCTAATCTAACCATTCCAAGGGGACATAGAGAGAGAGGGTGAAAGAGCCTACACTAAGTAGTGATACACCAAAAAAGGAAGTGGTTGAATCACATATCTGACTGCCTAAAGTGGAGAGAGGTGAGCAGAGGAGAGGGTGGATAGAATGCACCACAAACTAGAGATAGATTTCACACGGAACACCACTTCAAAACCCATTAAGTACAACTCCTAGAACCTGCAAAAAACATTAGAGTATGCACAATATACCCTACAATGATGAGAGGTAAGAAGAGACAACAAAATAAGCCAAGGATGGACAGATGCATCACAAAACATATTTTATTGCTCCAAAATGTTACACGGTACATCATCAGTGGGCAAGAGGCAAGAAAATGCCATTACAAAGCCATGGGAGGAGGCTTAGACTCTGCATTCTACCCTAAGGAAGAAAGAGAGAGGGGGCAGAGGAGAAATAATGACCAACCCTTTGAATATGCCCCTTCATTACAATATATAGGAAGAATGAGAGAGAGGAGGGAAGAATTTGAATCCTGCTTCAACCACCTTGAGATATGCATTGAATCCTACTTTGAAATCTCAACCACCATCAATCAATGCCCCTCTCAAATATGCCTACAATCTGTCGATTCTGGTTCCCTAGGGATAAAATAAAATCTAGTCTGGTAGTTGAAGAAATCAGATTCTGCATTAATGGCCTGGAAGAATTTTTCCCATTTTTCACCCACTAAATCCTATTAAGAATGATATTTTATGTTTTTCATGGCATAGAGGGTGTCGATACATTTCAAAAAGTCTTCTCCCACCCAAATATGAGTTTCCAGTCAAAAGATATGGCCATTTAAAGTTTCAGGTCGCGAGAGCGCACTATTTGAAGAGTCTATCCATATAGGGTCCACATGGCGGCCTCGCACATATTGGATATTCAGCTTCTTCCTTATGCTCTTGAAATTGTGCAAGACTGAAACTTGGTGGCTTCTGCAATCTCCTTAGGCTCCTTTGTATTTTCCAAAGTCTCCTTGCTTGGTGGGGCCAAAAGTCTTACCTCGGACACGTGAGGCTCGACTCTTGTTTGGAAACAAGCCCCAAAATTTACTTTTGAAGTAGACCGCGCATGACACTTGGATCCCTCCACTTTGGCATGCCTCTTTTGACTATTCAACTCCCTAACTCTATCCCCTTTTTTTAATTTGGACTACATGGTGAGCCCACACTCATTTGGGTCTTCGCTCTTTGGATTTATCTATGAATTAGTGCCGTTTGGACACTTGGCACCTTCCACTAATTCAAATACTTTTCAATGGCTAGTGTAACTTTTGGGGTTATGGACATGTGGGGGCTTGGTGATTATTTGAGTCTCTCTTTTGGATTTAACCTTTGGAGGTGCGTCGCTTGGACACTTGGAAGCTTCCGCCAACACCTTTATACTTAGCCAATTTTGGGGCTCATTCTGAATCATTTGCAGAGCCCAAGACTTTGAGCCTTCTCCGTTTCTTTTCCTTTGAGCCTCTAGTTTCTTTGACACTGTCTTCTCTTCCCCGACCCTACTATTCCATTTTAGATCCCACCTGCAACCTGTTTGTTGGATTTGAAGCGTGGGTTCATTCGATGGAGCCGTTTCTTGAATTTCTTCTTATATGGGGTCGTGTTTGATCAATTTTTGGGAAAAATTGGGATACTTGCAGTAACTCCTTGGGTATGTTCCACTCTTCTTCAAATGTCACGTGGATCTGTCATACCACATCTCCATCCTCTATTTAAATGGCACACCCATGGTCCCTTCACATAAGTATTTATCAAATATTTCCACTAGAGATTTATTTTCTGTGGGGTACTCCCAAATATTTTCCTTTGGCCCATCACGTACTCTAATCTCCATAAACACCAAAGACAATAAAATAGTGCCAAAAATAATTCTATCACCTGTACACACTTCTTCAATGATTGTCTTTGCTATGTAACCCACGATATTGTAGATCACTCCTTGAGAAATTTTCCTTGTAATGTGCAGCCACATTGTATTCACCTATAACCACCTTTCTTGGTCATTCAACTTTGTTATCAGATGTGTAGCTACTTGTACCACTAGGTACTTCTTCAATTTATCAATGTCCATGCCGCGTGGACCCTTGGTATATCCTAGCTCCTTCCTTGTCTCCAGGATTGTTGCTTTATCTATTAAGTCACTCTCCAGATCTACTCCTAAGGCCCTTAATCCTATCATTATTGAAATTAAGGCGACTGTGATTCTAACCCTCCATCTAGAGAAGTAGAAGAAGTCCTCATGGACTCTTCTCATCAACCATCGATACAATGGTTCATACTTTGAAAAGTATGGCAGCTCGCAATGTTGGTAGACTCCAATTTGCTTCAACAACTTCTCTCCGGTTGTCATTGTACATCGACATGTCTTCTACTATGAATTTTTTTATTTTTGTGCTAAAAACACATCTAGTTCCTTCTTATTATTTGATGTGCGATGGTTATAATCGCTGATCTTACATTTTGATTTGGGAATCACATTCTTTTCCCACAATCACACCCTATGGATCTGTATTTATGAGAAACTACTCTTGGGAGAAATTAATTCTTCCACTTAGACCTTCTTCCCTTTCACTCCTACTGTAGGTGCTTTCTTTAGCGCCATTTGAAAATCTCTTTTTCTATCCTCTATAACAAACAAGTTAAAACCCTAGTTTGAATCTCCGTACCCTAGTGGAGATCACGTGCCCTAGCTCTTTCGTAATGCAGATGCTTTGATCAAACCCTTCACCTATGGGGACACAAGCTTATCCTACACAAAAATATTCTCTCCATGTCTGGTTTCACACTCTTCACACCTCAACACGATTCACTCAGCTTGCTTGCACTTAGCTCTTTTCAAATTCTCACAATTTTAATGGTAAGAATGAACTTGCATCCTGTCCTTATATATATTTTCAAAAATTTATTTCATTTATTGATCCTTCACCTACCAACAAATCTCTCATTAATTGACCATTTTTGTTATTTCCATGTGGTACATCCTCACGCCCAAGCTATATATTTCTAGCGATCCTTCCTACCTTCTATTTGTGTGGAATTATCTTCAGTGTGCCTCCATGCACCCGAGTACCTCACCATTGCACCTTCCCTTGGTAGTTCCCATGGCCCCTACTTACCTCGCGTTATACTTGTTTCTTCATTCATCTCCACATATGGTCCTTGTTTCTAGAAGCAATCTCTTTTTAACAATTCTCCAACTTGAATAACACCCATAGCAGTTTGTTCCTTTCATGTGTACTTATTTTCAATAGTCCTATACCTAGATATCAATATCCACCCCACACTAATGGTATGTGCAGTCCTCTATGCATAAAAATTATTCAAATAATAATTAGCTTCTAGCGCGCACACACACTTATTACAAAAAAACACCAACTAAATTGACAAATCATAGCAACGAAGAAGGAAATACATTAAGAAAATATAGAATTGAAAACCTAATCTAAATGGCAACATTGCCTTATTACAAACACCAAGAATACTTATTTATAGTAGGGCTTCAGCCTACTCCTGTTGAAGTAACTAGGTAATCGTATTCCATCAAGTGTTTCTAACTAACAAGATCATGTTTCAAGTATGTGAGTGATAACATATGGTCCTAACCAATGTACTTTGAGTTTTCTTGGATGGCACAAAAACTTAGAATCATAGAGAAGCACCATTTGTCCTATCTCAAGCTTTTTATCCCTAATGTGCATATCATGCCATGCTTTCGGCCTTGCTTTTTATTACTTCTGACTCCAATGTGCAATTTCTCATTGCTCATCCAACTTAATCACCTTGTTAATCCATTCTTCTAATGCGTGCTCATTAGCTAGACCTCCAGCGCACGTAATACACAAAGAAGGTAACATGAATTCCATAGGAAGAATTGTATCCACACTAAACACTAACTGAAATGGTATGGCTTTGTTCAACCTCTTATATGTTGTTCGATATGCCCAAAACATAGAAAAAAATTTGTCATCCCAATATTTCCTTCCAACATCATAAATTTTTGTCATTGTCTAGCTCAATTATTTTTGAAGGCCTCAACAGTTCCATTAGATTGAGTATGATAGGGTGTAGTCTTATGGTGTGTAATCATAAACTCATCTAATAATATCTGATTTTCTCATTCAAAAAATGGGTGCCCCTATCACTAGTGAACTCAAAGGACATTCATACCTTGTAATAATATTTTCCCATAGAAACTTGGCTATTGTAGCCACTGTATAATCCTTTGTAGGTGCTGCTTCTGCCTTTTTGTTCGAGATAATCTATGCAAGTAATGATATAATGTGATCCAGTCTTACATGCAGCTGGTGAAATAGGACCAAAAAATCAATAGCCCATTTTCAAATGGTTCTACACTAGTAATAGGTCTTAGAGGCATTTCATCTTGTTGACCTAGTTTCCCAAGGCACTGATAGTGATCACAAGCCTTGCAATATGCTTTACAATCTTTATACAGGGTCTCCCACGAGTAGAATCTTGTGCGCGGTGGCCACACCGCATAGTGGCCACCTGCAATACCACCATGAGGTTCATCCATGCTATCTTTATGCTCATGTTCTAGTACACAATGACATAATACTTCATCTTGGCCTAACTTGTACAGGTCACCGCTAATCAACATATAGGGGTGCGCGTATAGCAAGTTGTTTCTTCTCTAAGGATTTCATTACTTTTGGTGCCATACCTATTCATAGAAAGACATCAATGTCCTCTAATTATAATGGCGCTTATTGTAACCTATATAAGCGTGCATCGGTCATAGTATCTTCATTTGCTGTGCTTCTTCTCTTGATGTATTATGGATAAATGGTCTGGTCCAGAATTACTTTTCCCTAGTTTGACCAAAAATGTAAAATCAAATTCTTGAAATAAGAGTACCCATCTGCATATGTGCCCCTGTAAAATGGGCTTGTTCACCAAATATTTCAATGTCATGTGATCTATATAAAATAAAAATGGTGTAGCTAGTAGGTATTGTCTGAATTTATGTAGCGCATAAATCATTGACAAAGCTTCGTGCTCTATAGTTGTGTAATTCTACTCTGTAAGAGTCAACTTTCTACTAGCAAAATAGATAGGATGATCTATAATACCTTCTCTGGTTGAGCTAACACTGTGTCAATGGCCGTGCCAGAGGCATCCACATGTACATGAAATGGTTGGTCCCATGAAGGAAAGCACATAATAGGCGTGGTAGTAAGTTTCTCCTTCAATGTCTCGAATGCGTCTTCGTTGTGGTTCTCCCCAATAGAATGTACCTTTTCCTTTTAGTAACTCCTCCAAAGGTGCAGAAACCTTGGCATAACCATTTATGAATTTCGTATAATACCCCATGTGACCCAAGAATCCATGCACCTCAATTTGAGTGGTAGGCTCTTTTAGGCCAATGATGACTACCGCAACCTTAGCTGGATCAACCAACAAACCTTCCTTGCAGATTATGTGTCCTAACAATATTCCGAATGGTGTCGATAATATGCACTTCTTGATGTTCAAAGAGATACTCAACTATCTACATATTTTAAACATTAAGAGCATATTGTCACAATGATCCTTAACAAGTCCATACACCATCCAATCATCTAAATAAAACTGTAAGAAGTTGTGAATAAAATCTTTGAACGCTTTGAACAAATATGTGCGAAAATACAACAGACATATTTTGCAGACCAAAAGGCATTACTATATAGGCAAATATGTCCCATTCAATAGTAAAATTAGTCTTTTCCTGATCCTCCTGGGAAATACTAACCTAATGATAACCAAAGAATCCATCTCTAAAGGAATAGATTTTGCACCCTGCAATGCCTTCTAGTATTTCCTTAGTTAATGGTGTAGGAAAGGTATCGAGTCACACATGCAACATTAAACTCATAGTCGAATAGATCCTAATTTGACCATCCTTCTTGATACTGATCACCATTGGACTAACCCATTCGACTTGTCTAGGGTTTTATGATTCCAAACTTCAACATTTTGTCAATCTCCTCTTTGACCTTTTCACACAAGTTGGGGTTCATCTGTAGGGTCTCTTTTCGACCGAGCACACACCCTCTTTAAGCTTTATCTTCATCTCTCCTAATGATTTATGCACGCATTAAGTTCATGGTACCCTCAAGGAATAAGTCACGATAATCCCGTAGTAACTCAATGATTTTTTCCACTTCGTAGTCTCGACGATAGGCTCCAATTATGGCATCCTATCCAATATTTAATTTCTTTGTCTTCATGGGTTCATGATAGGTGCATGTGGTCTTATACGCACTTTCCAACACCACACGCCTACCTGTTGAGTGGTCTACATGTAGATTTTCTACTTCTTCATCATCCACCAAGTAGACCCTTTTTCCTTTTTCTTTCTCAAGGAAAGTGTGTTGAAAGCAATGTGGCATCGGCCTCTGTTTCTTCAGGAAAATGCGTTCTTGAGTCTCCTTCATCAAATAAATCTGAATGAGTTCTTCTACCTTGGCACTATCCCCCATAGTTAAGAAATTTATAACCTTTAATGCTTCTTCC
This sequence comes from Taxus wallichiana var. yunnanensis, assembly GCA_018340775.1. Taxonomy (NCBI): domain Eukaryota; kingdom Viridiplantae; phylum Streptophyta; class Pinopsida; order Cupressales; family Taxaceae; genus Taxus; species Taxus wallichiana. The sequence continues at coordinate 29,792,910 of CM031242.1, forward strand.
ACTAGAGGTTTAGTAGAGAAGAAGTCAAATGTTTGGGTCATTCCTACAATTAAATCCTGTCAATTTCTAGTCTCTCTATGGAGTTCTACATATACATACCAAACATGTGGGAAACCTTGTAACATGGAATAAAACTTGTGCACCCAGAGAAAAGGTGGTAAATCTTCATGCCCCTCTGTCGAGAGTCTCTCTCTCACTTTTGAACGTGGTCTTTGAAACGGGTTGATTACCATGATAAGTACATATTTGAGTAGGTGTATTGCTCTTGAAGAACCTAGTAGCAAGAGCAATCCTAATTTTAGTCCATCCTACAAGATTATCCTTATGAAGCACCAACCATCACCTTTTATCCCGCATAGGGTATATGATAGCATATTCCATCTCTCCAACTGGTCTATCCACTATTCCTCCATGACGTGTAGAAACACAATAGGGTATCCTTCTCTAGTGTAACATGGTACCGAGTTGTTACCTATTATCCTATACAACGCGGTCTGTTGTCCCTAGTAAATATTCTCTTTACTTCGTACCCTACCAACTCATAAGTGCTATGAGCCCAATTATCACAAGCAACACTTGTAGTATCACTAATAGACTATACATCCTCCCATTGAAGGATTCCTTCTTTACATGGCTCATGCACCTCTGGGTCTCGGATGATGCGTACATAAATCCTATTCAGGTCTTCCTCACTCAAGGGCTCAACATAGGGCGTAGATTTTCCATCTGTTAAAGGGATAATAACTCTTTCCTCGTTGTTTTCAAATCTGATATAACCCTTGTTTAACCAAAGATCAACATTAGTTGCATAGCACCAAGGATGCCCCAGTAGATCTGGGAAGCTATCTTCCTCTGCCAACACTAAGACCTCAAAATATCTAGTGAACTTGGATCCTTGTATGGTAATAGAGGCATCTTTTAAAAATCTGATGGGAGTGGCCTTAGTCTAATTAGCCATGAACAATACATTCAAAGATGGCTGCAATGGAGGTCTCCCCATTTGTACCCATGCATCTAAGGTAAGAACATTGACTTCCGTACTTGTATCAATCAATATATTACTCAAAAGTCACCCATCCACAACAACATTCAGAGTGATTTCCTTGTCATAATCTAGGCTATGAGGGGGAATATTTACATGTAGGATCTTCCGTCTAGTCTCAATACTTGCACACGAGTGTTTCCCTTTAACCAATTCCCTAACAGTGGAATGATATTCTCCTGGCGCAGCAAACATCTTGCACACTTCTTTCAAGTCATCCATATCAGATTGGACCGTCTCTGATGCTTTCTTTTGCTCCATCTTCCACAATTGCTCCTTTAAATACTATATTTCACCCTAAATATTTTTGAGTACCTCCATGGTTTCTTGATAAACCTCCTTCTGATGGGCAGGATCTGGGTACCGTGCATGTAGAACCTCCTCCTTAGTGATGGTAGGCTTCATTGCAATGCTTCTTTGGCACATGCCGCTTCAGCGTGGGTAGTGATCCTTACTTGTAATGCCTCAAATTCTGGTTCCAACTTGGGCATCCACTAATTTTCCACATAACATATTGTATCCTAACCATCCCTACGCCTTTATTTTCTTGTTTATGCTACTTGCTAAGATGCTCATACAAGTCAGGCATTCCTCATAACTATGATTCTTTCCACAGAAAGAACATGTAATATTTGAGGACATTCATGCTTGTAGTGGTTAGGAGATCCGCATGTATAACATGTTCTACAAGGGAACTCACCTCATCCACCACCATGGCCTCATCCTTTGAATCCACCATGGTATCCTCGACCTTTGCCATGATCGCCTTCAAAATGCCCTTCATTTGGATCATAGCTTGCCTAATTATGATCCCGATCCTAATTTTTGTTCTTTCCTTTAGAGTTATCTGAAACTCCTGTTTGTCATACACCAATATCTATAACATCATGGATCTGACCAATCTGCGACAAAGTATTTCATGTCACGAGTTATGGACCTATAAATTTTACAGTAATAAGAGACGTTCTTCCTTATTGTGCATTGTAATAATGGGCAACAACTAGCATCATGGTTTAAATGACATATCTCACAGTCCAACAACAATGAGTGTACTGATATGCGAGGACAACTATCCTTTGTGTGACCTTCCACTTCACAATCTATGCACCAAATCCCTGTGCGTGTCTCATGTGCTGAATTTACAAATAGCCTCTCCAATTGTTTCGCCATAGCTGTGAATTGTGCTTCTCAAAATGGGTTCACCCCAGTGTTTATACTTCAAACTGCCTCAGTGCGTAAAGCTACTTCAAGTGCTTTGTGTGGATCAGAGTATGTATTATGTGATAGCACCCTTCTAAAAGGTGTAATCGGGCCCCCAACGAACCATTGCATATGTTGGCTTACATGAATATCATAAGAAATTTTAGATAACAACATTTTGAAATAAGCATCATACTCTCTAACACTCTCAGTAGTGCCTTACTTAATGTCCTTGAGCACACTTATACTCTTCTGCTCAATCTGAGGGATATGAAATTATTTAAGGAAAGAGTCTTTTAAAGCTACATAGTCTACGCAAGTCTGATCAGGGTCAAAATTTATGTATCGACTATGTGTGTGCGTGATTCATTTTACATGCCACATTATTTCAAACATGTACACGTGTTCAATGACATCTTCTATACCCCTATACTCTAGAATATGAAGAGACATCTCCATATAAATATTTTGGGGTTGGTGCGGACCTTGCCCACCTGATCCAGAACCTCCTGTGTTTCCTTTGCCTCCAGAACCATCAAATCCACCAAAACTAGAACCACCTATATCTCTTGATCCCAAAATTGTAGCCGGAGTCGAACTAGAAGATGTACTCCCCTGTGTCCCAATAGTAGTAATGAACTACACCCCTACGGTCTGCAAAGTGTTACTACTCCCAGAAGAGATTCCAAAATTTTGTGCACCTAAATTTTGTGCAGAGGATACACCTAAAAATGTACCCCCAAAAAAAACAAATATGTTTGCACTACCATTGATGTGATTTTTATATGAATTACTCCTGCTCCCCTATTGCCTAAATTAGCTTGCTGACTATTTGTTTTACTAGATACTAGAAGACCAAGAACAAGGTCAAGGTTTCGGGTAGACTCGGGATGCATGCCCATATCCGAGGTTGTCTTTTTGGTGCACTTCTACATGAGGCCAAGGGGAGTTCCCTATCATGCTTTCCCAAATGGGGGAGTTCTTGATACTCCAGCTCTGCACCTTCTGCGTGAGCTCCAAATACTTCGCGACCCATCACTCTCCTCAACACCATTCACTCCACAACATCCCGTTGCTTCTCTATCTCCCTCTCACATGCCTCATTGTACTTAAGAAACCTTTCTTCTCTCTGCTTCTCTACCGCTAGGTCTACCATCTTTCACCAAACCTACTCCCACCCCGTGCATGGTGGGATTTTAGTTAGCCATTAGTTTTCTCTCTAAGTTCAAGGTTATCATCAAAATTTTGATTACCAAGTGGAATGCCTTGTAGGTAAGCTCCCCTGGGATATTGTAAAAATTAGAATTCAACTACCTCTCGGGCATGCATAAGTTGAAATTGTGTACTCAAGATATAGCTGTTCAAAACACCACAAAACCACATATCCTCAACACGATTCCAAATCAGATCAGCATCAAAAGGGTTTGAAATTATTTACGTGTCTAGAAAAGTGTGTGATACCTCCAATTCCATTTAAACACATAAGCAACCAGCCACTCGTAGAGTTCTACCAGGATAGATAACGAAGAAGCTCTCGTACAAATAGTCATATAGATTCTACTCCACCCACGTGCGTGCGTCAAACTCAGATTTAGTGCTAAACCTCTGTGCATATTCTTCTTATAGGTTGTGCATCCACTCCTCAACACTTGTTAGGGTTAATCAAGTATGTCTTCATCGTGAACCATCCAAAAACAACTGAAAAAAAGGTCCCGATAATTGAACTAATGATGCTGACCTAGAATTTACCAAGTAAATGCACGGGTGTCTTTGACACATCACTCATCCTAGACCGAGAGCACTCACCCGAAGTGCACAAAGGTACCAGGCCCCTCTTTAGGGTTGCTTTTGTAGGATGTTATCATGATGAATACTTAATGCATTTAGATCCATAATTAACATACCATTCTACAATGCATGTTCAAATCTATATCTAGAGAATAACAACCTTTAAATAAAAATTATGATGGAGTCAAACATGCAAGAGCCAATTATACTTAGGTTAATACTCGATTCAGCCAATACACTCCATTACATTAAACATGATAAATACACATAAACTCATTACAATAGATAATACCATAGTTTATGCGTGCATCAGATTTGACAACATAATCTCACAATAATTTAGTTCTCACATACCACTAGTATACTACATAGTTCATTACATATTTATAAGGGTGGGAATTTCCCTTTACCGCTTAGCTACTCCCAAAATAGGTCGCATGATGAAAATATCCATTGCCTTTACAATTACAACCACACATGCAAGTGCACTAACTATAGATCTCTCTAGTTAGCGTCTGTCAAGTAGCAATTATATCTTTAGCCCACATCCATGCAAAGTACTCCATAACCGTTCTTCCAAAACTAGCCGATGCGTGTTGCGCAAGTATTTTCCCATTTGTGTGCTTCACATGCCATATTCCAAAAATAGATCATAATCGTGAAAACGACTAAGTCCCTGAATCTGTCTCCATCCTTCATGCATGATTCTTTCCTAATCCTCCCACGCCTTTGAACGTGCTCTGCTCTTCTATGTGAATATTTTGTATGCCTCTAGCTAAGTGTTATACATTATCTTCTCAACACCCGGAGAAGTATCCCAAATCAAATCAGAATAGAAAGAGAGCCCATAATGAACCACATGATTATTGAGTATAATACCAAAAATGAAGAAGCCAAGTTTTGTTTAATAGACATTGGGGTATATACTTTGGACATAGAAGATAAAAAATAGCTAGAGGATAAACATGATGGCTTGGGGATATGGTCCATGCATTTTGATGGATATTTATCTAAGGCTCGGGGTAGGAATTATCTTAACCGGTCCAAAACAACAATTATATTAAAATTCCTACTGACTATAATTCCCATGTACAACAACTTATTTGAATATGAAACCTTAGTATTAGGATTACAATTTTCCATTAAACACAAGATAAAAGAGATAAAGGTTTTTGGAGATGCAAAAATTTATTAATCAAGCTAGGAGAAAGTGCCGATGTAAAAAAGTCATATCTCAAGACGCATAAACATAGAGTTTGGAATATTATTGAATATTTTAATGCATTTAACATTTTATCGATCCCTAAGAAGTAAAATTAGGAAGATTATGCATTAGCTACTTCGCATCTACTCTCATAACAACTCAAGAACTGAATAAGGAAAGAAGGTTGGTGGAAATGGTTCTTGTTCCCTTAGTACCAAAAATATAGACCATTTTTAGGTATTCAATGATGACCATCAAATTATTCAATTTTTGAAAAATTTATATGTTTTTGAATCCCAAATCATTGATGAAAATGATACGAATAACTTAACTGAAGATTGAATCATAAATCTTAAAGATAAGATGATTCCCAAAGGCATGATATCTCTTGAATGGATGTTTCATCCAAATAAGTAGTCACAAAACACTAGCAAACCCAAATCCATTGACAATGACTATATTAAAATAAACCTTGGCAACAAGGAACAACCCAAGTTTATAAAAATAGCCTTAGCATGTTCATATGAAGAGAAGAACAAAAAAAAAACCATCATAAGGAATTACGTATGTTCATACCATGGTATTATAATGATTTAAATATTTTTATCCTAGAGATATCACTTGTACCATCCAAGCGATGAAAGATCACAAACAGTTTAGGAAAAGAAAAAGACCAAGTATACCTAGACTTAGAACCTCTAATCTACAAAGAAGTGAAGAAATTATTGGTTGCTAGGATAATATTTCCCATTAGACACTCAACTTGGGTGGCGAACCTAGTCCCTTTTCTAAAGAAGAGTGGAGAAAAAATACTATGTGTAGACTTTAGGAACCTTAATAGAGCCTCAAAGAAGGAAAATTATCCCCTCCCTCTCTAGATGAATTCATACACATAGTGGATTTGAGATGATGCCATTCCTTGATGGTTTTTCAGGATACAACCTGGTGTTAGTAAACAAAGAAGATAGGATGAAAACTACCTTCACCACCAAGTGGGGAACGCTTTTATACAAGAGAATGCCATTCGGCCTCATCAATGTTGGGGAAACATTCTAAAGGGATATGGATCATAATTTTAAAGGTAGTAATGGTAAACGTATCATCATTTATATGGGTGATCTAACATTGTTTTATACAAATAGGTTGGACCACATTGGGCATTTACAAAAGGTTTTGAAAGATGCGAAGTTATGACATCTCCCTAAATCCAAAATAGACTATATTACGCCTATATAAGGTAAATTTCTTGGCCATGTTCTCACAAAATAAGGTATATCTATTGACCCCAATAGAGTTAATAGCATTTCAAAAATTGGCCCACTAAATAGTAGAAATGAATTAAAGTATCTTTTGGTAAAGATTAATTTTGTAAGGAAATTCATTTTTGGTTTTCTTGAAATTATTAGGACATTGAATGTCATGCTAAAAAGAATGCTAAATTTTAATGGACAAATGATGCTAAGAAGTATTTCCAAGATATTAAAGGAGTAATAGCCCAAACACCCGTTCTAATTATTCTGACTTTACCAAGGAATTTTACTTATATTTTTGTCCCTCGAGAACACCATTTTGATGCAAGAACATCATTATGTACCTAGTCAAAATTTTAGCTTTCATCAAATTTTGGTTTGCTTTGGGTATTAGTAGGTCTATTTAGTGTTTTAGAGTATTTTCTAACCTCCTTGTGTTCCTTCTTAGGTGTTTGTGGTTTTCCCTCCAAAATTTATCTTTTAAAAATTTGAATTTCTAAAGTAAAATGGGGAGGTATAATGCAAAGTGTGAAGAATATTCGTGATATAAAATGTCATTCAAGAACTTATGGAAGGAAAATAGGATGTCTTCACCCTTGTTTTAGGGTTTCATGAGTTATACTCAGCTCATACTCTAATTAAGTTAGCATAACTTGTGTAACTACCTTTGGTCATGATCATATAAGGGAGGAATTCAAATTTTGAAGGAGTTGGTTAGGTTTTAGAAGGAAATTTAGCATTGGAAAGTACGTGAGTAAGATCTAAGAGGGCTTAAGATTTACGTAAGTATGTATGGAAGAGAATAAAATACATATTTCCATAAAAATGAATTGTGAAGTGATCCGTAAGCAGTAGGACCCCCTACTATTTTGAATGTTTACGAAAAGATCAATTAAACTTATCAGTTTCTAACCTTTATCAACTTGACATTGATTAAAAATCTAATCCGAAAACCTGATTCATATGTGTTTACAAACTGATTTAAAGCCCGAATTCGATTCTAAAAACTCCCTCATTCGGTTGTACATTCAAATCAATTTGATTTCCATTATACTCGATTTTACCAATTTTTCATAAAATTATCATTCTTGATTAGAATTGCATTCAAATTAAAATCTAATTTAATATCTACAAATAATTTGAAAATTGAATGCAAAAAAACATGACACAATTTTTTTTACGGGGTTTTGAAATTTCACATATCCCATTAAAGTTAGTTTTGCAAGTACATTCAAATAAACTTACAAATCAAATAATGAACCTCAAAACCTGCAATAGAAGACCATGAGAACTGAGAAGCTTTGATAAAATTCAGCACTTTCTCTCCGTATTTATTCCCATCTTCACAAGGTGATCTTCCCTCTGTTCTCCATCAAAAATGACACAAAAGGCTTCAAAACGATGACATAAGAACTCCAAATTTTGAAAATGAGTACACCAAAAGGAGCGTCTCTAAATTATGAACACTTATCCTATTCACTTAGAGACTTGAAATTGCCCCTAAGTTACTCAAAATATTTGTTTTATAAAATTTATTTGTTATGCACAATACCACAGTCATCTGCCTTAACCATTTCATATAACAAGTGCCCCTTTTATAATTTGTTAAGCTGTTTGTTGTGTGGTGGTGAGTATATTTTTTTTAGGAGGTTAGGCTAGGTCAAGCCCCCTCTAACCTCCACCGATGACTTATTATCCACATTGGAGATTAAATCCCACATCGATAGGGTAACCATCGAGTGTTATGTTTATATTTGGGTGGGTAATCCAAGGTGGCTTAGTGTCATATTTTATTTGTGCCATGTTGTATGGCCGATGGATACTTGGATAAGTTTGGCGTATGCGTTCAATTTCTAAGATAAGTATGGAGTTGGTGAGAGGTGAGTTGTGTTGTTTGGGTCCGATAGGTGCAATAGGTCGAGCATTTGATTTGGTGAGGTGGCAAGTTGATTGAGCTATTGGTGACTTGGTGAGTTGAGTGACACTATATGATAACTTGGCCTTGGTAAAATGCTTAGCAAAATAGATAGTATAATTTGAAATACATATTTGATCCCACATGCACAATGTGGTGAAAATTATAAACATTTAAATACAAAAGTTTGAATATAGTGAAGAAACGGAGGCAAAGGCACCCCTAAAAAAGAGTGTGTCAACCTTGGATGAGGACCCCCAACTAGAAAATAGAAGGGCCCACCCATTCGATAATGAGTGTCAAATAATGGAGGCACAATTTTTTTATTCAATACCACATTACCACTTGTCGGTATTTATTTGGTCCACAAGGTGAGTGTGCACGTGCTCAAGTCATCTCGAACTGCGTGTACTCACATATTTTTGCCAAATTACCAAAAAATTTAGTATGTAATAACTTCTACATATGACCTCCATTTTCAGCGTTCAATATACTATCGGAAAGCTCTCAACTTGCTCTTATGTATTGTAATGATTTTGAGAGATCTAGGGAAGCTATGTCCATTGAATTGATCTCTGGATCACACCTCCCCACTGAGAAGGATTTTATTCCACAAAAGATCTTTTCACCCACAAATGTTGGCAATCATATTCCTGTGTATCAAAAACACATACAAGATACATAAAAATAGCATTATGGGCAATATTACTACAAATTGTTGACAAATTTATCACAAAAATTGATCATTTTTCAAAAATAGAAAATTGTTCGCCAAAAGAGGCAATTATCCAACTAATACTCTGTGACATGTCCATCACTGTGAACACAATTCCACCAAAATAAATCAACATAAAAATAAATCTACATGCCAATAATAGGCTACTTTGTCTATTAACCATGTGAAACTATTAATAATTGCAAATATCACAAACATGATCCAATATGTTTAGATTACACACATGCAAAAATAGGTGAGAGTCAAAATGAATCATGTGAAAGCTGTCGGTGAATCCCAACATTCAACACCAACATTTTGTAAATAGGATAGAAGAAAACTATCTACACAATGTTGCATACCAAAATGGTGAAATTATCATCCACTGTAAAAGATCACCAGGTATAATTTACAAACTAGTTTGTTAGTGTAATCAATGTACACCCTAATTGTAACCACATAGGATAGTTACAAATAAATGCCCAAAATAAGGGACTTAATACATGTGCAAATACCTTGTGTGGACATAATAAGTTTGTATATTAATTACAATACAAATGGTGCCCAAATGGGTCTTATAAGTATCTATAATTTTACACGATAATAAAAACAACAGATACAATGAAATGCAAGTTTCAAAAATAGACATTTTAAACATGCCCACTGAACTGCGTACTCTGCTATCAAAATCAAAATGGAATTTTTCAACCTTAAATGTGAGAAGTAGAATCTGAGTATGTTAAACCTATCTCTCAGCTCTTCCCTATAGGTGACACCATTATCCAGATTCAAAGCCAATATGAATATGGGAAAATTTCCTTTCAACATTCAATGGAATCCCAAAAATATGCTTTGAAAAATATGCATGCTAATCAACAATATCAGCTATGCAAACATGAAACTAAGGAATTTCTTACCAACCAACTTTATCAGATTATCCTTTTTGGGTGGTACAATTTCCTCAGTGGATACCTGGGTATCTGTTTAGGTTATTTTAAAAATGTTGGTTTCAAAATGCTTTCTTTTTAACAACTCTCCACTATTTTTTTAGACGAAGCTTCCAACACATGTTAACCTCATGACCTTTCTTGTTACAATGGGTACAATATCGTTTGTCCACTTTTTTAGGAAACTTACCCAAATTTCCATTTTTACAACCTTGTGTAGAAAATGGTCTTTCAAAATTCTACCCAATAATGATTTCCTTTTCCAACACTTAGCTACATAGTGGTTAGACAATCCACAAAAACTACATAGATAAATGTACCAAATTTTTGTGTATCTAATCCATAATTAAAAAGAAAATGGGAATATTTACATTGTTTATAATCAATGCTTTTAGAAATTTTCCCATTACCATTTTACCTTTCATGGGTTGTGGTGGAGGTTTCTCCCTTGCAGTCTCAACTATCTTGGAGCATTCACCTTTTCATTCTGACCACCAAAATTGAATCCCAAACCTGCATGGTGAGGCCTATCCTCTACCTGAATGGGGTTAGAAATTCCTTGGCCTTATTTTCCAAGGTTTTTTCCATTAAATCCCATTTTAAAAAGTAACTTTGAACCTATTCCCTTAGTATGTTGTTCAAACTTACAAAAATCATTTTCAACTGATTTGAAATGGGAAGATTCAACAACTGATGGTATACTTATAGTGCTTGAATCAACTTGTGCACTTGTGGGAGAGGAAGGTCTTGATTGCAAAATGGACTTGTTTTTCCCCTTCATATCACCACCCAGTTTGTAACTTTGCCAAGACCTCCTCCATGGATTTCAATTTTGCTTTCAATTTCTCACATTCCTCTTTCAAGGAATAATACATTGACCTCAAGAGAAAATTTTATTACTAGATCTATCGATTGAATGCCTCAAGCCCATCAATATTTTCCTATTTTTAAAACTTTCCAAAAATGCACATGTACCTGTCTAATCACAACTGAACTATCTGTAAAATCTGAAGTAACAAATTGTCAAATCAACTTGATCTGATACCAAACTTGATCTATAAACAAGTAGGAACCCCCTATTATTTTGAATGTTTACGAAAAGATAAATTAAAATTATTATTTTGTAACCTTAATCAACTTGAAATTGATTAAAAAATATGATCCAAAAACTAATTCAAATGTGTTTACAAACTGATTTAAAGTTGAATTTGATTACTAAAACTCACTCATTCCATTATATATTCAAATCAATCTATTTTTCATTATACTCAATTTTCCATAAAATTTTTGTTACTAATTATAATTACATTCAAATTAAAATCTAATTTAATATCTGTAAATAACATGAAATCTAAATGCAAAAAAAAACACGACACAAAATTTTTACGGGGTTGAAATTTCCTACATCCTCGGGTTCATACAAACCAATCCATTAAAGTTAGTTTTGTAAGTAAATTCCAATAAACTTATAAATCAACTAATGAACCTCAAAACCTATAATAGAAGACCATGAGAACCCGCAAGCTCTGAAAAAATTCAGCACTTGTTCTCTGTGTTTGTTCCCGTCTTCGCAAGGCAATCTTCTCTCCGTTCTCCATTAAAAATGAAACAAAAGGCTTAAAAATGATGACATAAGAAATATAATTTGGGATAATGAGTACACCAAAAGGATCATACTTTAATTATAAACACTTCTCCTATTCACTTGAGACCTAAAATTTCCCGTAAGTTACTCAAAATCTTTGTTTTGTAAAACTACCTTGTTATACACAATACCACAATCATCTACCTTAACCATTTCATATAATAAGTTCCCCTTTTATAACTCATTAAGCTCTTGCGGTGTGGAAGTGAGAATATTTTTTGTTACCCAAGAGGTTAGGGGGTCAAGCTCCTCTAACCTCCATCAACGTCTTATTATCCATATTGGGGATTAAATCCCACATTGATAGGGTAATGACTAGGTGGTGTATTTATATTTGGGAAACCAATAATCCAAGGTGGCTTAGGGTACATTTTTTTGTGCCATGTTGTATGGCTAGTGGATACTTGGCTAATTTCAGAGGATGGGTTAGCTTTCCGAGCTAAGTAAGGATTCGGTGGGCGGTGAGTTGGGTTGGGTTGGCAGTACGAGCAAGCGGTGCGGTAGGTTGGGCAGATGAGTTGGTAAGGTGGCGAGCCAAAGAGCTATTAATGACTTGGTGAGTTGAGCTAGAACTACATGGTAACTTGGCCTTGGTAAAATTATTAGCAATATACATAGTATAGTTTGTAATACATATTTGATCCCACATGCACAATGTGATGAAAATCATAAACATTTAAATACAAAAGTATGAATATAGTGATATTAAGAAATGGAGGCAAAGGTACCCTTTAGAAAAAAGAGTGTGTCAACCCCGGTGCCGAGGGTCCCCAACAACCAAATATCTGGGTCCACCCGTATAATAACGCAGTGTTGAAGATCGAAGGTGTAAAACAACTTTTCTTTAATACCACATTGCCACTTGTTGTTTAATTGGTCCAAATGGCAAGTGTGCATTAGTCCAAGTCATCTTAAACTGCGTGCGATTCCTATTTTTCTAGATTGATAACATTTTTAGTATGCAATAACTTTTGCATATAAACTCCATTTTCAATATACCTCCGTAAAGCTCTCAAATTTCTCTTTTGTAGTGTAATGATTTTGAGAGATCTAGGGAAAATCTCTCCACTGAATTGATCTCTGGATCATGAAGTGCTTGTGTTTTTATTGTTCTATGAGAAAGAATTGTGTTCATGTATCTTTAAATATTTGATAAATTTTAGAACATGTAGAATGATGTATGGTTTGAATGATTAATAGTAAGTTTCATGATTATGACTATGAAGGGTTGAAGAGTAATAGAGAGGTTGTGCTTGCATAGAAACATTGAAAAAATAATGGTTTAAGGTAAGAATTTGTATCATTTTTGTTTTTGAATGAATAAAGAGATGTTAATATTATTTAAACTAAGAAGAATAATATTTCATAGGGATGAAATGTGAGGGAATGTTAAGAAATCACTCTTGTGAGCATTTGAGTAACCAAGGATCTTAAACCATGTTACAGAGTCTATTTAAAGACTAAGAGATCAAAAATTTGTATTTAGAACATAGTCATAAGGATTTTCAGGCAAGAAAGAGATTTGGAAAGGTTGGGCGGGGCTTTGTAAATATTTTCTAGGTCTTGGATAATCTGAAGAACCCAAACTAATAAATTAAACCAAAACTCTCTACTCGTTGGTCTGTGCATAACCCAGTCTAGGGTTTAGGAGGAAAAACAGGTATAAGTTAATATTTTCCCATTGGAAAATTATTAAACATGGTAGAAGGGATGAAATAGAAATTAAAAATGTGTATATGAAGTTTAAAAGTGAATGGAGGAGTTTAAAATGATCTAAAGGCAAGAATATAGACCTAAGCTTGTCCATATACCCTATTTTGAGAGCAAGTTTGACTAAAAGAAAATAAATTATGCCACTCTACCATATAAAACTAATACTGTAGGTGGATTCAAGTATGAGAAAGGTGTGCATAAATTTTCAAGTTGGTTGAGAAAGATAGGATAGGTCAAAAGGCTAAAACACAGTCCTAATTGGGTAAGTACTTAGTCTTGAGGATTTGGTAAGTCAATGAATGGCAATCTTAAGTTCCTTTCTATAAATCCTATTACAATTCTTATTTCAGATGAATAAGGTACTATGAAGGAGTAAATTTGATTGTATAGGAAGGGTTTCAAGGTGTTTAAGAAGGAAAACTAGAAGAATTGTCCCATACCATGTTCCATAATAGATTTAAGCAAGTTTCAAGTATAACTACCATATAGGTCTAAGCTCTTGGTAGAAGCATTGAATGCAAGGTGAAAAAATGTGTATGTGGAATTAAAGGAAGGTAATGATGTATATAAATTAAAATTCACAATTTTATACCCAAAATGAAGGAAACATAGTCTTAAACTAGCTTGAACAATGGCAATATAAGATAAGAAAGAGGAAATGTTGAACTTAGGAATAAGGACAAAGTTGGAATCATGATGAGATGTTGTATAGAGGTGTTGAAAGTGGTTTGAGGGGACTATTATGGTCTGTGACAAAATTAAAGACTTTATACCTTGTTAGCAAAGCCAAGAAGACCTAGAAAAGACTTAAGTGACCTAATTGAAAATGAGAGGAGTGAAATTGAAGGGTCTAGACAAAGAATTAAAACCTAAAATTTGGCAAGCAAAACAAACTCAATAATGGGTACTATAAATAGTGTTTAGTTTCCATAGAGGTGGTGTGAATTTAAGATAATTTTCCTAAATATAGGGCTACTAGAGCAAGAGACCTAATTAAGAGCAAAACTTGTAATTTGAGGGAGTTATACTAAATTACAGATTCAAACTTTGTCATAAGATGTAAGGGCAAAATGGGTGTCCAAAAATGTGTTTAGTTTGGTTTGAAACCTTGTGAGTCATTCTAAGCTATAAGGTTTGCATGTTTTTAGGGCTACAAGAGCTCTTAAGGAGGCTTAAGAAGGTGAAAGAGTTGAGATAAGATTTTGAGTCTTGGTGAATGTTCTAAGCATGTTTGTGGGATGATTCTAAGTAGGTTTAAGAATATTATAGCCTTTGTGATAGGTTAGAAGTGAAATTTGATACTTTGATGGTTTTGAAATGCTTAAGTAATTGAGCATATCGACATTTTTGACAAAGTTTCTCTCATAAATAACATAGTTTTTGTATTGTGAAGGGTCCAATCATTACCTTTGTCATCACATTGCAACTGTACTCACTAAAAAATTGGGGACATGGAACATTCTATTACATTCTTGAGTGCCAACTTAAAAAATGCATAAATCAATTATTCTATGACGGATAAACAAGTTTTTGCATTAGTCAAGGTAGTAAAGAACTTTATACATTACATACTCTAAAATAACGTGCATGTAATTGTCATAGAACCAACAATTAAGTTGATCTTTGGGACAAAATGAGTTAGAGAAAGAAGAGGAAAATGGATGACAAAGCTACAAGAGTTTGATTTGAAATTTAAACCTGCCAAGATGGTCAAAGGTTAAGGCTTGACATAACCCATTATAGATATAGATCCAAGAGTAGACATAATGCAAGTAGATGAAAGGAACATGTAAAAATATGATTGATATAGCCACATTATCCATTATCTATTGTATGGTACATGCCCATGTGAATTAATTTGAGAAAAAGAAGGGAGTTGATACTGAAAGAATCTCATTTCATGATCGAAAAGGAATCTTATATAGAAAAATTATGAAGGTATCTATTTAAGATGTGTTTCAAAAGAAGAAGTTACGGTCATTATGCATAGTTTTCATGAAAACTCGAGAAATGGTCATCCATCGAGAGAGAAACCGCCCATAAGATTCTGAAAGTTGGTTATCATTGGCCAACCATATTCAAATATGCTCATGGTTATGTAAGAAGATTCCAAAGTAATGTCAAACCTTTTCCAATAGGGAAATACATGCAATCATGCCTTTGTAACTAGTAATTGAGACTAAGAATTATGCACAATGGGGTTTGGACTTCATTAGAATTATCAACCCAAAATCACTAGTGGGCCATAAGTTCATGCTAACTACTACTGATAATTGCATAAGGTGGATTGAAGCCATAACTACCAAGAATTATAGAATAGTTGATGTTTTTACGAATTTTTGAGGAAAAGATTCTAACTATGTTTGGCTATCCCTTTTCTCTCATATGTGACAACGAGCCAACCTTTACTTCTACATAGTTCATTTAATGGGCATATGATTATCAAGTTTTCATCCAATTATTATATCGAAGGCAACAAAGTAGCATATTCAACAAATAAGAACCTCATCAACGTTATCAAGAAGTCGAATACAAAAGGCCAAGAGAATGACATTCTCTATTAAAATATGCTTTATGGGTGGACATAACCAACTACAAACAAGATCTAAAGGCATATCCTTTCTTGTTGGTATATGGTCAACAACCAATATTGCCAATCACCATTATATTACTAACATATGAATTCATGTAATAATATATGGAGGGAGAAGACAAGGTTAATGCTAGGATCCTAAACACCCTCTAAATAGAATATGTGAGGGATAAAGCATTAAAAAACTTTAGAAAACATCAACACATGGTCAAAATATGATTTAACAAAAGAGATAAAGTTAAAACATTTAGAATATTAGACTTCATGCTACTATGAGATAAAGCCCATGAGAAGAAAGGGCAACATGGAAAGTTCACACCATTATGCATTATACCTTACCAAATAGTGGAGATACTTGTACAAAACACCTTCAGTTTTAAGGATCTACTAGAAAAGGAAATGATGATACCAATCAATGGAAAGTTCATGAAGAATTACTTCTCTACAACTCCATCTCAAGTCCTAATAGAATAACCAAACAAGGGAGTAGATTAGTTTCCCTTTCCCGTATTTTCCTTTTTTATAGATTAGTTTCCCTTTCCTACATTTTCTTGTTTTAGTAGATTAGTTTCCCTTTCCTAAATTTTCATGTTTTTAAAGATTAGTTTCCCCTTCCTACATTTTCCTATTTTTGTAGGTTTGTTTCCCTATTTTCTTGGTGTTTCTTCATGTTTGCTTTGTTGTTCTATGTCAGGCTAGCCTTGTATACAAGATTAAAAAATAGAAATTGGATATGTATACATAAGAAGGTATTACTATATTAAGGATTTGAAGTAAGCGGCAGAAAATATTTTGAAAATTTTGAAAGTAAAACTCAATATTCTTGATTCAAGCCACCTTTTAAGGATTGAAATTACCAAAGTACAAGGTGAATCTTAGAAAATTTTCAGTCATTCAATAGAAAATAAGTTGTACTAAAATTTATAATATAAATTTTTCTACTTGATCATGATTGCTACCAAAGAGGAATGCCCCAAAGAGTCTATTTGACAAAATCCTCAAAACCTGCTAACTTGATTCCTAAACCTATAAGAAAATTTCAAAAGATATTGAAAAGGATGAAACCCAAAGACTTTCTCTAACATGTGACTCTAGTAAACTGTGAGATTATTCTACAAGGATCAATACAGAACCCCATACACATCAAATAGGTTGTACTCCAACGGTGATGTGAACGCTTCAAGTAATCAACAATAAATCAAACAACAAGGAAAATCATGCATATAATAAATAGGTCTACTCATTCTCATAGATAGAAATAAGAGGGTACATATGGGAGTGTTGTGTAACTCCCATTCCTGGAAAATCATTCCCTCCATGAGGGAAAGAGGAGTTACTGATTCCAAAATGGAATATAACTCTTATGACACCACTGACGCATATGACAATGAAAAATTCTATGGTGGAATATACCATGTGTCATATAACTCTTAATACCTATGATCTTGCATAAGCAAGATAAATCACCATTTGAGGTGGAAAAGAAATTGAGTGATGACGAGGCAAGTCACACACATCAACACCCCCTTCATTGAAGTTAAGGTAGAGGTCATGATAAGTTAGAAAAAAAGAGGTATCCCTTAGACAACTAAGAAATATGTGTCAATGGGGCCCGAAAACTAAAGGCCCGATAAGGTACCCATGTATAAACAAAATCTTTCTGGAAAAGAAGAGGAGAAAAGGACTATAAAGCTGAAGAAGATGGGTAGCTGCAAAAGAAATCACCCCAATAAGAGACTGTAAGTGAAGAAAATTCACTTCAAAGTGAAGGGCTTAGTGAAAATGTCTACAACCCAATCAAGTCCGATAATGCTAGAAGTTGATGATGTCTTCTTGTATCATCTCTCGAATGAAATGCTTGTGGATCTCAATGTGCTTCATCCATTGATGTTGAAATAGATTTTAGAAAATCGAGATGGTGCTTATATTGTCATAGTAGATGATAGTAGGTCACTAAAAGTGAATACCAAACTCTGTCAAGATTCCCTAAAACCAAAAAAATTCTCGTGACAATGTTAACTATACTCTATCTCTATAGACAAAATCACAATTGTATTCTACTTCTTGTTAGACCAAATGATAGGATCCAAACCAAGAGAGAAATTGTAGCCTAAAGTAGATTTTTGATGATCTAGATCACCACCTAATCAGAGTCTATAAATCCAACCAAGTCAATCTCTGTCCCTCCTAAATAGTGAATGCCATCAATGTGAGTTCCATGAACATAGTGAAGGATCCACTTCGCTACTTTCCAATGTAACTCATGAGGATCTTACATAAATATGGACATGATCCCAACAACATATGAAAGATCCAGATGAGTGTGAGTTAGGTAAATAAATCTCCCCACCAACTATCAATAAAGGGTACCATCAACCATAGGAGTAGAGCAATCGAAACCAAATTAACCCCAAAAAGGAAAGGAGTAGGAGAAGGCTTACAATCGAACATGTGAAATCGAGCTAGCAAATCAAGGGAGTAATTAGGTTACAAAATTACAATTCCTGAGTTAGATTGTGAAATATGAATCCCAAGAAAGTAATGAAGCAAGCCCAAGTCAGACATGGAGAACTTGTTAGCCAAGGCAATATTCACATAATCGATGATAGAGGAAGAGCTTCCCGTGATCAACAAGTCATCAACATACAAAATGAGGATGAGCATGGAGTCATCCTATTGTAGAATGTAAACATTTAGATCAAAGTGACATCACATGAACCCCGATGCAAGTAAAGAGGATTCCATCTTGGCATATTAATCCCGAGGGTATTTTTTAAGGCTATAGAGAGACTTATTTAACTTACAAATGAGGGAAGGATCATGGAGATAACTTGAAGGTTATTCCATGTATATATTTTCCTTTGGATCCCCATGAAGAAAATAACTCTTAAC
The DNA here is from genome assembly GCA_018340775.1 of Taxus wallichiana var. yunnanensis. Lineage (NCBI taxonomy): Eukaryota > Viridiplantae > Streptophyta > Pinopsida > Cupressales > Taxaceae > Taxus > Taxus wallichiana. Next base: position 29,811,814 of record CM031242.1, read on the forward strand.
GTCCATCTGGTGGACTTACCATCTATTTACAACAATGGTGGAGAGGGTCGGTGAAATGGAAGTCATCTTCGCAATCAAATAAAAGGTTTCTAAATAATTAACTCCAGCCTACTTGGGTGAAACCCTTAGCTATAAGTTCGCTTTGTACTTCTCAATTTCTCCATTGAAACCATAAATTATTTGTTACACCCACTTACATGGAATGATTTTTCTTCCTTTCTAAAGAGGGTGAGATCCCAAGTATCGTTCTTTATGAGTGAGGAATACTCTTCCGTGGTAGAATCCCACTCAGAATCCCAAAATCCTCCCGAAATACTAAGGGTTATAAGTGAAGGAAAAAAAAAAGAGCGGGGTCTAGTTAAATCCAAATGAGTCCATCTGGTGTAGGGGCATCATTAACAAGGTTATTGTAGGCATGATGTAGTCCAATTTTTGGTTTCTAGGTCCTTTAGGTTGTCTTGAGAGACACTTAGTTGGTCATTTGGGTCTAAAAGGTCAAGAATTTAAATAAGGATGTTTCCATCCATTTTGGCATAGTTTAAAAATTTAAATTTTTGTAAATCCATTCTTGGATTCCTTAACATGTGTAGGTGTCTTAAGGGTCTGATTAGGTTCTCTAGAAGTTTTTAGCAGTTCATAATTATCTTGAGGGTTTCATCATGGCCTAAAGAAAGAATATTGTAACTCCCTTCATTTTGTAACTTCCTTCTTATCATGTAACTTTCTCATAAGATGTCATCATGAGATTGAAAGGGCAGTTACACTCAATAATTTGAGCAAGGAGATGTAAAACCCACTCCATAAACTATTGTGAAGCTATTGATCAATCAAGGATTTGAGTTCGAGCTCCAAAAAGTGTAGTTGAAAGGTTTTGTTATCTTGTGTATGCATACCATTGTAGAAACCGAGTTTGTGAATGGTTATAAGAATAAAAATGAAGATAGTGTGTAAGTGGGAAAGATATTGGTAAGAAGCATTTTCCAAGATGTGTTCATTGATTGTCAAAATAACTATGTTAAATATGTGAATAGCTCAAGTAGAGAAATATGAGAAACTCACTGTCACTATTCTAACTCGTGATAAAATTAATAACTTGAGAAGATACCTGGCTTGTTCATGGGGATAAGGAATTTACAAAGGCCCCGACTTGATAATACATACTAGAACATTCATTAGATTTATCAGTGAAGGTTTGCACAAATTCTTTCTTGAGAACTCATAACAATTAGTGTCCTCTATGTTCCCATGATAGAGAAACGTATTCCTTGAACACAATCATGTGTTTCAAATAGATACAAAGGCTACTGGTAATATCTTGAGCTTATAAACATCCCTATAGAACTCTTTGAAGTTATTTAAGTCTTTGAAGGTGAATACAAGAGTTTTGGTGAAGAAAATTACACTCACAAGCCCGTAGGCGTAAGACAATTTCACTAATTGAGTGACTTAGAATCCTTTTCAAAGGACTAAAAATTCTATTAATCATCCACATATATCCTCAAAAATGATTCAAGAAAGTATTTGGACTGACATTCTCCCTAAGAGTAGAAAATCTTGACATTCATAAATAAAACACTATAACAAACATGGGATGCTTGATTTGAGACCTAGAGTTGAAATTTTGAAGCTTATCTAACAAAGGAAGCTAGGTTGGAAAATTCTACATAGGTTGTTAACCCAAATGGGTATTCAAATTAATATTTTGATGATGGAAAAAGTATTTCAATTAAAATTTGTGCTAAGATTTGTGTTGGCCTAGGACTGGTAAGGAAGAGTAAGACTAGGACAGGTGAGAGTGAAGAAAATAGTACTTGCTTAGGGAATTGGATCAATTTTTTTTTCCACCACCTCAAAATCTCAAAAGGGTATTCAAATGTATTAAAATATTCACCATATTCCTAGTGTATTATTCCAACTCATGTCATTCCATCAACCTAGTTCTTAAGAAACTAGTTGACAATTTTTGCGAACAATAGCATGGTCAGAGACTCTTGAATATGTTGAGAAGGTACCATTAGTCCATTTTATGATTTGAATCCCAAATTAAAAGTTAAGGAGGTATCTTGAGTTTTGGAAGTTAGGTATGTTACCAGCTAATAGTGAGTGGTTAAACCCGGGAACTATCTAACTTGTTGGAGAGTGTTAAGGTTGTAGATGCTCGCATCATACTTGGTATCATATTTGAGAACGAAAAGAAAGTGACATGAAGAGAAAGAAAGAAGTAGTGAAGAGAATTTTTTTGAGATAAAAGTGAAGAATTTGAAAAATTCCACCAACAAGAGTGGGTAGAGGAGGAAATAGAGAGAAAGCTAGGTGTGTCGAGTTAGTTGCAGCGTTAAGAAACATTCAAGACATGTATGGAACACTAGAAGTCTCTCAAAGAAAAGAAAAACACTAGATTATGATAGTGATGATGAGAGAGAAAGAGAAGTGGCAGAAATAGAAGGAGAACAAGAAGAAGAAAGACCAGAAGTAAAGATATTGAAGGTAGTCATGGGAGAAAACAATAAGCCAAGGATGAAGGTACCAGAGTATGGAGGGAGTTTGCATCTAGAAGAGTTGATAGAATGGATAGCAAAGATGGATAAATACTTTGAATTTGAGAACATTACAAAGGATAAGAAGGTGAAATTTTTAGTCACAAAGCTTATAGGACATGCTGTAGTATGGTGGGACTTTGTGCAAGAAGAAAGAACAAGCAAAGGCAAAAAAAAAAAAAAAAGATCAAGAAGTGGGACAATATGGTGCCAATATTGAAAGGTAAGTTCATTCCTACAGACTACCAAACTAGTTTATTCAAAAATTTACAAAATTTGAGACAGAAAGAACTAAGTGTATTTTATTTCATTTGAGATCAATAGAGGAAGCATATCAAGAAGCTTTAAAGGTAGAAGGTAAATTATCAAGGAAATAAAATCAATATTTTAGAGGTAGAGGAAGAGGAGTAAGAGGAAGAAGTCAACAATGTGAAGAGGACAACAACATCAACAAACAAATGAAGAAGTAAATACTTCACAAACACAAAGTTCTTCAAGAGGTGGATACTCATATAGAGGCAAAGGTGGATATGGAAGAGGTAGAGGTGAATTCACTGCGAAGCTTCAAGTGCAACAAATTTGCTAGACATAGATCATTTGAATGTCTTGAGCATCCTCAAACAAATAACATCGAGCTAATGAAGTAAGAAACCAAATAGCACATGAAGATGAAGAGGAGAGTGTAGCATCACCATCCTTGGTGGAGGAACCTGAAACTAGAAAAACATTGATGATGAAAAGAGCTTTGGTGAATGTAAACAAGAATGAAGAACCAATGCAGAGAAGAACATTTCTTAGGACCATATGCATAAAAGGAATGATAACCAGATCGTACCAAGCCAAGAACTCAGATGCTAATCAAACACCACGATCAATAAGATGAAAGAAATTCACCAAAATACATTTACCATAACCTTTGCAAACAAATGAGAAGTAATATCATATATTACTATGGAACTCTGTGAAATACAATGAGAATGGTCCTTACTTATATAGGCAAGGAATAAAAATATAAGAAACAATCAAGGTTGTAGATCAAGCCATAAATCAAGGAAAGAAATAGTCATCAAAGAATTATTCAAGACCATAGATTTATGAGAGAACTAGACATCAAGGATCTAGTCAATACCATAGATCAAGGAAAGAACTATACCTAACAACTAGATAATATCCCCCTAATATCTAAATAAATAAAAATAAAAATCCACACACATAAGTGGGTGAGGATAAATACAATAAAGGTAAATAAATTACCTAGGTGAACATGAACTAAGGTAAATAATTACTCTAGCACCCCCTCAATTGAAGCTAGGGGCCAAAATAGAAGTGGCATGTCCATAGTATGAGTCCCAATAACTAGGCCTGATGAGGAACTTATGTACAATATATCCATTAAGAAATCTCAAACGAAAAGGAGGAAAGAATACTACTAGAAGGAAAAAGAAAGAAGAAGAAGAAGGAAGATGTTCTCACAAACACCCCCCAAGAATAACTTCTGAAACCCCAAGCATACCAGACAACTCAAGGTAGCGAGGTGATGTAAAAGGTTTCGTAAAGATGTTCACAACCTGTTACTGAGTCAGAATGTACTCCAAGCAAAGAACTCCATCCTAAATGTGTTGACAAATGAAGTGGATGTGTATCTCAATATGCTTGGTACGCTAGTGCTCAACTAGGTTGCGAGAATACACACACACACACATATGAATTACACTTTGGTTTTCACACCAAAGAACAATCAGTGAATCATGTGGGAATCCAAACTCACAATAATAATCACAAAGCTAAAGAATGTTAACTCGCTGTAATTGTTACCCTATACTCGCCTCTCGAAGATGAAAGTGTAATAGCCTATATATTTTTGCATGCCCAAGCAACTGGAGAAGAACCAAGACAAAAAAGATAGCCATAAGTGGAATGAATGTCATCAATAGAACTGCCCAATCTAAATCTATATAATCAACCAACTACGTAGAACCCCTAGTGTAGTGTATGCCAAAGTGGGAAGTTCCCTGTAAATAACACAAAATCCTTTTAGTAGACTTCTCGTGACTACTATGAGGAGAATGTGTAAAACGAGATATGGGTCAAGTACATGAGACTCCCAAATAACTACCTATACATTGTAGGATCACAAAGTGGAGTGGTACATGTGGAAGTAAGAGTAACCCCAGATTGAAAAGGAGATGGACTTGACTTGCAATTAGCCATATCAAAGTGTTGAAGAAGATCATGGGTGCACTTTTACCGACTCAAATGAATCCCTGAATCTATCTGAGAAATCTACAAACCAAGGAAATAATGCAATAACCCAATATTTGTCATGTCAAACTATGTAGAAAGAGCCCTTTGAATAGTCTAAATGTGGGAAGAAGAGCTGCTAGTAAGTAACAAATCATCAAAATACAAGAAAAGTATCACAATATCCTTGCCAACATGCTGGAGATACACTATATGATCAAAGTGGCAAAAAAAAAACCATTAGATAGAAGAAAAGAATCCATCTTCTCATACCAAGCCCGAGGGGCTTGTTTGAGACAACAGAGAAACCTTTAAAGCCTACGAACAAGAAAAAAATCCTGAACAAATCCAATTGGTTGCTTCATGTATATTTACTCTTGTAAATATCCATGTAAAAAGGCACTCTTCACGTCCATCTGGTATATGGGCCACCCATGTGATACAACAATAGTAAGTACAAGGCATACAAAATCTATCTTAGAAATGGGTGCAAAAGTCTCAGAGTAATCAATACCTTCAACTTGTAAAAAACCCTTTTTAACAAGACGGACCTTACAATTATCAATGGACCCATCAACTGCGTATTTGGTTTGGTATACCCACTTACACCTAACCATCTTTATTCTTTTAGAAAGAGAGACCAAATCCCAATTATGGTTCTTCATCAAAGAAGAATACTCACCGCCATCATATCATCCCACTCCCGTATCCCATGAGCCTTTAAAAAATACTATGGATCCTTAGAAACTTCCTAAGACAAAATTCCAGAACCTGTAGAATGTGCGTGATGATTCCTAGTGGGTGGAAGATCCTGTATGAAAGGTGCTGCCTTAGAAACTGTAGTATGAGCCCACTTAGGCATAGTGACAACATCGGTGGGAATAAGATCCTCAATGACATCTATAACCTCGTCATCAAAATACTCAAAAGAAATATTCTTAAAATGAGATGAAGAAGAAGAAGGCATGGAAGAAGATGAAGAATCACGAGGAGTGAAGCACTTATCAAACCGAACATGTGTTCGAAAAAAAACATCATGAATATCAAGATCTAAAATTCGATAAGCTCTCATGTCCTCACAACACTCTACAAAGATTAAGGGTTTGCTCTTATTATCCAAATATTTCCTTTTCTTCTTTGGCACAAAGGCCCAAGCATGGCTCCTAAAGACTCAAAAAAAAGAGACATCCGGCTTAGTGTTGGACCAAGCTTCATCTAGAGTCAAATACTCAAGTGCTCTATGTGGTGTGTAATTCTGAATGTAGTTAGCACAATTAACTACTTCTGCCCAATAGATAGGAGGTAAATCTCTAGAATGCATCATACATTTAGCCATTTCCTTCAAAGTTCTATTCTTCTGCTTTGCTAAGCCATTCTATTATGGAGTATGAGGAATAAAATGCTGGTAAATAATTCCTTGAGTTGCCAAAAAATTAGAAAACTCATTGTTGAAGTACTCCCCCCCATTATCAGTGTGAAGGTTCGTGATGCAACTCAAAGATTGTTTCTCGACCAAAGCATTGAATAATTTAAAGTGTGAAAAACATCACTTTTGTACTTGAAAAAATAAACCCAAGTACGCCTCGAGAAATTATCAATAAAGGTAAGTACATACTTAGCTCCATTGAAAGAGGGGGTTGGAAAAACCATCAAGTCACTATGCACAAGCTTAAGTGGTGAAGAAGCTCTCTTAGAAAAATTATTAGGAAATGGATCTTGGTGTTGTTTCCCTAATGCACAACTAGAGAAAACTCCTCAAGAAAAGAAACTCTAGGAAGACCATTTACCATACCATGAGTGCTCAACTCCTTCAAATATCTGTAATTAAGATGACCAAATATTTCATGCCAAAGCTTACTATCTGAATTTGCATGAGAAACCAATCATGTCCATATAGAAGAAGTGTCATCAAAAACCTCAAAGTGATATAGTCTATAACTATGATAAACAATACCCTGAGCAACAAGTGAATAAGGCTCCAACAAAGTTCTTACTTCTGCTCCATGTAGTGTAAAAGTCACTATTTTCCCTTGACTAGAATGACAAATTTGATATACAGAAAGATTTTTTTTAGTGATGTTAGGAACATATAGTGCATCTTGGATACTACCATCATCAAGTTGTATATCACCTTTTCCCTCAAAAAAGAAAGGAAGAATCTCCAACCTCAATTTTGGAAGTAGAACTCAAACCTAGAGAAATAAAAGACTCCTTGGAAGAAGTCATGTGATGAGAAGCACCAAAATCTATAACCCAACTATCTGCAAGTGGTGAATGAGATCTCCCAATAACATTAAGTGCTTTGACATGCTAATTAGAAGGAGGTGGAGTGGAGATAGAATTTTTTTGTTTCTTGACTACATCCTCTAAGGCTTGCATTCGCTTATAACACCTATGTTCTTCATGACCACTACCCCCATAAAAAGAGCATGAAAGACTAGAATTATTCTTGGATTTATAAGACTCCATGGGTTTAGAGTTGTTTTCTTTGGGTTTAGGAGAACTTTGAGATGAAGAAGGGGTGTATTTGGTTTTACTTTTTAGTTTTCCATTTCCCTTAGGATTAGATGTAACTAATTACTTTTGAAATGTGGAAGACTCAAAGTGAGACAATTTGGATTCTTTCCTAGTAAGTCTTTCACAAAATGTTTCTAAGTCAGACATTTTGAATGTGTCACCTAAGGAATCCATGTTAGAGAAAAAGGTTGAAGAAAATATTTGAAATGGTCCTCTCAACTAGGATAGAATCAAGTAAACACACTCTTCATCTTTCTTATCTCTTCCACTCCCCTTAAAATGTGTCAAAAAATGCTTGAACTTGGTAAGATAGTCTATAATTGTTGGAAAATCTTCAGGATTAAGAGAGGTGATCTCAATTTCAAGTTGCATGGCTCTCATATGACCCACTTTACCAAATAATTCCTTCATTTTCTCCCATATTTTGAAAGGAGAGTCACACTTTTCCAAATGAAACAAAATACTGTCACTTACATAAGTTCCTATTAACCACCCATACACTCATCAAATTTGCACCTGGTATTGAAATTTCTCATATTCTCTAGTGAACACCGGTTGTTCTGAAGAAGTTAAATCCCATAATCCTTTCCACTTAATTATTGTTTCCATTTTGAGGTTCCATGTGTGGTAATTATGTGTTGTTAATGGCTCAACATGATCTAATGCAAAAGTAGATGTCATCCTCAAAAAATCACCAAAAGAAATGTAAGAACCAAGTAATGCAACAAGACCCCCAAACAATGCAACAAGAGCCTCCCATATTTTGGTACTTTATAATGAGTGTGTGTTATAATATGGAACTTTATAATTATAGTGCGATTCTTAAAATAAATATTTCCAATGGAAAGGGCATAAAAACATGCACTTTTGCAAAAATGACACTCAAAAGCGAGTTACCAATCAAAAGATACAATCTTTTCAATATTATGCTCTACTATTTATTCTTAGGGGTTTTCCACCTTCTCGGATCCAATGGAAGCCTCTTTTTTCATAAAACACACAAGTAACAAACAAAATACAAACAAATCTCGAATATATGAATATATAAAAAAAGATTTCAAAACGAAACTTACGAGATGGATGTCAACAACAATCTCCTAGTTTGATACCATGTTATGATTTTTGTCACACCAAAAGCTTGAATTGGTGGTGGAGATGGATCTCATCGTGTTAACCAACTTCTACACCAACTCACCCCTACACGATGGAGCTAGATGTAACCACATGAGCCCCGAGCCCACCATGTATTCACCAAATTAGGTCTAACATAATTAGGGGACAATGACACCGAGGCTTCTTGGGAGGTCACCTATCCTAGTACTACTCTAGGTCGGCGCGCTTATTTTCCGGCTCGATACCATAAAAGGAATGATAACTAGATCGTATTTCAAGCCAAGAAATCAGATGGTAATCAAACACCGTAATTAATAATTTGAAAGAAATTTTCTAGAATAACTTTACCAAAACCTTTGCAAACAAGTGAACATTAATATCATATATTATTATGGAACTCCATGAAATACAATGAGAATGGGCCTTGATTATATATGTAAGGAATAACAATCTAAGAACCAGTCAAGGTCGTAGATCAAATCATAAATCAAGGAAAGAACTAGTAATCAAAGAACTAGTCAAGACCATAGATTTATGAGAGAACTAGACATCAAGGATCTAGTCAATACCATAGATCAAGGAAAGAACTAGTCAATACCATAGATTAAGGAAATAACTATACCGACAATTAGATAATATCCCCTAATATATAAATAAATAAAAATAAGTGGGTGAGGATAAATATATTAAAGGTAAATAAAGTACCTAGGTGAACATGAGCTAAGGTAAATACCTACTCTCACAATGCAAGACAAAAGCAAGTGTTGCAAAATCATTATTGATAATGGTAGTACTGATAATTTAGTCTCCACTGAAATAGTAGAAATGCTAAATTTAAAGAAGATAATGCATCCAAATCCTTACAAAGTCTTTTTGGTTCAAAAAGAGCATCATTTGTTAGTGCATTAGCAGTGTTTGGTTGATTTTTAAATAGGTAGATATCATGATCAGGTTTTATGTGATATAATGCCCATGGATGTATGTCATCTTCTATTGGGTATACCATGGTAATTTGACATAAAATCCATCCACAATGGATGGGAAAACTCATACACATTTGTGAAGGATGGAACTAGACACACGTTGAATCCATTGAAAAATGAGAAAACATGGCATGAGGAACAATCAAGTGTGATGTTCATGGGATTGAAGATAATCTTTCACTAGGGACAAAAAGGTAAGGTGATGGAGAAAGGATCTAACACAATCAAGAAGGTGTGGCAATGGGTAAGTGGAGAGCATGAATACCAAGAGAACTTACAAAAGAGAATGAGTATGAATGTTAATGAAGATGGATATATAGAATATGCTAAAGAAAATGACAAGGAAGATATTCTAGAGGCACTAGAGGAGTATACGGTTCAAACATTAGAAAGAACATGAAACAATCAGCATATAAGGGGAACAAATCAAACATGAAGCAAACATCAAAATAGTCCTAGAGAACATGATGTTATAATATAAGGGAAATGATAATCATGAGGAGGAGGTGATGACAGTAAATCATGAGAAGGAAACTCAAAATTTGAATTCTAATCCCTGTTTAAGTGTTGTTAGTGCAGCTATGATGGAGAAAGAAAGGATGGAGTAGTCACTTGAAATGAATATATCAAACAAACACCAAACTTTCTCTATTTTGTTGATGAACCTAGTCAAGAAGAGTCCAAAGAAGAAATTAGAGACTATGTTATAGCCAAGGAACATCAAGAATCCTTTCATGAGGGCAAGAATCGGGTGCTTAAACTCAGCCAATAGTTGGAAATGACAATGTACAAAGATCTTTGTGATAGTCAATAAACTTGTGATGGTGACTCATTCAAAGTTAAAAAAAAACCAAGAATGTGATACAACTACAAAGAATACCCGAGGTTCTCAGAAGATCATATATAAATACAAAGAAAGAAGGAAGGTGAACAAGAACCAACTTGCAAGAAAAAAACTACACGGAAGCTTCTTTTTTCCTCGGTAGTATGATGCAAGGGCATCATTACTGAGGTTATGAAGGCATGTTGAAGTCCAATTTTCAGTTTCTAGGTCCTTTAGGTTGTCTTAAGAGACACTTAGGTGGTCATTTGAGTCCAAGAGGTCAAGAATTCAAATAAGGAGGTTTCCCTCCATTTTGGCATAGTTTGAAAATTTGAATTTTTGTAAAGCCATTCTTGGATTCCTTAGCATGTGTAGGTGTTTTAAGGGTATAATTAGGTTCTGTAGTAGGAGTTTGTAGGAGTTCATAATTATCTTGAGGGATCAATCATGGTCTGAAGAAAGAATATTGTAACTCACTTCCTTTTGTAGCTTGCTCATAAGATGTGATCATGAGCATGAAAGGCGAGTTACACTCAAGAACTCAAGCAAGGAGATGTAAAACCCACTCTTGTAACTATTTTAAGATATTAGTCAATCAAGGATTTGAGTTTTGGAGCTGCAAAAAGTGTAGTTGAAAGGTTTTGTTATCTTGTGTATGCATATAGTTGTAAAACCAAAGTTTGCGAATAGTTATGAGAAGAACAAAGGAACAAAGTATGTTAGTGGGCAAGATATCAGTAAGAAGCATTTGGCAAGATGTGTTCATTGATTGACAAAGGAACTATGCCAAATATGTGAGTAGCTCAAGTAGAGAAATATGATTGTGATAAAATGATAACCTGAGAAGATACCAAGATTATTCATGTGGATAAGGAATTCACAAAGGTCCTAACTCAATAATACATCCTAGAAGACATCCATTAGACCTATAAGTGAAGGTTTGAACAAATTCTTGCTCGAGAAGTCATAACAGTTAGTTTCCTCTATGTTCCCATGATAAAGAAGGGTATTCTTTGAACACAATCACGTGTTACAAATAGAAAAAAATAATATTATTAAGCTCTTGAGCTTCTAAAATCCCTACTGAGACTCTTCAAGTGATTTGAGTCTTTCAAGGTGAATACAAGAGTTTTGGTGAAGATAATTGCACTCACGAGCCTATAGACAAAAGTCAATTTCACTAATTGAGTGACTTAGAATCCTTTTCAAAGACTAAAACTTCTAGTAAGTATCCACATATACCCTCTAATAGGATTAAAGTAAGGATTTGGACTGAAAAATCTCCCTTAGAGTAGAAAAACTTGATAGTCATAAGCAAGACAATGTAAAGAAACCCGAGAGGCCTTATTTGAGACATAGAGTTGAAAATTTGAAGCTTATCTAACAAAGGAAGCTAGGTTGGAAACTTGTACACATGTTGTTAACCAAAATGGGTATTTGAATTACTATTTTGATGATGGAAAAATTAATTGCAATCAAAAGTTGTGCCGAGATTTGTGTTGGCCTAGGATCGATAAGGAAGAGTAAGACTAGACAGTGACAATGAAGAAAATAGTACTTTCTTAGGGAATTGGATCAAAATTTTTGTCACCACATCAAAATATTAAAAGGGTATTCAAATACATTAACATATTCCTCGAGTCCTAGTGGATTATTCCAACTCATGCCATTCTATCAACCTAGTTCTTGAGAAGCTAATTGACAATTTTTGCAAAGAGGAGGCCAATTAGTCAAAACAAATGATTTGGACCAATTTTTTTGGATACAATAGTATGGTCAGAGAATCTTGAACATGTTGAGAAATTTTTATTAGTCCATTTTATCCTTTGAAGCCAAAATTACAAGTTAAGGAGGTATCTTGAGTTGTGGAAGTCAGGTAAGTTACAAGCTAATAGTGAGTGGTTAAACTTGGGAACTATCTAACTTATTGGAGAGTGTTGAAGGTTTTAGATACTCTACATCACTATCACTTATTTGAAGGATCCCCAATTCACTCTCCAAAACTCTGCAAAGTATGCCTAGCCTAGCGAGGACTAGGAGGTGAGTCAGGATCAAATTTGATAAATTCTTCATTTGATTTAGAAGGGACAAAGTCTTTATCATCACTACTATCATAATCAAAATAATCCAAAGCATGAGGGTTAGGAGAAGTAGGAGGATCAAGAATATTAGTAAGATGAGGAGCATGCTCAAAAACACCATCATCCAAAGAGTCATAATTAGAATCAAAGAGCAGAAGGACTCCAGAGGGTGGAGAAGTAGAAGTTAAAGACGACTTGTTAAACTTCACACTTCTCTCAATATAAAGTTGAATGAGTATTAGGGTTCAAAAATATATACCCCTTCATGCCAAAAGGATACCCTACAAAAAATAAAAGGTCTGGAATGTGGTTATAAGGCCTAGTGTTTCTTTTTGGGAATTTGGGCCATAACATTGGATTTGAAGAGGTGAAAGTGCTCGTCATCAGGTTTACATCCAAACTAGGATTCAAAGAATGTCATACCTATTATGGCCTTATGTGGAACACGTTTCTAAATGTAGCAAGCACATTTCATTGATTCAGCCCAATATTGTGGAGGAAGGGATTTTGAGTGAACCATACAAGTTATCATCTCCTTAAGAGTTCAGTGATTTCTTTCTGCAATTCCATTTTGTGAAGGGTTGTAAGCAACTATACAATGCAAATCAATCCCTTCAGAGGTACTAAATCTTCAAACCTATTGTTCACATACCATCATTGTGAGTTTGAAGAACCTTGATAGAACTTTTAGCTTGTTTATCAGCAAGAGCCTTAAAGTCTCGAAAGTGATCGAAAATACATCTAAGGGAAACATTAAAAGTCATCAATCAAGGTAAGTATATAAATATCTCTAGTAAACAAAGGAGATGGGAAGGGGCCAAAAATGTCATTATGAACAAGATCAAAAGACGAGAAACTCTCCAGATTTGTTGTTTGTCAAAACTTTCTTCAGGGTGCTTCCCGAGGGCACAATCCTCACAAAGACCCTTAGAAAATTTGACATGGGGTAACCCATTGACAATTTTTTTGGCTTAATTATTCAAGGTAAATATAGGTAAGATGGCCAAAATTCTCATGCCATATTTTTCTAACTTCCTCTCGCATGAGGGAGCAAGGTAGTATGCATCGTATTAGAAGTAAAGTGGAAGAAGGTGTATAATCGTAAATGGAGATTAACCTTTCCCTTACCACTGTGGATTCATAGTGAAGTTCAAGTATAATCACTAAGTTAGGACTAAATTACACTCTTAATCCATCACCAAGGTGAATTATTTGGTAAACCAATAGGAGATTGGTAGAGATATTGGGAACATTCAACACTTGGTTAAACATTCCACCATCCATCTCTACCAATCCACTATCAGAAACCGACATTGTAGTGTCATCACCCAATGTGATTTGGGACATGCCACATGGGTCAATGTTGGAGAACTTAACATGTGAAGTTTCCATGTGGTGGAAGCACTAAAATAGATAATCCACATCGATGAAGGAGTTTCTCTAGCTACAAGGGCCTTTCCTTTCTTCTTCTCATATTTAGACTCCTTTTCTTTGGAAGACTTAGCTTTTAGATCATTTTGTTTGATAGAATCAAGAAAAATTATCTAATTCTTCTCAATTAAATGATTTAAGTGATCAATTTGTTTTCTCATACACTTATGCTCTTCATGGCCGATCTTCGTGCAGTAATATGAACACTTACACTTTTCCTTCTTTTCTTTGGGCTCAGAAGTAGAAGCGTTCATGTTAGGTTTGTTGGTCTTGGTTTCCTTCTTCGTTTGTTCCTTTTCTCTTTCTTCTTTTCAATATTATTTCCTTACCATTACTTACTACAAGGGCATGTGACTTGGATTTGAGAGTCCCCATTTGGACGAGTTTTTCCTATTCTCGAATAAGATGGGATAGAAAAATGTCAAATGAGGGAATTTTCCAAGTACTTCCCAAAGTGGATTTTATGGTGTGGAAATATGAAATGAAGATGAAGTATTCATGACCTAACTTAGAAAGAATCAACAAGATCAAATGGGAATATTTCTTCTCCACTTTACATTCCTTTAGAAGCAATCTAGTGTGGAAAAACTTTAAGAAAAATTCTGTGGGTTTTCAAAGTCGTGAGGATTTAATTCTAGTAGTTTATTTTCCAACTCATACACTCTCATGTCATCTTGTTTTCCAAACATAGTACTCAACGTTTTTCCCGATTCATCAAGCCCTTTAGATTAATCAATGTAGAAGAGAAAGTTAGGAAAAATAGACATACATAGAAGACTTAAGGATTCGTCACATGGGTTCAACCACTTAGATTTTTCAAGATCATCATAAGGTTAAGTCTTAGCTCTCATGTTGATGAAAAATAAATCTTTTCCCCTTAGTTTCATTACCATTTTCAATCTCCATTTAAAAAAATTGAATGACATGAGAAAAGGAATTAAAAGAGCATACATCATGAAGAGAGAGAAAAAATGAATGCGAAGGAAATAAAAAAACAACCACCCTAGAAAAATATTATTACCCCCTGATTTCAGCACTTTAATGTTTAGTGTATTGATTACAATCAGGTGTGAATGTGCGTTGTGAAATACTTGGTCACTCACCTTGCAATAAATGTAATAACATGTATGAGTGGAGACAACAATCAATTTTCAATGATCACAATAGTTGGGCACCATAAAAAAGCACAAAAAATGTTAAAAAATAAAGAGGAGAGAAAAAAGTCACGTGTGAGAAAAAGCGTCGCATGTTATAGTAGAAATCCCCTTATCATAAGACCGTGGTGGAAACACTCACTAGTTTGCAAGCAATAACCAGGGGCTCAAAAAGAGTCTAAGAGACCTATAGGACACAGGAAAAGCTTTTGGAAGGCGAAAAAGAGCTTAGAAGATCGCTACACACTCCAACAAAAAAATATTCGTAAAAAATGTCTAATTAACTGCTAATTAATTAAAAAGGGCCTCCTAAACTTAATTACCCACATAAATGAATTAATTCCTTAATTAAATTTACCACCTCTAAATAAGACCACATTTTAATTAATTTCGTAGACCCTAAATGAAAGGACCTAATAATATTAATCTTTAATTAAAACTACCTTCAAAAAATTACCACCACATACGAAATTAAACTAGGTTCAAAATTATAAAGGGCGGTAACAATTTAAATGGAGGGAGGTCGGAGGTCAACTCAAGCACGTTGGCAATGGAGATAGCTCCATGTGGAGCATGACAGGTTGAGCATGGTGCATTGGGATTTAGGGGTGGTCCGAGCTCAGTGACCAAGGTGAGAGTGTTAGGATGGGGTGGATAAGCTCGAACAGGAGCGTAATGCATGCCAAAAGTGATAGGGTGAGATAGAGTAGGCAAAGCTAGGATAAGCTTCGACGAGTGAGTGAAATAACCACAATAGGGAGTAGGGTAACGATCTGCTGCAAGGTTGATGGAATGTCATAGCAAGTAGGGCCAAAGGACATAACACATAGGTTGAGAGGGAAGCCCGATGTAGGTGAAGAATCTTGATGGAAAAAGAGCATGAGTGAGATAGAATTTTGATGGGGAGAGGTATGAAATTGAGAGATCGATTCGAGCAACAAAAATGAGGGGTAAAAATGAGAACCGAGAGAACTCAACACACAGAGCACCCAATAGATCAGAACATAAGTTAAAAAAGGTGCCGAAATAGGAAAAGAGCTAGTCAAACTCAATGTAAATCAAATAGAGCTCATGGAGCTCGAGGTAATAGTGAGATAGAATTCATATGGGAGAGGTATGAAATTGAGAGCTCGAGTTGAGCAATAAAAATGAGGGGTAAAAATGAGAACCGAGAGAACTCAACATGCAGAGCACCCAATAGATCGGGAACATAAGTTAAAAAAGGGGCTGAGGTACGAAAGGAGCCTACCAAACTCAATGTAAATCAAATAGAGCTCGTGTAATAGTGCAAAATACGACCCAAACTTTCCAAGTAGGAGAAAAAAATAAATTGAAGCCATGGTCGACAACTCAACCACACGAATCACCAACACGGCATGCCGAGAAAATGAATCAACTCACTGTAGAGCTCACCAAGCTAGAAAGATCTCACCCGAGATGGGTGAAGGATAAACTAGCAGGTAAACCAAAGATGCAGGAAAGAATGCAAGGAAGGGTAGGAGGCGGGGACAATTGAACCAAAAAAATTTCAATAAAATTTATACTTTTAAATGAAAAATAAAATGATAAAACTAGAAATGAACCTAACTCCAAAATCCATTTTCCTCCAAATTTAGTTGCAGCTAGCTAAATCTATCGAGAATACACTTAAAATGCACATACATAAAATCCAATATAACACAAAATAAAAATATAGATCTGTTAAATTAGTTAGCAAGATTCCAGAAAATGATCGAAAAACTTGCACAAGAAGCATAAATAACGAAACCGGAAGTAATTAGGAAACAAAAAATGAGTGCACATTCTTCGAACAACAACTCTAATACCATGTGACATTGTTCTATAAGGATCAATACATAATCCTCGTACACATCGAAGAGGTTAAAATCCAACGATAACATGAACGCTCCAAGTAATCAACAAGAAATTGAACAAAAAGGAAAATCATGCATTGAATAAATATGTTTAGTCATTATCATAGATCAAAATAAGAGGGTACATATAGGAGTTTTGTGTAACTCCCATGCCTGGACAATAATTCCCTCCATGAGGGAAAGAGTAGTTACAATTCCAAAATGGAATGTAAATCCAATGATGTCACTGACGCATATGATAATGAAAAATTCTATGATGGAATCTTCCATATGTCATATAATTCCTAAGACATATGATCTTGCCTAAGTGAGATGAATCACTATGTGAGGTGGAAAAGACATTGAGTGATGATGAGGAAAATCACACATACCAACACACACACACCAACATAAACTCCACCTGTGGCTATGTACACCGATTAGTAGTGGAAAAAGGCCATAAAAGGAACCAAAGGAATATCTACTGGGGCTACGAATGCCTAGCTGACAGTAGAGACATGACTAAGAACTCTCCTCGAGCCATCCCAATTTTTTCTTAAAAAATAAGAAGAAAGAATCAAACCCAGTCAACAATTCTCAAATAAGATTCTTTTCTTGGGGTAACATCATGTTTGAGTAGAACAAATATTAATGAATACATAACACACACATAGTTTATTTCCTCTTAATGGCTTGAAATCAAGTATGTCACTAAGTTTTTTTGGGTATTTTATTTTAAAATGCATACTTGAATTAGAGATACTTAGTTTTGAATGCATAACCTTCCTTAAATGCTTTAAAGTTTCGAGAGATCTTGAGTTCTAAATACTTGGTACTATTTTTCCATTGAATCATCATCTATTATTGCATAACACCCCCACCTTTAAAAATGGTTATATTTTAAAATGAGTGGAGACCCTCTTGGATTTAATATAAGTTGGTAACATTTAAATGTCTACCTTTTTATTTTAAAAATAGTCTATCGTTGTATAACCTTACTTTATAATTATTGATAGTGTTTGCACTAAATTAAATTAAGTATTTATTTAGTTAAAAATTTTAAACACTCGCACTTCAAAATTTTGGTACTCACACTTCATAGGTACGAGGAATCATACTTTGATATTTCGATTCCTCACACTTACATTCTATGATTTCCTGCACTTACAATTTAAATATCTATCGCATTTTAAAGTTTAAATTTTGGCTAACTAAAGGTGTGGCATTTTTCTCACAGGTCAAAGAGGGAGGACTCACACTTCCCAAGTGCGAGATTTTTGTTTAAAAAGCTCACAAATGAAAGTATTTAAAAATTGCACTTCCCAAGTGTGAGTGTTTAAAGGGCCATTCACCAAGGTGTAAGTACTTAAATTTCTAGGCTTGCACCTCACACTTAATGTTTAAATTAAATCACACTTCTAAAGGCAAGAAAATTCAAAGGTCAAATAAATTCAAGGACATGTCAGTAGTTGAAAAGGGCGAGCCAATCCCGGTGTTACACGTGGCATCCCACATATCATATATGTGGCTCCCATACATCCAAAAGGGTAAAGGCTAGTTAAAAACGATAGCTATGGTTTAGCCTATCTTACACAGGTGTGAGGCCCACATTCAAAATTCCAATCAATTAAAAAAAGTAACATTCCTTAAGGCAAAAAAACATCAAGTCACACCTTAGGCACCATTAATACATAGCACATAATTATAGATGCAATTTTTTTCCCAATTTATAAGGATAATATTTTAACCGAGACAATTCATTTGAGTTTCCAATTTGCATAATTTCTAGTGAAAGCTCAAATCTCAGCCTCCTTATTAACTAAATTTATTTAGAGAAGTCTATAATAAATTTGCAAGCTAATTATTCTCAACAATGGAAGAATAAATAGGACCTTCAAATGTGGACGCATTCTTATATTCTTACTCTGACACAAGAATAATAAGGGATAATGTGTTCAATTCTACAACACTTGACCATGAATTCCAACACTCTTCAACCTAGGGTATTAAAAAGGGCCCACCTC
The DNA here is from genome assembly GCA_018340775.1 of Taxus wallichiana var. yunnanensis. Classification (NCBI taxonomy): domain Eukaryota; kingdom Viridiplantae; phylum Streptophyta; class Pinopsida; order Cupressales; family Taxaceae; genus Taxus; species Taxus wallichiana. Next base: position 29,830,571 of record CM031242.1, read on the forward strand.
CATCAATGTAGCCAAACCTGAGGTATTCCTATACCCGATATTGTTCTCTTTTCTTCTTCTCATTCATACTAAGGCCAATAATTGGGTTTTGTATTCCCAAATAGAAGCACATATAATAAATTTATTTGTTGGATATGCTTTTAAGGCCTATTAAAATTTCTTGAATTTGACATAGTCTATAACTCAACTACCATTGAAATTTGGATGGCCACATGGAAAATAAGGACTGTTTTACAAACCTATGATAAGGAAACAATTGATAATATGGATGAAACATATTTAAATGATATCCTTATTTAAATATTTAGAATTGGAGTCAAGATTGGAATGGCTTTGATGAATCGATTATAAGGGATCCCGTCTACCACAAAGCTTGATGTAGCTTAGATTCCCTTGCTTTCCATGATTATTTATGAGAACAAAATTTATTCTCTAGGGCAAGTAGTCACATTTAATTTGGTCTCTCAAAGGGCCTCTTTTATTGATCACAAGAAACCATTCTTCATGGCCTCTTACCTATTGGATGTAGTCTATGGATTACTCAAGTGTCTCGAATTATGTGAACCTTGGCTCCCACATGCCCTTTGGAAGTAAATAAATTATATTTAGATCTATATTCCTATAGGTTCAATATTGAGTGACATTTTCATTTCCTTCTACCCATCACTCTAAAAATAAATGTACAAAGCACTAATGCCCGAGAATCCTCGTAAAGATGCCTAAATCAATTAGACAAATGGGCGATGTATTCTTTTACCCTAGATACATAATGATAATTATTAAAGGACTACTCACACCACCCCTCCAATTACCTTACTATGTTCTTGATAAGGTAGCTAAACAAGAGGTTTAATTAAATCAGTAATGGTATAACTGAAAAATATAAGAAGAAGCTTAGGCCTCACCCTCCTTTATTCGTAATAGTGGGATGTAGGGAATTTAAGAGGTGACCCGGCCTTAAAGCTACATCTTCCCACCATAACTCTTTTAACTTCCCCAACACCTCTTGAGGAAATATGATTCAAGGAAAATGGTTGCAAAGCATCTAGAGTCACTTAAGGGGACAATCAATTTTTGCATATGCCCATGAGGTCGATGTTAATGATTGGTGTGGATCATCCAAATAGATAAAAATATCATTTAGAAAAATATGAAGACTATAGGGGAAATTCTTCCTCTAAGAGGAATAATTATAAGGGAATTTATAAGAAGAGGTGCACCCAGTTATATGGAACCACCAAGGCAATCCCAAGGCACCATTTCTCCTACTCCTTCTCCAAGACTAGTAGAAACAAGAAATATCCTAGAGGTCTAGGAATTCATTCCTAATCCAGTTGAAGGGACATATTTGGTAGCATATAATTTATCCTCCTCAAATGATGAAGTCATCCAAGAAGTTTCCAAATAAGATGTTGAAACCTGAATAATGGAACAAACAAAATTATCCAAAGTAGAATCAAGTCAAGTGCCTCCTACAAATATTCCTACACTAGAGCCTCAACACGACTGGGTTGAGTAGGCTATGATCACCCATAGTGAATAACTAGATTGGGTAGATCTAGAGGAACCCCTGATTAACATAGAATTTAATCGAAAGACAAGGACTTTAAGAAGGATGACAAGGAAGAAAAATTTCACACAATCCATTATATGACATGAAACATCTAAAGACATATTTTTCCCCACCAAGGAAAGGAAATACAAGGGCTCTCAAGTGGCACAATACCAAGAAACCCAATGTCCTACATCAAGGCCTCAACAAAACTAGAAGTGGAAATGGTAAGAGGAATGCAAGTCTGCAAAATAAGGAGTTAGAAACCCAAACCAAGGTCATAATCATAGAAAATATTGCCTCATATGTGGAGAATATTTTTTTTTCAGCCTGTATGAGGTGATTAAGAGAGATTATTGAGGCTAAAAAATGGGGATGATTTCCTAAGAAAACCAATGAATTCATCTACAAAATGGGTGTCATGCAAAATATGTTAAGAGTCATGGCTTAGGCCATTTAATAAGGAATATACATAAATCTGCCCTAGTTACAATGAAATATTTTGACATATGTCATATCTATTCCAATTACACAAAGGAGTCCTTGAAAGAGTGGGTAGATAAAATGAATAAAATTACCTTATAACTTGATGATGTTATTTCAAGGGGAAGCCAACTATTTTCATAGGCTGATCTCATAAGAGTCTTCAAGGAGGATCAAATAGTGGTACCTATGGTAGATTTTACTGAATTAATTAACCAATTCATGACACATTTTCAATGAAATATCACATAAGCCAATGAATAAGAGGATGGAATGGTCATTGAAATTGTTTCCCAAACTTAGGAGAAGGTAAAGAAGATAAAGAATTTAAAGGAAATCATAGAGGAAGTCATGGATTCTCTAAAGACCCTGCTAGATAAGGCTCCTAAACTATTTAGGAAGCCCATAATTAACCTTAAAAATATCAATGAAGATTGTTAAATCTATAGAGAATCTTTGAGAGCAGAAAGAAAGATTCCAACCCCATTGTAATCTAGCCCAAGAGGGACCTATACAGGCTGACTCCATTCAAAAGGGACATGTGGTAAAGCAAGAACATAATCCTTAGGAATATTTTGTACTTCTAGTGGCATGTTGGCCTTGCTCTCATTGTAATCATCCTAACAAGAATCAATTAGGATATTTTTTTTTTATGACCAACTATATTTGCTATTCCTTGATTATGTGTAATCATTAATTAGATAAGGTGGTAAAATGAGGCCCTCATTTTTTTATAGATATGTATACTCCTACTTTCAAATGGGAGGAGATGACATTTTGATGAATAGATGTAAGCTAGTTTGAACATTAACTCATGCATGTTGATATTGTCACCATTTTATTTGCCTCTTCTGTTGTAAATTAATGTGTTGAGAGTTCTAGTTTTTTAATGTATCTTTCTTTACTTTCTTAGGTAGTATTTACATTTTTATGTGCAAATTTGAAGTAAATTAGGATACCAAGATGTAATTAGGATTAATCAAACAAATGTGTAATTTAGCAATTAACTTGGTAAATAAGATTTTTAGTATGGCTAAGTTTTTTTAAATATTCTTTGAATCCTCTGTACTAGTGGCATTCAAATTTGATTCTAAGCCACATTTGATGCTTCAAGTTAATAAGGAAAACACAATATTCTAATAATCATGCCTCAAGTTATTAAAACACATATATTTCGGGAGTTTTCTCTTTCTCTCTCGCTCTTCATTTCCTCTGTGTTTCTTTCCATAATTCTCTTATATTAGATTAATTTAGGAGGTCTTTAAAGATAAATCGGGTGAAAAAATTGCAAGGTTGGTAATAGAAGGACTAATAATCCAAAAAAATTCCCTTTATCATTTAAATAACCAATATCCTGCAACTCATGCATTGAATCACCCTTATTGTGGTCCTAAAATGAGTATGATGTATAATCTTGTCATTATCTTCCTTGGTGTGTATTTTATATACATCAACATAATGTACATTTGATGCCCTATTTTTTTACAATGGAAATGTATTTATACCACACAAAATGAAAAAATTACCCAAAAAAATGACACAAAAATGTCAATTTCCAACAAAATACAACCCAAAATTCTACACAAATCACACTTGATGTGGTAATTTAAAGAATGCCAATGAAATTACATGATATATTAATGTTATATAGGAAGCTGATGGCATAGGTTATCTTCTATTATAGTCATTTCCCAATTTTCTTCTAATCCTATTGATGTTCAAATCCTCTTGCTTCTAATAATGTTTATATTTCTATTGCTTATAATGTTCATCATAATATTCCTTAATATGATTTTGTGATTATGTCTTAACATGTTTCTATCAAGTACTAATCAACATGGTTATATGATTTCTTATGAACCAATTTCTATAATTTTCTATGTTTCATATAAATATTAAACTAATTTTGGTACAAGATTAATTAATTTCTTTGGTTCTAGTTTTAGACACCTAAATGTACTCTTTGGCACTTTGGTAAATTCAACTTTTGCATACTTTGACACTTTTAGGACAAATCACATATATGCGACTCTTGAGAAAACTTCTCCTATTAGTCTACCCATCCATTATCATAACCACCTTTATCTATCAGTTATATCTATTCATGATTAGCATATTCTATACATGAATACCTCATAATCCTAGACATACATTATCCATACTCTGGATATCTATTTTTTCCACTCCTAAGACACTACTTGTAAATCTAGACAATTCTAGTAAAACTAGATAGTTTTACTATACTGTAAGGGTTATCTTATGTTTACAATGTCTAAAAGATTTCAACAACTAGTTTTCAAATTGGAAATTCTTCATTAGGTTGGCCTAGTTATATTTTATGGGTTGGTTATGAAAAAATTAATGAAGAGTCAAATGCATATAAAAAATCCATGAGGTCATTACTTTCCTTGGACAACACTTAGACACCTCACATTCTATTGGAACACTCTTACTACATTGAGGATCATTATAAAATCTATAGTAAATATGAAATATATCTAGGAACAACCCTAGAGTAGTCCATAGAGCCAAATTTGAAATCAAAGAGGTAAAATTTTTGTGACATAAAAGGTTAAATTTTGAATAAGGATCAATTGTTTCAAAGGTTAAAGGTTAGATATGGATTATTTCATCTTTTAAGTATTGGTATATAGGAAATTCTAACCACATTATTGGGTTTTTGACTAAGGTGTTTTATCCCAACACACTATTCATTTTAAGTGTCCTTTATGATTTAAAAAAGAAGTGAATAAATATGTACCATCACAATGATAGGTTATAGGAAGAGTGATATGCTCCTAGAAGTTTCAAACCCCAAACATCTTCTAGACACTGTCGATAAAGTCCAATAGTACTAATCTATTACATGGGTATGAGTCTATCAATAGTATCTATATAACTTTCATACGTTGTTATCTGAATGAGAACTTGATGAATAAATTATAGATCATTTCCATCTACCAAGACACCTTCTTTGAGTGAAATATACTATAATCAACTAATTGATCCATCTTTGTAAAGTTTTATCAACTCAAAATCAAGTAATCTCAACATCTACTTGGTTTAACAATTCATATTATAATACTTGAATTAAATATTTATATAATTTGAATCTAATCTCAATTTTACTTATTTTGTATGACATTTTACGTAAAATAGTTGAAACATTTGGTGAAGTCGGTGTTTGATTTAAATACAAAAACCATATGTTTCCTTCTACTTTAGGGTTTCTATTTCTCTTAGAGTTTCAAATTTATCTCATCTTATGGTTTTACCTTCCAAGTATTATTTCTATGTTTACCTTATTACATGAACAAAATATCAATTTTGTCCTTAGTCCTTACCTTTTAGTTCTTTCATGTATGCACTTTATGCCACCTAATAAGGTTAGGTATCTTACATCTATACAACAAAGGGATAAATTGAGTGGTGATAAAATTAATCATATTAAAATTTCTTTGACTCAAACAGGTCCTTTTATACCCATTAAAATGGCAACATTAATGAATTACATCCCAATCCCTTAGTTGATGCACATAATGAAAATGAACTTATGCATATGAATGAACATGCTTTGTTAATGATGATATGCCAAAGCTTAAGAATAATTAGGAGGATAATATTAAAAATAAAAATTAATATATAATAAATTACACCCTAATGAGCTTAATGGTATAAATCCTTCAAAGTAAAAGATATTTCTAATTATTGAAAAAATTAATAAACAATGCAAGGACGTAGATGTTATCTTGAGTGTAATCTTAGAGGAAAATAATGCTTTGATTAAACCATAACCGAGAAGCCACATGATAAACCTTTAAATAATACTAATTCAAATTCTCTAGGATCACATCCTACATTAGGTGTTCAAACTAATAATACTTTTATTTTATACTATTCATATGTCTAGACCTATGGCTATACAAGTGATTCCTACACCTTGTATACCTACTATAACGACACCACAATCTATTCCTCATGTACTACTTGAATTCCTACACAAAATACATATTCTATTATACCTTATATACATACATATAATATGAAAATGTTAATTCCCAACTTAGTTATGACCACTAATCGTAGAAACCAAATTCTAGTACAACATATTTTGTGTCTTCAAGCCAAGATTCCTTAAATTGAACACATATCTAATAGAGCATGTTATACTAAAATTTCTGAAGTGTTATTACATGACACTTTGGCCATAGATATTTCCAATTATCCCCTACTTATAGGGTTCATTGCACCTAAGCTTACACCATTTTATGGAAAATGTGATACATAAAAACATCGTAGAGCCTTTTGATGTGGCATGTCTAAATTATGCAGTAACGATAGTTTATTAACGAATATATTTCCTAGAATCCTTAAATACTACACCTTGTAATGGTTTATCCCTCATAAGTCAATCCATGATTTCAATCCTTTGGTTGATAATACCTCAGCTAACTACTCTATCAAAATTAGTGAAAGTGTATCATATGCTCATATTGTATAATTAAAGTAAGGACCGAATGAAATCATTATGAGTATGTTTTCTACTACAAGATTACTATTTCAAAAAAATCAATTTCTGTGGCTAATATAGAACTAAACAATATTTTAAAAGGAATTTTATTTCCAACACATCATGAGTCTATTACATCTAAACACTTTTAATCATTTGATGTCATGTTCCATATAATCAAGGACCATGAGGTCACACTTATCACCTGATCAAGTTAAAATGTGAAAGTTACCAGGTAGATACATAAAGATGGGGGAAAATTTAGTGGTCACTTTTGTGATTTTCACAAAGTTAATATTCCCTTTAAAAAATTGTAGACCCATTTCAAAACATTAGCCTACCATATTTTAAATACACTTGACACATATAAGCCAAAAGGATGTATTCCTATGGAATACAAAGGGCATACACTCTTTATATTCCATGTGGAATACACCCTTTTAGTGTTATTATTTTTAAAAGTAAAAATTTAACTAAATAGGAAATATTCCATTTATATTCTTAAGGTAATGTGTCATTTTAGCCACAAGGGGTGCATGGCCTTTTTGCATTCTTAAGGGAATATGTTGATGACACTTCCACGTGATTGGGTAAGTTATTTCCTTCATTTTAAATTGCTAATTAATTGAAAATAGTATTTTAGATAGGCGGGGTTGTGAAAATAGAAAATACATATTTTTTATTTTATTTTTATAAGTTTATCTTAATGGATCCATTATTTGGAGAAAAAGTGGGGGGAGTGTGTAAGAAATGTTGATAATCCATAACAAACCCCACTATAAAACCATTAAAATCCTCCAAAGGATTGAAGAAATGAAGAAAAATTATTGAACAACAGATAAATTGGAGAGTATTTGCAAGGAAATGGGGAATGTTTTGGAGTAATTGGATGTAATGAAAAATGAAATGGTATTATTGTTTTTTTTTGCGTTTGATTATTACATGATGCCATAAAATTTATGAAGATAATAAAAAAGGAAACTTTTTCTTTGTTTTGTAATCTTGGAACCAATGAAATACTACTAATGAATTTGACACAAATTAACATTAATTAGTGTATTTCTAAGGAAATTTATAAAGAATTTTGGGACAAGTGGTGGATAGTGTTTGATGAGACTTTGTGCAACAATAACGAGGTTTGATTGTATTTTTGAGGAAGCTATATTGTGAGTATGTTATTAATAAAAAGACAGATTATTTTGACTTCAAGTCATCCCAAGGAAGGGGAATTGGGTCCTCATTTAATAGATTTTGTGTCGGGTGAGATGAAAATGTCCAAAATCTCCCTAAGAGGTAAGAGGAAAAAAGCACATATTGTCATCCCAATGGATTTTGTCACAATGCATACAAGGGACCCTTCATGCACTTGGACATTTCACATATACTTTGATTAACCATGGGAGGCATACAATGGGTACATAGGGTTCTCTATGTATATGATTTGCAAGTGGCAATGCATTACTAGTGTCCCTCATAGTTTTTATGTTTCTTGTGGTGGTGCATCCGATAATGTACCTGGTATTATTGGTGGTTTAGGTGGTGGAATATGTAGTAACATAAATGCATTTACTACACACAAATTTACATCATGTAGGAGGATGTGTCTTATACCATACAAATAAATTACATATGTGAAGACAATGTGCCAATTTTTAGAGCCTAATGACACCACTTTGTAGGAATCTACTCTACACTATATGTCATAAACAACTACTCCACCACCTATAGACAATATACAACAAAATGTGTAGGAATTCCATATATCATCTACACTTATTGGATTAGTTTAGGGAATTATCAAGATAAATACTAAAGGATTATTTATTTTAGATTACTTATTCATACATGTAATTAATCATAAGTTCTTTTAGAAGTAATGAAAAATTTACCTTAATATTTGTTTAAAAGTAATTGATTCATAACCTGACTTCTTCTATTTGTTTCTTATACTAATTATTGTGGATGCCATACCTATAGGGCCTAGAATGCATTCTACTATTACAATGACCAAGTATCATTATATATATATGCATGTACATTTTTAAAAATAAATGTTGGTATTTTAAAGGGATTTTAGTGTCTTAATCGGATATATTGGAATTTATCTTACTAGTCTATATAAAATGTATTTAACTAATCTATTTATGTTGGTAGATTACTCTCTTAATGACTCTCTCTCTTGGTCATATTGTACTTTCTCTCTTGATGTATCTAACTATCCTATTGATCGAGCCTTTCTCTCTTGATATTACTACCAATGGGTGGTCTTCATTAATCACTCTATTTGTATATGTGAATACTAAAATGTTTGGCATTGGATTGCATTATAAAAAGGTGACGATATCGAGGGGTGTCTCCCAACATCTATTTTATATTATCTAGTAGATAAAGAGTTCTCGAGTGGTGAAAAAACATAATAATTATAATTTTTAATTTCAAGAAACGCTACTTTAAAAGCCATTTTTAATCACATTTTTATGCATATATTTGACCTATATGTATTCTTATACTCTCCAAGTGTCTCCAACAAGATATTCAAGGTCTCTTAGAATAAGGTAAACCTTTAACTGGTCCTTTAGAGAGGTCACTTTAGAAACACTTGTTTATGATATTTTTGTGAATGCAACGTTAGATATGCGATAAAAATTGTAGTTAGGAAATTAAACCATCATTTATAATCTCAATTTAATTTTATAGATTAGTTTTAAATTATATTATATCATTGATAATTGTAGATAGATGTTACCATGACCTATAATGTGTCTGTCAAGCCATAGGATGTTAATGTAATCACTAAATCACACACTTTGGGTATTATTTAGTCCCGGTCTCATACTAATATTCATATGGTTTTGAGTGAATAAAGTACTTGATTAACCCATGTCCTTTGGCCTTTTTAATTTTATTTCTATCGTCACTTTTGATCTTTCACCCGCATATGCCTAGTTTTTTTGTCATTTTGCATTCATCTTATCTCTAATGGAGCCCCCGGCCAGACAGGTCACCCTAGGTGCCCCGATCCTCCGGGGTGCCATGATCCTATTTACACTTTCCTCAAATCTCTTGGGAACTTTCTAGCCATTTTAGCTTTCCATATTTTTAGTGGTTGTCCTTTTAGGGGTTAATTGCAAAATGAGAACAAGAAAACCATATAAATATAAAGTTATGAGACCATAATGAGGGACCAAGAACTAAACACTACTACCATCACCTAAGGTTTCATCCATATAAGGCATATGCAGTTCAATTTGCATCCATTTAGCTCCATCACAATGGACAAGGATGGTTCATCTCGCATCACACTTTATATGAGGGGAGTTCATTCTAATCCATGCACCATCTATTTACATTATACATATAATTATTTCTCACTACTGATAAAGTGCAATTGACACAAGAGAACCTAGGGCACAATTTACACACACACACACATACCTAAAACTACATTAGGTCTAAGATGTAGTGCAACACTCAATTAGTAAGTCCACCATTGTGGAAACTAATGATAGTTTGACCCCTTCATATACATATTTATTTTTTAGGGTTTTCATGCTTGGCTTGGAGTTTTACAGGTACTTTTTAATATATTATTTGTAGTGAAATCCAACGCATTTTAGCGACATTCACACAACATTAAGAGAAGGTAGGAAATCACTCGACACACCTAAGAGAAGGTTCCAGGGTGCCCAATTCTTAGACTAGGGCACCCCAGGAACCCACATCCCTTTCCAGGTGCCCCAATATACTCACACAACTTAGATATGCACTTTCTGGAGCTTCTGTTCCGTCGTTTCTTCATTTTATTCATTTGGTATTTAGTGCAACACGGTCCTGGGAGTCTACGAATCAGCTAAGGCCTTTTCGACCATTTTTTCTCATTAGGGTTTCAAATTTCCATTTACTTAGTTGCTTGGGTCATTTCCTTTATTTATTTATTTGTCATTTACTACTTTGCATAGCATTAGATTAAGTTAGCATTAGATTAAGTTAGAAATCAAAGCATGTAAAACATACTGAGAAGATGATTAATAATTTTGGTGAACTTGATCTTTGAATACACTTTCTTCTTGGGATTTTTCTTGCATGTGCCCGTCACTTGTAGTGGTCATTTTCAATCTTCTCAATATTGTGAGCTTCCTTCATTTGCTTGTAGGGTTTCCAAACCAATGGATGATATCCATACTTATGTAGCTACCACTGACAATCCTTTGGATGATTTAAACAATCTTCATCTTCATGAAATAGAGGTGTCGATAGTGAGAAATCATATGATGAGGATACCAATGTTGACCAAGACCAATTAAACACACTTACTGATTTTTGACAAGCTTTGCATGATAATCCTACTCATCTTCCGTATGTCTTACATGCTTTGATTTCTGCTAAGAATAATCATGATGCTTCAAAATATTTAGTTACTTTGAATCCCATTGTTTCCACCCCACCCATTTATGTTTTAGATTCCATTCCTACTACTTCCACTCATTCCATTCACCCTAACACTCCTAATATGCAGCTTGGCTCTTCTTCGAATACTCCTAATTTAAAATATTTATATCAGGACTTGAAAACCCAAATTCGTGAGCTTCACCTCGCTACTTCTCATGTATCATCATATTTAGACTCTACTTTTTTATTGTACACTCCTTTTGCACCTACTATATCTGCCTATCTATTGCCACCTAATTTCATCTCTCCCAAATTACCCATCTTTAAGGGCCATGATGATCCATAAGAGAATCTCTCGTGCTTTTCATTTATCATGCCTAGACTATGCCAATGATTCTACTATACTAGCTAATATCTTTCCTTGCAGCTTATAATATTATGTAATGCATTGGTTTTATGACCTACCTATCCATTTGGTAACCTCTTTTACACATCTCGCTGATGCTTTTCTCATGTAATTTTCTATCAAAATTGGATCTAAGATCTCTTATGCCCAAATCACACTGAAGCAAAGATCTAGTGAAAACTTAGCGGATTATGTCTTGCGTTACAAAAACAACTTAGCTAAGATGTCAAATGTGCTTGCGGATGCTGAACTTCAAGACTTATTCATTTAGATTCTCTTACCACCTCTTCGGAGAGTGTTCTCTTTGAGAATTTTCCTTCGTTCGATCAAATTTTTCATACTCTTAAACTTTGTGAAACCAAGCTCTTAGCTATAGGAAATATTGAATACCAAGAGCACACATCATAATTCACACATTTTCAAAGTAATTCGACATTTAAACCATCTAAAACTAAACCCACATACACAAAAGTTACCATCAATGTAATATCTACTACTAAGGAGCTTCAATCACAACTACATTAGTGGATCTTCACTAAGTTTAGTGTACCTATATTTTAGTACTAAAACTTATTAATAGTAACCTTGTTACATCGCCTTCTCTACTACAAATAAATCCATCTCGACTAAAAGGACGTAATTTCGATGAAAATTCCCATTATAACTATCATCAGTGCTAGACACTCCACTAATCATTTCTTCTAAATTTGATTTCTCATCCGGGTTTGATTGACAATGGTCAAATTGAGCTTCCGAAATCTATAATTTCTCCACATGTCAATGAAAATCATAAGCTCAAAATCTTTAACAATCCTCTACCCAAACATGACACAAAAGTGATTGAATAATCGAGATAATTATGTATATAATCGACTACCTATTGAATCGGGGGATCTTGACTTTTTAAATGCCGCACATACCGACGCTTTGCCATTGATCATCTCCTTCTATGACCACAACTATCATACAAATTTTACATCTAATCACTTACATATCAATTCATCTATTGTGTCGATATCCATCAATAATGCAAATTTTGACCCATCTTGGCCCATTAGCACATGCTCTATTCCACTTCTCATTGCTATTGATTACCCTCTATCGTAAATTACATATCTTATGAAAAAATCATATGGTGTCATTAAGCTACACATTAAGGTTGGTCCTCTCACTTTGATTGTACCCTTCCTCATGGGGAAAATGGTTGCAAATCGTGACATGATTATAGGAATCAATTGGATTGGTATGTCTAAGGCCATCATCTATATGAATCATTTGCAACTCAAATTCATTTATAACAATTAAGTTATCTCTATTGAGGGTATACCTCCATCTACTCGATGGTCATCATCTCCTCAAGCACTAGTTAACACATATCCTACTTCATCTAACACATCAAAATCTATGTTACTAAAAGCGCAATCTACTCCTAGTTCACCTATTATCACATTATCTATGTGACCTCATCACTCTTCTAGTCCTACACATAGGTATAGGGCCATTCCTCAGATAATTACAACATCTCGGTATAGTTATCCACCTTGGTTTATTCCATAAGGGTATCCATCACCTCCGTGCTTAGATTCACATAGATCTCCATCACCTACGTATTTTGTCACACCATATAATTCATCATATATTCATCCATCGCATGTGCATAGAATTCATTCACCTACATAATGGTTATCTAATATACCACCGCTACTAGAGCATGATCATGTGCCTTTGTTACAACCAGTATTTGATAGAGGACCTTCATCCTTCACTTTCATTGGATATTTAATTTTCTCACACGCATTTGAGGGGCATAACATTCACACCTTCCCACCACCTCATCTTAGCATCAACACATCTCTCATCTTTGAATCATCATACATCAATCTCCTATCATGCACATACTCATAAGAGAAATCCTCATTACACGATGAAACACTCTTGTGCTTTGGTTAGAACTTGAATGTTGATGGCATCTTACCCACATGAACCCCACACCGTAGATTAGGCATTACAAATGTTGTGTTACATCTTCTCATCCCTATACATACTACATGTTTTACACATCATATGATCATCTCTCATAATCACATATATTACATTTTTACTTGTACACATTGTACTCACTACCCTATGACGCACTCTAGTTCCTCAGTCCATACTCGAATGCCGAGGGTTTATAAATCAAATGGACCTCATCATACTCACACGGTCATCATTTAACCTTCTATCATGTGACATTCCTAGGTTAGTGACATACGTTATAGGCTAAATGGTCACCTATCCCATCATCTTGTAGTGATATACACTTTAGGATACATCATCACTTATTCGATCATCTTTTCGTGATATACGATTTGGATATAAGGTCTCAAACACATCATCTTTAGGTTGCATATCATCAACACACATACACATTCACCACAACACGCTACACACAACACATATTTCGACCAGTTCCCGATGACACACTCTCATTTATGGTTCATTCTTGATTACTAAGGGGAAAACCAAATGAACCTCACTACATAAAAATCCATTCACTTGAGGGAACGTGACTCCTATCATCTATCTTTCATTTCATTCCATCCATCCACAACATGTTGCATATCTCGATTGCATTTACTTTTGTTTACATCTAATGGTACATGTTTCACTTTACTACACATGCTAGATATATTTCTTATATGTAATTATCTTTATCATACACACATGTTTGTTCACATACCTTTTTAGTTGTGATTGTAGATACATGTATCTTGCACCCAACATGGATGATTGGCTACGAGCATTCCCACAATGGCTACTTGGGGGCATCCACATTTGTATACTACAGGTGCTATTATTTCATTTTGTACTTAGCACTTTACTCTATTGGTTATACATGCTTTTGACATACATTTTATCTTTTAACATGTGAATGAGTGCTTCATGAGTAGAATTTGTTTTTCTCGGATTACTTGCTTCCATGGATATCTATTGTTTAGACTTGCTTGTCTTTGTTTTTTATTATATGTGGGCCTTTCCCTTTTTTTTGGCGTGCACATTTGTTTGTTTGTATGTGGCCATTATGGCCTTGAGTGTCTTGTGACATTGTGAGTGGTTTCCCATGTTTACAACCCACTTTTTGTGGCCTACATTGTTTACTTGGGTGTTTACATTATAATTTTCTTGCTAACTTCTACATTGTCTCTGTGTAGTTTACACTTTTTTCTACATGCATGCTTATTCATACTAACACTTGTTTCTAGCCACTTGTTTACATGTGCCTTGGTTTCTACTAAGTGCATTCCCTTCCCCTATAGGACACAATTTTTATGGGTGGTGTTCTCTTGGGGCCACATCCTCCTATCCATGATGTCACATGCACATCCAAAAATGGGGGCATCGTTTGGGGTTTACACACTACATCCATGTACAGCTTAAATTTAAAGTTTTCCATGCTTAACACGATGGGTTATACAAAGAGTGGGTTCAGACCAGTCTATAGAACTCCGATACAAAAAATTTTTACATGATAGGTTATCCTTAGCATTATGAGGAGAAACTATAGGTTGGAGGCTACATTAGACTTTCATCCCTACACTACTTCGGAAAACGATGTCGATCACCAAAAAAACCAAGTAGTACAAAGATCTCTTCATATTATCAGGGAAGTAGTTACAAGTTGGAGAATAACATATCTTTATCCCTATAGTTATTCAGCTACAATGGCGTGAGATCACCCAAAAATATCACTTTACCAAAAGTTATAGGATATCCTTATCTACACCCTTTTCTAATCACACAGATCGGGTGCACATGTTCCTTTTTCATTTTCGTACTTCCATTACAATATTTTTACTATATACATGTGTTTTTACACATATACATGTGTATTTGACTACTTGATCATCTTATCCTTTGTAGGTCAACCCATATGGGAAGCAAGTATTCAATAACAACACTAACAACAACACCATTTGACATCACACTCCTCATACTAACATGTAGGTACATCACACACATTGGGATCTACACATGTGCTTCTGCCCTAGGTTCACTCTCATCACTTCTTACCCTTTTACATCTTTAGTCACCATGCTCCATCTTGTTTTTCACTTCATGCTTTGTCTATTCCCTCGACACATTTTATACATTACTCTACATGGATATTAGGTACGCATATCTATCTACTTTATATTACCGAGCATTTGTATCACCAATATAAAGTGGGGAAAATGTAGTCACTAAATCATGCACTTTAGGTATTATTTAGTCCGGTATCATATTACTATTCATATGGTTTTGAGTGAAGAAAGTAATTATTATCACCGAATCAAAGCACCCTCCAATTTACACAAGTGCATGTGCTTGAGTTCACAAAGTGTGACTAGGTAACATGGGTACTATCTCTAGGTGTGGTACTTGCTACTTGAGATAAACCTCCCGGTGAAAGATGGTTCTTTCTCCTAAACTACTTGCCACAATCTAGTCCTAATGCAAGAAAAACTATCTTATCCTAATATAAGTTTCCAAGGGGCCACAGAGAGAGAGTGCATGAAGGTAAAACCTACACTAATAGTGGTGATACACCATAAAAGGAGGGTATGAGAACAATCCCCAATGTGTGAAAATGGAAGCAAAATGTAGATTAGAGAGGGTGATAACAGTTCTCCACAGTCTAATAACAACACTCACAAAACCTTTCCATGCAAACACAATAATAATGAATCCCTGTAGGAGCATAAAATAGACACAATATATTTGCAATGAGATTGAAGAGGTAAGAAGAATGCAAAAAAACACAAGGGAAGATACATCCACAAACTTACATCTATTGCTTCATGGATATGCATAGTTCAAGCTATTACAAAATAAAGGTTTGGATCACCATGCAAGGATTCCACTATAAAGGCCTATAGCACATTGGCTTCACAAAACTAAAATGACATAATTTTTCTACTGAAACTATTCCCTCCTTACAATGAGCCCAACACTTCAATTTATAGAATTTTGAGAGGAGAGAGAGTGAAATTCCTGAAATCCACCTTTCAACAAATTCCAAGTCATTATAAATGAGTGTGGTTGGTGAATATTGATTTGAAAAATCAATCCCAAGGTGTCCCATAACTTGCAACAGTGAAAGAGTGATTTCATGTGCTCATTGAATGCTCTTCCAACCACTTCTCAACTACCAAACCGATTGGGCTCGTTTGCCTTAAAAATCACCATAAAATATTCATGAATTTATTGATTCCTTGGTTTTCGTGCATTGGTCTTAGAACCACAATTCCAATGACACTAATTTTGTAAACACCCATTGAGAATCGATCAAGATATGAACTTCACGAGTGTAGGTGGCTGATTTGAGATTGCAGCTTGCTTTCTTCATGTTACGAGAATGACAATTAATTATTTGGTTGGAAATATTAATTTTAAATATTTCTCCTTCTTCCAAATTCCCATATAATCATTTAAATGATTTTTACATTAAAATTATGGTGGGCCCCTTTTATATTTTCCATCATTTGCTTGCTTGAGTGGGGAGGTTATTGCTTTTAGTATTAGTAACTAGCCATCTTGACATATAGTCCACCAAGCTAGCTCCTCTTTCAACGTTTCCAAATCTTTATTACATATGACCCGATCCATTCTACTTCTACGGGACCTCACACATTTCCACGTGCCTCCTAGTGAGTAATCCCCGCTCGGTTTATTTTTTTAGTGCTTTTGCTTGATACGAACCACTCACTCGCCCCCCCAAAATATTGCATGGGATCTGTATTTGGTTCTTAGAAACCAATGAATATCCATGTTGGGCTATTGACCACTTGGAACCCACACATATTTTTGTCAACAAGTTCGTGGATTTGTGTCTCGGTTATTCCACGGGCCACTCGGGCTGAATTTACTCACTATACCGTAGTGCACCGAACGCACCGAGTTCACTGTGCCACATTTTCTCCCACACAACATAGCTCCATTGTTATTTTGGGTTTTCATGACCCATTTTTTCCAGCTCTTCTTGGGCCAATCGAGTAAATTTCACTGCTATACCCACATAACTCCTTAGCTATGGTGTTTTTGGTATTTCGCACACATATGTCCCGTGGGACATTTGAGCCCTCAAACCCGCCATTCCCACACTATATTGATATGGTGATTTTGGTACTCCCGCATGCATAACCCATCTTGGCTGGGGACATCAGGGACAATTTTATCCACAAATTTTGCAATGGCTCACTTGGGAGCTATTTTGGCTTGTTTTTCCCTCGGGGCTAGCCCATGGATTCACTCAAAATATTTCTACGTCTTTTTCCTAACTTCTTGATTCATATCAAGCTAAGTTCCTAGCTCGACCCTACACTATTTTTCTATTAAGTGCCACTTGATCTTGAAGTTTCTCATGTTAGAATTGACTTGGATTGATTATCGGGAGTATCCATGAGCTCACCTCGACCTTTGGAAATATCGATCTCTGGGTTGTAGGGCTTGATCCTTCAATAAGGAAATTCAGTCATTTGTTAAAATAGATCGGTCCAGGAGCTCGGTTCCTCTCTCTTTTGGATGATCCGGGTCGAGGAAAAAACTAGCTCACTCCATCCTCATAATAGCTTGGTTACTCTTGAACACCTCAGGTAGCCCTAGAGAGCTCACCCACATCCTCCTAGCTCGCAAGGCTTAAATAAAACTTAGTGGGTAATGTTAATAGCTCGGCCAGTCTACAAAGTGGTTTATTTTTGACATAGAGCTCGACTAACTCGGTGCACTTAAAATATCCCGATGGTTCTTATACCAATTAGCCCTTTCTTGATTAACTCGGTGTACATTATATGATCTCGGTCCACTCTTTAAGCACCGATTTTTTAAAACAATTATTATAACCTTTTATGAATATTTTAGATACTCGAATACCCTGCACACATTAGGAGATGTGCAGAGCGTAGAGGTGTTTTTTGGGTGAATTTTTAAAACTTCCAATCTCTCCTCCAATGGGCCCTACTACAACTTATTTAGTGTAAGCTCCTTGCGGTCCAATTTAACACTGGGGTAAAATTGGATAACAATTGCAGCGACTCGCGGGGCCATTTTCCTGCTAAATGCAACTCAACCAACTTATTGAAGATATTTATTGGGCATGGAGTCTACATTATCATCATGAACTGATCTAAACTCTAAAACCTAATCCTGGAATGCTTCGGATGTTGCTGCCTACTTCCAGAGATTCCCCGCAGCTCGTACTCTCAACTTTCATAAGAAAATATTGAAGTCAAGGTTTGTGAGAGTAGAAAATTTCTTGAAACTTGGATTTCACCCATTCTTGCAATTGTGATCCATGAGGTTGAATCATGAGTACCTACAAATGTTGCCTCAACATTTGATTCCTTACCAAGTGTGGATAGATGAGACTAATCTTTTGGTCGGGTGAAGTATACTGTAGAATTGGAGTGAAACTTGTCAGCTTGGACATTATGGAACTCTATTAAGTTCTAATTTTATTTTATCTTTTGAATGTCCAATACTGCTTTGACTGGAGCTGACTTCAAACTTGGGCTACCAGTTGATCCTTGTAAGGACTATTATCAAACCTTGGGAGATCACTGTGGCTTATATCTATTGTTTACTTACTGACTAAAGGCTGATTGAATATTGGGGACTGCCATCTACTATAATATCAAAACTTCTACCAATATTGATTTCTTGACTTGAGAAACTTAGCTATAGGACTGAGGGAGAAAAAAAATGAAGATTTGGAATTTGTTTCTTGACCTGATTTTAGTTGCTTTGCATTTGTTTGAATTTGAAATTTGTAAATTTTGAAAGCAACTATAAGCTTCTACACTGGAACTTATCTTTCTGGAATCATGATGAACTATACACAGAGCATACACTAGAGAAATAGAGCATGTGCTCAAGGAACTTAGGGGAATTAAAACCTATCCTAACAACAACAACAATGTGCAAAACAACTTAGAGGAATTAGAAATCCTAGACTAATATGTACAAGGGTGAGAAATTCTTCCTTAGTATCAATGTTTGAGATAGATTCCATTGGTGGAATCAGTAACTCTCCACCATCCAACTTGGCCAATCGAAAGGGATTGTTATTCTTGCATTTAGTGATCATAAACAGATAACTCCATATGGAATTAAACTTGGAATGCTTGCATGTATTTTCACGATCAACATCCCACTTCAGTACCAAGTCTCCTGCTTGGAATGTCCTGGATTTAGCTTTCTTGTCAAAGCTTCTCTTGATCAATGCTTGATCCTTTTCCATGGTTTGCATTGCATGTTCTCTTGTTTCTTCCAATTCCATTAGTTCTGCATACCTGATTTCCATGGGCTTAAACTCAGCTAGTTCTAAAGCGCTTCATGCGTTCCAATATCAATAACTCAAGTGATATAGGTAGTATAACTTCCTTCTCGTATACTAGCTTATATGGAGAGCTTCATGTAGACCTCTTGGGTGTGATTCTATCAGCCAATAGAGCTAATTTGAGCTTCGTATGACAGGTTCTATAATTATCATCAAGATTTATTCTAATGATTCTCAAAAATTTCTTGTTTGTGGAATCTATTTGGCCATTGCTCATAGGGTAATAATTTGAAGAAGTACTGAGATAAATTCTGTTTTTAACAACCCATTATGTGATTTTTTGTGCCAATAAATTCCAATGCATTATCTAAAATGATACTAGCAGGGACACCAATCTTCGTGACTATCTCCTCATAAAAATCCAAGATGATGGATTCATTTACCTCCTTTTGAGTGCCACCACTTCCATCCATTTGGTGAAGTAGTCATGTCATTGTAAGTATCCATTTGTGGCCTTGACTTGAATTTGAATTAAAAACTCCAATGAAGTCCAATCCCCATTACATGAATGGTTGATCTCATGAGATTGGAAAAAGGAAGAAGCTTGTAAGCCTTTCTTTTATTGTGAATAACGCACACTTATTGCACTTTTTAATCTATGAGTAGCAATCACTAAACACCGTAGGCCAATAGTAACCAACCTTCATGATTTTGAGAGTTGTTACTCATAGAGTGAAGTGGCCTCCTACTTCCCTATCATGGAACTCATGTAATATCTTATGAACCTGACTTATTGGGACACACCTCAATAACACCCCATTCACATCCTTCTTAAATAAGATGCCATCAATGAGAACATATGAAAGGGATTGCAATATGAAATATCTTCTCTTAGCTTTGTTCCATTCTGGAGGGAACAAACCTATTTGGAGATAATGCACTACATATTGAGTCCAAAATGGAATAGGTGCATCATTAGTTGGCTATTCTTGATCATTCTACAACACCACGACAACCTCTTCATCACCTTCTGACTCAAATTGTTGTTTGGAAGCTAGCTATTCACACAAACCTTTTCCATGAACCACTTGGTCACTTTGATTTCAATATCGTATTCCATTACCCGAGTGATCCAACCTTCCCTCTTCTCATTTAGATATTTGTTTAGGAGAAATTCCTTGACACCAACATGAGACACTAGCAGTTGAATCTTATTGTTTGAGACCAAGTGTCTGAAATTCTTAAAACTCCTAATGACAACAAGAACATGCTTTTAAATGAAATATTACTTTTCTTCATAATCTTCTAGGATTTGACTGAAGAATGCTATGGCCTGGTTCAAACCTTCCTTATTTTGCTATACCAAGATAGATGAGATTGTGTCTGATCCTCCAAAAGCATACAACATGAAGTCCTTGGATAAATGGGTTGATAAGAGTTGGAGCTTGTGATATTGCATGCATGAAAGCATCAAAACTCTCTTTGAATTTTACCATCCATCTAAACATAAGACTCTTCTTCAACATCATTGTTAATGGTTTCACAAGAGTGGTAAAATTAGGCACAAATATGTGGAAACTTTTTATCCTTCCCAAGAAAATTTGGAGGGATTTCTTATGTCTCGAAATGGTAGGGTTCTGATGGCTTCAACTCTTTCTGGGTCAATTGTCAATCCTTCTTTTGAAATAATATGGCCCAAAAAATTTCCTTCATGTGTCAATAATACACACTTTTTGGATTTAAAGACACTTTGAATCTTCTACACCTTTAAAATACTTTCCTGAGGTGAAAGAGGTGGTCTATTGCATTCTTTGAGAAGATAATGATATCATCTAGATATACGAGCACTATCTTTTTTATTAGTCCTTTGAACGTCATATCCATATCTCGCTAAAATGTCTCTCTAGCATTTGAAAATCCAAATGACATATTCTTATAAGTGTATGTGCCCCATTTCGTAGTGAAGACTGTCTTGAACTGATATTCTTCCTTCACCATTATTTGGTTATAGCCTGAGTAGCCATCTAGTAATGAGAACCTTTCTCAGAACCGGCTACTACTTGTAGGATTTGTTCCATTAAAGGAAGTGGATAATGATCTTTGAGTGAAGCTCTATTTAGATCATGAAAGTCTACACACAGTCTGATCTCTCTATTTCTCTTCCTTATTGGCACCAAATTTGTAACCCAACTTGAATGTTTTATAGGAAATATGATGCTAGCTTCAATTATCTTGTTCAATTATTTTCTCATGAGAGGTTCAATGTGAGGATTCACCTGGCCTTTTCTTTTGTCTAATAGGCTTGGATTCCGGATCTAGCTCAATAGTATGATGTGCTAAATTTAGATTGAAACCTCTTAAATCCTTATAAGTCCAGGAAAAGACATCTGGGAATTCTTGACAAAGTTGAAAAAATTCATATTTCTCTTGTCGAGTACTTACTTTTCCAATTTGCAACGTATTGCCTTCACCTACTAAGATAGGCTCGAATCTTTATGCTTTACCCGCATATTTTCCTTCCCTTCCGGATTTGATCATTTGGGTTGAAGATTGATTCCAAAGTCACAAGGCCTTTCGGTAATTTGTTAGTTCTCAGCTGCACCACTTGGTCACCATATTGCTGCTCCAACTTGTCTTGGTTTCTAGTAGAGAACTCAAATTCTTCTTGTAGAAAATTGACAATTTTCTGATCATTCTCGAAGACTTTCCAACTTGCATTATTGTCTAGGACAACTGGTCTTACCACAACCTTGATATGGGGCTGATTTTTCTCACTTTTGATACTTTCCACAATGTCAAATGCTGCCCTAATTGTTGCAAGTCTATCTTCTACTTCATTCTTCTTTCTTAGGTTGTAATTGATGTTAAAAGATTCAAATTTTTCAACAAGGCCCCATACCTAATTTTTGTAATTCTTCAAAAGATCATTCTTGGAAGAATTTTTTCCTTTTATTTGGTTCACAATTAGCTCACTATCCCCAAACACTTGTAATTTCTTAATACCCCTCTTTCTTGCCCAATGTAACCCATGAGTTAAAGCTTCGTACTCAATTGTGTTGTTTGAGAAAGAAAACTGAAAGTGGAAAGTTGAGTAATATTTTATACCTTGTGGTGAAACAAGCATGGCTCCTCTGAGCACCTTGTCTACTCTTTGAGCCATCAAAGAATAATTGCCATACCTCATTATCATCTTTATGATCTGGCTTGGTGATGCTAGGGAGAGGTGGATTCTCTTCATGCAAGCAATAAATGCCTAATTCAGCTTCCTCCATTTCCTTGTAAGGGTTGAATGCATGCCTCTTGTTGGCCCAATCATCAAGAGTTAAGTCCAAAATGCTTCCGAATTTGGTATCCTCTTCATAAATGCTTGGGAAATATTCTTGATCAAATGATTAACAATTTGTATTGATTGGATTCGGTGTATGAGGCTAAATGTGAAAGTTTGCAATTGGTTCCGACCTAATTGTAGCCTTAGTTCCATATCTTGTTCTAAGTAGCATGTGGGTCCAATCAACTGAAAAAATAACCTCCAATTTTAGTGGTGAATTCTCTTGACAAACATAATGCAAAGAGTGGTGGTAAGTCTATAACTGATACATATTGTAATAACGTTACATTGGGACATGAATGCAATGTGATACTCAATCCTTTAATTACTCTATCTGTTGTTACTTTTGTCCCATCCAATTGCACTACACCCTTAGAAATGAATTCATATTGAAGACCCAACCGATAAGATATTTTCTTGGGTATGAAAAAGCAACTTGCTCCCGAATCAATCATGCAATTGTGGACAATATTATTTCCAATAATCAGAGATATATAAAATGGAGGGGGCTTCATGTTTTTACCTTGTTGGCCTCCTTCATTTCTTCCCTGTTGGGCTGCATTGGTAAGCACTTTCTCTTATTCTTAGGATGGTTGATTTGATGTGGGTCAATTTTCCATGGCAGCTTGGAATAAATTTCTTTATCCCGACATAGCTAATGAATCCCACATTGAAATATTCACATTTTTTTCCTTCATTTTCTCAAGAATATT
Organism: Taxus wallichiana var. yunnanensis; assembly: GCA_018340775.1. Classification (NCBI taxonomy): domain Eukaryota; kingdom Viridiplantae; phylum Streptophyta; class Pinopsida; order Cupressales; family Taxaceae; genus Taxus; species Taxus wallichiana. The sequence goes on from CM031242.1 coordinate 29,854,248, forward strand.
GAATGGGGGTGAGCTATATTTCTACTACCCTTTACGTTACACGGTATTTACCTACACATGGGCTTGTTGAGTGATAGAGGGATGTGAATCATTTGAATTGGATGACCATCCCTATCTAATATTTCTCTTCTTCAACCATGTATTTACTGCTACACTTTGAGAAGGGGCTTGATTCATTCCACATAAATCTTCAACTTGTGAATTAACAAGTGTGGTCACATTTGGAGGTGCTTCTTGAGTAACTTCCTCGCTAGTGATTTTATTCTTGGCCCATATCTTGTTCTACACTTGTTGCTCTTGCCATAAGGGCTTGGTTTAAGGCACCGTTGAAACATATTGACTAGTTAGGAGGTTGATTGCATGGGAAACACTAGTCATATTCTTGAGCCATGTTATTTTACACTGGTACCAAAGCTCTAGATGTGGATGCAACATTAGGATTGTAAGGCTGAAATGGCCTATTCATAGGAGGTTTCACTTGGTTCTTATTTGTAGCTTGAGTAGGTGGTCTATTAGGTTGATATGAAGACCTATTGGGTTGGGTTTGAGGTTGATATGACCTAAAATTTTGAGATTTCTGCCTCTTAATTGTCACTAACTCATTTCCTAAGTTTTTCAATTGCTTCATGACTTCTTGGAGCTCATTTGAGGTACTAGAAGATGAGGTAGAAGCTTTAGTGGAGCTCGATTTTTTGGGGTAGGAATGAGAGCTAATGTAGGTGCTTGACTAGTGCTTGGAATTCCTAATTCTAGATAAAGAGGCATGGGTGGCCTAAGTGTAATTTTACCAACTTAAATAAGACAATTTTTGGCTCTAATGGAAATACTATAAGTCATTGGTACAGTTATACCTCCTATAGATTGTACCATCATTTCAATATCTAAATTTAGAGCTTTTAAGAAGTATAGAAAGGAACCTTTAGCTATTGGTCTCACAACAAGTAAAATTCTATCCCATGTCCTTTGAAACCTAAAGTTGAAATCAACCATCGATCATTTGGTGATCTCTTGATTGTGGTTAGGCTTTCCAATAGAGATAAGTTGTTTTCCTTCTCCCCAAATTGATTGTGAAGAGTTGTGCACAAATGGTCCCAATTTTGGATAGATCTTGCTATTATACTCCTGAACCATTGCAAATCTTTACCCTTAAAGGAGGATGCCAAAAATCAACAAAAATGTCCATTTCAGAAATTTTGTGAATTGCACAGATATTTGCAATGTCTTGGATGTGGTTGATTGAGTTGTATGGTTCTCTCTAGTGAAATATGGAATGTTATTTAATGCTACAATTGGAATTGGATTTTGTGCATTGAGAGCAAGTGGGATGCTTCCCGTGAAGTTGACATAGGGATTGGGTGGACCTTACGGTGGTTTTTTTGTAGATGTGCCATTATAATCGGTCTAAGAAATCTAGTTGATTGAATAAAAGGCCTACAGGTGGAGGTGTGGATAGTGTTCTATTTGGTGGAGATGGAGACCTTTGAGCTCTTCTTCCCCTTCTTCCTCTTCCTGGAGATAATTGTAAGTATTCAAAAATTCCTTCTTCTCTAGTTCTTGACCTCGTTTGAATTCTTCTCATAAATCTTCCAAGCTTGGACTACTGAAACTAGTGGATTCTACCCTTTTGGATTCACCAGATGTGTTATTTCAAATCCTCTTACAAGTTGGAATTTCACAACAAGAGCACATCAAACTTGTTGCAAAAAAATAAAAACTTCTTCTCGTCCCACCGGCATGCGTAATTGTTATCACCAAATCAAAACACCCTTTGATTTACACAAGTGTGTGTGCCCGACTCACAATGTGTCTAGGTAACATGAGCACTATCTCCAATTGTGGGATTTGCTACTTGAGATATACCTCCAGAGAAAGCTAGTTCTTTCTCCTAAACTACCCGCCACAATCTACTCCAAATGTAGAAAAAACTACCTTATCATAATCTAACTTTCCAAGGGGGGGGAGAGAGAGTGCATGAAAGTAAATCCTACACTAATAATGGTGATACACGTGAAAAGGAGGGTATGAGAACAATCCTCGATATGTGAAAATGGAAGAAAAATGTAGATCGAGAGAGGGTGATAAGAGTTCTCCAAAATCTAATAATAACACTCACAACACCTTTCCATGTAAAAAATATTAATGAATCTCTACAGGAGAATAAAATAGACACAATATATTTTCAATGAGATTGAAGAGGCAAGAAGAATGTAAACAAACACAACAAGGGAAGATACATCCACAAAATTACATCTATTGCTTCATGGATATGCACAGTTCAAGATATTAAAAAATAAAGGCTTGGATCACCATGCAAGGAGTCCACTACAAAGGCCTATAACACATTGGCTTCATAAAACCAAAATGATATAGTTTTTCTACTCAAACTATTCCCTCCTTACAATGAGCCCAACACTCCAATTTATATAATTTTGAGAAGAGAGAGAGAGTGCAATTCCCGAAATCCACTTCTCAACCAATTAAAAGTCATTATAAATGAGTTTGGTTGGTGAATATTGATCTGGAAAATCAATCCTAAGGTGTCCCATAACTTACAACAGTGAAAGAATGATTTCCCGTGCTCATTGAATGCTCCTCCAACCACTTCTAAACCACAAACAGTAATCGGGATTGTATTCCTTAAAAATCACCATAAAATTTTCATTAATTTCTAGAATCCTTAGCTTCTTCATGTTGGGCTTGGATCCACAATTCCAACGACACCAATTTTGTAAAAATCCATTGATAATCGATCAAGATATGAGCTTCGAGTGTAGGTGGCTGATTTGAGATTGCCAAGCTTGATTTACTATTACGGGACTAGAAATTAATTATTTGGTTGGAAATATTAAAAATATTTCTTCTTCTTCCAAAGTCTCATATCATCATTTAAATGATTTCGCATTAAAATTATGGTGTTTCCCTTTATATTTTCCATCATTTGCTTTCTTGAGTGGGGAGGTTATCGCTTTTAGTGTTTGTAACTAGCCAACTTAGCATATAGTCCACCGAGCTAGATCCTCTTTCAACATTTCGAATCTTCATTATATATGAGCCGAGCTGTCCTACCGCTGTGCCGGGACCTCACTCATTTCCACTTTCCTCCCACCGAGTCATCCCCGCTCACTTCATGTTTTTGGGGCTTTCGCTTGATGTGATTTGTGCACTCTATTTTCATCGACGAGTTCGGGAATTTGTGTCTCACTGCTCCACGGGCCACTTAAGATGAATTTTCTTGCTATACCCACAATGCACTAAGTGATTGAGTTTTGTGTGCCACATTTCCTCCCACACAACATTTCTCCGCAACTATTTTTGGGTTTCATGGCCCATTTGTTACAACTCTACCCGGGCCACTGGGTCAATTTCAACCGCTATACCCGTATAACTCCTTAGCAGATGACTTTAGAATTTCAGTGCACATATGTTCCATAAGACATTTGAGCCCCTCAAACCCACCATTCCCACACTATATTTCTACGGTGATTTTGGTATTCTCCCGCACGTACAACCCATTTTGGATGGGGACATCAGGGACGAGCTTTTATCTACAACTTCCGCAATGACTCACCCGGGAGCCATTTTGGCTTATTTTCCCTTGGGGATGGCTCATGGAGCCACTCAAACTTTTTCTACATATTTTCCTACCTTCACCGAGTCATATCAAGCTAAGTTCCTAGCTCGACCCTCCACTATTCTCGCTATTAAGTGCCACCCGATCTTGAAGTTCTCGCACGTTATAATTGACTTGGTTTGGTTATTAGGAGCATCCAAGAGCTCACCTCAACCTTGGGAAAGATCCATCTCGAGTTACAAGGTTCAATCCTTCATTAATTCAATTTAGTCATTTGTTAAAATAGATCCGTCCAGAGCTCGGTTCCTCTCTCTTTTAGATGATCTAGGTTGAGGAAAACCAGCTCACTCCATCCTCATAACAGCTTGGTTTCTCTTAAACATCTCATGTAGCCCTAGAGAGATCACCTACATCCTCCTAGCTATGTAAAGATCAAATAAACTCAATGGGTAATGTTAATAACTCGACCAATTTACAAATTTATTTGGTTTTGACATAGAGCTTGACCAACTCGGTGCACTTAAAATAGCCCAATGATGCTTATACCAATTCACTCTTTCTTGATCAAATCGGTATACATTCAAATGAGCTCGGTCAACTCTTTAAGCACCCAAAACAATTTTTTAAGAATTCTTGTAACCTTTTTGGAATATTGTTGATACTGAATACCCCATGCACATCAAGAGATGTGCAGTGTGTAGAGGTGTTTTTGGGTGAATTGTTGAAATTTCCATTCTCTTCTCTAGTAGGTCCTACTGCAATTTCTTTAGTGTAAGCTCCTTGCGGTCCAATTGCACCCTGCAGGGTAAAATTGGATAACAATACTAATTAACCCATGCCCTTTGGCCATTTTACTTTAGTGTCGTCACTTTTGATCTTTAACCCACACATGCCTAGTCTTTTTTTTTTTTTTTTTTTTCATTTTACATTCATCCTATCTCACTGGAGTGCCTAGCCAATCTCTGGGGTGCCCTAGGCACCTCGGTTCACTCTGGGGCACCTTGATCCTCTTTACACTTTACTCTTATCTTTTGGGCACTTTCTAGTCATTTGAGCTTTCCATATTTTTAGTGGTCGACCTTTTTGAGGTTAATTATGAAATTAGATCAAGATAACCATATAAATATAAAGTTATGAGACCATAATGAGGGACCAAACACTAATCACTACTACCATCACCTAAGGTTGCATCCATTTACGGCATCTAGAGCTCCATTTGCAGCCAGCTAGCTCCATCACAAGGGATAAGAATGGTTCATCTGCATCACACTTCATAAGAGGGGTGTTCATTCTATTACATGCACCATTTATTTACATTCGACATCTAGTTATTGCTCACTCGCTCACAAAGTGTGAATGACACAAGAGAACCTAGGTCATAATTTACACACACACACACACACACACACACACACACACACACACACACACACACACACACACAACACACACCTAGAAATACATTGTCGAGATGTAGTGAAACACTCGATTAGTAAGTCCACCATTGTGGTAGCCGAGGACAGCTTCTAGTCCCTTCATATGCATCTTTCTTTTTAGGGTTTTGATGCTTTGCTTGGGGTTTTGCAAGTACTTTCTTCATCTCTAATTTGTAGCGACATCTAGCATAGTTCAATGAAATTCACATGACAAGAAGCAAAGGTAGGAAGTCACTCAATGAAAAATCAGAGGAGGTTCCTTGGTCATTTCTACAGACCAGGGCACCCAAATCTCATACTGTGGTGCACCTGTGGTGCTTCCATCCCTTTCCAGTTCCCAGTCTACTCGAGACAAATTAGATATGTACTTTCTAGAGCTCTTGTGTGGTTTTTTATTCATTCTGTTCATATGGTATTCATTTTGACACATTCCCAAGGATTCTATGAATTAGCTAAGGCCTTTCTAACCCTCTTTGCTCATTAGGGTTTCACATTTCCATTTACTTAGTTTCTTTAGTCATTTCCTTTATTTATTTATCTGTCATTTACTACTTTACATTACATTGGATTAAACTAGAATATATCTCCATTTTCCATTTTAGTTTAATCATTTTGGTGAACCCGATCTTTGAATACACTTTCTTCTTAGGATTTTTCTTGCATATGCCCATCACTTGTAGTGGTCATTTTTGGTATTTTCAATATTGTGAGCTTCCTTTATTTATTTTTATGGTTTCCAAACCAATGACTGATATCCCTACTTCTGTAGGGACCACTAAAAATCATTTAGATAATTCGAACAATGTTCTTCTTCACGAAATAAAGGTGTTTGATTGTGAGAAATCATACGATGAGGATACCAATGTTGACCAAGACCAATTAAACACATTTACTGATTTTTGAAAAGCTTTGCATGATAATCATATTCATCTTCCGTATGTATTACATGATTTTATTTCTGCTAAGAATAATCATGATACTTTAACCTCTATAATTGCTTCAGCTCCCATGGTTTCCACCCCACCCATTTATGTTTGACTTCCATTCAAACTACTTACTGCTCCTACCACTTTTGCTCCTACCACTTTTGCTCCTACCACTTTTGCTCCTACCACTTCCACTCCTACCATATACCCTAACAACACCAATGATTTGTAAATATGAAGAGATACAAATTATAAAATACCAATTTGAATACTGGGTATGCAATACACATACAAATATATTTCCACCAGAAAATGTAGATCATACATTCAATAATGGCTGCATTAGTAAGACAAAAAAATCACAATTTTGAGAGATTGAATCTGTTAGGAATACAAAAGATAATTCATACAAATAGTAGTTTAGATGAGAAAGAAAAATTCTCATGTAAATGGAAATAAATGGTAAGAAAAATATTGAAAACTATGAAACAACTAATGACATAGAGATCCGTCACATATTCAACTACAAATTAAAATTGGAACTATCAACTTCAAACAATTAAAATCATAATAACTCTAGGAAAAACTTAAAGTTAATAATTCATCAAAGTGGAATTACACATAGATTTGAGGAAAACATGTTATGGTGGAGCCCCTTTGGCATTCTAATTTTATATGATAGGAAAAATATTAATGAAGCTATTATACTAAATAAATCTTTGGTTTAGATTTTAAGTAAGATAATCAAACAATTGCATGATAAAATTAACACACAAAATTTTCTTCACTATTTTGATTCAATACAATTACATTTGTATATGAATGCAATTCCTATAAACAAGGATTTTATTATATTAACAAACCCAACAGTCTCCCCTATTATATCTCATAATTAGTATTCTATATTAGTTTCTTAAACTATCTAAACAACTTACATAATACAAATATATTATTATTAATCTCATACATGTGAACACTAAACAAAATATTCCTATTTGAGAAGGGTATCTCATCATTTACATATATCCAACATCTCTAATTATACATCTAGGGAAAAGAGGGAACATTTATTTAGTGGCATTGAACAACCAAAGAACTAGTTATAGGTATAGTTATAGAGCTAGATGTAGAGCTAGTTGTAGTGCTAAGAGCAATATATCCCATTTTATATGCATATATGGGTCATTTTTATGTTCATGAAAAATTTAATATGTTTTTATGGAATATGATACATATACATGTGTATTCGATTTAAGTTTCATATATACATGCAAAATTATAATTTATGTATTATATATTACTTTTATTTTTCTATTAAATGTGTTGTGCATATTAATTTTACTTCTTATTTGGTTTTAAAATCATAGTATCATTATATGGAATGTAATATAAAAGTACTTGATAGTAATTTTTTTTTTTTTAAAAAGGTTGTGATTATAACGAGTTCATGTTTGATCTCTTATATATATCCCTCTCCAAACCGATATGTCACACTAATGAAATGACTACAACATATAACATACAAAGAAGAGGTAATAATAAATCAACATTCCCACCAAAAAGTAAAATTTGAGTCAAGATGACAACCACTAGCTCTAAAAGTATTTGAAAGTGTACGGATATTATACTCCACTCTAAACCAATCACATTGCAATGAAAACATTTTACCATAGTAGTTATAAGTAAAAAAACATCGTACATTTTAAAAGGGTTGTGATAAATATCACATTTATTTTTCAATGAATCAAGATTCCTTGCCGAGTTACCTAAATTTTATTTTATAGCTCAAACACAAAGAATATATTTACAATAAGGAATATCCATAACACCCAACATGCAAAGAAAAGGTAATACGTATCCAACATTCCCACTAAAAATAAAACCCAAACCAATATGCCAACCATTTATTTCACATAAAGAACAAAGTTAAGAAGGATCATGCAAAGGTATCATAATTTCAAAATATATTAGCCTTCTTCTCGAACTCCGAGGTCAATATAGGATAATAAGGTTACCATAATGAGGACTATTGATGGATAGAGTCATCCAAAGAACAATCTCCACACATAATACTTATAAGTGAAAATACTTGTCACAATTGTGATAAGGGGCATAGTGAGATTATGTTATTTTTGAAATAATTGAGATCCTCATAGATCTTGAAAAAAACACTTGTAGGAACCCCACATCTACCACTCAAAAATCATCCCCAAATCATCATGCATCCCAAAAATATCCCATGACCAATTAATCACTCTTAATCACTCTAAACTATAAGAATTTTTGAAACCAAGGAAATTCCTCAATATGGAATCACACCAATAATGGAGTAATTGATAATATGCTACAACAAATACATAAAAATAAAGAATGAAAATAGTATATTATTCTCTCAATCGATCATAATATACAAATAAAGGTGGTCAATATATAGCAAAAACAAGAGTTTGGTTCCAACTTTGCTTTTGAATAAGTAAAGCAAGAGTTATGAACCAAATATGTTTTTGAATAAGTAACTAACACATGTATGAGGTGATGGAAACATAATGGACACATGTGTGACTAGTGGCAAGTGATTAGCTATGCCACTTATTCTATTCTAATCAAATGATGTGTGCACATAAGAAACCTAGTATAGTTAAGCTAACTTAAGTCAACTTAATATTAGTGCAAGTAGAATATTGTACTAACACCCCCATTAAGTACGAATTAGAGATGCCCATATAAAGTGAGAAGGCTAAAAATATTATAAAATGGGTCGTAAAATCTAGTTTTGACGAGGCATCCATGTGTAATAAGTACAACGTGGAAAAAATGAGATACAAAATAATAGTCTATCAAAAACTAGACTAAGTAATCTTGTGAAGACTACATTAGATGGGATGGAAGCCATCACTAAAAAAATATTATATGGGATGAAATCAATCACTAAAGAATAAAAATATGTTCAAGTGAAAATATGGTTAAGCATTCAAATTTACACGAGTGGTTTGAATACACTACTCATTCAATGAAGAAGACAATTCAAAATTGTATGCACTAGAATATCTCTAATAAGACTATAAAACTATCAAATGAGGTGATGAAAGCACAAAAGAGTACACAAAAATTCTATCAACTTCTTGAAGTATATGATGTGATGTGCCAAGGGTAAGTAAGGGACAAAACACCTAAAGAAGTAGTGTGACTACACACACACACCCATAATGTTGAATGAGTGGAGATATCTATATGAGTGGTTTAAACCCACTACTCAAACACTAAACACTGACATAGGTTGGTGATGATACCATTTTATTACTATTTTTGTCTCATCTGTTGTGTATCTTGTCTACCCTTGCACTGTTATCTCTGTGATTCTATCAGACATTTCTAGTTGAACCTAAAACTTATGGAACATATATATTAATTAGTATAATTATTACTAAGTTACTTTATTCCATGGATTTTGAATGTGTGTTTTAATCTCTTTGATATAATGAATGATTATTTAGTGCTTTATCTAAATGATGTACTTGTTACAAAGAGATGTTATGTATTGTCACTAACATGCATCCAAAGAAACTCTACCATAAAGTAAAGAGGAATCTTCCACAACAACTAGGACTTATATGAAGAAAAGCACCTGCAACCAAAGGGAAATACACACATATGCACAATTGTGATTTTGGGAAATATGATCAATGATAATGCTTTACCTAAGTTCACACCTTCTAGTGAAAAAGTAGCTATGTCAACAAGAGTGGATCTCACGCCAATGCCCGATTATTCTCTCGCAACTACGACTTGGAACTAGCTGATTTAATTTCACAATTGATTGTTTGAGTGGGCATTTAGTTATGTTGATGGATTAAAAAACTTTTCTTCAATTTTGATTACATGCATAAGAATCTACAAATTTCTTGGGAGTGATATGATACTTAATCAAAATGTAACTACTAGTTGAATAAGTCTCTTCACGTCTCTATTGAATATAAAGAGAATGATAAGACTGCAGAAATGATTGATCCATAGGAAGGGAATTTGCTGTAAGTGGTATTTTGTAATATTCATGATGGTGAATAAAAATCTAAGTTCTATCTTTTTTTGTAGACAAAAGCCTTAGGAAGGGACAACACCTAAGGCAGGGCCCACTTGTGGTTCGCTAAACCCATTTCATTTTTCTTTATTTTTTCAAATTTTGTGCATGAGTAGATTAGAGTTGCAACAAATCATTTATTTACTTATAAGTCATTTTTTCCTACTTTATTCATTAGCTATAACATCTATTCTTATCTGCAACCTAGTTTAAGTTTGAACATTATATTTTTAGTTATTGTGACAACAAAATCCTTTAGTTTTTATCTCTTAAACACTTGTAATCGTGTACAACACCGCGGTGTTGAAAGTCTACATCCGTAGGTTTGATGAATAAATGACTATGGATTAGTGAACAACATACTAATAGTTGCAAGTTAATATGCACCCCCATTTTTCGCATTGCTGCTAGGGACCTCGCTAAGTTATAAGTTTGTTGAAAAGGGTTTTTCATTTTTAGAAGCGATCTAGGTTTTATGAACTTACCTCAGAATAAAACCCCAACTAAATAGCATTGAATGAGTTGATTAGTTGATGCATAAAATGTCTAAGGGATGCCCATGGCAGATTTTTACAAAATCCAAAAGTAGCACAAATATCTTCATTTACCTATGAGAATTGAAGATTCCGAGGAAGAAACCTCTACACTCGGTTTAATTTTTGAAGACAATCCTCAAAATGACGGTTCTATAGCTGCTCTTGAACAACCGGGTATGGCGAGAATAAGTAGATCAAAATGCTCAAAATGGGGCAACCACCTTTGAGTTACCCATTAATGACAACAATTTAGCTACCGAGATGAAGAAAATTTCTCCATTAGCCTTGCCAAATTTCCAGGAGCTATGTCGAGAAAACCCATACACCTTTCTCTTTGAGTTTGATGTGTTGTGTAGGAGCTATGATTATACCAATGATGCACATAAGTTGAAATTGTTTCCTACAACACTCAAGGATGCTGCTTTAAGGTGGTTCATGGGATTGGGAAGGAATGTTATCACTACATGGGCACATATGAAGGAGAAATTCCTCAATAAGTATCAAGACTATTGTAGACCAAGCAACAGAGGAGGTGATGAAATCTACAGAATGCAACAAGAAGAGGATGAACCATTAGAGGATTATTTGGAAGGGTTCCTATTCTATGTTCAGAAGTCAAAATATACCATTGATATACCACATAACTCCCTCAAAATACTCTTTTTGAAGGGGCTTAGTGATGAAGACATGGATGCTTTGGACCTGATAGGAGTAGGAGACATTTCCAAGGCTAGATTTTAAGATATCTGTGATGCTTGTAAAAACTATTTAAGATCTAATATGGAGAGAGTAAGGAATGTAATATCAAGAGGGGGAGTATCTACCAATTCAATGGGGGAAATATCTAAGTCTGATATTGTTAGCATGTTCAAAAACATGAAGCAAGAGATTATTAATGACATTGCTAATCAATTGGATGCTCTACATGCCAAAAAGAAGAAAGAAGATGCAAAAAGAAATCGCAAAGTATTGCCATTCATGTAGAAGGAAAAATCAAGCGTAGATTAAGAGAATTAATTAGCATTGCTAAAGAAAGAGAGGCTTCACTTGATTTCAAAATGTTGGAAACAAAATATGGAAAACTTTTCTATGTTGCTCAAAGAAAACCATAGCCACTAAGACAAGGAGGTATGACATAAGACCCTATGCATTCATTTCAAAATTGGTCCATATTTTCATATATATAGCCCCCACCTTGGGCTAACTCTCAAGGATGGGCCCCATATCCTAACTTGTACCAACAACAATGACAACCTCCATACCAAGGCCAACCACAACAATAATGGAAACAACCTCCCCAATCATGGAAACAACCATGGAGAGGAAAAAATGGAATAACCCACCCTCTAATTACCAAAAAAATTATGAATAGCCTCCATATCAGCAACAACAATAAGATTTGATGCCTAATCCCCAATTAGGATCCCAACCAAAATCTACATAACTACTTGCTCAACCAATGCCTAACCCTAAAAATAAAGCTGCTCAACCATCCTATTCCATTGAACTAGATCAATACCCTACTTATTCTGTTGATATCAACAATATCCATCTTCACTCAAGAAGATCACTTCCTTCACCAGTTGGACCAACCATTACTGAAATTGTAGAGGAACCACAATTGCTGCATGATGACCCACAACAAGGACATAAGATACTGTAGGTTGATCCATAACAACCTCGCTTAGAAATTTAGCAAGCATAAAACACATGATAATGAGACACCATTTTCTTAAAGATTACAAGAGAAAAATACTCGACCTCAGATTAGAATCTTATTCTAAATTTTTCAATCAACTTGAGGACATTTGTGTCAAGATACCATTAATACACGAAATTGAGGACATGCTTGTCTAAAATAAGCTGGTTAAGGACCTATGCATAAAGAAGCCAGTTAGGAAAAGGAAAGATCCATCTATTGTACAGGTCATTGGGAAATTAGCTAATATTATGTTGGGGAACTCGGTTCTTCCCAAGTATATTGATCGAGGAAGCCCTAGATAGTAAATGTAACAATCAATGGTACAATGATAAAAACCACATTGATTGATCTAAGAGCACCAATAAATGTGATGAAAAACAAATCATGGATGATTTTAAATTGGAAGGATTAAAACCAATAGCCACCGTCTTATAGCTTGCAAATAGATCTACAAGTAAATCTTGAAGGAGTTTTAGAGGATGTAGTAGTAGTGGTAGACTCCTCGGGAGTACCCGCCGACTTCATTATTCTCAGTAACTAAAATGAAGCTTAGGAGGATATCTTATCATCCTAGGGAGACCATGGTTGACAAATTATGATGCATTCATTAGACACAAATAAGGAAATACAACCATCTCTGATGGAAGTGGTGTCAAAAAGCTTATGCTCTACCCCCTGCATAACCATTTAATGAAGAAGATCAAACTATTTGGGTGGAAGAACCAGAAGAAGATCAAAATTCAGTTCAACAACTCATGATGCTAGAGAAGAAATGCATAATAGAAGGACAAGAAGATGTTTTTCTTTCAAATGTTCTACAAAACAATTATGGCAAGAGTGAAGAAGAGGATGGCAATTTGCAATGCATAAGATGTCCTGAAAATCAAATCTTGCCTTAAAAATTACTAAGAATGTTCCAAGTAAGAATTGCATCCTACACCAACTTCTTCCACATGATTATATCTTAAAATCTATAAGTAGTAGCATATTCTCCATGACTGATCTTTCAAAGCAAGTGGATATTACAGCTGGTAAGCCACTCAATGTGAACAATACATTAAGCATGTAACATGAGTAGCTGTTAGTTGCTCTTCTCAAAAAGCACAAGACAATATTTGCATGAGATTATGGAGATATGCATGGAATCCATCCTAAACTTTGTACTCATAAGATATACATTAAGGCAACCAAAAATAAGAATAAACCCAACACTACGAGACATAGTGAAAGAGGAATTAAAGAAAATGTTAGATGCTAGATTCATAAATTCAATTTCAGACAATCAATGGGTGTCACCCCTTGTTATTTTACCCAAAAAGAATGGAAAATGGAGGATTTGTGTGGACTATAGGGAGCTGAATGCAACAATGAAAAATGATCATTTCCCACTTCCTTTTATTGATCAGGTACTTGACATACTTGCTCACAAAAGTATATTTCTTTCCTAGATGGTTACCGTGGCTACAATCAAATTTAGATTGCACCAGAGGACCAGGATAAATTAACATTCACATGCCCATGGGGAACTTTTACACAACTGTTCTTCCCTTTGGTCTATACAATGCACCTGCCACATTTCAAAGGGCATTACTTAACATCTTCTCGATTTAACCAAAGATCTGTATGGAAGTATCTATGGATGATTTTATAGTCCATGACAAAACATTTGATGAGGTAATGAAGAACTTAGACAAAGTTCTCAAAATATGCAAGGAGAATAACTGTTCTTAAGAAACAAAATATGATATATGATGATGTATAAAGGGATTGTGTTAGGTCATTACCTCGTCATCTGCTAGGTTCAGGTAGATCTAGCAAAAATATCAGTAATTATAAATTTTCCAACACCTAAAAAGAAAAAGGATGTAAGGAGATTTTTGGGCCATGTTGGGTATTACCGAAGATTCATCCAAGATTTCAAAAAAATTATAGAACCATTGTTTGGTTTATGAGGAAATGATAATGCATTTATATGGATAGAAAAATGTGAAGTTATGTTTCAAGAATTGAAACAATTGCTGACCGTGCACTTGTGTTGAGAGGTCAAGACGGAATTTGCCATTTCATATATATACAGATGCTTCAGATCACGTAATTGGAGCTTCTCTAGGAAAGAAGGATGGGATAATCAATAATGGCATATATTATGTGAGTAAGAGCTTACAAAATGCTGAGCTTAATAACATGGTTATTGATAAGGAATTCTTAGCCGTTGTATATGCCATCAACAAGTTCAGGCACTATATCACAGGATATCCATTCTTTATCTATACAGATCATGCTACCATTAAATATTTGATAAAAAAATCAGCTGTAAGCAATAGGATAATCAGATGGTTGCTTCTCTTACAAGAGTTTGATGTAAACATTATTGATAACCCGGAAAAGACAATGTTATAGCAAAATTTATCTCAAGAATGGAAAACAATAATGAGGAAGCAATAGTGGATAATTCTTTTCCAGATGAGCACTTGTTTGCCATTTCCACCAAAACACCATGGTATACTAATGTAACCAACTATTTGGTTTCAGGTAAGACACCTCCCACTATATATATTCGAAAAGAAATATATTCAGAGAAAAGTGTGAATTTCTCTTGGATAGTTGGGTTCCTATTCCACATAGGGAAGGATAATATTATGAGAATATGTATTGATGACGAGGAAATTTTTTATGTCATCAAATCCTTCCATAGTGAGCCATGTGGGGGACACTTTGCTACAAAAAAACATCACAAAAGGTATTAACAATAGGGTATTATCTTGGCCTACATTGCACAAGGATGCAACATTATACACAAGAAGATGTGATAAGTGCCAAAGAATGGGAAGAACTACCAAATCGATGAAATGCCATTATAGCCTTAGACAAGATTGTAGCCATTTAAAAAATGGGGATTGGAATTTATTGGTCCTTGTAGTGCCCACACTTTTTATAGCTCAGTAGCTTGTTGTTTCTTTGCTCATAGACATGTTTTGACAGTGATTGGTTATATCTTGGACATTATATTTAGATATTTGATCTTATTAGACATGTGTGGACATTTAGGCGTATAGCGCCAATTTAGCTTAATTTCTATATTGTCACATTTTCTTATAATGTCATGGATACTAATGGATATGATGCTGTGTTTGGAACATAATTATAATAATGGATAGTTGTTGCATGTGGAATTCTATGGTTATATGTCACGTATCATCTTGTCTAACTTTTGGAATATTGAGTATAATTGTGCACGTTGTCACATCTTGATTTTAGTAGGATGTTAGGTTAGTTTAGAACACATTGATATCTTACTATGTCATTGAATTATATTGTATCGAGATAGGTGTGGTTAATGTGTGCAATGAGTGTGCAGGTGACAGGTTTACAAGAGAACGTGGGATTCAGGCCAACTACTCAATCTTGCACAAGCAACCCATGGGCTGAGTCCTAGCCATGTTCATTGTGTGAAGCCTTAGTATAGGAGATTATTATTTTGGGCACTATGAGTGACCCCAATTTATGTAATGTATTGTTCTTTGAATTATTAATTTTGTTTAGGGTTACTAGTGAAGTTGTAAACTTGTTTTGGGAGTTAATAATTCCACTTTCATTTAAATTGTTGATTTTGTTTATTGAGTCACTTAATCACAAGGGTTTAGGGTCACATGTGAGACTCTTGGGTGGTCAAACCTTCTACCCTTGTGCCAAAAATGCAAAACCCGAAATTAGGTTATTTTGGGCATTTTTGGGGACCCCTTTGTAGCTTGGGAGTTCCCCTAACATAAAAATGAGCCCTTGGACCCTACCTAATGGGTAGGGGGCTTATTTTCAAGGCTAGAGGGAGTTTTCCCTCCCTTTTTACCCCTTGATTGGTCACATCCATGTAAGGGGTGTGGATTGGAGTGCTTATTAAAAGTTTCACTTATTTTGTCTTGCTAACATTTAGGGGATTTTGGGAGAAGAGGGCAAAAAGATAATTTTACCCTTTCTCTCTTTTGTTTTGGCATCTTTGACCTTGTAGAAGGAGAGGGGTGACACATGTCACCCCCTCATTTGTGAGGATGCTTGCTTGCTCCTCTTCAAATTCCCATTCATGGGAAAAGAGAGGACTTTTTTTTTTTTGGAACTTCTTGCTTGGGATGATTGTGGATTTTGGAGCTTGGAGATTGGCTTGAGTCAAGGTGTGGAGAAATTTGAAGTTGGAAAGATTTTTGGAGAGCTTTCCTTGAGGTAGGATCTTATGTTTTTGCTTGTGTTGCATTTATTTTAGTTGTTAGATGGCTTGCATGGTTTTGTTATTTGGTTGTTGTTGTTTGTTTTATGACCTCCATCATATGGCATGATGGAGTTTTGAAGTGTGGGGGAAGAGAGAGGGAATTTTCCCTCTCAATCCTTAAGGCTTGATGGACAAGCCTTATAGGGTCTTAGTGTTTCCCCTCAATGGTTGAGGTGGGGAAGTTGATTCATTTGGCTTGAATCTCCTTTCCCATTCTTGGTAAGGAAACCCCTTTGGGGTTTGAAAATCCTTCCAAGAAGGACTTGGAGAAAGGGTGGAGGAATAAGGAGGATTTTGATGGAATTTAGGAGCAATAAGGAGGGTAGGGAGATTTTTGCTTTGTGCAAGCATTTTGGAATATAATTTTTGAATAACTTTCTCCTCTCTTCCCCACTTTTGAGGAAGAACATGGGTTCTCCTCCTTGTAAAATTTGGAGTCTTGTTTGCATTTATCCCTATTTTTGTGTGCTTGTATCATTGTTAGCTCACCCTCCATCTTGTGCAAGTTTTGGTTAGTTATCCTCTTTCCCATGGGCTTGGGGGAGGCTAGTATGCATCCCAACCTTGGGATAGGCATGTAATGATGCCTATGTTTGGGTGAAAACAAGCTCTTTTTCTCCTTGTATGGTTTTTGGGAAGACATGGAAGTTGGCTCTCAAGTTGGAGTGGGTGGCCTCTTGGGCTCTTATTGTTCTTTTCTCTCCTTATGAAAACCTATTGTATTGTAACTCCTTTGGATATGGTTATGAGAATAGTTTCATCTCCTTGCAAATTCTCCATTTTGTATATCTTGCATTCACATGTAAATTTGAGATATGGTGATTAAAATGAGAAATCTCTCTCCCAACTTGTAAGAAACTTGTAATGGAAATTTTTGGTTGTTTGCATATTTGGAAATAGTTATGCAACACCCTTGTAGTCTAAGCTTGTGGAAGAGAAGTGTTGTATCAAAAGTCTCATTTATTTGTAACTTAATGTATCTCCATATTTTATTTACAAAAAGGATATATTACTTGTTGAGGAATCCTACATGTGTGTAAATGAAATGATCCTTTGCATTAAATCTGAAATGAAATCTACTTGGTTATAAGAAGTTGTTCTTGTTTTAACTTTGGAAGAAACTATCTTTATTTGTAAAATGCACATTTCCTTTTTATATTAACATGGTTTTAGAAATATATTTTTTTCATTATTTTGTGCAAAGGAGTTTGTACTTGGAAATGTGATAGTTTTCTTGTTTTTGTCAAAAATATTTATATAAATGTTATTTGATTAAATGTAATTATATATATATATATATATAACATATTATATATAAACAAATTTACAACGAATATAAATAAAAAAAAAAAAGTTTGGTGGGGGATTAGCTCCCTCACCCCGCGCATCTTATTTTAAAAAAAAAAACAATCGTGGGTGGGGGTCAACCCCCCCCCCACTGTTTATGGGTGGGGCGCTACCCCCCCCACAAAATTATCCCCGCAGCCTTGCTGCCTTCCCCTCACACCCGCGGCCTCCCTACCCGCCTCCCCGCCCTGTTCCTCCACAGCCGCCCTCTTTCCTTCATTGTGCCCCTGCTCCTCTAACCTCCCACCAAAGCACCTCCGCCTCTGCCCGTGTCTCCCTCCACCCTATCCCATGGCCTATCCTCCCTCATGTCCTCCCTTCCATGCGTCCGCCTCCACAGTCCCAGCCACGTATTCCTACAAACAAACCCCCAAAATGAAAGAGAAAATGAAAATGTTAGAGTAAAGCGGTAAGAGCAGAGGAACTGATTAAATATATGAAGAAGAAAGATTTCAAAAGAAAATAATAAACAAGACTTTTTAGGTTTTCATTTCAATAAATAGATCTAGGGTGGATTCTTTTCATCCTAGGCCCATAAAGTATTTTAGATGACTTGCTCCATTTGTTTTTTTTTTAATTAACTTGTGAGAGAATACTACAAATCCCTCCCTTTTTTATATATATATATATATATATATATATATATATATATATATACCATGTTAACACACGATGTTATGCCAGGGGGTGGAATGTAGCTAAGTATGATGTTTTCCTTCGGGGCATATGTAAATTATAATAATAAATAAATATGTTTATATGGTGTCAAGGGATTTTGTAAATGATGATCAAGTTGAGTGATGTGAAAACAAAAAATTTCCGTTTAGGATTAGGGATTAAATCTTTTACCTAATGATCATTCAAATCTTGTTATCATAACGATTTGGAGATCAACCCGTATTGAAATATCATGACTCGTATTAAAACAATGTGGTCCTCATTTATCTTCCTCTTATGGTAAAATATTACAATAATATATATTTATAAACGAAAGTGATATGAATAATTATTTAAATGTATAAAAACATTACTTTGGCTTGGTCCCCACCCACATCAAAGCTACCTCTGGAAGGAACTCAAATAAGTTTGGGTCTTCTTTTTGACATTATGCATATACATATACATTTGTAATCTTGGTAAAGCTTTAGTGGCGGAGTGAAATAAACCCAACTAGTCTTAAACGCATCAACCTCTAATTGAGGTTTGAGTAATAATATTTCGTCTCTTTTAAGAAAATGTAATTGTTTTAAATATTTAATCGTGTTTATTTTTTAACTAAGCTTCACCATAAAAGTAAAAAATATTAAAAAATTAGTATTTTACGCATTTTTGATGTAAAATTAGGGCATGACATTTGGTATCAGAGCGAAGGTTCGCACATGTGGACCCTGGGTAACTAATTAAAATAGTTAATGGTAATTTTAACAACACAAAATTAACTAAATGAATAAAAATAAACAGTTAAAATAAATCATTCACAACTACTAAATTTTAAATTAATAAATTTCTCACTCACCTCGTGCGTAGGATGGCGCCCAAGCGAGGTCGATCAGCTAGAGGTTTGGGGCGTAGTGTACCTACACGAGAGGATCCGCACCCGAATTTGGGCCTCGGATATTAGAGGCCTTGCACTAGCTGATAGGCATTGTGGAGCAACATCTACCACCACCACAGGAGATGAGAGTGGAGACACCATTGGGAGATGAGGAGCCGATAGGTGAGGACGTGCATTCAGAGCCGCCAGAGCACGATACACTGAGGTGGGAGAGGTCACGTAGTCCTTCCGTTCATCACGAGAGGGTAGCCTCGTTCCGTCGTAGCTGCTCACACAGTCTCGAGGGACCATTCGAGGATAGGTGACCCCTTCACCTGTTGGACTACATCGCGGGATCGAGACGAGGCGGTGTGATCGAGGATCTTCTTCGCTTTGTAGCCACCCACCCACCTACACCGGCTCTATAGATGGCTTTGGGGCTGAGTCATGGCTCCTTAGTTTGGATAGTTGCTTTGGCTTGCACTCGTACGAGAGCAACGTTAAGGAAAGGTTCGCTATACACCTCCTCCGAGACGCGAAGGCGTTTGGTGGAGGAATGAGGAGCGGAAGCTCCATCTAACTCGAGAGATAGTGACTTGGGAGATGTTCGAGGAGCATTTTAGGCTCGTTATATGTCAGAGCATTTTGTGCAAAAGAGGATCGATGAGTTTCACGACTTACGATAGGGATCTGGCACAGTAGCGTAGTATGAGAGTAAGTTCCTGGATCTTCTGCAGTATGTGGACTACCTGCAAGATGAGAAATTACAAGTTAACAAGTTTATTCAAGGCCTTAATGTAGATATAGCAGGAGCAGTTAGGATGTTATCTCCTCCCACACTTGAGAAGGCCTTGAGAAGGCCTACTTAGCTGAGGAGAATAAGACCAAGGCACAGGAGCACCGAGATAGAACAAGAGAAAGTTTCAGGAGAGGATACAGGCCTTTTAGAGTCAGAGGTCACGAGGCACTGCACCACCCCTAGAGGAGGATTTTGGCCTCCACCATCAGCCACGAGGGCTCCACCGCACCCGCAATGACAGACACAACAACGCAGGGCCACCCATAGCAAGGGGCTAGACAGACACAGGGATTTTAGAGAGGTGTTTCTAGAGGAGGTTTTGGTGGAGCCAGGGATAGGAGGTAGGGTACTCAGCAAGCACGGCCAACTCACACGTAGTAGTCTACTAGGGTTGGACCGGCAAGATCAGTACACCAGAGTACAGGAGGGACCCCATCTCAGAGGGGTACAGTAGGATGTTTCATTTTGGATCTCCTGATCACTATGTGTGCATGTGCCCGCACAAACCCAATACCATGGATGCACAGAGAGCTACTAGATCCGAGTAGATGGTGGGTGACGTAGGACGCGCTCATCGTGTATATGTAGTGGTTGACAACCGCCAGGCCGAGCATTAGGCCACAGTCATTGAGACGACAGGTATTATCAGGGGTATTTCTGTCTCAATAATTTTTGATTTAGGTGCTTCAGATTCCTTTATATCACCTTCTATAGTGGACTAGTGTGGGCTAGTGGTGGCTAGGAAACCAGATAGTTGGTAGGTTGAGTTGGCCTCTGGGGCCAAACTCACCATGGACTCATATGTGGAGAGTTACGTACTTGATTTAGGAGCCTTCTCCACTACTCTTGACCTCCGAGTTATCCCTCTAGGTTCCTATCAGGTAGTTTTGGGTATGGATTGGCTCGAGGCTCATCGAGCTAAGGTGGATTGTAGAAATAAGGTCATTGAGTGTCAGGATGATCTTGGGAGTGTAGTTGTGATATCAGGGATGTAGAGGCCTATCTCCTTGCGCATGATATCGGCTAAGAAACTCAAGCGGAGCATGCGTAAGGGTTGTCAGTTTTTTGCTATCACCATCAGTGATCGATCTGAGAGCATTCAGAGCATTCAACCTTAGATGATCATGTAGTTTTGAGGGAGTATGTAGATGTATTTCCAGGAGAGCTTCCAGGGTTACCACCCCGCAGAGAGGTGGATTTCACCATTGATTTAGTACTTGGATCAACACCAATTTCTAGGGCACCTTATTAGATGATGACCCAGAGCTTCATGAGCTCAAGATTTAGTTAGAGGAATTGTTAGATAAGGGTCTCATTCACCCTAGTGTATCTCCTTGGGGAGTGCTAGTCATATTTGTGAAGAAGAAGGACAATTCTCTTAGGCTTTGTGTAGACTTCAGAAAACTCAATAAGGTCACAATAAAGAACCGTTATCTGCTCCCTAGGATTGATGACTTGTTTGATTAGATGTGGGGAGCGAGAGTATTCTCCAAAATTGATCTCAAGTCAGGATATCATCAGTTGCACATTTCAGATGCAGACATTCATAAGACAACATTTCGCACACGTTATGGGCATTATGAGTTCACAGTGGTTCCATTTGGTTTGACCAATGCTTTAGTTGTCTTCATGAGCCTCATGAATGGTGTATTCAGGACATTTCTGGATCTCTTTGTCTTAGTGTTCCTTGATGAAATATTGATATATTCTCGTTCCGAGGAGGAACACGAGGAGCATTTGAGGTAGGTACTTCAAGTTTTGAGAAAGCAGAAGTTGTATGGGAACTTGGAAAAGTGCAACTTATTTAAGATAGAGATTTAGTACTTGGGTCATATCATTTCAGGTGAGGGTATCTCCATAGATCCCTCTAAGATACAAGATATCTGGACTCGGCCAAAGCACCACATCGATTTCGAGGTAAGGAGTTTCATGGGTTTGGTAGGTATTATTGCAGGTTCGTACAGGATTTTTCTTGGATTGCTCACCCTATTACTTCTCTTCAGAGGAAAGGGAAGAATTTTGATTGGTTAGAGAAACGTGAGCAAGCCTTTCAGTTGCTTAAGGAAAGGTTAACCATGGCGCCCATCTTAGCAGTTTAGACACTGACAGAGGATTTTGTTTTTTGTACTGATGCATCACTATAGGATTTGGGAGCAGTTCTTATGCAGGAGCATCGAGTTATTGCCTTTGAGTCTCGTAAGCTCAAGGACTATGAGCTTAATTATCCTACTCATGACTTAGAGCTTGCAATAGTTGTACATGCTCTAGTGCGTTGGCGACATTTCCTTTTGGGTAGGCCTTTCATTTTGAGGATAGATCACTAGAGTTTGTAGCATATCTTCTCACAGCCGAACCTCAATGCTCACAATGGTGTTGGATGGAGTTCCTATGTGAGTATGACATGGAGGTTCAGTATATCAAAGGGAAGGAAAATGTTGTGGCAGATGCACTTAGATAGATGACATGTGCTTTCCTCCTTGAAAATTTAGTCAGATTTGAGAGGCAGGATTCTTGAGCACCTTCCAGAGGATAGATTTTATGAGGGAGCTAAACAGATGTTGGAATCACAAGGTTCTTTAGAGGGCAGATATTCTAGGTGTGTTTTAGAGACAGATGGTTTGCTTCAGTTCCATAGGTGCATCTACGTGCCTAAGTCAGGTGATTTACATAGTTTCATCCTCATAGAGGCTCATCGGGCCCCATATGCGGCATATCCAGGAGTGAAGAAAATTCATGCCGATCTGAGGGAGTTATATTATTGGCCAGGTCTTCGACGGGACATAGCAGATTTTGTTGCACGATGCCTTGAGTGTCAGTGGGTTAAGGCAGAGCATTCACATCCCGCAAGACTTTTACACCCTCATGATATTCCCGAGTGGAAATGGGATGTGATCTCCATGGATTTCATATTCGGACTCCTATGTCTTCTTATCATCACTTGTGGATAAATTAATAAGGTTGACGCCAGGTTGCTATAATTAGGCCAGGTATTTATGGAGGACATTGTTAGGTTGCATGGGATTCCAAAGACCATCATCAATGATAGGGATACCATCTACACTTCAGTTTTCTGGACTTATTTTCAGGCCGCTTTGGGTACTCAGATCAATTTCAGTTCAGCTTATCATCCAGAGACAGATGGGCAGATAGAGAGGGTTAATCAGGTGTTAGAGGACATGTTGAGAATGTATGTGATGGATCAACAGAAGAAATGGGAAGATTATTTGCATTTAGTTGAGTTTTCTTACAACAATAACTATCATAGTTCCATTGGTATGGCTCCTTACTAGGCCTTGTATGGACGACCTTGCAGGACACCTTTGAGTTGGGATAGACTAGATGACAGGATTATTCTGGGACCAACCTATCTTCAAGATTTAGAGCATTAGGTTGTGTAGATTAGACAACATCTTGAGCAGGCTAGAGCACACCAAAAGGCGTATGCAGACACTAAGAGGATAGATCATCACTTCTCAGTGGGTGACAAAGTCTTCTTGAGAGTTCATCCGCATAAGAGTCCAATCCATTATGGAAAGGGTTCTAAGATATCACCTCACTTTGTGGGGCCTTTTGATATTTTAGAGGTCATTGGTCCATTTGCCTATCGCCTAGCTTTGCCACACCAGCCTCTTGCACGGGCCCATGATGTTTTTCATGTTTCTGTACTATGTAGATATGTACTTGATGCTTCTCATGTCTTGGATTGGTCAGCATTATAGGTAGAGGATGGAGGACAATGGAGATTGGAGCCCGTATACACATACTGGAGCACCGGAGGTTGGCCCTTTGGGGTCGAGACTTGGACCAGGTTAGAGTACAGTGGGACCGATACGACGAGACAACAACTACCTGGGAGGATGTGACACCCTTGAGGGCTAGATATCCCTATCTCTTTCAGTGACTTCAGGAGGAAGTCTAATTTTAGTAGAGGGGGATGTAGTGCCCACACTTTTTATAGCTCAGTAGCTTGTTGTTTCTTTTCTCATAGACATGTTTTGACAGTGATTGGTTATATCTTGGACATTATATTTAGATATTTGATCTTATTAGACATGTGTGGACATTTAGGCGTATAGCGCCAATTTAGCTTAATTTCTATATTGTCACATTTTCTTATAATGTCATGGATACTAATGGATATGATGTTGTGTTTGGAACATAATTATAATAATGGATAGTTGTTGCATGTGGAATTCTATGGTTATATGTCACGTATCATCTTGTCTAACTTTTGGAATATTGAGTATAATTGTGCACGTTGTTGCATCTTGATTTCAGTAGGATGTTAGGTTAGTTTAGAATGCATTGATATCTTACTATGTCATTGAATTATATTGTATCGGACAGGTGTGGTTAATGTGTGCAATGAGTGTGCAGGTGACAGGTTTACAGGAGAACATGGGATTCAGGCCAACTACTCAATCTTGCACAAGCAGCCCATGGGCTGAGTCCTAGCCATGTTCATTGTGTGAAGCCTTAGTATAGGAGATTATTATTTTGGGCACTATGAGTGACCCCAATTTATGTAATGTATTGTGCTTTGAATTATTAATTTTGTTTAGGGTTACTAGTGAAGTTGTAAACTTGTTTTGGGAGTTAATAATTCCACTTTCATTTAAATTGTTGATTTTGTTTATTGAGTCACTTAATCACAAGGGTTTAGGGTCACATGTGAGACCCTTGGGTGGTCCCCACACCCTCTACCCTTGTGCCAAAAATGCAAAACCCGAAATTAGGTTATTTTGGGCATTTTTGGGGACCCCTTTGTAGCTTGGGAGTTCCCCTAACATAAAAATGAGCCCTTGGACCCTACCTAATGGGTAGGGGGCTTATTTTCAAGGATAGAGGGAGTTTTCCCTCCCTTTTTACCTCTTGATTGGTCACATCCATGTAAGGGGTGTGGATTGGAGTGCTTATTAAAAGTTTCACTTTTTTTTTCTTTCTAACATTTAGGGGATTTTGGAAGAAGAGGGCAAAAAGATAATTTTACCGTTTCTCTATTTTGTTTTGGCATCTTTGACTTTGTAGAAGGAGAGGGGTGACACATGTTACCCCTCATTTGTGAGGATGCTTGCTTGCTCCTCTTCAAATTCCCATTCATGGGAAAAGAGAGGGAATTTTTTTTGAACTTCTTGCTTGGGATGCTTGTGGATTTTGGAGCTTGGAGATTGGCTTGAGTCAAGGTGTGGAGAAATTTGAAGTTGGAGAGCTTTTTGGAGAGCTTTCCTTGAGGTAGGCTCTTATGTCTTTTGCTTGTGTTGCATTTATCTTAGTTGTTAGATGGGTTGCATGGTTTTGTTATTTGGTTGTTGTTGTTTGTTTTACTCCCTCCATCATATGGCATGATGGAGTTTTGGAGTGTGGGGGAAGAGAGAGGGAATTTTCCCTCTCAATCCTCAAGGCTTGATGGACAAGCCTTGTAGGGTCTTAGTATTTTCCCCTCAATGGTTGAGGTGGGGAAGTTGATTCATTTGGCTTGAATCTCCTTCCCCATTCTTGGTAAGGAAACCCCTTTGGGGTTTGAAAATCCTTCCAAGAAGGACTTGGAGAAAGGGTGGAGGAATAAGGAGGATTTTGATGGAATTTAGGAGCAATAAGGAGGGTAGGGAGATTTTTGCTTTGTGCAAGAATTTTGGAATATAATTTTTGGAGAACTTTCTCTTCTCTTCCCCACTTTTGAGGAAGAACATGGGTTCTCCTCCTTGTAAACTTTGGAGTCTTGTTTGTATTTATCCCTATTTTTGTGTGCTTGTATCATTGTTAGCTCACCCTCCATCTTGTGCAAGTTTTGGTTAGTTATCCTCTTTCCCATGGGCTTGGGGGAGGCTAGCATGCATCCCAACCTTGGGAGAGGCATGTAATGATGCCTATGGTTGGGTGGCAAACAAGCTCTTTTTCTCCTTGCATGGTTTTTGGGAAGACATGGAAGTTGGCTCTCAAGTTGGAGTGGGTGGCCTCTTGGGCTCTTATTGTTCTTTTCTCTCCTTATGAAAACCTATTGTATTGTAACTCCTTTGGATATGGTTATGAGAATAGTTTCATCTCCTTGCAAATTCTCCATTTTGTATATCTTGCATTCACATGTAAATTTGAGATATGGTGATTAAAATGAGAAATCTCTCTCCCAACTTGTAAGAAACTTATAATGGAAATTTTTGGTTGTTTGCATATTTGGAAATAGTTATGCAACACCTTTGTAGTCTAAGCTTGTGGAAGAGAAGCGTTGTATCAAAATTCTCATTTATTTGTAACTTAATGTATCTCCATATTTTATTTACAAAAAGGATATATTACTTGTTGAGGAATCCTACATGTGTGTAAATCTGAAATGATCCTTTGCATTAAAGCTAAAATGAAATATACTTGGTTATAAGAAGTTGTTCTTGTTTTAACTTTGGAAGAAACTATCTTTATTTGTAAAATGCACATTTCCTTTTATATTAACATGGTTTTAGAAATATATTTTTTTCATTATTTTGTGCAAAGGAGATTGTACTTGGAAATGTGATAGTTTTCTTGTTTTTGTCAAAAAATATTTATATAAATGTTATCACATTAAATCTTAATATATATATATATATATATATATATATATATATTATATTTTGTATTATACATGTTGTTTTATATATACATTCACATATATAAAATGACACAATAGAATAAAATATATATATATATATATATATATATATATATATATATATATATATAACATATTTTATATAAAACAAATTTTAAACGAATTTATAAAAAAAAAAAAACAATTTTGGTGGGGGATTCGGCCCCCACCCCCGCGCATCTTTTAAAAACAATGCGTGGGGGCCAAACCCCCCCACCCCCCGCACCGTCTACGCCCCCACACACACACAAAATCATCCCCACATCCTTGCTGCCTCCCCTCGCACCCGCTTCGCTTGCCGCCTCCCGCCTGTTCCTCCACCGTCCGCCTTCTTCCTTCGCGCGCCCTACTCCTCTAACCTCCCACCAAGCACCTCTACCCGTGTCTCCCTCCACCTCGTCCCACGACCTGTCCTCCCTCACGCCCTCCCTTCCATGCGTCCGCCTCCACGGCCCCACCACGTATTCCCGCAAACAACCCCCAAAATGAAAGAGAAAATGAAAATGTTAGTAAGAGCAGAGGAAATGATTAAATATATGGAGAAGAAAGATTTCAAAGGAAAATAATAAACAAGAAATTTTAGGTTTTCATTTCAATAAATAGATCTACGGTGGATTATTTTTCATCCTAGGCCCATAAAGTATTTTAGATGACTTGCTCCATTTGTTATTTTTTTAATTAACTTGTGAGAGAATACTACAAATCCCTCCCTTATATATATATATATATATATATATATATATATATATATATAATGAGGTACTTTAACCACGTTAATTTGATGTTATGCTTTGGGGGGGTGCAATGTAGCTAAGTATGATGTTTTCCTTCGGGGGCATATGTAAATTATAATAATAAATAAATATGTTTATATGGTGTCAAGGGATTACTGTAAATGATGATCAAGTTGAGTGATGTGAAAACACAAAAATTTGTTTATCCCTAATTAAATATTTTACCTAACGATCATTCAAATCTTGTTATCATAACGAGTCGGAGATCAACCCATATTGAAATATCATGACTCGTATTAAAACAATGTGGTCCTCATTTATCTTCCTCTCATGGTAAAATATTACAATACTATATATTTATAAACGAAAGCGATATGAATAATTATTTAAATGTATAAAAATATTACTCTGGCTTGGTCCCCGCCCGCATCGAAGCTACCTCTAGAAGGAACTCAAATAAGTTTGGGTCTTCTTTTGACGTTATGCGTATACATATACATTTGTAATCTTGGTAAAGCTTTAGTAGTGGAGCGAAATAAACCCAACTAGTCTTAAACGCATCAACCTCTAATTGAGGTTCGAGTAATAATATTTCATCTCTTTTAAGAAAATGTAATTGTTTTAAATATTTAATCGTGTTTCCTTTTTTTTTTTAACTAAGCTTCACCATAAAAGTAAATTTTTTTAGTAGTTTACGTTGATGTAAATTTAGGGCATGACAGTCCCATTGATCCCAAGTCTTAACAAAAATAATACATCCTAGTATGCATATACTACCTCACCAAATGGATAGAAGTCAAGGCATTACCAAATCAAAAGAGTGAAAGAGTTGCAAAATTCCTATATGACCATATCTTTATAAGATATGGAGTGCCAAGAGAGATTGTCACAGATCAAGGTACCCACTTCATTGTTGAAGTTATTTCGATTTAGCTATAAAATATGAAATCAAGCATATGAAGTCCACACCTTATCACCCACAATCCAATGGCCAAGCTGAAGTAACAAATAGAGAAATTGAGGCCATCTTGACAAAGACTATTGCGATGCATAGGAAGGATTAGTCAGAAGACTTCTAGAGGCAAAGTGTAGGCATTCAATACCACATGAAATGCAATAATTGGATTCACACCTTTCGAGATATTGTATGGTAAGATTGTTGTCCTCCCTATTGAATTTGAGCATAAGACATTAAGAAATGCATTAGAATTAGGCATAGATTTTTTTGACACACAAAGACAAAGGGCTCTTCAACTTAATGAATTGGATGAAATGAGGAGGCAAGTTGTTCATAATATAGAGGTGGTACAAAAGCAAATGATCAAGTGGCATGACAGGTTCATCAAAACAAGGCAATTCCAAGAAGGTGATTGGGCACTTCTCTTTGACTCCAAATACAAGGACCACATGAGGAAACTCAAGACAAGGTGGCTAGGTTCATATGAGATTGAGAAGATATTTTCCAATGGAGCTGTGAAAATCACCACCATTGATCTGTAAGATTAAAGTTACTGGTAAATGGTCATAGATTGAGATTGTACAAAAATCCAACCGATAAGAGTACCTTCATCCAACAGTTCAGAGGAGGCCAAAACAAGATGGAAATGAGAATAGATGTTGAAACCGCTAGTTTCTTTTGATATTTTGGAAGAATAAGATATTAAGTGGCTTTGGGCTACCCAACTTGCTAGATAACCCAAGGAGGAATAAAAGTGATGTGATCAGCCCTCATGGTGATCAACACCACTCACTAACATGTTTTATTTTATTAGCATTTTGCTATTTTGCAGGATTTGGGGTATTTACAACAAGGAGTGCATAATCTCTAATAAAAGGAGGTGGTATAAAGACTAAAATTTACACTTGCAGCAACATGTAACCAAATCCCTGTTTTTTTCTTTTTATAGAACCTTATTATATGAGATTCAATAATCCAACTATATGAATAATTAAATCTTCTCTCTCGGGAATTAGTTGGATTAATTATGGAGCTCATTCTATACGAAATCACTTGTAGCAACACTACTTGCAGACATGCAGTACCTCAACATGCATCCTCATGCATGCATCCACAGGAAAAAAATTCCAAACATGACACATGTCAACATCATTCAACATACATATCGATTTAAGTGCACTCGATTTCCTTTAATTAAGTATAAATAAAATAGTTATATTTAATTAATATACATGCCCTATTTTTAATTGAATTTTATTGTCAATAATTTGCCGCCACTTTTTTATTCATGACCTATCTCCCACGTCATCCAATGACCATCACTTCACATGAGAATACTTCCACTCAAATTAGTAATTCTACATTCAAGCAACATGTGTACTTAGACTTAAATTTGAAAACATAGAGCACTTGGTACTACCGTTCATTTGCATTTTCATTCTCAATGCTATAATAAAAATCTCCTACTTTGTAGACTTCATAGAATTAAAGAAATTTACAATGGGGAGATTTTATAAGGAATGAATGAACAAATCATTCATAATTGTGGAGTTAGCCAAAACCCTTCAAGTATTTTCACGATAATGGTTGGATGGATTATATTAATAAGTTTCAAGGTTTTAATGAGTCAATAGTTGTAGAATTCACCACTACATTCAAATATGGTCGTGGAAATAGTGAAAGGTTTTCAAGTTAAGGTTGATGACGAGATATCGAGGATGGTAATCGGTCTACCAAGCCGATGATGAACTATATCCTGTGAAAGCTAATCCTGAAGACGATCGAGCAGAATTTGTAAATGAATATGAAAAATTCATGGTGAATAGACAAGGTACACTACGTACTTATTAAAAACCTTTCTGGGAAGATGTTTCTGATTATATCATCAAATATTTCACTTGTGAGGGTAGATATTCCCGATTGAAAACTGTACATTTTAAATTGCTAAATCATTTGAAGAAAGGTAGACATGTGAATATACCAAATTTCTTGCATGAAGGGTTAAAGAAGATGAGTAAAGAGTCATAGAGGGGTAGGTTTTCCCTTTCTCATCACTGTCTTTTCACTCTAGTTGTAAAGCATGCATCGGAAAAAAATCCTACATTGAATTAGGAGATTTCACATGAGTAAAACATATTGATGACCTATTAGGGAAGGGTAAGAAGAAGAGAAAGAGTTTAGCTAGTTCCTCTATGCCTCCACTAGAACCCTTAGTTTCAGAAAATCCTACTCTACAGACACCCCAATTCCTCCTAAAGTTTTCCTACCTATTGAAACACCTATCAATGAAGAAACACCACTTCTAGAACAAGGCCCTAGGCCTATATCTCCTGAAAGAGTTCTTGTTGCAGAGGAATTGTTAAATATCTCAACCCTAGAATCCTCCTCTTCCAAGGGAAAAAGGAAATATTCCTCCAAAGCCTCTGAGTCACGAAGAAGATCCCATAGACTCAAACCACAAAGCCAAAACCTTCAAATTGGGAAAAATATTCCAATAGCACTAGACAGTGACGAGGAGAGGATAGGTAGGAATGATGAAGCCATTCCAATGGAAGTTGAACAAGAAGTTCCCATAATAACAAATGTAGACATAGTTATGGAGGAACAACATAGGTTAATTAAGAAGAAAAAAATAAATCAGATGCACAACCTACTTCACAAAGCCTACTGAATCCATTGAGATTCAAATAGAGGCCATTCATGTAGGGGTAACCCATACAATGCATGAAGGAAAATTATTTCTTGAAGAAACTGAAATTTTAACCAATGTTCATGGAAACCTTGAGGAAACAGAGACTGTTTATGTGTTGCATGAAGAGGATTTGGTCACTAAGGAAAGTAAGGAAGCAACAAATGTATCTACAGATGAGGAGGCAAAAACTAAGGAAGTTTCATCAGAAACAATACCCACAACTCAACCTAGTGCCATTGGTATTGAACCTAGTTTACCACTTGATGTAGAGGATACAATTAACAACCTTTCCCGAGTAACCTTGAAGGATATATTTCCCAAGAATCTATTCAACCATATAGATATAGATAGATGACCCCCAATTACTCCTATAGCCTCGAACTTGTGTCTCAAACATCCAACATGTAGCCAAAGGTTACTATAAAAGAAGTCTTCAGAGAGCCTCCTAGGCTAGTTTGTAACAATATATGAACATAGACTAGTAAAGAGTATTGGGAGTAGAAATTTGAGAACTATTGTAATAAACTATAGAGAAGATGGGAAAGAGAAAAGGAAGAATTACTATTCCAACACCAACAAGATTTGGAAGAAAAGGATAGGTCTGTTAAGGGAAAAAGACAATGAGATTGCATGGTTGAAAAATAAACAAGAAGACACAGTACAGGTAACAAATGAAATTTTCAAGTGTAGACCACCATCAAGTGTTTACTCTGTCTTCTTAAAAGAACAAATGTTGCAGTTGAAATTTACTTGTATCAATAGTGATATTCCATTTGACATAAGTGGAGCAAGGTCATTTTTTAGAATATATCTAAAGATGCCCCATGAAATACAGTTGCTTCTTTGTGAGATGTATATGTTCAATTATGCCTTAGAATTTGACAAAGATTGGATCCATGTTCTATACATTGGGGATGTGCAAGTCCGGGCACTATGCTCTTATTTCAATAATGAACTTTATAGAGAAAAACATATGGTTGAATACAAGTAATTTTGCAAAGAGTAACCCTTAAAGATTAGGGTAGAGGAAAACAATACAAAGGCTATGATTGAAGAATATGCCAAATTCATGAAGGAACAAAAAATCAAGTAGAGAGTGTACAAGATGTGAGAAGAAGCCCATGATGAGGTCAGAAATCACATTATGTACAATGCAACAGAGATAATACATGCATATACAAGGAGATGTCAACATAGTTAAAAAGGAAGGAAATGCATTCTTATCCAAGAGTTATCCCAACTTTGCAGTGAGTCAACCCATATATTCAAGTAGTAAAGGGGTGTGGACCAACTTGGTTCCCGATTGGATACTATCCACCTATTTTCCACTATCCAATCCCTCATTGATTTGAGGACAAAGAACTCAATGAGGAATTGTAAGAAAGGATAATGGAGCAATACAGGAGGAATGTTAGTTACTTCTTTACTGAGCCTGAGGGAACATCCATGCCAACTGATTTCAGACAGCACTGCATCTCATCTAGGAGGATTCCAAGAAAGAAAAAGATAAACAAGAAAAACCTTGAATTCATTCATGAGACTAAGTTTGGAGGTGTGATGAGAACCTTTAATTACTATTTTTGTCTCATATTTTGTGTTTCTTTTCTACCTTTGCAATGTTATCTCTATGATTTTGTTAAACATTTCAGTTGAACCTAAAACTTATGGCACATATATATTAATTAGTATAATTATTACTAAGTTACTTTATTCCATGGATTTTGAATGTGCATTTTAATCTCTTTGATACAATGAATGATTATTGAGTGCTTTATCTGAATGTTGTACTTGTTGCAAAGAGTTGTTATGTATTGCCACTAACATGAAATTGAAGAAAATATGCCATAAAGTAAAGAGAAATCATCCGTAGAAATTGGAATGTAAGTAATCGAGACTTGTCCGCAACCAAAGGGAAATACACACATATGCACATTCATGATTGTGGGAAAGATGATCAATAAGAATGCTTCACCTAAGTTCACACTTGCTAGTAAAGAAGTAGTTATATCAACAAGAGCGGATCTCATGCCAATGCGTAATTATTCTCTGCAACTACAACTTGGAGCTAGCTGATGTAATTTCACGACTGATTGTTTGAGTGAACTATTAGTTATTTTGATGGATTAAAATAATTTTCTTTAGTTCTGATTGCATGAATAAGAATCTACCTATTTCTTGGGAGTGATCTCGATACTTAATCAAAATGTAACTACTAGTTGAAGAAGTCTCTTCATGTCTCTATTAAATATAAAGAGAATGATAAGATCGTAGAAAGGATTTTAGCATAGGAAGGGAATTTTTATAAGTGGTATTTTTAATCTTCATGTTGTTGAATAAAAATATGAGTTATATCATTTTGTTGTAGCCACAAGCCTTAGGAAGGGTTAACACCCAAGGCGGGGACCACATGTGGTTCGCTAAATCCCTTTCCTTTTTCTTTGCTATTTTAAGTTCGTGTGCATGAGTAGATTAGAGTTGCAAAAATCATCTATTTTCTTATGAGTCATTTTTTCTTGCTTTATTCATTTTGTAGAATCTATTCTTATCGTAACCTATTTTAAGTTTCAACATTATATTTTCAATTATTGTGACAATAAAATCCTTTAGTTGTATCTCTTGAACACTTGTAATTTTTATATATAACACCTGGTAGTGTTGAAAGTCTACGTCCATAGGTTTGGTGAATAAATGATTGTGGATTAGTGAACAACATACTAATTGCTACAAGTTAATTTGCACCACCAGTTGGGTATGTTGAAAATTCTCACTAAAAGCAGATGGTCTAAGCGTAAATGTGTCAAATGAAATAGAAAATTGTATTTCTCAAATAACATAACACTAATAGTGATGTTAATACAAACAAAATAATAAAAAGATGTCCAAAACAACACACACACGCATGAAGGTAGACTAGGATGTGAAAATCAATGTTCTATGAGACTTTATAACTTAGTACAAGTATACATCCCAAAAAACACCAAATAAGACAAACAAGATATTATATACACCAAAATAGGGAGTAAATTTGTTATTGAAGAAAAGAGAATATCAAAATGAGAGTTGCTCCAAAACAAGGGAGAAATGCCAAATAGAGTTACTCCAAAATAAAGGGAGCACTACTAGGTAGAATGAGTAGTGTGAATATAATGTATCTTAATGTAGAGGGTTAACATATATGGAGGCCATACAAAAATGATGATGATGCGACAACAACTTATCTAAAATACATCCTAGGTGAATACAAATGGTATATAAAGATGTTTGCATATGTGCTTGTGTTATGTGCACAAATGGTACATGTAGAGAATCATCTATATAAGTTTCACAAATCTCATGTATGATTAAAGTAGTCTCAAGTCTCTCATGCTTGATAATGTGTGTAGAAGAACTCATGTGTTACTCAATATCCTTACAAAGATTAGAGTGAATAAAACTTGTGTGTGGCTGAAGTGGACATGATAAAGAAGCATCTTATCTATCATCAATGTCATGTAAACGAATCCAATGAATATGCTAGATAGGGGAAATGATTCCCTATAAATGTTTACCTATGCCTCTACCAAAATTTCCCATAAAATGAAGAGTACATGATCTAAAACTAGTTCCGTG
The DNA here is from genome assembly GCA_018340775.1 of Taxus wallichiana var. yunnanensis. NCBI lineage: Eukaryota > Viridiplantae > Streptophyta > Pinopsida > Cupressales > Taxaceae > Taxus > Taxus wallichiana. The sequence goes on from CM031242.1 coordinate 29,889,053, forward strand.
TTCCTCAAATGAGCCAAAAATAATGGTGTGTGAATTTTAAGTGTGGGTTACAATATGTACAACAAAGGGTCCATCATATTTAATGGGTAACTCATCATCATGCAGAGTAGAGGATGATGATGTGTAAAAATGATCTAAATAAGTGACATAAAGTAGACTATGATCAATGTGAGGTATGTCCATGGTTTCAATATGATGTTGTAAGCATGCAATGTGTCCTGCAATGGCTAAAGGAAGGTGTTTTTTTGTATAAATTATTGAGATTAATATAGGCTTTTATTTTTAATCTTCCCAATATCTTAAAAAAATGTAACCATGTATTTTTAAAGAGAACACACTACTGAAAAAGCATGGTACTTTATGAAAGAAAGTTATTATTTTCTTGCATAAGAGTGTGAAGATATTGACATAAATCCATTATTAAAATCAAGGTAATAACCTAGAAGAGAACCTAAAAATGAACACATTAAATAAACCCCTCCTAAACTACTTATAGTTAGGGATAATTTTAATAATGGATCCCTAAAATTTTCTATAATATCTTGGCGAATTCTTAAGTTTAGGGATAATTTTATTACCTAATATTTTAAAAAAATTCACATAGGTGTAAAATGATTGGCTATTCTATTTGATTTAAAAACTTATAATTATATGCTGAATTAAACGTAACATACAAATCTATATATAATGATATAAAACAAAAGAATAAAATGAATTAAACTAATAGAGTTATCATTCACTTGGATTCTATTTGAGTATATCTAGTAGCCCAAAAAAGGATGCTCATCCTTAACATGTAGAAATAGATTACCAAATATTCACATAGGTACTAATCTCATATCTAATGAGAATATAAATTTATAGGGAATGATTCGAATGTGTTTTGGAAAATTACAAATGAGAGATTTTAAATCCAAAATATGTAATATTTTCCATCATTCTTACTGATCAATGCCAAAATAATGGATTTCAAAGAGGCCATGAAGTTATATAATAATCTTGAGTTTTTAGGTGTCTTAGTTCCAAATTCACGATAGACAATGTGAAAAATGACCCATAAAGCATTTATACCTCAAAAATTTCCTCCATATCAGACATACTCATCCCATAACCAATCAACCATTGTGTTAGTAAGAGGGTCACTTCCATTATGGCATCACCCTATTAGCATAAAGATCATGCTATATTGGGGTTTATATGCTACCACAAACCAAGCCAACTAACAAATGTGGGATTGGTTTTTTGATTAAATGAGGTTTTCTAGATTCCCTGAAAGAAATTCCAAGTTGCACTAAAAAGGCATATCCAAGTTGGGGTAGTAATGCATGCATTTAGAGGAAATTTTAAAATAATTTTTGGGTTATGAAGCCACAAAGGAGAGGGGAAGACCATGAAATAAAACATACCCATATCATAATCAACAAACCATTACAAAGTATTGTGGAAATTTTTGTAACCAACACTCCCCATTTTACTCGAGAAAATGAAGCCCCCATTTTTGAGCTATACGACACATTTATACACTTCTAATAAGTCTTTGAAAGAACTTTAGAATGAATCTTGAGATCTAGGGTCTTAATTCATTCAAGCCTTGCATATCCTTAGAATATTAGCTTGATTTTGATTTATAATGCTTTAAAAATTACTTCATGGGTTTTTAACTATAAAACATGCACTTTCATGGTATATTCTAGTGTTCTTAATGCGCAAATTAAAAAGGGGGAAAATATTGGAAAAGATATGGATATATAAGCTTAAATTACTCTAAGAAATATGTAGTTGACATCCAAATACAAATATTTACACTAAGATCAAGGACATCAAATTTACCCCATTGATTAAACTTTTGGACGACAACTAGAATACCGAGTTTATTACATGTGTCCCCTTTGGAAAATTGTCACAAATCAGCATGTAGTTAGTTAAAGAGGAGGTATGACAAAGACCCAAGGTTTTAAATAATGTAGTACACATTTTCACCAATAGTAGACACCTATCACAAATTGGAGTAAGGCCTTGCATGAATAGTCACGGAGTTTAAAAGGTTTGAAAGGATTATGAGCACCAATTTAGGACAATTTTCCAAAGCATCGATGTGGATAATAGTACGAAGAAGTCAAAGTTTTAAAGCCTTGAGAAGCATGGTACCGATAGCATCCACTTGTCACTAGTTGGTGGCCCAAGGCTTTGGCCAAGTCAAAGTTTAAATTTTTATAACAAGTGGATTTTGATGTTAGAAATGTGTAAATGATCGGAGTAGATTCTATATGGATATAGTCAAAGTGTCAACATCTTGAGAGTCTCGGACTGATTTAACCTAAATGGTTAGATTTAAGGAGGAAGTATCTAATGGTATATTATCCTAATCAACTAGTTTCCAAATATAATTGAAGTATAAAATATTAGAATAATACATGAACAAAGATAAATAGATATAGACAAATTAAATAAAGTACTATAAATGAGAGGGATACAGATACATAACTGATATTCTAGATTGTGTAATGATATGGGCTAACTTGATGCTGGAAAGGGATGAAATGGTCTCGATAAAGCTTTGTATTTGAAAATATGTCATGTAAAGCTTCCCATACCAATGCGTATGGCATAGCCCAAAGTGTAAAACCACTATGGACCTTTCTATATGCCCACGACCCTCTCTACTATTAGCTCCTAATTTTTTTTTGGGTTTGTGCACTATATCCTAATCTGCTCCTTTCTACAATTTAGACCTTTGACACTATGTGATGATCTATATGCAACTCATTAAATCTTCTAAAAATTTATATGGTGAGAGAGTCCTGCAAAAAACTTTGGTTGGGTTGTAGGAATCCCTATGCACCACTAACATTGCCACTACTCAAAAGAGGGATCAAACCACACATCATTCTTTCCTAGTATATGATATCTAGAATGTATGTAACCAAATTGATAACCATGGCCTTACGATAATGTAATTGTACTTGAACCTTTTCCCTAGCTTGAATTGAATTTGATAACGTGCATTTTATGCTTGCATATTAAAATGGATAACTTCCTAGAATGCACATGAAAAGTATATGAAGCTTAAGGAATTATTGGAGTAGCTTTGCTTTTGATTTCTCTTATTATTTTATCATTAGAGTACTATATGTCAAGTAGATAGAATTACCTCCCTAATGAAAGATGAATAACTTACTTATATATGTAAACTAGATATAGAAAACTTGGATAAAGAGACAAGAAGTGTACCAAAGAAGTTAAATTTAAGAAAGGTACCATCGGAGGAAAGGGATCAAAGTGGCGAGTCAGCCCATAGTGTATGGAAGTTATGGCCCTTTTTGGGTGTTATTTTCATAAATGCATGTGTGAGTGATTTAAAAATTGGGATTGCAATATGTGAGAGTATAGCCTAATTTGATGGATTAATATGACTATTATGTGAACAAATAGGTTGTGTGTGCAAGAAAGAATGAGTGAGATATAGCTAGGGATAACATAATTAGCCAAATTGAGTAAGTGTGGGATAATGCAAAAGTGTTGTACAATTTGTGTTATTATAAGGCATGAATTACCAAAATGAGTGTCTACATTCGACTTCCCTATAATTATGGAATTAAAAATTGTGTACTTAAAGGAAAATTTACTTTAGTGTGTAGACATTCTTTTTCTTCACTCGAACCCTGCCTTGTGCTTATGTTAGGACTTTTTCTTTGTTACGGTTGTATTTTTTCCAAGATAAGTACATGTAGAGAAAAGTACAGTCAATTTCTATAGTATAGGAAATGAAAGTTTAACTTAAATTTTTTGAACTTAGTGTGAAAATATAAATATGTAAGTAGAAAAACAAAACAAAGGAAAGTGTACACCTGATTGGTTTGTGAGAGAGGGGAGAGATTAATCCCGCTACCATTTCCATGGAGATTTATTGTGATTTGTATTGGAGTTGGTTGGAAGGACTTGGGGAGATTAGTCCCCACGTGGAATATGCCAAGGAGAATAGAAATAAGTGCTAATACACCCTACATGGGGAAGAAAACTATATGGGGAGTTTTCAAGATACTCTACAGCCCTTCACAAAAATATGAGAAAAGAAAAGTTAAGCCTACGAGGATAATAGTCATCTCAACACTTCCCAAAACCCATGGATAAGTTCCACTTTGTAGATAGACACAAAAATAAATGATTTGCAAATAATGACATAATATACCAAGGAAATTATGTCTTTCACGTAACCTTGGTGCCACCATAATTTGAATTATACCATGCATTTTTCCATGGAAAATGAGTAAATATCTTGTAAATGCCTTTGAGAAAGTTGTTAAATTTTCCCCTAGGACTAAAGCATACGAAATGGGCCATAATGTCTAGATGCTATGGTATTTTCTGTATGGTTTGGTCCCTATATGTTTTCTAACCCAAGTCTATTTTGAGCCAATTTATGAGCCTCTTCATTGTCTTATTTTTTTCTATGTCATTTTGTTTCTAAATGATTGAAATATCACCCGATGGTTCACCCCCTTGTTTGGGGCGCGTGAGATAAAGAAATGTGAATGCGACCATGATGAGAAGACTGTAGTTGATGTGCATATGTGTTGTGGGATTCTGTAAGGGGAAATAGGGGAGTGTGCATGGTGTATACCATGGTACATATATAGTAATATAATAGAAAAGATATAAAAGTGCTAGTAGCAAGCAATAGAGAAATAATATAGTAGATGTAAGAAAATACATGCAAGGAAACAAAAATATAACAATACATAAAACAAGATGCCATGTACATGGGATACCACCCAATATGTTGTAAGATAATTAGGTCACTCAAGACAAAAAAATTAACATAGGGAATTTCCTGCAAACAAGTGAAAGCATAGAGAAAGCATGTAAAACAAGAAACAAACCATAGTATGAAAATGATCTCAGTTCATAAGAAAACTACAAAACATTTACTATACATGAATCACCCATTATCATGTTATAATAATAAATAGTATGAAACAATGTATGTATTGAGATAATGAGGTAAGATAAATTAAATTAGAAAATATTACAATAATAACACTTGTATGTAAGAAAGAGTAAAGTGTACACCCTTGCTCACTTTGCGAGAAGAATTAATAGAGAGTAGTGTCAAGCATCCTACATTATGTAACAATATGTGTGTAGTCTACATTCAACTCAATGTACCATGTGAATGCACATTTGTATAGAAAAATGATATAACATACTATGTATCAAGCTAACATGATAAGTAATGTGTCATATGAATAATATAAGTGTGCAATAGAAACAACCAAACAAGAGTGATGTAAATATTTTTGGACTTTTGTATATATCCGAATGTTTTTGGATTTGAGTATATTTGAATGTATTTGGATTTTTATCTTATTTAAATGTTTTTGTATTTTTAGGCCCCGAGGGCATAAGTGAAGCCCCATTCTTTGAAGAGAAGGGTGATCAAGAATACCCGAGGGGGAATATTTAGATTTTTAGTGCTTTGTAGGAATATAGACTATATAACTTGAGATGGGAAGCAAGGTTTCCCCTAATGTGTGTCCACAAAGTGAGGTTTAGGTATGCATATGTTGCATCAAGAGTCAAGTTGAACCTATAAATAAAGTGTGTCACCGAGAAATGAGGGGGAATTCGATGCCACACTTTGTGAGTAGCATATGAACTATCAATGAGAACCTCTTGAAGAGGTGGAGAATATTTAAGGGGAGAAGAATCTTGGGCCTCAATTGTGCTAAAGAATGTGACTAAGTGCATATTACATAAAAAATTCAGCAGGAGAGTAGGGTGGATTAGATCCACAAGAATCCATGTGTGACTTAGATGTTTGGTGAATAAGATGATGAGGGAAAAACCCTATAGAAATAAAAGGATGAACCATTTATGAATTAAGCACTGATGTATTATTAGGAGGAATATGAGGATATAATAAATACGTAAGAGACTCAATGCAATGAGGGTATCATGTATCAACCTCAGGAAGAGGGATATACACAAGGCCAACCAAAAGTATAAGAGGTGATATAGAAGTATTGAGAGCAATAAAAACATACCAAGGTGACATATGTAAAAGTATCATGAGCTATACCATGTATACAAGTATTGTCCAACATAGCATAGAGAAGGGCATCAATTGTAGTGGAAGTAAACTTAGGAACCTAATTTTGTAAGTCACCTACAACATGCATTAGAGAAAGGACTTCTTATGGAGGAATAACATAGGTAGTAAGAGGATCATTGAGTGGTTGCATATTTCCATTATATGTAGCCATGGGGACACTATTGGGTTGGAATTAGATCTTTGGGTTAACTAGTGGAGAAGTTACATTGGCACTAGGAGGACTATGAGAATATCTAGAAGAAATGTAAAATGGGACCCACTCATCTAAAAATTTATTAACATGGGGAAAATAATAAATACAAGCACCATTATGTAAAATATCCTTTTGAAAATTAATAGTAGAAATACATACATCATTTGTAATAACATTTTGTTCACAAGAAACTAAGACATCATGTTATGAAGAGAGATAAGGAACACTAGCATAATTTGCAATAAAATTTTGTGCATGAGTAGATACAATATCATTTGGAGGAGGAAGGGAAGGAACACATGTATCATTTGCAACCAAATTTTGTGCACAAGTATTTGAAAGAATATTTTGAGAGGAAGAAGGGATATCTTAGTCAAAAGGATGTGCATCAAGGAGATCTTATATAATATTCTAATTATAAATATTAGTACAACCTTGATGAGGAATTTGTAGACTAGTGGGTGCTGAGGTGATGTGTGTAGCATGTAACCAAGGTTTCCTAAGGAGAATATTGTAGGAAGGGTCATCGGGAGTACATAACAAGTAGCATTCATTTTTTCAAGCCAATAGAGATTGGAATAGTTATTTTTGAAATAATTTATTAGTGACATTGTCAAATTTAGGATACACAAATTAATAGGAGAAATATATGTAACAAAGACACAAAAACATAAAGGAAAGAGATACCACAAATATTCAGGCTTGATCCACTATCAATAAGAACACATTTAACCAAATCCTTGTGCATAATAACTTTAACATATAGAGGGAGCTCAATGACAACAAGAGGATGAATAGGGGCCATAATGATACCCAAAAAAGAGAATAAACAAGCTTAAAATATGAGAAGGATCATACACCAAGAAGATAATCAAACCTAACCTATATAAACTTGGAAATATTTTAGATTAGGTTAAGGATTTGATCGGTGGTTGACCAAATAATTTAGCCTAAATGGTTAAATTTAAGGGGGAGTAATCTGTACACAAGAAAATCAACACGTGACCTTCTTTGCACCCAACTTCCCGAGGTCGTGCCGAGACAGCCGGTGTATAATAGAAATGGATGTGAGTGTGGTAATGATGAGAAAGCTAATGATGCAACCTTATATCTTCAACACACAATATTGGGATTTGTGAGTCTAAGGCAAAGAAATCTATCCTAAGATGAAGTGGTGTGATGAATCAATCATATAAAATAGCTACTTAGAGGCTCCAGTCAATATCGATCTTTCTGAGATTCTATCTATTGGTTGTGGAACACGCGGAAAGTGACCTACGGACGCCTCGTATAGATTTCTAGACAAGGTCATGGAAGTGAGAATGAGAGGCGTAAAAAACCATAGGGACTATGGGTGGTTTTTCGGTCTAAATACCTTTGCACGCAAACTAGTGTCAATGTTTAATTGGTCAACATGGCCTTTGGGTTATGGGACTTGGGGATCACAACTGTAAACTCGTGGAGGCTGTGGTCCTTATATGGTCATGCATGTAATCAAGCCCTATTTCTAGGAGTAGTCCAATAATCATAGGATTGATTAGTTGCAATATTTAATGTGTTCAATTGTTCTATCTTCTCAGAATGCATAGTAGGCGTGTGTAAAACTAATAAGTGTAAACCTGTATCAATGTCGGTCAACAACTTTGGCCCGTTGGGTTATGGGACCAATGGATCACAACTAAATGTTTTCTCTTGTTGTGGACCGTTGATGGTCATGCAAAATGAATTAAATTGATTTTGATGAAACAAACTAACTATTAAAGGAAATTTAATCTATGTTTTTGGTATTTTCACAACATATCTAAACAAAACAATGGAAGAAAACTAATCTAATAAAAGTAAATATTTTTGATCTTTTATGGTTTTTTAAACAATGCTTCTAATCTAATAAACAAAATTAAATACAAGTAATCAATCGATTATAGCTAATTACTTGTGCAAGAATGTGAATCTAGATCTAAAACAACTAAACTAATTTAATCAAAACCCTTCAAACCCTACCTCAGAGGTAGAGAACAAATCATAACCCTAGAAGAGCTATTGTTCCCCACTACTTCCCCAATAATGTCAAAGAGAAAGCTTTCTAATGATTTTCTCTATTTGTAATTGCTTAATCAATTGAAATGAACAATTTTTCTACTCTATTTGATATGTATTTGAAATGAATAACTCAGAATTGATAATTTGACAAATGAAGCAAACAAACAAATAATTCCAACCTGGATAAGCAAGAGCTTTGGAAAATCTGGTTGTATATGTATCTGTCCCCTTAGTTTGTCTCTTTCTTTCTCTGTGTGTCCATATGAGTCCAAGGAATTGGGAATGCAAAGGCAAAAACAAGATAAGGTGCTTGAGAAATGACAGCTTGAAGGAAGTTTGGTTGCAATGCAAGTGGAAGAGGGATAACACAAGTGAACAAAGCTTGGCTATGCAATTTCCAGCATGACTATAACAACAATACTATGAAAGATACACAAAATTCTTAGGCCATTTGCTTGAATACAAGCATGAAATATATAAGAATTTGCTGGGATGTGCCTTCATACACAGGACAACCTTGGAGTTCTAAATCATTGGGTGAAGAGGCGGTTCAAAATAATTAAATCTATTTAAAAATAAAATAGGGAAGGAATACAAAGTAATCAAGACTATTCTTAGGAAATTTGATTCACAAACGTACCCTAGAAGTCAAGTCAAGTGAAATCACGCATGTTAAAATCACACAAGGAGAATTTTGGAAAAAGTGTGTAGGATCGCCGCCTGCCAAAGGCGTCGGGCGAGCGTGGTCCTGGCACTAAAGGCCAAAACATGCACATAATGAAGCAGGAAGCTGGAAGAAAGTGTGGAAAAGCTAAGTAAGGATGTCTAGGCTACAAATATACACTGCGAATGGGTTTAGGAACTCAAACACCTTATGAAAGGACATGAATCATCATTGGGGACTTTTGTAACCATTTTCTGACAATGTACCACATGCAATTTTATGTGTGTATAGTAACCGATGGTAGATTATCATAATCAACTAGTTTCCAAATCCAATTATGGAAATATCATGATATTACATGAAAAAAATATGAATAATGATAGAGAAATGAAACAAAGTACTATAAATGAGAGGGAGAAGAAGACTTAGCTGATATTATGGACTATATGCTGATTTGGGCTGGCCTACTGACTAAAAAGGGATGGAAATGGTCTAAAAATCTTCGTTTATGTCATGTAAATATTCCCGAGAACAATGTGTATGGCATGAACTAAAGTGTACGAGTTGTTATGGCCTTTTTTGTACACCCTTTTCCATATTTAATTTCAACTTTTGAAACTTTCTAGGTATGTGCATTACTTCATGATATGCTCTTTTATGTAATATGGAACTTTGACACTGGGTAATGCTCGTTTTACAACCTGAATAAATATTCAAAAACCTTAGATGGTGATAGAGTCCTAAAAACAAAAATTAGTTAGATTGTGGGAACCCCTATGTACCACCGACATTTCCATTACTCTAAAGAGGTCTCAAACCACATGTCGTTCTCACCTAGTATGTGATATCTAGAATGCATGTAACCAAATTGATAACCATGACCTTACAATAATGTAATTGTACTTGAACATTTTCCCTAGCTTGAATTGAATTTGGTAATGTGCCTTTTATGTTTGCATATCCGATTGGATGACTACTATAGACCGAGTATGTAGAGTATATGAAGCTTAAGGGAGACTTGAAGTAGCTTTTCTTGTGATTGATCTTATTATTTTCTCATTGGATTGCTATATATCAAGTAGATAGAATTCCCTCCCCAATGAGAGATGAATAACTTATTTATATATGCATTCTATATCTAGAAAAATTAGATAAAGCCAATCATAAGTGTACCAAAGAAGTTCAAATTAAGAAAAGTACCATTGGAGGGAAAGGGATCAAAGTGGATAGGTTATCCCATAATGTATGGACACTATGGCCCTTTTTGGGTAATAAGGATCCATATGCTTGTGTTAGTGTTTTAAAAATTAGGATTGGAATATGTGAGGTATAACTTTGATCGATGGATTAATATGACCATTGTGCAAACAAATCGGTTGTGTATAACTAATACCGAGTGAGATATAACTAGGGATAACATAATTGGAAAAATTTAGCAAGTGTGGTATAATGTAAAAGGGTTGTAATTTATTTTGTTACAAGGCGTGAAATACTAAAATGAGTGTCTACACGGCTATACCAATTCTCTCAATGTGGTGGAAATTGATGACTAATCAACATAGAGGATAAAAGTTTTCAAGTTTTATGAGACACAAGTTCATTGATTTGGGACACGTGTCTAACATACATAACCCACATATATGGACACATCTAAATTCTCAAGACTCTACAACACATATATACATTGATGCAAGCTAGTTTTGATAATCAATGGCTAAATAGTACATTAAGTCAAATGTTTTAAATTCATGGAGAGCATATTTTTCATAAGCTAAGTGTTTTAATAAGATTAAAATTGAGATGAAAATTTAAAATTTTAAAGTTTTCCTACCTTAAGTATAAGTTTTATAACCTTAAAGTAAAAGTTTTCCTCATTACATTTCAAATAATAAAGTTTTCCTACCTTAAAGTACAACATTTCAATCACGTAGGAAAACATGCATCAAATAACAATAGTCTTTGTAATGCCCCATTCATCGTTGCTCTTTTATTCGTGACAACCGTGCTTCTAAGGGTTGAACGATGTTGCGTTTCCGTTGAAACATTAATGTCTTCGCCCGTCAAGCTTTCTGATTGATTCTTTGGTAATATGATTAATAATTTTATTTTTTTATGTAAAAATTCATTAAAAAAAAATCATAAAAATAATGATAAAAATAACATTGTAATTTATTTTGTCGATTGACGATTATTTGGGTTAGTGTCAATTTATTTTATTAATATTGTTAGTAATTACCGCAAATTATTTTTACTTTATTATTAATGATCGTTCTTGCGCTCGAGCTCTCGAGTAAGTGACTTTTGTTTTGGCACTTTTGATTAGTTCGTAAAGATTTTTTTTCGAACCCCATTTTGGGGTTAGAACGTTTTAAAGCATAATAAAAATAGTTAATAAATGAATCCGTATCAGTGGTATTTTTATTTGTGTAAATAAATTATAAAATTTTATGTTGAATTAATAAAGCCTTGTCAGGCCACGTTCCTCATCCACAGACTTGTGAATTTGTTTGGTCATTTTTCTCTCCTGCTTGGCATGGAGATATGAGTATTTATTATTATTTTTTTAATAGACATATGGATCTGCTTAATAAATTACTTTATTTGAAATTACTAAGCCTTTTCAGGCATCCACGCATACCTTATATTTCATGTTAATGGAAGTGTGAATTCTCCCAACCACCGACTTGCAAACCATTATGTCATTAATGTTTTCGGTCTTTGCGTAAGGGAGTTGGGGGTGGGTGAAATCCTACCTATCCTTCACCGTGGTTTCCTTTATTCCTTTTTTCAATGCCCATTGGCAGTCCTTTGGCACGTTTTTCTTGGTGGGAGGATTTTGGGGGAAGAAACCACTATTTCCTTCTTACTAGCTGCGCACTAGACCGACCCTGCCATGCCATTCTTGCAACCTGCTCTCCCTTTTGCTGCTGGCCGCGTGGGATACACTGGAGGAAGCAACTTGGAGTCTTGCCAGAAAGGATGAGACAAAACACTTTGGTCCGCGTGGACTGCATGGAAGAGGATGTCTTCCTACGTGTGGCTGTGGGAAGAGGCATGGAAAAATCAGGCAAGGAACATCCTTTATCCCTTTTACCCTTTTAATTCATCAGAGGTTATAATGAATATATACTGGAAATTTTGGTTTGAGTGAAGAACAAAATGGGTGCATGACAGTTAGGGGTTGCGGTTTTATACTCTTTTTCGTTTTTTTACAAATAAAAGTAGTAAATAGTAGTATGATGAAGAATCGGGTATCCGATTTTTTTCTATCTTCCTCTGGTCAAGTCGTTTTTACCTATTGTGACTATAAATGAGCAATTTTCTATATACTATTTGTCAAGGAGGTTGACCTAGATAAAATGGGTTTCGTGTAAATATTAAAATATTGTGCAAAAAAAAATGATTTTGAGTTCTTGGGTTCTCTTTATGAAACCAAAAATCTTGATGTATGGATCTAGAAAATAAAATGATTCCATCTCTCGTGTTTTATTCCTTTCACGATTGGTCTATGCGTATCTTTTGTAAAGAGAAACTGAGCTGTATTGAGCATACACCGAGGACGATTTGGTGATTATATCTGATACTTAGGTTATTACATGTTTCTTTTTTTGTTCCATCGATTTCCTGATAAAGGAAAAGGCCTTTCACTGAGATTTGGGATTTTCTATTTCACCTAACTTAGCAATTTATCTTAAGAAGTCTGTAAGAAAACATCTTCTTGTCGCTCCCTCTTCGCAGTAATTCGGGTGTAAATCTCTCTATTATGGCTCGGTCTGAACTATTTCCTTTTGAGCTGGTAACACTTCGTGTCAACCTTGGCTGGTATATTGGACCTTTTTTCTCTTGGAGAAATTATGGGGTGGTAGCAGGATTACCTCTAGTTTCTTTGCCTTCCGCAGAATGGCGTGGACAAGTTGTAGAATAAATTTAATTCTGTCACTTTTTAGCCTTGGATAGGTTGTAAAGCTCATCATGAGTATTTTTTTTTGATATGGAAACCACCTTTGGTTGATGTAATATAATACATTTTTGTAAATCCTTCAAATCAATTCAATTTTTAAGGATTATAATTATCACTATCTCCTCAAAGTAGCTATATAAGCCATTTTCTAATCGATATAAGAGAACAACAAATAAGTTTGGGAATTGGGCTTCGAAGATCTGAGCCTAAATTATTTTATACCAAGTTTAGTAAATTAATTCTTCTTCCTTCTGAAGTCCATTCATTTTAGATGTTACATTTTTTTATGAATAGTCTCATTATTGAGGAAAGCTCGATGGGAGCTTGAACCTTGATGGATAATGATTAAGTGTTGATTGTTTTATGTTCCCTTGAAAGAACTAAGAAGTCTTAGTTGAAATCAAGGGGGCCTTCGTTGGTTGACATTTTGATTACGTTTGATAAGTTTTTGCTGCTGTATATATATAAGATGCAGCAATGGGAGGGAAATTAGTTGTTCCCATTCTTAAAATCAATCCTTACCGCAGATTTTAATATTACTATTATGAGAAGTTGTTATAATTGATTTTAATCTCTATAGGATGATTACATCAGGTGTATTATATCTCCATTATTGAGGAGTATAGACCCCATATGTAAGCATAAATAAACCTTGGAATGGCTGTGTTTCCAGATTTATATTACAGCTGAGTTTAGTAAGATATAACTCGGGGTGATGTGTTTTATTAAAGGAGGTACAATACGGGTTAAATAAGCAACAAACTCTATATTGTTTTAATTCCTTTAAGTTACTACGATATGTAACTTGAGATGTATAGATATCATTCCTTCTTAGGATATAATGAATAATGCAGGATATTTTGTGTTATGTAGTTATGGCATATAAACGTCTTGTTTATTAATTGGATCTATTGTTGGATATGTTGGTATTGCTGAAACTGGGTGGTTTCATTCCCGTAGCTTGGATTACCTTGAGTGTCCAAGGTTAATACTTGTTTGAAGTGCTTGAGCAATGTCATTAGTTGCAGCAATTCTGGTCATTACTGGGATGATATAGAGTCGTACCATGTTTGATAAGAGTCTAATTATTCTATCTAACTTCTATGTAATTTGATCGTATTTTAAAATCATGTGTTATTGACTAGTGGATGGTCATTATTGGGTATGAATATATTTATCCCGTTTTCTTTTATGTATTTTTGTGAAGTGGTAACAAGACCTTGTCATTGAAGAATACTGAAAAAAAGGAAAAAAGTTGTACTTAATGATTGCAAAGCAAGTTACTAAAGTATGATGTTGTGGCATTACTTGATTAATTAGTAAGAATGAGTTTATTATTGCAGTATATATTTTCATTCTAACATTTGATGACATAAATGGATAAACGGGTTAAAGGATTTTTCTTGCTCAGTTCAGTTGAACTGACCTTGCCTAACCATTGCAGGAAATTGAACGAAGGTAACTGGAGTGAAGTAAAGAAATGTCTTGGTTATCTAATTGTACCACATGCTTTCTCTAAAGGAAAAAGTTGCAGCCAATTGTTGAATTGAGATATTGTTATTTATGTTGAAGAAGTTAATTATTGACCTCGAGTAAAGGTTTTCTTGTGAAAATATATACCGTGTTCATTTACGATCTAATATAACATGGCAATGATTCCATATTTTTGTTCTTTAATTACGCGCTTCATATTGTCGAAGAATTTTGATGCCTCCTTGCAATTTCTGTAATGTATTCCACTATGTCGTAACAGTGTTGGTATAAGAATGGCTTTATACTTATGTTATTTTGTGAAAAATTGGATCATTGGACGATTATAATGGAGGGCTGTTTTAACTCTCTCTGTTTTAGAATATATTAACCTTCTTTGGTCTAGGTGAGCCTAGTAAGTTCATTGGGCGAGTTGTGAAGTTATATATCAGTAACATAATGGATAGGTTAATGGATTACACTACGAAGTAGTGTTGTAGAATTCCTTAATCTAGTTTGATTAACTTATGGATGAAATGTTAAAGTTCAACATATAAGGGTTAAGTTGCAAAAAAAAAAAAAAAAAAAAACTTGCGGATGTTCCTTTTGGGCAGCACTTAAACCTTTAAGGAAATTAAGTTGAAGTAATTGGTAAAACCAATCCAACTCTCGTAAAATGATGGAGAGTCCAACTTAATACCTCAAGGTGAAATAATAAATGATAATAGAACATACCTTGTTGCTTAAGCGAATTGTATACCCATAAATTGGGAAGCAAGTATAAGAACTATCATTGTTTGAATTATATGTTGTGATGAGAATAATGGGATAAAGTTAGAAAAGAACCTTATGGGAGGCTAAACTCCAGAACACCAAACTTATATGAAACCTTGGGTATGATACTTAATGCAAATAATGAAATTGCTGTTGGAAATGTACAGATTGTGCTCACCTTGAATACTTACTTTTAGATCCATGGTGAAATTTTGATATTTGTGTTCCAAAACTTAATGGGTTGGAAATCAACCAAAATAAAGATATGATGGTGTAGTAATAAAAGAAAGGATGTTTTTTAAAAAATATATAACCTTCAATCATTTCTCACTGTGGCTTGCCCTAACTGTAAGAGTGTTATGTGGTGGTTTCCTATGTTGTCTTGTCATAAAAGAAAAGTGAATTATCCTTGATGGGTGTGAACGTTTTCATATTACCTTTGTGGTCATCCTTGTAGCAGTTGTTCACAGAGTTATTTGCAACCTTGGTATCGACATGTTGTGTCGTGTTATGTGTCAAGATGCTAAAAAAACTAAAAAAATATATCCCTGTGTTTTCCTATGTAGTCTTATGTTCCCGATTTGTGGGCATTACAAGTACACAAATTTGTAATAAATCTACAAAACTAGATATAAAATATGTATACAAGTTTATTTCTTCCCAATACATAACTTCATGTCCACTCATGATATTCCTCTTTTCCTTTTTCAAATGCAAGCTAACATGTTAGTGTCATGCTTATCACCTCAGTATGAAAGGAGTGAAAGAGATTCAAATGGTGCAAAATAATAAAAACTAAAGATAGTGTAGAAAATAACTTGATTAGGAATATGTAATATATTCATATTGATGTTAAAATGAATTACAATCACTTTTTCCCCAAAGAGAGTGATGACAAAGTTTTTATTTTGATATCACTCAACAATCTCCAAAACTCTTGTAAGTATAATATTTGTATTTGAATATTAGTCATACAATGTTAGTCTATATATTTTGATATGCATCATTAGATATTCAATGCTATAACTTTAAAAACATAAGATATCCACCATCATCAATGTATTTCATGTAGATATACATAATACTTCTTTTTTAATATTTGGTTCAACCTATACTATACATGCATGTACATGTTGTCCAAAACCATAATTTTGGACCAGGGAAGAAAATCTTGAATGGAATGATATTCACCCAAGATTGGATTTGAAGGGTTAAAAATCATATCATATTCCATGGATAATATTCCCAAATGTTGTGGTGGCTTGGTGAGAAGGTGGTGGTGCATGGTATGCCAATGGAGGTGTCTAAAAATTCCATTACGGCGGCATAAGGGATATCTATGGAGGTGGATAAAGTGTTTAAGGATAAACAACATAAGAATGAGGAGATTCAATAGTTTTTCGTGTCTCGTGAATGAATACATGATCTAGAAGAATGCATTCTTCACACAACCCTCCCTTTTCCTTGGCATTATGTTTATTTATAGATAATGAAGCACTTCACTTTGGATGGGAAGTTCAAAGATCCATACACACCATCTTTCCCTCCTAAACCACTTCGGCATAAATTTTGTGTAAGTATCACATTCTACTTGTTCATATCTTTCAAGGCCTCTGTTAAATATTTTCATAATAGGAAATTGGAGGCTCTTATCTACAAATCCCTTATTCTTATCCTCTCAAAAAATGGGAATATGGAATTGTCTTCATTTATGAGGAAGAAAAATGAAAACATGAAAAGAGGGCTAGGATGATTTAGCGGAACACATTAGTGTGCAAGAAAATATAAACTTGATAATTGAGGGAAATATAAAAAACCCCAAGGCTCAAAGCATGTGGAAGATGTTAGTGTTGAGGATGATACTATTCTCAAGTAATTGGCTACTAGGTCCATCAGGGATCAATCTTATAATGGTAAGGAGGCTGGTTAAGCCCCGCAATCACTAATAAAAAATGACCTTCATTAGAGGATTTGTATTTTTGAGTAGGTAGGTTGCATTCAACTCAACATCACCAAGGGTTTGATATCATAAAATAGTAAAGTGATGGATGATATGGAGAAAATAAAGGATGAAAATAGGAATCTCAAGGCTACTAAACTCATTCTAGAGAAAATACTAGAGTTGATAAAGAAAAAATTAGATATGAACGACCTCAACCCTCAAGAGTAGCATGCTTTTTGTACTAAATAAAGTCCTAGTAATTGTTTTAAAAAATAGTTCCCATGGTATTTGGACAAATTAATTCAAGTTGTAAGCTCACACGGCTTTAAAAATACATTTGCAAAATGAAGGAGCTTAGGGGTCCACAAAGGTTAGAAGGTAGTGTTCCATAGAAATAAGAAAGCATAGTGCATTATGGGTTTTGTAATTCCATGCAATGAAGGAAAAGGACCATCAAGTTATACGCCATATAACAAGGCAAAAGGGCCTGCACAATACTATGAAATAATAAAGGGGGTTGAATGCATAAGGAATATGAAAAATCCATGAGAGAAATTCCACACAAGGTTGAAAGACCACAAAGTGAAGTGAAATAAAAATCCATAGAACAAAGAAAGTACGCATAACATAGAAAATCCATGGAAAAATTAAATCTACATATCAAAGGAAACCCATATAAAAAAGAGCATTCATCTACATAATAAGAAAATTTAAAAGTCACATAACAAAGAGTTATGTGAAAGAGTCGACAATGTGGAAAGGTGGCGAAAGGTGAAGTAAAAGAAGAATCTTTGAGTAGAAGACCCATGGTACAAGAAGAGGCCACATAAAGTAAAAATATATTTGTGGATTAAGAGAAGAAAGGAAATAAGTCCATTGATCATTCAGAAGATGCTAAAAGTTGTGAAATACCATAAAATTTAAAACAAGGCCGCAGATTACAATAAAAACATCAAAAAGTTACATAAGACATAAGATAGAAAATCATCTAAAACCTATATAGTACGATGAAGTAACACGCAATCTAGTTCAAAAGTGCATACTAATCCCGACCACCAACATTAAATATTACACACCAAAGCCTAAATTTTCATACGATCTGATAGAGTTCATTTCAAACAATCTCTATTGGTCATGCATGTCTGTAAACATTGAATTGTGATTGGTCCTTGGTGGGTGGTAGGTGGTTGGATCTATTTATAGTTGGCGTGATCTAATTTTCACCCTCTCTCCTCTCTTTGTTCTCTATAAGAGGAAACTCAATATAATTTATAAAGGATCCTCTCCTAAATGTAAAGTCACCATGTCAAAATGGTGAGTGAGCTTTCATTTAGTCATATGTAGTGCTCTTAGTGCCCTCCCAATGATGTAATGGACTTAATATTTTTATCAGTAAAATATTTTTATTATGGTTTGTATCTACCATTTACTTTAATTTATTATGTCTCTTAGCTCTATGTTCATTTCTAGTATGTTGTGTGTGGTTTGTACTTACATGTGTTTTCATTTCTCTGTCTCTAGAATGTGTACAATGGTATGGAATGCATTTTCATTTCTTTGTCTAAAATGTGTGGAATGGAATGGTTCATGTAGTGGTGATTTTTGACATGTATCTTCCATCTCATCCTCTATTTTCATTTCTATTTTTCCATCATGGAGAGAGATTCCATTTCTTTTCTAGCACCATCACTGTTCCCTTAGATTAGTTTCATTTCATACATTCCTCCTTCACATTTTCCTCTACAAATTTGTAGCTTATCTTATAAGTAGTTTTAGCATCAGGTTATAATATTGATGTGTTACTTAGTGATATCTAGTCTTCGAGGCATTATCCCAATGCATATGGTAACTCCAAACAACCCATTTATTTCATTCGTAGACCATTTACATTCATCCTTTTCCTTACTTTCATGAAGTTGTGCAATCATGACTTCATTTCCTCATTGGGATCCTTATTTTTAGGAGAAATATCTTTCCCCTCCATCTCCTTATTTCCAAAAATCCCCTCCAAACTAATTTGATGATTCTTATCATGATGAATGTACCTATGTTCCAACTCTATCTCGATCCATATTATTATCCTATTAACCATGATGTTTTTCAAGAACAAGGATATGTAGAAAATGGAGGTATTTTCATGTCTAATGATGATTTCAGTTGTAAGTTAAAAATATGGAGGAAGCCATGAAAAAATGAAAGGATATGTTTTAAATCATTGTAACTAAACCATCTATTTTTAGGGAGCCCTGTCCATGGGGTGGCCTTCTACTAATTTGGTATAACCCTCAACAAAATCTAGAGGTAATGTCTGAATCCTTAAATAAAATGTTAGAGTTGATTGAAATAATGGAAGCTAATTGATCTAGTTATAGGTAATGAGGAAATCCTTCACTATCATCATATAAATCTCCCATTCCTTCTTTTCAATCTACACCATCTCAACCAAATCTTCAAATCCCTAGCTTTCTCAAATCTCCTCTTACTAGTCATCCTCCTTTACAAGAGAATATTATTCCTCCTCCATCATTTACACCCTTACAAAATCAATCAAAAGCTCAATCCTTCCCCTTTTCATATATCCAAACCCATTTTGGGATGAGATTCATGATCAAAAATACTTGGGAGGGAAACCGAATGAAGATACAAATAAATGATACTAGCTGCAAAGTCTGAGGGATTAGAGCTAGGAGTGTGATATCAAGAAAGTTCTCCACCAAGAACCTTCTGCAATGGAGGATATATTATTTGAGTGCAAGAGGAAGGAGGAAAAATAAGAATTCGAGGCCTATGATTCAGAAGAGGTCATTTAGATCTTCTTGCTCTCTTTTGGAGATAAATATGTTGATCAATCCTTTTCTTCATTCATAGGATCAGATTTGGAGGAAATCCTCAAGGAGAAGCAAGAAAAGAAAGAAAAAGGAAAATGACCACGATGTTATATGCTGTGGAACAAGATAAAAGGGGCTTCAAAATACCATGAAGTAAGAAAGCGGGTTGAGTGCAAAATGAATATGAAAGGTCTGTGGGAAAAAATCCAAGTAAGGTTAAAAGAATGTGGAGTGAAGTGAAAGAAAAAGTTGTGAAACAAATAAAATCTGCACAACACACAAAAGCCATAGAAAAAAAGAAAATTTATGTATCAAAGGAAACCCATGGAACAAATTAGTAGTCATTGCATACCAATTAAAGTTAAATTTTTTGTTAAAAATAGTTTCACAAAAGAGTCGACACCACAAAAAGTTGAAGTAAAAGAAGAATCTTTGAGTAGAAGACCCACAATATAAGAGGAGGCCACATAAAGTAAAAATATGTTTGCATATTAGGATAAGAAAAGAAACAACTCCATGGATCATTTAGAATATACTAAAAGCTTTGAAATACCATAGAATTCAAAACAAGGCCACATATTACAATAAAAACACCAGAAAGCCACGAAAGACATATAGAAGATAGAAGATCATCTAAAACCTGTAGAGTATGATGAAGCCATACCTAATCTAGTTCAAAAGTGTGAACTGACACTAACCACCAACATTAAACCATACACATCAAATCCCACATTTTCGAGACACTCTAATGGACTCGCCTTTCAAACAACCTCTATCGGTCATGCCTATCTACAAACATTGAATCACGATTGGTCCTTGGTGGGTAGAAGGTGGTGGATCTCTTCATCATTGGCGTGATATGATTTTATCACTCTCTCCTCCATTATTTATCTATAAGAGGAAACTTGATATCATTTTTAAAGGATCCTCTCTTGATTGTAAAGTCACCATGTCAAAATAGTGGCCAAGATTTCATGAGTTATATACCTTTGATTTGGTCACATGTAGTGCACTCAATGCCCTCCAAGTGATGTAATAGAATGTGTATATTTTTATCAATAAAATATTATTATTGTGGCTCATATTTTCCCTTTACTTACATTTATTGTGTCTCTTACCTCTCTATTCATTTTGGTATGTTGTGTGTGGGTTATACTTACATGTGTTTTCATTTATTTATGTCTAAAATGTGTGGAATAGAATGTTTCATGCAATATTTATCTGTTGTATGTATATTCCCTCTCATCATGTGTTTTATTTTCTATTCTTCCCCTCATGGAGAGATACACCCTCTCTTTTCTGGCACCATCGCCATTCCCTTATCTTAGTTTCATTTCATGCATTCCTCCTTTCCCTTTCTGCCATAGATTTGTAGCTTAGCTTATAAGTAGTGTTAGATTAAGTTAGATAGGTAGAGGAAGTTGGCCTTCTCTAGAGTTTTATCCCAAGGATCAAGGTCCCACACCTTGGGGACATTCCCATGTTTCACTAAGGTGTTGAATCTGGTATATTAAAAAAGGGTGCAATCTCAGGTGATAACACTAAGCCATATGGTTTGAGCATGAGAACTAGGGGTAGATAGAAGAAACCCCAAAGTTAGTTTGTCATATTTTGTGGTTACCTTTCACTTAATTTTTTCTTCCTTTTGATGGAATTTTAAGTTTATTTTCTATTAAAAACTCTCTTGACTAGGTTCAAGCTTTTTTACCCTTATTTTAGATTTTATTTTTCTTTATGGTATTTAATGCTATATCTCTATTTAGGTGTGTTGCAAAAGGTTTGAGGACTTTTAAAAACCTCCTATTTATCTAATCTAAAAAATATTTCCAAATTTTGTATCATCTCTTAGAAAATTCACATTTATTATATCAACCACAAAATAAGAGCAAAATAACAAAAGTGGAAGTTTTTTCCTCCTTTAGAGTAACCATGTAGTATGTCACTAATGTATATGATTCAAATTTATATAGTACACATGAATTACAAGTTCATTATTTTATGTTTATACATCTAAAATGTATCCATTTAAAATCCATCTTTGACATGGAGAATGGTTTAGGATCCAAAGTGATTGGTGACATTATGGTGACAAGGGGGATTCATGCCTCTATAATTGTATGATTAAAAAATCTAATAATTAAAAGATGTTACAATGACTACATGACTTGAATAATCTTGAGAAAATCACATAGTGTACATTCATACATGTACTATCCTAAATTTAATTTTAATATTTATTTTTCAACTTTGTAATCACATATAGAGCATATCTGATCTTAAATTTCTTTTAATATATAAAAGAATAAAATTGGAGAAAACTTAAAGAATTAAAATGAACATTATAATGATTTGTTGTCCTTATCATATATGTATGTTTAGGTCTAGCTATTACTTGATATTAATTTCTTCTTTGTCTTGTTTCTTGTCATACAAGAAAGCAAGTAAATTTGTAAGGATTGAACATGGCTTGAACTCATAAATAATAACATGAAGGTTATGATATGCTCTACTTTCCTTCCTTTGTATTCACTTCTCTTTTCCTTTTCTTTTCAACTAGGAGATGACGTTGATGTAATTTACCTTTTATTTTATCCAACAAGCATAGGGGCTGATGTAATTTACCTTTTATTTAATTAAATATTAATATATTTGTAATATTGTATATATGAGAATTAAATCTTAATACCAATATTGTTTCACATTCCTCTAAAAATCTAAAAATATTCTATGGTATAATAATTTATTATTTCATTCATTTGGACTACAAGTTGGTTGTAAAACCATTACACATGGGGGCTTTGTCTATAGTGCAATGTTTTCAAGTTTAATATAGAATTTTAAAACTTTTATGGATAGGTTTTTAGAGCATGCATATGGCATGATTCACATGTTGGATTTCATATATATTTAGAATTTTATATTTATATTAGAGATTTCATGTCTCAATTTTTCTATAAATACGATCAATTAGTAAAATATCATATACTATATTTTGTTATGATTCCCTAAACCATGAAACCTATTTACACAATCATCCAAAACTATGTGGGTACAAGTATTGGTAAAGGGATGGAAATTATATTCAAATTATGGTTCAGAGTAAATATACTCACCAAAAGATGTGGGTAAGGGAATGGGGACAATGTTCACGTCTGCTCATTGCATATTCTTGGTGAATATGCATATACTTCTACAACTTTGTCTTGAAGAAACTAAACTATTTTATTTACATCCTATTTCATACCATTTTAGCATATGAAAACCCTAAAGCTATTCAAGGCCATTAAATATGAAAAATAACGTAAATTATTCATTTAATATGTACAACAACATTACAATTGAAAATAAGCTAAGTTTGTCATATACAATGTTCAAAATGATGTGATTTCTCTATGTGCACACATGTTTTATCATGAAAATTAATATAATCATTTTAGTAGGAAATACCTCTCCTGAAGAAGCCAAGAATGTCATCAAGTAAGAAAATCCTCCTTTCTAAGCTCTGTTATATATTTTTACAAAGTTGCGAAAAAAAAAAAACTCGAGATCTTAAAAAATTAAGAAAATATTCTAAATGTGGTAAAAATCTGATCTAATGTATCGAATTAGAAAAAGGAGACATAATAACCAACAACATGTCATATTTCCATAGATAGGACACTAATCACTCCTTCAAACCCACCAAATGCAAGAAATGGACCATCTCCATCCAAATATTTGAAAAGGAACTCTATAATTTGAAATTGACCAAAAATAAATAAAACTAAATTCATCCTTAAAGTTAACATGAAATTTATGATGTAATATTCTAGAGACAAAAATACACTTTATTTTAGTCTTAAACTAAATGGTCTTTCTTTTTTGACAAGTGTTAACCATAACAAAACATGTTCAAATCTAGTGAAAAATGAGGCAACCTTCATAAGTTGTTTGTTGGTTTTCTCTTTGAAATATTGATGTAATCCACTTTAGGAATACATGAAAAATCTAATGGCATGGTGTGTTTTAGGAAATACAATAAAAATGTTTAGGTTATATCCATTATAGAAAAATAATGTAAAAACAAATAAATAATAAAACCACATAAAGGACTTATGAAACTCATAAACCAACTACTTGTGTCATTTGAATAGAAAACTATTAATCAGAATTCAAGGCATCGAGATACATTAACCTAGAGCAAAAATAAATGATAAACATTATGAAGTTATAAATGAAGTAACACAATAAGTTTCCCATAAATATAGTACCTCCCAAATAAAATTTGTGAAGACAAGGTGAACTCTATATTGGTCAACATAAATAAAGGAGTACACAACAATTGAGATAGAAGGGAACCGGCTGATTTTTAAGAAGCATGAAAGTGCCAAAGAACATACTATAAATAAAATCACAATTATTTTAAAATAATAATGAAGGTTCATTACTTGTTCTAGAAAAACCTAGTGTTTGAACCCATTAATTTTCCTTTCCAACCAACATCACACATAATAAAAAAACTAATTTATGGAATTAAATGAAAACCAAAAGTAAACTAGACCTACTCTTACTTTCTCTACCAACAAATAGCTTGGGTTAGGTTCAATATTTTTTAACTTCCCTCACAAGCTATGCTATTATTAATTCAATGAAATGCCAAAATGAGTGCCAAGTTTTGATCTATCTCATATATTTTCCTCCCATCATTCCCTCAAACTGGTCACATGATTCAACAATAAAGTAATGTCATAAGTATTAAATATTATACCAATTAGGGGATATTTAATTTAACTACACACACACACACACACACACACACACACACACACACACACACACACACACACACACACACACACACACACACACACACACACACACACACACACACACACACACACACACACACACACACACACACACACACACACACACACACACACACACACACACACACACACACACACACACACACACACACACACACACACACACACACACACGGCAATTCAAAATAACTAATACATTTCCTATATAATTTTTAGGTAAATAAGACTCACACACACACATGGTAAGTATGAAAACTATGTTACAAAATAGGTTGGAATATATTTTAGAGGGAAATTATAAGCAAGAATATAGGAAATTGTATAAAACCTAGACAAATCAGACAATCAAAATTTTTAGAGTTAGCCATTTTCAAGAGGACCAAAAGCTACTTTTAGCCAAATGGAGAATATTAGCCCCTAAAACAACCCTTGTTTATAATGATTCATTTGTAAATTTTTACCCGATACAAGAGTTTTCAAACATGCCAAGATGCAAATTATCCTAACCCATAAACTATTATAAGTACCAAAGATGGTGCCTCAAAATAAAAGTGGGTGACACTTCATAAAATAGTGTGTTTACCATATATTTTCTATTAACATTTTACAAAAAATAATAAATCTAGTTTTAATGTGGAATGAAATAGATATGAATCATGTATTGTGAAGAGTGTGAAAATATACACTTTGAAAAAATGGCATTGAAATCCATTAGACGTATCAAATGATATGGCCGTCAAAGTTCCAAAATAAGGATAAAGGAGAAACCTTTGATAAAACTACAATTTATTGGAAATAACGCTCCAAAATGTTAAAAACTCCTACTTCTATGGATAGATCTCAAAAATTTACACAAACTAAAAAAATGCATAGGCCCTCCGGAGCAAAGTTATACCCTTTGAAAGTTCACTAGTCAAAATACAAGTTGCATTAGTATAGGTAGGAGCTAGAAAAATAGTGGGTGGTTAGATAGAGCTAAAGGAGCATTATAAATTGGATTAAAATTTTAAGGTTGGAGGGAATATAATCCCTAACCTTTTGGGTGAATGAGTTCCTTCACAAAATTAAGCCAACTAACATGTCATTTAAAGCACTTAGTTATACATTAGGGGCAAGTTCTATTTAATAAATTACAATGTGACAGTTGAGATAGAAAGGTAACGTTGGCAAGTGATGCAAGTGACCACATGGATGGAGGTGATAGAAATGGGTGGTGCCACCCTATAAATCTACCAAAATAGTGTTGAGAAACCCTCACTCAATTAACATTTTCCATTTCTTTAGTAAATTTCAATTGGATGCCATGGGTGCTCACTATATCTAATTTTTACAAAATAAGAATTTATGGAAATATCTCAAAGAGGAGAATCTAGAAATGAAAATTCTATCCCTCAACTTGTAATTTTTGTAGAAATTTGTGGTGTGCACGTTGTTGCTCCTTGTCTTGCAAATTTGTAACTTAAAATATTTACATAAAATAATTGAATCTAAAAAATCCTTTTCTAAAATTTGTATTTTTGTATAATTTTCAATAAAAATATAAAGAGAAACTAGATTTTTTTCTTGAAATGAAAAAATTACATAAAGATGTAGCTTTTGGAAAAATAAAAACACATGGTTTTTTTTTGGAAGCTTAGGTTGTTGGTTACACCAAATGGCTAGAGAAGTATGTGGGAGGAAATAATATAATTATAGAAATCCATAATTTCTACGTGATAAAGTAAGACTCATGTACCATGTAATAGTTGCTAAGACCGGTGAAGGATGTACCATGTAAGAGTTGTTGAGAAATTAGTGAGGAAGGATGTTTTTTCGTGAGGCAAGAAGTGGAAATGGGGAGATGACACAAGGTTGAGAAATAAAAGTAGGATTTACTCTAATATAGGAATGTAGATTTTATCACAAAGGAAATGGGGATTGGTATTAATCTTTAAGTGAATGGGGATGATTAATAAAGTAAGTATTGGGGAGTATATCCTTTAAGTGGTGAGAATATTGCATGAGGATGAAATCTCGTGTTTGTTTTCCTTTGAAACGCGGTTTAAGATATTTTAAATTAGGGGTAAAATTAAAATGATGGAAAACTACAACAATGATTTGTTGGTTCTGATATTTTTGGAAAGAAACTGTTAGGAAAATTAATGTTTACATTATGGTTTGGGTGTTAAGTTAATATTTAATAGTAATATTGTTATAAACAATATTATGATATAGGTTGTTGAGATATATTGTTATAACAATATATCATCAGTCGTTTGTTAGATTGAGGTGAGATATTATTGGAGATTCCATCTCCCTAATTATAGGAAATCCTTTTCCTATATATTTTTAATCATCTCTGAATGTTTTGATATAGTAAGAATAATTATTATATTGTTTTGTGAGTTCATTCTGAACCAAATTCAAGATTTGGTATCAGAGCATGGTATAATCATGTTCATTATGTTGTTCTAATTAGTGTGCAGGGGCGGCTGTACATCTCCATTTCCCCTATGGATGGTGATTTTACGCTGAGAAAATTCTTTGTTTAGCATTGTTCAAGACCTGTACATAGCTACAGATCTAAGGCATGTGTAGAAATTGAGAAGACATAATTGGCTATTATAGGAAGTATTTCATCCACATCCGTGTATACTGTAGTGTTGTTTCCTCTGATCTTTTTAGGAAAAGTAGATCACTGTTGGCGCATAGGTCTGAGTGAATATGAGTGGTCTTCGTTAATAACCACGTGGATGCCATTTTTGGTGACATAATTAATAGTTGCATTCAAATTCATTAGCATTCAGTGTTTTGGGCATTGCAAGGATAAATAGCGCATTTCACCTGGCGGTAGAATAACTTTCAAGTGAAGAATACGATTGATAGCCCATATTAATCAACATTTTTATATCTAGCAGCCAGTTGTGAGTTTTATCTTGCTTTGTTCACTGAGATTGCCACGTTTCTTTTTTTTAATACTGTGTTTTGATCCATTCTAGATTATATCGAGCTCATTAGATCTGAACGATAGACAAACTCTCACATTTGAAAATTTTAAGACGAGTATCATTTGGCAAGAATGGCGTAGTCGCTGTCAATCTGAGCATCTCAATAGTCAAGGAAAGGAAATATTCAGAATACTAGTTCGTGTTGACATCTGAGTGGTCACAGACCTGTATTCATTTTGGATCTGCCTCCTCGGTTGTTCACATTCTCTTCCGCTTCACATTTTCAAAAAATTTGTTGCATTGGATTCAAGACATCTCCTAGGCCATGTTCGACACTTCTTCAGTCAAGCTTGTTCGCAGTAACCTCTGCTCACTCGGGAAAGAGTCAGGCTCGACGTGCTTCAAACAATGACAAGGTGAATATCAAAATAAGGTTTTTGCATATATGAGTTATTAAATCGATCAGTGTTATCAGTTGTATACATTCGGTAGGTCTTTCAAAATTAATAAACATTTCTTTTGTTCAAATTCTTGTAGTTTATATAGTATTTTTTAGAAGTCGGTGATAGATTTTTAATTTTTTGTTATAACACAAATAAAATTTGTCTATCGATCCATAAAGGTTTTTGGTTAATACTTTGTTTAGTTTTTGGGTTGTCTTCTTAGTTAATTTTGTGTCATTTAAATTGTGTTAGTTATTGTGAGTCAAGTCCATTATCAAGTTTATGTCAAGTTTTTTAGGTCTATTGTTAAAAATCAAATAGTCAAATATTGTAATGATTATCCATAGAGTAAAAAAAAGTCATTTGTCTGTGTCGTTAAATTCAGTAGTCTTATAAATGTGAAAAATAAAATGAATCAAGAATCTAGAGTATTTTTATGTTGAGTCCTTCAATTGTCAATTAGTGTTTAGAGTCATTATCTAAAGTCATCAAAAGTTGTGTCATTGTTAAAAAAGCCCTAAAAATAAATAATTGTTTTTCCATACAGATGCATTTTCGGTGTTACCCGACGTCTAGAAAAAAATAAAGAGTTTCACATTGTGGGAGGGAAGAATAAACTCAATGTGGAAATAAATGTGCTTCATGTTTACATCTTGTTGAGTTAGCAACATATTAATGGAGGACGAGAGGCATTAGAGGCTGGAGGAAAACCAACGACCTCTCGTCAAGTCACCAATGACGGGGATGCATGGCGCTGTGGTGGCATTATGTGGTGTGAGTTTGCTTTTAGTTGTGTGCTTCAACATGAGTACTTATTTTTCAGCTTTACTGATATTTGATTTGATTGTGTGGTGTGGATTTCAATTTTCAAATTATCAGTGTGGTGTGAAAAATAAGAACAAAGGTTAATTCATGTTCACATGTATATGTGAGTATTCCTACATAATTCTCCAATGGAATAACATAGTGAAGAAAAAATAACACAGTGAAATGAAACACCATGAGTCTTGAAGAGGTTAAATAGTCAGATGTGTTCATGTTCATACCTAGATTTGTGGTTAGCCTCTAGAAAACCATTAAAGGCTGTTCAGATGTGTTCCTACGTGAGTTCCCATACTGCTAGGTCAGATGTGTTTCCTAGAGTGACTAGTTGATAAGTAGATGATTCCTGAGCGTGTTCCCATCCTCGTCGGTCAGATGTGTTCCTGAAAGTGCATGGTTGATAAGAATTTTATGTGCTCCTTCTTCTACCTTCAGCTCGAGTGTTATATCAAGATCATGAGCAAGCACAAAGCGGTAGGTGCAGGGGATGTGTGAAAGTTCTTTTATTACCATGTAAACATTAAGGGGGATTGTTAGGAAAATTAATGTTTACATTATAGTTTGGGTGTTAAGTTAATATTTAATAATAATATTATTATAAAAATATTACGATATAGGTTGTTGAGATATATTGTTATAACAATATATCATTCATTTGTTAGATTGAGGTGGGACATTATTGGAGATTCCATCTCCCGATTATAGGAAATCTTTTCCTATGTATTTGTAATCATCTCCAAATGTTTTGATATAGTAAGAATAAGTATTATATTGTTTTGTGAATTCATTTTGAACCAAATTCAAGAGAAACTAGATTAAAATGTTGGGCAATAAGTTTCTATAGGAGAAGTAAATTTTATCTATATGGATTGATGAGATATAGTGCTAGAGGAATGACCATGTCTTCCAAAATATAAATAGTAGAAGTTAGAGATAAGTGGCAAAAATATGATGAATGAAGGGAAAAACGAAATATTTTAAAAGGGGATTCAAAAGAGGATCAAATATATTTATATAAAAACAATGTTACTTATTTTGAGTACTCAAAAAGGTTGATGTTGTATATTTAAGAGGCCAAATTTAGAGGAGATGGAAGGTTAAAGAACAATTGATGCATCAAATGAAAAGAAGAATTTTGAGAATTTGGATATATTATCAGAGGATATTTCGAGTGAGGATTGATTCTAAAAACTAGAAAAGGTAAGTTAATTGATTTAAGGACTAATATGTTTATAGGAATCTCTAAAGAATAATTTTATCTAATTAAAGAAGTTGTAGGAAATGAGGTAAGAGAGATTCAAAATGTACTTAAGATTAATTCAAAGTGTGGTGGAAGAATTATTGGGAAAAGAGAGTATAAATTTAGAAAGGTGTATGTAGAAAACAAGAGGTATAGTGGAACAAGTCAGGTTCCATTGGCTGCATATAAGACTAAGATTTTGTAAAATGGGGCTAAGAAATTTAGTTTTGAGGAGGGAGGATTAGAAAAAGAAATTAGAAATTGGGATAAGAAGTAGAAGGTCAATCATTTATCTTTTAGAGAAAATCCAAATGTTCTAAAGTATGTTTTATTATAGAAAATGATAAAATGAGGTAATGTAGATATGGACTAGTGGGACAACATACCTCTAAAGTTTCGAGGATGAAGTGAAATTTTTGTGTTTTATAAGGGATGAAAAATATTATGAGGAGGAAAAATGGGAGTTTTTTTCAAATGGAAATCTAATGGGAAATTAAGGAATGACTAGTGTGGTTGGGACAAGATATTTGGGATGGGTACTTTAAATGGTATGGAATCAAATAATACATGGGGATTCTCATGAGACTTTCCTGTTTCTTTTGGGAGGTTTAAAATTTATACAAAATACTACAACTAGGGTCAATCTTGTACCACTAGGGATTAGACGTGGTATCCCATGTTTGAGGAGAGATATAGAGCAAGGGGTATAAGGTCGGGATATGAATGGTAATTTGGTTAAAATTCAATAGAGGAATGTAAATAGGTTTAAAAGTATAATGGTTAAGAAAGGTATTTTTGGGAAAATGTTTGGGGATTAGGCTAGGATGAAAATATTGAAGAAATGGATTAAATGGAGGTGGAAACGAGAGGATATAGATTCTATATTTTTCCTCCCAAAATATCACTTCATGATTACATTTATGGAAGAAAGGGGAAATTAGAGGGTTCTAAATAAGAAAACTTAGTTTTCTTAAGTTGAATATTGGGGTGGCTTTTTGGAAGGAAAATTTCTAGAACAAGAAAAAGTGGACACAAATTTTATATTTTTTTGGGTGAGGTTTTATGTTTTTATGACAAAATTATAGAATAAATAATTCCTAATGAATATGAGAAATAGAATGGGTAATATGTATCTTGACATGCTTAAATTTTATTTTATTTGTAAGGGTAAAAGTACAAATTTATTTGAATGGTGCATAAGTTCAAATGCTTCAAATTTCATGATTGGGGAACTTCTATAGCAGAAAGTGTAATATGAGGTATTTGGGAGTAGGGATGAGGATTGTATAAGAAAGTGGTTATTTTGGGGAAAAAATACTTGTCTGAAATCATGAGTAAGGAGATAGAAAATTTTAGGATGGAATGGGAGAATGAATGAGTTATTGGAAGAATATTCAGAAGGAGAAACATGGTCACCAAGATAATGGAATACCAAATTTCTAAATGGAGAGGTGTAGACATTTTACGCTCAGAAAATTCTTTGCTTAGCATTGTTCAAGACCTGTACATACCTACAGATCTAAGGCATGTGTAGAAATTGGGAAGACATAATCGGCTATTATAGGAATTATTTTTGCATCCACATCCGTATATACTGTAGTGTTGTTTCCTCTGATCTTTTTAGGAAAAGTAGATCACTGTTGGCGCATAGGTCTGAGTGAATATGAATGGTCTTCGTTAATAACCACGTGGATGCCATTAATTTGGTGACATAATTAATAGTTGTGTTCAAATTCATTTACATTCAATGTTTTGGTCATTGCAAGGATAAATAGTGCATTTCACCAAGCAGTAGAATAACTTTGAAGTGAAGAATACAATTGATAGCCCATATTAATCAACCATTTTTATATCTAGCAGTCAGTTGCGAGTTTCATCTTGCTTTGTTCACTGAGATTGCCACATTTCATTTTTTCAATACTGTGTTTTGATCCATTCTAGATTATATCGAGCTCATTAGATCTGAACGATAGACAAACTCTCACATTTGAAAATTTTAAGACTAGTATCATTTGGAAAGAATGGTGTAGTCGCTAACAATTTGAGCATCTCAATAGTCAAGGAAAGGAAATATTCAGAATACTAGCTCGTGTTGTCACAAACCTGTATTCATTTTGGATTTGCCTCCTCGGTTGTTCACATTCTCTGCCGCTTCACATTTTCAAAAACATTTTTGCATTGGATTCAAGACATCTCCTAGGCCATGTTCGACACTTCTTCAGTCAAGCTTGTTCGCAGTAACCTCTGCTCACTCGGGAAAGAGTCAGGCTCGACGTGCTTCAAGCAATGACAGGGCGAATATCAAAATAAAGTTTTTACATATACGAGTAATTAAATCTATCAGCGTTATCAGTTGTATACATTCGGTAGGTCTTTCAAAATTAATAAACATTTCTTTTGTTCAAAGTCTTGTAGTTTATATAGTATTTTTTTATAAGTCGGTGATATATTTTTAATTTTTTGTTATAACACAAATAAAATTTGTCTATAGATCCATATAGGTTTTTGGTTAATACTTTGTTTAGTCTTTGGGTTGTCCTCTTAGTTAATTTTGTGTCATTTAAGTTGTGTTAGTTATTGTCAAGTTTATGTCAAGTTTTTGTGGGTCTATTGTTAAAAATTCAAATAGTCAAATATTGTAATGATTATCCATAGAGTAAAAAAAGTCATTTGTCTCGTGTCATTAAATTCAAGTAGTCTTATAAATGTGAAAATAAAATGAATCAAGAATCTAGAGTATTTTTATGTTGAGCCCTTCAATTGTCAATTAGTGTTTAGAGTCATTATCTAAAGTCATCAAAAGTTGTGTCATTGTTAAAAAAACCCTAAAAATACATAATTGTTTTTCCATACGACACATTTTCGGTGTTACCCGATGTCCAGGAAAAAATAAAGTGTTTCACATTGCGAGAGGGAAGAATAAGCTCAATGTGGAAATAAATGTGCTTCATGTTTACATCTTGTTGAGTTAGCAACATATTAATGGAGGACGGAGGCATCAAAGGTTAGAGGAAAACCAACAACCTCTCGTCAAGTCACCAATGACAGGGATGCATGGAGTTGTGGTGGCATTTTGTGGTGTGAGTTTGCTTTTAGTTATGTGCTTCAATATGAGTACTTATTTTTCAGTTTTGTAGTATTCCAATTTCAGTTGTGTGGTGTGGATTTTAGTTTTCCATTATCAATGTGGTGTGAAAAATAAGAACAAAGGTTCATTCATGTTCACATGTATATGTGAGTATTCCTACATAATTCCCCAATGGAATAACATAGTGAAGAACAAATAACACAATGAAATGAAACACCATGAGTCTTGAAGAGGATAAATAGCCGATGTGTTCATGTTCATACCTAGGTTTGTGGTTAGCCTCGGAAAACCATCAAGGTTGTTCGAGACATGTTCCTACTTGAGTTCCCATACTGCTAGGTCAGATGTGTTTCCTAGAGTGACTAGTTGATAAGTAGATGATTCTTGAGCATGTTCCCATCCTCGTCGGTCAGATGTGTTCCCGAAAGTGCATGGTTTATAAGAATTTTATGTGTTCCTTCTTCTACCTTCAGCTTGAGTGTTGTATCAAGATCATGAGCAAGCACACGGTGGTGTAAAGTCTGCAGAGGAAGTGTGAAAGTTCTTTTATTACCATGTAAACATTAAGGGGGAATGTTAGGAAATTAATGTTTACATTATAGTTTGGGTGGTTAGTTAATATTTAATAGTAATATTGTTATAAACAATATTACGATATAGGTTGTTGAGATATATTGTTATAACAATATATCATCGGTCGTTTGTTAGATTGAGGTGAGATATTGATGGATATTCCATCTCCCTAATTATAGGAAATCATTTTATTATATATTTGTAATCATCTCCAAATGTTTTGATATAGTAAGAATAAGTATTATATTGTTTTGTGAGTTCATTTTGAACCAAATTCAAGAGAAACTAGATTAAAATGTTGGGCAATAAGTTTCTATAGAGAAGTAAATTTTATCTATATGGATTGGTGAGATATAGTGCTAGAGAAATGACCATGTCTTCCAGATATAAATAGTAGAAGTTAGAAATAAGTGGTAAAAATATGATGAATGAAGCTGAAAATGAAATATTTTAAGGGGGATTCAAACGAGGATCAAATATATTTATATTAAAACAATGTTACTTATTTTGAGTACTCTAGGATGGTCCCTCATTAGGAACAAGGAAAGGTTGATGTTGTATATTTAAGAGGCCAAATTTAGAGGAGATGGAAGGTTAAAGAACAATTGATGCATCAAATTAAAAGAGGAATTTTGAGAATTTGGATATGTTATAAGAGGATATTTCGAGTGAGGATTGATTCTAAAAAACTAGAAAAGGTAAGTTAATTGATTTAAGGCCTAATATGTTTATAGGAATCTCTAAAGAATAATTTTATCTAATTAAAGAAGTTGTAGGAAATGACGTAAGAGAGATTCAAAATGTCCTCAAGATTAATTCAAAGTGTGGTGGAAGAATTATTAGGAAAAGAGAGTATAAATTTAGAAAGGTGTATGTGGAAAACAAGAGGTATAGTGGAACAAGTCAGTTCCATTGGCTACATATAAGAATAGGATTTTGTAAAATGGGGCTAAGAAATTTAGTTTTGAGGAGGGAGGATTAGGAAAATAAATTAGAAATTGGGATAAGAAGTAGAAGGTCAATCATTTATCTTTTAGAGAAAATTCAAATGTTCTAAAGTATGCTTTATTATAGAAAATGGTAAAATGAGGTAATGTAGATATGGACTAGTGGGACAACATACCTCTAAAGTTTCGAGGATGAAGTGAATTTTTGTGTTTTATAAGGGATGAAAAATATTATGAGGAAAATGGGAGTTTGTTTTCAAATGGAAATCTAATGGGAAATTAAGGAATGACTAGTGTGGTTGGGACAAGATATTTGGGATGGGTACTTTAAATGGTATGGAGATAATTGATAAAGAATATGAAAAAGTGGTAATAATGAAGAGAAAATAAGAGGGAGGATTCTAATAAAATAATACATGGGGATTCTCATGAGTCTTTCCTATTTCTTTTGGGAGGTTTAAAATTTATACACAATACTACAACTAGGGCCAATCTTGTACCACTAGGGATTAGAGGTGGTATCCTATGTTTGAGGAGAGATTTAGAGCAAGGGGTATAAGGTCAGGATATGAATGGTAATTTGGTTAAAATTCAATAGAGGAATGTAAATAGGTTTAAAAGTATAATGGTTAAGAAAGGTATTTTTGGGAAAATGTTTGGGGATTAGGTGGGATGAAAATATCAAGAAATGGATTAAATGGAGGTGGAAACGAGTGGATATAGATTCTATAGTTTTCCTTCCAAAATATCACTTCATGATTACATTTATGGAATAAAAGGGAAATTAGAGGGTTCTAAATAAGAAAACTTAGTTTTCTTAAGTTGAATATTGGGGTGGCTCTTTGGAAGGAAAATTTCTAGAACAAGAAAAAGTGGACACAAATTTTATACTTTTTTGAGTGAGGTTTTATGTTTTTATGAAAAAATTATAGAATAAATAGTTCCTAATGAATAGGAGAGATAGAGTGGGTAATATGTATCTTGACATACTTAAATTTTATTGTATTTGTAAGGGTAAAAGTACAAATTTATTTGAATGGTGCATTAGTTCAAATGCTTCAAATTTCATGATTGGGGAAGTTTTATAGCAGAAAGTGGAATATGAGGTATTTCAAGTAGGGATGAGGATTGTATAAGAAAGTGGTTATTTTGGGGACAAAAATACTTGTTTAAAACCATGAGTAAGGAGATGGAAACTTTTAGGATGGAATGGGAGAATGAATGAGTTATTGGAAGAATATTCGGAAGGAGAACCATGGTCACCAAGATAATGGAATACCAAATTTCTAAATGGAGAGGTGTAGACACAAAATATTTGAATTTTCTCTAAAAGGGAATATTTATAGTAAGGTTTAATAATGTAAGGGACAAAGAAATGGTTATGAGTTGAAAAATTGGACAATAGGGGATCTCACTATTTGGGTCCAAGCTTCGAGAAGGAATTTTCTATGTATATGTAGAACATACACTTTTAATTGGTTTGCATAAAAGTGATTTCATTACATTTGAAATATTGGAAAGATGATATATTAGGAGGAATGATAATTCAATCAATATTTTATTTGATTTAGATCCTAGGATGAATTTTCTAAATTTTTAGTTTATGCAAGAATCAAGGTCCTTGTTGACTTGAGCAAACCTATAGTTAACCGAATTTTTCCTTTGGTTAACATAGACATTTGTAAGTAGGTTATTTCTTATGATGTGCCTATAGATGAATAGGGGAATTTTGGGAGGATGTCTATTCATTGGGTTATTAGAGTTAATCATTTTCAAAGTAAGAATATTTGGGTAGGAAAAATATCTTAATTGTTGCATCACATCCGGGGTTCAAAACCAATTAGGAAGTAATATTTATGATTTTGGGTACTGGGAGTTGCTTGATTAAGATTATTATTTAAATATAGTGACTTTTAGATCACATGATCTAAGAATATTGGATTATACTAGTTTGTATTCTTGAAAATGAATGTGTATGGTTAAATAAGTGTAGGTTGTAACACATAAAGGGGAGGATAAAAGTGGTGATAACGTGAAAAGATTTAAAAAACATGAAATTCTTGGGAAAAGTGGTCTTGGATGTATTAAAGGGATATTTTCATCAAGATCAACAAGGAAATTTAGATTCAATGAATTTTCATAACATTAAATTAGTACCACATTTCCTTTGACATCAAGACAATAGTTGGAATGTGATTTAATTTATCATAACACATGGGTTATTAAAGCCTCCAATAATAAAATTCACTTTTATCAAATAGGGAAAAGGGGTGGTTATGTAGGGATTCATGGGGTTTTTGTACAATCATTTGAGGTGGTGTGGGGCATAAAGGATTATGGATAAATAACCTATTTTAGGTGATATGGAAGTTGGAAGTTTTGTGGGGCATGGATTTGTGTTATATACCTTAGGAATTTTTTAAAGGTATAAATGTTGATTTGCATAATTTGAGTGGGGATTATAGTGGTATTTTGAGGGTTGTTGCAGATAATGGAAAATGTTTGTTTAAAAATACATGTGCTGGTATGGATTCCATTTCGGTAGAAAGTGACCATTGTTTTCTCATCGAAGATGTTTCAAGGATGTGGGGATCAAGGAAAGGATTAGGTCCATGCAATAATGGAGGTTTCAATTTTAAGTTTAATGTGGGTACTACTAATTCTTGGAAAAAGTGAAGAAATGAGGCTAAATTACTTAGAGATTCACCTAAAAGTAAGGTTGGGAAGAAGGATATAACTTCTTATGTGTGCTTATCTTTATAACAGAGGGGGAAGAACACTTCAAGGTTTGAATTTTTTTTTCTCAAGGAATGTAAGGGGTATGAATTGCCCTTGTAAAAACTACTTGGTGAGAAATTAATTAGAAATAATAAATCCAAATTTTATTTTACTTCAAGAAACAAAGTTAATAGAAGTGGAAATGGATAAGTTGTTAGATCTCGAGTGGAAGTTTTGGGAATTCTTTTCTGTGGAGTGAAAGAAATTATGAGGCTTTTGGACTAATCTATAATAATTCCATAAGCTTAAATTTGGTAAAATAAAGTGTAAATTGGATGGAATGTGATTTTAATTGATATAAAGAAGACTTTTCAGGAGTGATAATTAATGTGTATGGCCCAAACGATGAGGGTAAGAAAAAGGAAACATGGGTTGAAATCTGAAAAAATTGGGGATAGTTTGAGAATAGTGTGTGATTATAGGGGAATTTAATTCCATTTTAGGGCCTAAAGACAAAAAATGGGAAGAAATAAGATGAACCAATATGAGAAGGACTTCCAAGAATTCATGGCTGAAAATGCTTTAATAAATCTATGACTTAAAATTGGGATGCAAATGTAGAGGAATATGAGGAAGGGATTTAGTGTTTATGTTGAGATCCTAGATAAATTCTTAATTTAATTATAATTCCTAAAGGTCCATTGGTTATTGGATCCAATTATATTAAACATTTTAGGTTCAGTCATACTCTTATTTGTCTAATTGTTATTATTGATCAAGATCCTTAGAAATGTCCATTTAAGTGTGAAATAATGTTGTTGAGACACCTTGATTTTGATAATTGTTTGAAAAATGGGTGGAAGGATTATTAATATATATATGGAACAAAGGGGAATTTTCAATATTAGAATAAAACCATATTTGAAAACATATTGGCTAGAAGTAATCAATTCTCTTAATTAACTATCCTCTATGATGACTTGCACATTTCATGGGGAAGAGGTCATGTCGGGATAAATTAATGAATTATACCTAAGAGAAGAGGTATATTTGAATTATAAATCAAGGCAATCATTTATAAAGGAGGGATATAAAAGTAATTTTTTTTTCACCAATTCATTGTGGAAAGAACACAGTAAACAAGTTTTGCATGATCATGAATTTGGTTGGGGATGTGTTAATAAAACCTAGAGCTATTAAAAAGGAGGTTGTGTAATTATTTGATAAGTTTACTTTGTAAAGAGGGTAAGCTTAATGTGGAAAAAGTAAATGAATTTATTTATACCATTCCAAATATTATTTTTATGGAACAAAAGTATGAATTAATAAAACCATCTATAGAAGAGGAAGTCCTCGCTACTTTCATATTTATAGAACCGAGATAAGGTGTCGTGCCCAAATGGTTTTCTAATTTTTTTCCCAAAAAAATATAATTTGATGGGATACAAAATTACTATATAAATTAATCCCTTAAATATGAGGGTGTCATTTGATATATAAAGTGTGGCTTTTTAATTCCTTAAAAACTTGATTCTACCGCATTTTTTATTTCCAACCAATTTCCTTCTACAATACAATCTACCAAATTAATTTAAATAGGATTTAATATATGGTATAGGGAAATAATTAATTCATATTACAATAATTTACAATTATACAATGGAAACCAATGTATTACAAGCATGCCAAAGCGATAAAATAATTTGAAGCATAAATAATATTTTAGAGGTGAATTAGTGATTAAATTTAAACTCTAACTTTTTTATTATTGAATTTAAAAAGGATGAAAACTTCTAAATGTTCCCAAGTTAGTTGTTGTTTGTTCAACCATGCAAGGGTAGAAGCATACAAATGGCCATGACCAAATTTCTCGCAAATAGACCCTATTGTAGGTCTTGGACACTTGAATTATACGATCCTCATTTTTATATGTTTCTTTATCGTCATTTGTGTGACACTTTGATATATTTGGATTCACCTATAACCATAGTTTTTACACTTGTACTCTACAAAACAAACCTATCCTCATGTAAGAAACTCAAGTACTAATTAGATAAAAAATGTAAATGATTAATTTAGATTGAACTATATGGTCACACTATTTGTGAGTCATCAAGTGGTGTACTATATTTTAGATTCGATGTAGTTATCTTCTATGCATTGTACAAGTGTGATTGCGACTATAACCATTTACCTAGCTCTTTCATGAAAGAGGGCATGAATATCATCCAAAATTCATGCACACCGATGAATTTTCACTCTTAACAAAAACACAAAGAATTCCAAGTAATTAGAAATAAAACATCTCAAGGAATTTATGCATATAAAAATGGTATACTCATGCTCATATATCAAAAATGAAGAAGTACATAAATGAGTTTTGTGTAACCCCCATTATAGAACTTGTCATACCCCCAAAACAGGAGAGAGGAGTTATAATGTAAGAATGTCATGTAACTCCCATATGGTAATGAAACAATGATGCATATGAAAAATTATATGAGAAAAGTTGTTATTTGTCAAATAACTCCTAATGAATCATCTAAAAAATTATCTCGGTTAATTGAGATGACTCGCAGTGGGTGAGGGAAATTCACCTAATAATAAATAAGTGAATAATATTCCCTCACACCAACAACCCTCTTCAACAAAAAAATAGGATTAGGCATGGAAATACATAAGAGAAATGGGTCCCAACAACTATGCTTGATGAGGTACCCATGTATAATAAAGATATAAAGTAATGGAAGAAAACCAAAAGGGAAAAAACATCCACTTACAAGAGATAAAATAATCCCTAAAAACTGAAAAAGATGCATCATATGGGTCCTAAAAAAGGCACGATAAGGTACCCATGTACAAATGTAAATCTTTCAAGAAGAATAAGTAAAGGAGAAGAGGACTAGAAATCCCAAAGTAGATGTGTTGCAGTAGTAGACCTCACCCCAAGTAGTGAGTGCAAGTGAAGAAACTTGGATTCAATGATGATTTTGGTAAAAATGTCTACATTATGATCTAATGTCCTGGAAAACTGAAAATAAATGATGTCTCCAGAATCAAATCCTTGATGAAGTGCATGTGTATCTTAATGTGCTTCATCTGTTGATGCTTGAACTAGATTTCTCGCATATGGAGATAGTGATAAGGTTACCATAGTAGATGATGATAGGATGCCTAAAATGAATATTAAATTTTTAGAATTCCTTTAACCAAATAGATTTGGTGGTAGCATTGATTGTTCCCTTGTATTCTTCCTATGTAGAAGATATAGAAATCATGTTCTTGTTGCTTGAAAAACTAATAGGAACTAAACCAAGAGAAAAAATTTATTTGGAGGTAGATTTATGATGATCTAGATCACCACCCCAATTAGAATATGAGCACCCAGATAAGACAATATTTGTCCCCCCAAGTGGTTTATGCCATCACTATAGGTGCCTCTAACATAACGAAGAATCCACTTTTTTGCTTTCTAATTAATATTATGAGGTTTTTGCATAAATCTAGACATAATGCCAAAAAAAATGATAAATCCGATCTATTATAGGTTAAGTAGATCAAGCATCCAACTAACTAACAATAAAGGGTACCATCGACTAAGGGAATGGAGCAATCAGATACTAACTTGACTCTAGAAAGGAAGGGAGTGGGATATGGCTTACAATCAGCCATGTTAAACCTAGCAAAAAAATCAAGGGCATACATGGGTTGAGAAATGATGATCCCTAAGTCAAATTGAGTGATCTAAATCCCAAGGAAGTAATGAATCAAACCCAAGTTGGTCATGGAGAACTTGTTGGCTAAGGAATTATTGACATAATCAATGATAGATGAATATCTACCCATAATCAACAATTCATCGACGTACATAACTATGATAAAATTTGACTCATATTTCCACAACATGTAAACATTTGGGTCATAGTGACACCTAGTGATCCTATAAGCGAGAAGAAAGGAGTCCAATTGGCATACCAATCTCGAGCAGATTGTTTGAGGCCATAAATAGACTTACTAAGTATATAAATAATGGAGGAATCTTGGACATAACATAGAGGTTGTTCCATATAGATTTATTCCTCTTGGCCACTATGAAAAAGGAACTTGTTATCCATTTTTCCCCCGTG
The DNA here is from genome assembly GCA_018340775.1 of Taxus wallichiana var. yunnanensis. Taxonomy (NCBI): domain Eukaryota; kingdom Viridiplantae; phylum Streptophyta; class Pinopsida; order Cupressales; family Taxaceae; genus Taxus; species Taxus wallichiana. The sequence goes on from CM031242.1 coordinate 29,930,730, forward strand.
CCAAATATTGGATCAACCACGATCCCACATAAGAGGAAACAAAGTCAAAAGGTGGTCAGAAAAGGCTTCAAAATTGGATAAGTATAAAGGTATAAGCGGAGAATGCCAAGTGTCAGTATGGCACTGATTCAAGGGGTGATTAGAGAAAAGGTTTCTAAATGAGCGCTAGACTGCCGCGTGTCCTAGAGGAAAGTGGGGCGTTGGGGAAAAAGTTAATTTTTTTCCCTTTGCCCCAAAAGGTGTAAAAGTTGCAAAATGGCTTGCAACTCCACCCAAGGGAAAAGTCAACATTTGGGCTCAAGTCAAAGCCAAGCGGGGAATCAGAGGAAAGGGAAAAAGATAAATTGTGGACCCGTAGGCCTGATTGTTGTTCCAATCTGGCTACCATGTGTTCCATAGCAAAAGGTGAACCATTTTTCAAGTTGTTTTCCCACCCTCCTATACGGACCTGATACAAACTTTGAAGGGGCATATCTTTCGACTCAGGGCTCAAAATATTGCAAAACTGTATCGTGGGAAAGATATCAGCCTCACCTATGCCATAGAGGTATGAAACTTTAATTTTGAGGAAGTTAGGTGAAGAAAAATAGAGGAAATGTCTTCAGGATTTTAATGTAGGATCTTCTTGCCTCAAAAATCAGATCAGATTTGATCTGTTTCGTCATTTCCTCTTCCTTTAAGGTGCCGAACCAAGGATAGATGCAGTAAATATGGATTTGGGGAGAGATTTAATCAGAGGCATTAACAATGGTGGTTGAGCTTCAACTTGATTTTCCCACTTCTATCTCTTTTCTTCTTTCAAGTTGAATTTATAAATACGGGGGCATGATTCATTGTAAAGGGTTGGACATTCTTTGTTTTGCAAACTCCTTTCTCTTCTTAAAGAAAGGGATTTGTGGGGTTCAGGATTTCCATCAAAAATTTCATTACGTTTCTTCCTCTTGGATACTTTCTAATGGATGTATCAATCTACGAGAGCAATAAAACACGTCTGTGATCAATTTTAGATCCTCTCTTGTCTCTTTTTCTTTCATCTAGTCTCCCATTATATATCTGGCTATCTGTGCTTGTTTATTGTATGCATTTTTTTGGTTTGTGTCTATTAGAAAAATAAGTGTTCATCGTTCCTTTGGTGCATCACCTTGTAGTTTAGTTTTGTTTTAATTTCTATATTCCTTCTATCCCTGTCTCCTTGGTAAAGTTTAGATTAGGATTAAGAATAGACCCTTTACACGTTGCTATGTATGAACCTAAAAAGAGGAATAATGAACCAACCTTCAACTGGAGAGCTTTCCCATTTTGCAAGGTCCCCCACCTTCGGGAAAGTTCAATGTTAGACAATCACACCAAATGAGTCTACCTTAGAAAAGCAGATATTTTAGAGCTCATTTGGGGTGTCTTTGTGATTCTACATTAACAATTTTGGCACGCATGACTTGGGACTAAGAAGTCTCCATCTTATTACAAAGAAGGATTGAAGTACACTTGTTGTGATTTCAGATTTTAAGAAGCCTTAAAATTGTACATCCGATGACTCCAAAAGAAACAAATCTCTTGTTTTAGCATCCCAAGCTTGGGAGATTCATGAGAAAAACCCGGTCTAGAGAAAGGAAAGAAGGTATATTTGAATACTTGTGTCTATCCCCAGGAAGAGAAAGGAGAGGAAGAAGAGTTTAGAGGTCTCCATCTCCACCAAGCGAGAACCTTGTCAACACCTCCACTTGCAAGGCCTTTCAAAAGTATGTAAGGATTCTTAGGCCAATCAAAATGACACAACCAAATCCATATGTCAACTTCACTGGAAGTAGTCCACTCATCTTGAATGCACAAAACCCATTTCCGATTGTAGCATTAAAGAGCATCCCATATTTCACTGGGGGAAATAAAACTTCTCATGGTGACCATGTCCAAGATATTGAAAATGTTTGTATAATCTGTGAGATCCATGAGATGGACATTGCAGTCAATTTTCTCGCCTCTTCATTCAAAGGGAAATCTTCACTATTATTGTTCAGAGTCTTGAAGAAGTCTCTATCCGAACTAGAACCAGCTATGCATGGCTCTTCACAATCAGTTTGGGGAAAAAGGTGATAACTTGTCTTTGTTGGAGCAACTAACAACAATCAAGAGATCCCGAATGAGCGGTGACAAAATTCAACCTCGATTCCAATGTACTTGGGATAAGATTCCAACAAAAGTAAATTCCACTAATGAAGGTGTCTTCTTATACTTTCTTAGGGCTTTAAATTTGATATTTCTCGATGATTCGATCCAATGGGGGCACTACATTACCTACGACCTATAGCCTCTCCATAAAATGAGAAACATTTGATTCAAGTTGGAAAAATATCTCCTAGGCCATCCATGCCTCTGTAACCTGAGTTAGGAAGCCCAAATACTAGCCAAGCACCTACATTAGCTCCTATACCGACCCCAGAGTTAAATCTTATTTGAATCTTCCACTTCATCATCTAATACCTCTAAAGAGCTTCAAGAAGTGACGAAGCAAATTTAGAACTTTGGGAATGAGCTAGTGACCATTAAAAGACAACAAGCTTAGAGTTCCAGGACATACCAGCCCTAGGCTCAATATCAAGCTAGACCCCAGTATCAACACAATATGCCACCACCTCAGACTATGAATCAGAGCCAGAACCAAGGATAGCCCCAAGATGCTAGACCTTTTAGGCTGTATGATCCTAACACAACTTCAACATAAAGAGCATTAGTCCTAGCAAAAAACAATATGACACAGGAATATGATTGGTGTTTTCCATGTTATCAGCCACATAACCAATCAACATGCTTTAATGGTGCTCTAAATCAGGCCTTGATGGTGCAAACTAGTATGGTGCCACAAGAACCTATCCAAGAGGGAGATCAACAACAAAGAGCTGAACAAGGTGGACCTTCAGGAGAAACTATGCTAGTAAATTGGTAGGTTGAAGACTTCGTGGGATGAATTAGTTCCCTTCTCAAAGTGTAGCTGCCAATACATGATCCAAAAAGAGAAGTATTAGAGAGGGCCAACCATTGAACTCAGGTGACCCTCAACCTTCCATCACTCCACAAGGTCCTGGTGTTCCAAGTGTAACTCCCAACATGTTGAACCAATCCAGACCACCTTCCAAACCTAGTTAGGCACCGGTTGTAACAACCCATGTGCAAGAAAGAAATGTGTTTGGGAAGGGGTAGAAAAAGATAGCTCATTCAATATTATTGAGTAGATGAAAAGAGAAGTGTGAAAATTTCACTATGGGAGTCATTGACCATTATAGGCGAGAGGATCATTGCAGACGCCATGCGGGGTGGTCAAGTTCAAATCACCCCCTAACCAAATGAGAGAGAGTGCTTGCTAATGCGGTTCAACCAGGAGAAACCATGGAGGAAAACAAGGTAAGAACTTGAGACATCCTCCCTTCTACGTTTCATTGATTATTGGAGACAAATTTGTGCACAATTGTATGATTGATTCTAGGGCTAGTAGTTTTGTGATGCCCAAACAAATAGCTGATCAGTTGGGTCTCTAATATGAGGTCATATCTAGAGGAGTAGTCCAATTAGATGGGACAACAATGACTACTGTGGGAATCATCAAGGATCTGAGTCTCACTCTACACACTTGCCCTAATGTGACTGTTTTGCAAAACATGTCAATCATAGACTTGCCACCACATTTTACCTTGTGTCTGTCTAGGGACTTCACTACCAAAATTGGAGGCTACCTATCTACTTGATTGGTCACATATGCTCTTTAGGAAAAGGTATGGAGTGAAGGCCACAATCAGATCTAAACCTATTGTTGATTATCATATTGAATCCTATGTGCCTAGCCCAATCAATGCCAACTGCTCATCTTTTGATCAAGAAGACCTCCTAAACACTAATGAAATAGATACCAAGGTGGGATGTATCCCAGACTTGACCCTAGATGAGTGGGCCAACAAAAAACATGCTTTTGACCCCTATAAGGAGATGGAGGAATCTGAACTGGGTGTCTACTGTCTACATGAAGAGAATCAGCCTCTTCCTGACCTAATCAAGCCAAAATACAAGGATGACAATGAGGTATGGAAATTTTTCTTTGATGGCTCAAGGAGTAGACAAGGAGCTAGAGGAGGAGCCATGATTGTGTCCCCCAGAGGTATGAGATATTATTCAGCCTTCAGATTCCAGTTTTCTTGCTCAAATAACACTGCTGAATATGAGGCTTTAGTCCAAGGTCTTCATTGGGCAAGGAAGCTGGGAATCAAGAACTTGTAAGTATTCGGTGACAGTGAGATGGTTGCCAATCAAGTCAAAGGACTAAATGCTGTCAAAAATGACCTGCTCAAGAACTACAAGAGTAGGGTATGGGATCTCATGGAGGATTTTGAGGCCTTTAGTATTGTGTCCATACCTAGGAAGGAGAATGAAGCTACTGATAGAATTACAGCAATTGGGGCAACGTTTGATGTGGTTGACAACATCAAAAGAGACAGAGAACAACCACATATCCATGTGGTTGTGAGGCCAATAGTGCTAGATAATAATACATGTTGGTAGGTGTTTGAGAATGATCAACATATCATTAACTTTCTACAAGAAGAAGTTGAATTCTCAGCTATAAACCAGAATAGACTAGAGCAACAGTACGGGAATTAGATAGTACAACTACATACAAACAAGCTTCCCAAAGGCTTAGTGACACTGGAATCCATTTTCAATCCTAATGATCAATTTAGAAAAGAGAAGGCTAACATGCAGATCAAAGGAGAAGATTCATAGTCAATCCTAGTTGGAGAAGACAAAACACTTCAAATTGGTAAGGTGGCCACTTAGCAAGAAAGGTATGAATTCATACAAATTTGCCAAGAATTTCTTGATGTGTTTTCTTAGAGTTATGAAGACCTAAGAGGGTTTAATCCAAAACTAGCACAACACACAATCGAATTGGATCCAACTGCTCAGCCCATCAGGTAGAAGAAGAGACCAGTCAACCCACATATAGAGCCTCTGATGAAGAAGGAGCTGAACAAGCTGATAGAGGTAAGCATCATATTTCCAATCAAACACTCAAGATGGGTTGTAAATCTGGTCCTAATTAGGAAGAAAAATGGATAAATAAGACTGTGTATTAACTTCAAGGATTTGAATAGATCCTCCCTCAAAGACCACTACCCACTCCCTTGATGGAGAAGCAGATCTTGCAAGTAGTGTCTAGGTCAGAAAGGTTCTCCCTCTTAGATGGCTACTCAGGGTATAACCAGATCATGGTGAAAGAAGATGATCAATTCAAAACAGCTTTCACCACCAAATGGGGCACCTATGCATACAAAAAAATTCCATTTGGATTGTCTAATGTTGGGGCTACTTTCCAAAGAGCCATGGATATGGCATTCAAAGGGCTAATCAACAAAATAGTGCTGATCTATCTAGATGACATCACTGTGTTCTCCAAAAATGCAGCAGACCACCTTTTTCACCTAAGGCAAGTGTTTCAAAGATGTAGGAGATTTGGGGTATCTTTGAACCCTAAAAAATGCATATTCTTGGCCCATGAGGGCAGGCTTTTAGGCCATATTGTGTCTAAGGAGGGTCTGGAAATTGACCTAGAGAGAGTTGAAGCAATAAAAGCACTGCCATTGCCAAGTCACAAGAAGGATCTTCAAAGCTTCTTGGGAAAAATCAATTTTGTCTGCAGTTTGTTCTAAACTTTCTCGCCCTTGCTAAGCCAATAATGTTGATGATGAAGAAGACCTTAACATTTAGGTGGAAAAATAAAGGAAAATCAAGTTTTGAGGCCATCAAAGAATCCATATCATGAGCCCTAACTCTTGTGAACCCAAATTTTTCCAAAGACTTCATACTGTATGCCTTTGGTGGCAGTGACACAATTTCTGTAATCTTGGTGTAGTAGAACAAAGAAAGTATAGAACAACCAATTGCTTTCTTCAACCAAAGTCTGGAAGATTATGAGGTGAGGTACTCCTTCATTGAGAAGCAGGTCCTGGTGGTAATAAGAGGATTGAAGAAGTTTAAGCATTTGGTTTCAAACAATAAAATCCAACTATTGGTTTCCCATGTGGGAGTTAAAGAATTCCTTCTCAGCAAGGACCTGAATGAAAATCACGTAGGATGGATCATCCGTGTCATGGAATATGACATTGAGATCAAGTTCACCAAGCTGGTCTATGGGAAGGGGTTGTGTGAACAACTAGCCTCAGGTCAGCAAGATGAAATAGACAGGTTAAAAGGAGGTTGTTCTTATTCTACAAGATGATCAAGAAGAAGGGAGAGATGATGTACCTGCTTCTTATTGGACCCAAGACATGGTGCACTTCCTTCGAACAGGCTTGTGTCCTCATGGGATGGGTAAAGAAAAAAGGAGACATTTTAGGTTACAGGCCATCCCATATGTTCTTATCGATGGTGTCTTGTTCAAAAGAGACATCAATGACATTTTGTTGAGATGCATTGAGACAAATTAGGTGGAGAGAGTGCTACAAGAATTCCATGTTGAAGCAGTTGGAGGCCATTTTGCTCCAAGAGTGACATCACTCAAAATCATGAAAGTAGGATATTATTGGCCCGAGTGTTTAGTGACTGCTACACATGGATCAAAAGGTGTAAGAATTGTGCATTCTTCAAAGGCAAGGAAAGGCTAGCAACACTTCCATTGCACCCAATCTCAGTCGACCAACCTTTCATGCAATGGGGATTGGACTTCATTGGAGTCATCAATCCAAACTCAAGCCAAGGTCACAAATGGATCCTAACAGTGACATATTATTTTACCAAATGGACCGAGGCAGTGGCACTCAAGGAAGTAAATGAGTCTAGTATCCTGGATTTCTATGAAGGGATAGTGACCAGATTTGGAGTGCCAGCCACCATCATATCAAACAATGCATTAGCATTCATAGGTTCCAAAATCATAGGATGGGCTGTTAAGAATGGGACTTATTTGAGTACTTCATCAAACTATTACCCTCAAGGTAATGGCCAAGTTGAGTCCACAAACAAAACCTGCTAAGGATCATCGAAAGACTCTTGATGAGAATCAGAGGACCTAGCACACAAAGCTCAAAACGGCCTTATGGGATGATAGAATAATGCCCAAGAGATCTATAGGTAGCTCTCCATTCAAGCTTGTCTATGGGAAAGAGGCAGTGTTGCCTATATCACTTGATTTGCCAGCATTGGAGCTCATGAAGCAACTAGAGATGTCTGAATTTGGACCAATGGAGGCCAGGTATGTAGAGTTGATAGAATTAGAAGAAACCAGAGAGCATGCTCTCCAAGCAATAGAGAAGAATCAAGCTTCAATCAAGAAATGCTTTGACAAGAAGGCAAAAGCAAGGACCTTCTAGGAAGGAGACCTGGTTTTGAAATGGGATGCAGATCGAGAAAAACTAGGAAAGCATTCCAAATTTGACACCATCTCGAGTGGCATGTATATGATCACAAAATGAAAAAGTAGCAATGCTTTCCGATTATCAACATTGGAGGGTGAAGAGTTGTAGATTCTAGTAAATGGGATCTATATTAAGCACTCGCTACTAAAGGGGAGTTCTCACCATGTACATATTAGTTTAGTTTTCTCTTTCCTCTAATTTTTATGTACATTGTTGTTAGGAATATCTATGTTGTAGTGTGAACATAGAATATTATGTAAGTGATTATATTATCTAGGATAATATAATATGTGTTGTAATAATTAATTACATTATTGTAAATGTAATTATGAGTGGGTGAGTAAATATTGTTATGAGTTGTTGAGTAAACAAATCATTAACAATATTAGTTTTGTGAGAAAACAAAATCTCACGTATAATAGCATGGAGTTGTTTTAGGAGTTATGTGTGGAGATATTTATGGAGATTATATCTCCTTAAATATAGGAACAACATCTCCTATTTAAATGGATGTAATACTTCCTATGTATTGAGCAAGAATAAAGAGTAAGATTTCGAATTTTCTTTATGCAATTATGATATTAACTTTTCATTTGGTAACAGAGCAGGTTTGATGCAAGAAATTTCAGTGCTTTCATGATCAGATCCGTCTCAAAGAATATATTATATTTTTCGTTTCCAGATGTGGGTTTTTCTATAATTTTGTGTGCAGAATCACGTGCTGGTCAAGAAACTACAGAAGAAATTTCAGAAGAACCCAGAACGTAGTTTGGAAGAAATACGGATTTTACTATGCAGCTATCAAATTAAGCACATCAATTCTTCTACTGAAAGTTTTCTCCAATTTTCAATAATGTTGAATTGTTAATACAAGTTCTTGACTTGCTTGGAGGTTAAAAGGTATTCAATATAAAATTTTAAAGTACTTGATTCAATTTTGTATTTTTTTATCAGTATTGTACAAAATAATGGAGAAACTAAATCTGATTGAAAAGTTTGAAGGACAAGATTTCCATACATGGCAACTACAGATGCAATTACATTTAATAGAAAAGGATCTATGGGATGTGGTGAAGTCTAATTCAACTCCACCCACTGGAGGAAATGAATTGGCAAAATGGAATGCAAAAGATCAGAGAGCATTGGGTACCATTGGTCTGGGCTTATCAAAAGCCTATCTACATCATGTGGATTTCACAAAATCTGCAAAAGAAATTTGGGAGTCTCTTAACAAATTGTTTGGTTCTGAAGCTGAAATGGCAAAGACTACATTGAAGCAACGCTTGTACGGGTTGAAAATGGAAGAGAACTCAAAAATGGCAGATCATATAAGTAAGTTTCGTTCTTTGCTAAATCAACTAGCTGGAATTAAAGAACATGTAAAAGATGATGATGCTAAAGCTATTCTTCTTAATAGCATGCCTAAGAGTTACTCAAATATTGTATTTACTTTGAGTAAAATTACTATTAGTCTAGAAGGAGTGATTTCTACATTGTTAGAACAAAGCAATCATGAAGAACATGAAGAAGTACTATATGTAGGAAACAAACCGAGCTCCTCATCTAAGAAGGAAAAACATAAACCAAAGAAGGTTCCTTCACATGGAAAAATAAAATGCTTTTATTGTAATGAGATTGGGCATGTAATACTGAACTGTAAAAAGAGAGCTCAGGATCTTCTTGATGACAAGATAGATCAGAAAGCCCTTCTAGCTGAAGTAGAAACTGATTGGGAAGTCTACTCAACTGATGAAGAACTTTCATGTCCTAGTGATGAGGATTTCCTATGGTAGACTCTTTTCTTGTTGGAGGAAGGAGGCAATGGAGGAAGGAGGAAAATCAGCGTCCTCTCGTCATTCACCAACGATGGGGTCGCAGACAGATGTGGTGATATTTTATTTCAGTTATGTGGTGTGTTTATACACAAGGGGGTGAAACTAGTTTCATGTTTTGATTTTAATGTGTTCACATAGACTAACAACAGTTCCTGAGTGTCTATTTGGTGTGGAAGAAGAAAACTGCTTGACTCAGCTTACAGGGGAAAATCATCTACGTACGGTCCTCTGACTACCATACTTCGGTGGAAGGTACTTCGTTGGAAGGTGATCAGTCGATGAAGATGTTCATACGACAAGGATGATCATTAGCAGCAAGATCCAGATAGCAAGATCCAGTAGCAATGAATACTCCGACAAGGTTGATGTTTCCAGGAGCTCTTACCCCATGTTCACACTAAGGGGGCGAATGTTAGGAATATCTATGTTGTAGTGTGAACATAGAATATTATGTAAGTGATTATATTATCTAGGATAATATAATATGTGTTGTAATAATTAATTACATTATTGTAAATGTAATTATGAGTGGGTGAGTAAATATTGTTATGAGTTGTTGAGTAAACAAATCATTAACAATATTAGTTTTGTGAGAAAACAAAATCTCACGTATAATAGCATGGAGTTGTTTTAGGAGTTATGTGTGGAGATATTTATGGAGATTATATCTCCTTAAATATAGGAACAACATCTCCTATTTAAATGGATGTAATACTTCCTATGTATTGAGAAAGAATAAAGAGTAAGATTTCGAATTTTCTTTATGCAATTATGATATTAACTTTTCAATTGTCTTGTTGTAGTGTAGATTACTTTTCTCCTAAGTGCTTGCGTATGCTCGCATGTTCTATTTGGAGCATGTATGATTTTATTTTGTATAATGTGGTGTTGTTTTGTGGCTCTTATGCAGTCCATTGAGAAAGATAGATGAATTTCGAGTTAAAACAATTTTCTACTCTCAAAAATCTTCATTTCAAGATTTCTTATGAAAATTAAGAGTGCACAAGAAATGCCTAGGGCTCATGAATCGAAGGCAAAATTAGTTTCAAACCATCTTTCTCGACTCCATGCCCAAAATATATGATAAGGCAATTGGTTTTTTCATGTAGCAAGCAAATACCCTCGTGAGTCACCAAATTGTTATCCATATTTTTCCCCCATGCCAAATATTGGATCGAGCATGATCTCGCATAAGAGGAAACATTGTCAAAAGGCAGACAGAAAAGGCTTCAAAATTCACTAAGTATAAAGGTATAAGCAGAGAATGCCAAGTGTCGTATGGCAACCGATTTAAGGTGAATAGAGAAAAGGTTTCTAAATGAGTGCTAGAGGCATTGCGTGTCCCAGAGGAAAGCATGTCATTGGGGAAAAAGTTAGTTTTTTTCCCTTTGCCCCAAAAGGTTTAAAAGTTGTAAAATGGCCCGCAACTCCACCCAAGGAAAAAGTCAGCATTTGGGCCCGAGTCAAAGCCAAGTGGGGAATCAGAGGAAAGAAAAAAATATAAATTGCGGACCCATAGGCCTAATTTTTATTCCAATCTAGCTGTCATATGTTCCATATCAAAAGGGGACCCATTTTTCAAGTTGTTTTCCCGCCCTCCTATATGGAACCGATACAAACTTTGAAGGCGTATATCTTTCAACTCATGGCTCAAAATATTGCAAATCTGATACCATTGGAAAGATCTCAACCTCACCCATGCCATGCAGGTCTGAAAATTTGATTTTGAGGAAGTTAGGTGAAGAAAAATGGAGGAAACATCTTCGGGATTTCAATACAGGGTCTTCTTGCCTCAACAAACAGATCAGATTTGATCTGTTTCACCGTTTCCTCTTCCTTCAAGGCACCAAACCAAGGATTGATGTAGTAAATATGGATTTGGGGAGAGATTTCATAAGAGGCATTAACAGTGATGGTTGAGCTTCAACCTGCTTTTCCCGCTTATCTCTCTTTTCTTATTTCAGGTTGAATCTATAAATATGGGGGTAGGATTCATTGTAAAGGGTTGGACATTATTTGTTTTATAGGCACCCTTCTCCTCTTAGAAAGGGATTTGTGAGTTTCGAGCCTTCCATCAAAAAATTGCATTACATTTTTGCCTCTTGGATACTTTATAATGGACTATATCAATCTACAGAGCAATAAAACATGTTTGTGATTGATTTTAGATCCTCTCTTGTCTCTTTTTCTTTCATATAGTCTCCCATTATATATTTGGCTATCTCGTGTTTGTTTATTGTATGTATTTTTTGGTTTGTGTCTATTATAAAAATAAGTGTTCATCATTCCTTTGGTGTATCACCTTATAGTTTAGTTTAGTTTTAATTTTTTATTCCTTCTATCCTGTCTCCTTGGTAAAGTTTAGATTAGGATTAAGAACAAACCCTCTGTAAGTTTCTAAGTATGCACCTAAACAAAGGAATAAGGAACAAACCTTCAAACTAGAGAGCTTTCCAATTTTGTAAGGTCCCACACCTTGGGAAAGTTCAATGTTATGCAATCACACCAAATGATTCAGTCTTAGAAAAGTAGATATTTTAGAGCTCATTTGGGGGTGCTTTGTGATTCTACATTAACAACACTCTTAATGTCGATTTGGTGGACATCCCATCTATTAGTGGTAGCTATGGCTAAATTCAGTCGAATAGAAGTCATATTGGTGATGGGAGAAAAGGTATCCAAATAATCAACCCTAAAAAATTGGGAGAAACCCTTAGCTATGATTCACACCTTATAATTTTTGATGTTCCCATCAAAGCACCATACTTGGTTCGATATATCCACCTACATTAAACCATTTTTCTTCCCTTATGAAGAGGGGTGAGATCCAAATTATGATTCTTAATGAGAAATGAATACTCCCCTTACATAGAATAATAACACCTAATAATCCCATTAGCCTCCCAAAAATATTGGGGATTAGAGAAAAAGGAAAATAAGGCATGGGGCCTAAAAATAATGATTGATTTCATCTCTCATTTAAAGGAATCTCTATCCAATCACCAACACTATACAAGGTCTACCTAGCCCAATGAGAACCAAGAGGAGAGACAGGGTCAAAATCATCTCGAGTCATCACTTGAGTGATAGAGGACATAGTCCTTATTATCACTACTATCAGAATCAGTAGATGGAGGAGTGGGAGGCTCAAGATAAAAAGGTCATCAGAAGAGTCTGAATCATGTCTAGAGAAGGGTAGAGTGACCTATACAGGAGGAGAAGTGGAAGTAGATGAAGTCTATTAGAATTTCACACTTCTCTCAATATAGAGATCATGAGTGGTGGGGTTTAAAATTCTATAACCCTTCACACCTTTGAGATACTTGAAAAATATACAAGGTTTAGAATGTGGTTCTAAGGCCATACGTATCTTCTTGGGTATTTGAGCCATGAAAGTTGAATTGAAGACAAAAAAGTGCTCAACACCAAGTTTACGTCCATACCAAGCCTTAAAGAGTGTCTTCCCTTTTATTGCTTTATGTGGAATCCTATTCTAAATGTAGCAAAAAAATTTCACCACTTCTGCACAATCTTTGTGGTGGAAGGGATTTGAAATGAATCATACAATCTACCATCTCCTCAAGAGTTCTATTCTTCCTTTACACAACTCTTTTTGTGATGGGTTGTAAGCCACTATGTTTTGTAAGGAAATACCTTTGGTGGTACAAAAATGGTAAAACCTATTTCTCACGTACTCCCCTCCATTGTCAGTGTCAAGAACCTTGATGGAAATTTAAGCTTATTTCTTAGTGAGGGCCTTAAAGTTCTGAAAGTGGTTGAAAAATTTATATTTTGTTTGAGAAAATAAACCCATTGTAACATGAAAAGTCATCGATAAAAGTAAGGAGGTAATGAGCTCCAATGAATGAAGGAGATGGAAGAGGTATATAGATGTCACTATGGACTTACTCTAAGGCTTGAGAATCTCTCTAGGATTTTTCGTTGCCAAATTTATCTTTGGGGTGCTTCCCGAGGCACAACCCTCACAAATTCTCTTATAAATTTGACCCAAGGAAATCCATTAACTATCTCATGTTGGCTCCATTACTCAAGGTAATGATAGTTTAAATGGCCAAACCATTCGTGCCATAACTTATTAACTTCATCAATGTGAGTTAGCAAGGTGGTGGGAGAAGTGTCAATATCAAAGTGGGAAAAGGTGTACAACTTTGGCTGGTGGTCTCCGCCTTTCACTCTATCACTCTAAAATCACTATGTAGATCTCTAATGATAATTGAGTTAGGGTTGAATTCCAAACATATCCATTGGCCAATATAAGTGATTTTATAGATTGATAATAGGTTGGTGGAAATTCAAGGAACACTAAGGACATCATTCTAGGTTCCACCGTTAAGTTCCATTGATCCACTACTAGTTATTATGATAGATGTGTCATCACCCATGGTGATTTGGGACATTCTACATGGTTGCATTTTAGAAAACTTAATTTATGAGGAACCCATGTGGTGCGAGGCACCAAAATCTATAACCCATGTCGATGAAGGAGCTACTATTGCTACTGAGGGATTTGCATTTCTTCTTGTTAGACTTGTTTTCATTTTCTTTGGAAGACACATGTCTCAGAGCATTTATCTTGATAGAATAAAAACACCTATATTATTTTTCTCAAGTAAATGAGTTAGGCGGTAAATTTGTTTTCTCATACATTGATTCTCTCCATGTCCTGACTTCTTATAATAGGAACACTTTCACTTTTCCTTCTTTTGTTTAGACTTAAAAGTATAGGTAGAAGTATAAGTACTCATGTTGGGATTGGATGGGGTAGTCTTAGTTTTATTTTTTGGTTGGTAAATTTTCTTTGGGTTCTTCCCCTTTTCCCCCTTCCCTTTATTGTCACTATCTATTAGGGCATGTGATACGGATTTGATAGCACCCATTTGGATTAACTTGTCTTATTCTCAAATGAGTTGGGAAGAAAAGTTTTTGAATGAGGGCTTCTTCCAAGTGGTCCCTAAATATTCTTTCATGGTGTGGAAGGTAGAAACAAAGAAAATTTATTTAGTTCCAAGTTTAAAAAATTAGAGATATAATTATTCAGAATCCTTCTTATCAACTCCACATTATTTCAACAACATTCTCATGTGGAAAAATTTAGAGAAGAAGGCATGTAGGTTATCAAAGTGAATAGGGTTCAACCCTAGGATTTAATTATCTAAGTCATGTGCTCTCATGTCATCTTGTTTTCCAAACACACTGTCTAATTTTTCCAAGATTCATTAGGTGTTGTGGAAGACTCAATTTGAAAGAAAAGGTTAGAAGAAATAGAAATATAGATAATTCCTAAGAATTCATCACATTTATTAAACCACTTAGATTTCTCAGGTTCATCTTCAAGTTTAGTATCCTCTCCCATAGTGATGTGATACAACCCACTTAGTCTAATTATAATTTTGGATTTCCATTCATAAAAATTAAATGGTGTGCAAAAAATGATGGTACTAACATCCATTGTAATGAAAGAGAAATAAAATGTAGAAAATAAATAAAACACACACACACACACCTCATAATAATAGTATTACCCCTATTTGTGACACTTTATACTTAGTGCAATTATTACAATAAGGTGTACTCATGTGATGTGAAATGACGAGTCACTTACATTGTAATTAGCAGATTCCATGTAACATTGGAGACCACAACAAGTTTTGACACATGCAAAAAAATGACACTTTGTAAGAAGAAAAATAAAGTACTAAAAAGGGAAAGAAGGTGAAAAGTAATGTCTTATATGAGAAAAAGAATCTTATGTCGTAAAAAAAATTCCCTTTTTGCAAGGTTGTGGCAGACGTGCTCATTAACTTGTAAGAAAAAGAATTTATTTACAAGAGTTTTAAGTTACAATAATCCTCCAATAGTATTTTAAAAAGACCCAATGCAAAAACATGACCCCTAAATTAATTATCACCAGATTAAATTAAATAAGGTTTAAATATTTTAACCTAAGTGCTAACAAGGATGGAGATAAAATTCTATAAAGATAAAAGTAACGAGTGACCAAGTTAGTGGATGAGATGGCTTGGCAAGTTCACTAGTGCATGAAAAAGATAGCTTAATATGTCTCGAGGCGGGAGCGAGTTTGGTGAGAAAATCGGGTAAGTTAGGTTGGCGAATAACATAGAGTGAAACGAAAGAACTCAGTGTGTAACAATGAGTCAAAGTTAAATGGTGAGATGGGTTGCAGAGTGCGTGAGTTGAAAATGTAAATTTGGGTGTACATGGATAAGAACTAATAAAAGGACATGGCAAGTGACCTAGGTGAGGATCAAGCTAGGTCATAAAGTTTTCAAGACAAGATGAGATTGAAATAGGGGATGAGGCAAGGAGGTAGGATCATCGGGTGAGTTGCTTAGGTGAATAGGGGTTTGAGTTGATGTTTGACAAAAGAATGGCTGAGTTGAGGTGAGCAATTTTGGAGTGATAACTAGGTCAAGGTAATTGAGTCGAGTCGAGTTCGCATGGAGTCGGAGTTCAATGGGATAAGGGATGACTATATCTAAACGTAATGATATGAGATGAGGTGAAACAACATAGAAAAATTTGACTCAGGATGGAAATTTGGAGAAGTGCAAAAATAAAACATCTCAGTTTGATATGGGATAAAATTTGGGTAACTTGATGAGCTCGGAGGAGCTCAACTCAACAAGGAAAGTTGAACAGAAACTCGGTGAGAAAAGTTATGGGGAGAGTTAGGAGATGGATGGTGAGATGGAGGCAAGTTGGGGGCTACAAAGTGAGCTCCAAAAATAGAACTTCTTTTATACCTAGTGGTAACTACCTAGTTTTAGTTGCAAAAACCTAACTCCTGCACAACACACCACGAAACAACTAGAAAACCAAAAAACTCCACAACACAAGTGTTAACCAGATAATGCCAATATTGCACAAAAATCAATACATACAAAAAATTGCATAAAGAGTTAATAAAATAATGAAATTGAGAGTAACCAACAATGATGAAATGAGTGACATGATTACCAATATTCAAGCTATGATACCATAAAATAGGAAAAAAATCATCATCGTCAATGCATGCACATTGAAAAATTTGCACTCTTAACAAAAATGGGAAGAACTTCAAGTCATTAGCAAGAAAAAATCTCAAGGAACTTGTGAATACAAAAATGGTCTACTCATGCTCATAGATAAAAATGAAGAAGTACATAAATTAGTGTTGTATAACCCCCATGCCTAGACTTTTCATACCCCCAAAATAGGAGAGAGGAGTTACAATGTAAGAATGGCATCTAACTCCCATATGACAATGAAACAATGAGGAATATGAAAAATTCTATGTTTTTTTCATTTATCATATAACTCCTAATGACTTATATAAAGACCTATGTCTCACTTAAGTGAGATGAATCACCATGGATGAGGGAAATTAATCTAATAAATAATAAGTGAATAATACCATGTCACACCAACATCGCCTTGTGCTTCCACATTAATATCATGATATTCTAAATTTATCCCATTGAAAACCTTGAATACAAATGTGAAAAACATATTTATGACATCATATGTTGTCATATGAAGTATGAAGATAACAAATCTTTACTTTATTGTATCAATAGGTGGTATTAGATAAGTGTTTGTTATATAATAAATGCTTAGGGTGAACTTGCATATATAATTTTTTAATAATTTGAAATTTTATTCTTAGTGGCATATAAGGCCAAACAAAAAATAAGAACCAAAAGAGAAAAGAGTAATGGAGAGACCCAATGAGAATAAAGGACCCAAAAACCAAAGGGGCCAAGACCGTACATCTTGGTTAAGACCATAGTATATCCCTAACTAATCTATATAGTGTTTGACCAAAGTCATAAAAATTAAAATTATAAATTGTAAAGACCAGAGATCTTGGTGACATAGTGTAAAAAATTAGGAAGAATCAAGTAATTCATAAATTATAGGATAAATCAAACGGTGTGAAAGTAAAGCAACAAGTACTTGAGCAAGAAGATTTATTTTCCTTGTTCAAAACCCACATATATAAATTTTACCAAAATCATGATGTAACAATGATTATGTGCAAATTTTGGTGTCTATATTTTCTCTCCCACTATGCTAGTGAATGAAATTTACTAATTTAAAGGAAAATAAGAGTGTAACTAATAAAGCTAAAGCAAGGAAAGTTTTTATTTGTATTTATAAAGTAACCAAAGAATGCATACTAACATTGGCCACCAATGTAACATATGTAGAGATAGTAAGGAGTGTGTTGTAGGTGTAAGAGGGTGTTTTTAATGATATGGAGATTATACTAGGAATTTTTAAAAATTGGGGGTGATCAATCCCAAAAGGTATTTGATAACTTGGGGTATTTGGGTGCCTTAACACTAAGGAAGAGTATCACAAAGCTTTCTATTCACCCCAAAATAACACTTCCCATTTTTAGGAAATAATCGATGCGAGATGATTCTAGGCCCCAAATAGGTTTGGTAACTCTGTACAATAAAAATTAATTACATATCATGCCCCCAATATTCATTACACAAGTGTAATATTGTAATTGTAGTGTTGATAATTTGCAATTTGATAAATTTTACCCCTTATGTTTATGATAAATGTTGTGGCATATTAGTTTACAACTTAATATTCAATGCATATTTGTATCCAATGTTGACCTATTGGTTATTGAATATGTGTATTGATATGAGCATGAAAGGTTGTCCTTGCATATTCGATCCATATAGTTCCCCCATTTTGATGAAAGGAATGATAAGAAATAAAATCGCTTGAGGAAAGAGTAAGTGTTAGTATAGTTTAAAAGATGTGATTAGAGCCAAATATAGTACTAAAAATAGTAGGTTGTGCATTGTGATAAGGTACATAGAATTTGTAGTGATGTTGTATTTTTGAGTATCAGCGATAAAATTAGTAATTGAGATAAAGGGATTGTACTTGTAGAGTCCGAAAAGATAGAATTTGGCTATAGAATAGTATTGAACTTGTAGAAACTAGGAAATAGAATTTTTCGTAAATTAAGTATAGTTTTGAAGTTGTAAAATAGAATATGTGGATATACAATGAGATAGAATAATGTTTGAATTTGTAGAAGTTATGAAATAGAAATCGTGGTTGTATAAGAGGATAGAATAATATTGAATGAAGTGAGATAAAAGATATAGAGATCATATGTTGGCAATAAAATAGGTACAAACCTGTGTAAAATATCAAAATATAAAAAAGAGGATCGTGGGATACAAATAGGAAAAATATAGAGTAGAGCCATGTATTAGTAACCAATTATGTGAATGAAATAAAAATTTGAGAAAAAAAACCAAAATATGGGATGTAGAAGTTCAAGGCATTACGTAGATGGTCAATGTTGGTTAGTATTAGTAACTATATGCCTAAGAGGAAATTGAATATAAATAATAAAGTATAAAAGTTCATACTACTTTCATTTTTACTATTATTGATAGAAATTGGTGCTCTAAGAGAGATAAGATGTTGCATGGTAAAGATACATTACACTTGTGATTTGACCGGATGGTAAATTCCATTGGTCATAGATAACTAATGAGTTGGTAAGTGTTTACAATTTGTGATTTTAGTGAAAAATAATAGTAGATTTTAGTGTTTTTGTGAACTTTTCAATTTTGATGAATTTGAGCTCAACAAAGTATATAGCATTGAATGGTCTAACATTAAAAAATCAGAAGAAACATATAATTTGGTATCATCTTTACGTAGATCTGTACCTCATTTGTATGGTAATGACCCAATGTGAAAAAATGAATAAAATAAGATGCATCATTGTGTATTTTTATATTTTAACATTCTTTATTAATTATTGCAGAGAGATTTGATTTATAGTAAAATAACTAATTCATGTTATGGTTGATTGGTTTGTGATTATAGAGAGATGTTCATCCTATATATTTTTGTGGTTAAGCTTATTGCACTAGGGTTAGAAGGGTTGGAATATAGATGATAGTGCCAGGACTATGACATGTATGCGAGTTTGGGGCGATGCCCCAAATTTTCACTTGATCACCACTTTATGTGAGTAGTAGAACAAAAACCTTGCTCATTTTGGCTTCACACATGGGTAATGACTATTAAATTGAAGGATGTGTATTATATTATGATATTTCCATTAGTGGGAAAGAATGTTAATGTTCTCTCCACAAATGTTCCATATCATATGCATATGATATGGATGTATTGGTTAGAGCCCATCGTATTACAATGCTAACCATTCATCTTAGTTTTATTATGACATTCAAGATTCGACAAGCATAAAAGCTTATTGTAGTGTTATTAACTTAATTAATTATAGTGGATGGAGGTGGTGTATCAATCTCATATAGGATACATTTTCCAATTAATGAGAGGATGATGGTATCAAATATGCATGGGGTCGGTGTATGTTAGTCAAATTATATAGGGAATTGTACAAATTAAATTTAGAGATTCATAGAGATGGTGTGGAAATAGTGACCTTACTACACATATGGTCCTATAAGAAGATTGCAATTATGTGGCCAATTAGAGTCCGAGGGCTGATTGGGCCCATCCAACGATATTTTAAATATGGTGGGTGATACCTTAGAGATGATGCTTGGACACTATATCTTATGGGGTTTTATTATATTGATTGACTCCATGTGGGATCATATCAAGACCTTATAAATGATTTTATAGTTGGTAAAAGGATGTTGTAGAGTTATGATGAGTTAGATGGACTATGTGGTTCAAGGTATAGCTTCACATGAGTAAGGGAGATTATGAGCATGTGAAGTGCTAGTCCGGACCGGTACATGGATGTTCCTTTAGCAACTTATCTAAGGAGTAGGTCAACACGTGTAAATTTGAGGGATGAGAGTTAGACAAGATCAAACATAGCTAAACTATTTCCCCATCCTATAGATGAGGTGGACCAAGTAGTGGTTATCGGTGTTATAGATGATGTGGGGTGTAATCCAACCTATGCTAAGTGGAGGATGAAGACTTGATGGTTATTATTGTTTCTTGTTATCATATTTTACCTTGGAGGTGGAGCAACACCTAGAGGAGAAGATTGAATAGGGATATCTCCACCAACAAGAGGAGATGGTGTTAGAGAGGGGAGGCCCTTACAGATGATTTCATAGTAGTAATTATTGCGCAACATAAGTATTTCATGATTTTTATGCAGTATCTTATGATAATTTTGTAGTATATATTAGGTGATAACTTATATATATATATGTGTGTGTGTTTTGTGTTAGTAGGAAATGCATATTGGATCAAGATTTTGGATGCATGTATGAGGAAAATGATGAGAAACATACCTATAAATTTTGTAGTTGGTGGGATATTAGAGCATGTAGACAATGTCAAAGTGAGTTCATTTATTTTTTGACCCTCTTTGTTGTGGCAACTACGACATGTATTGTACCATAGAGAAAGTGAGACAAGATATGAGTAAAGTTAGCACGGGGAATCTAAGATCCTCCTAGAATAAACCTTGTGTAATACTTAGTAGGGAAGTTGATGAGTATGCACGAATAATATACCAAGGCTAGGGAAGAGATATGAACCATATATGAGTGGATATGACATTATCACTTAACATCATGTTCACGTGGTTGTAAAAATAATAGAGAGAGATTGAGTTATTCATTTCTCATTGATGTTTTAGTGAGGATTATAAGGATAATGATGATGTACATGTATTTTTAATATTGGCACATCCCTCATTGTATTGTAATTTTGACACACACACATAAGGATTTATGTTTTTAAGAAAATGTGGTTTCTTTTTGTGATGATTTCTTGATTTATGATTAGTTTGAATTCGATATATATTGTCTTGATGTGATAAATATAAGTAGGATTTTTAGTGATGTGCATGTTGGTTATTATTTTCACTTTGAATATCGAGGTAAAATGGATTATTATAATGTGTGGTATGGATCATGTATTATGAATATTACAATGTGTAATGAATTTGTATAGTAAGAAAAGATAATGAAGGATTCTATGCATAAAATTAAATGGGAGAAAAAATGTTGTAAGTAAACCTATTGTTGAGAAAGAAAGAAAGAAGGAGATCCTCATATGCTCCCATTCATTCAAGAAGGGACATGATATTTAAGAAATAATAAGGATGTCAAGTGAATAATCATGATGAACCGTGAATTGATAAGTCATAATTTTCTAACCAAATAAAGGACACATGATCACTTTGGAAAAAACATGTACTATCAAGAATTAAATCGTATTAGTTAGTTTTGTAGATGTTTTTGTTATCTTTATTGAAGAGGATATATGATTAATCTAATTATTTTTGGTACAAATCACTATTCCTTTACAATCCATTTGAGTGGACCCTTCTATAGTGGTTGATTATCAGGAGCTCCATTCAAAAGGAAATATCTTATATGAGGTTGAGAAACTAATATGTCAAGGGGGTGACAATATTGGGAGGTCAAAATCACCGTAATTTGATGTCATGGAAGAGGGGAATGATATCTACTAACATGTCATATATGGTAAAGAACATTTGAATAAGATATACTAACTATAGATGTCACACTAGGATATTCAAAGAAGAGTGATTTTTTCAAATCACAAGGAATATAAGGTGATTTATCATCAAATCCATAAGACACATCAACAAGAAAAGAAGTAGTGGAAGAATAAAAACTAAGATATGACAAAAATAAAACCTTGTTCTGAACCCACAAGTGGCATGGACTTGGTTACATGGATGGTAGTGCTTTTGGTTTTTAAAGAAAGATTACATGCCATAATTATCCCAAGTCAAGAAAAAGATACCCTAAAGTCACTAGGGGTTTGAATTCACAAGGCTTAGCCGATGAATAGAAAATCTAAACATTAATCTAGGTAAATGGTGAAACATAGTGGGTTCACCAAAATGTATCAACCTTAAATTAATTAAATTTAATTAATCTAATTAATTTAATTTAATTAATCTAATTAATTTAAACAATATTTAATGTATGTTATGGGAAAATGATTAATTAATATTATGGTCATCTCTGATTACACAATGGAAACTAAAGTATTACAAGCATTCTAAAATGATAAAGTAATATTAAGTCTTGTTTGACACGATTCTAGATCGTTTCTTTGAAGTATTGATGAAACAAATAGGGTAATAGGCATAGGAGGAATACCTATTCAAATGTTGGTTGATGGGTTATTATGCACGTATGACTTCTGAATCCATAGCTGATTGTGAGAGCTTCCTTTTGGCTAGGAGGAACTACCTGTAATGCAAAGCAAGACCACCAGAAGGAGTTAAACAATATGTGCAGTGAACTACCTAGCGTGTGCTAGATCAGGAAGTGTGATACTTCCTAGATGGTTGTCAATCCACTATTTTAAACAATTTAATGCGGTAAATAAGGTAAAACCTATTGTAATTCAAAATGATTTAGGTATCTCACTTAAAACACAATAAGAAATAGATCTAATCTAATAGGATAGGTTAGAATAGGATCCGAAGGTCAAGTAACTAGTTACGGGTCTTGCGGAGTCGAGCGAGAGGTCTCGGGAAGATCATAGGTGAATAAGGGTGAGGTGGAATTAGGTGGGTAGTTCACTATGCGGGTTGTATGAGCACATACGAGAGACCAATGTCGGTTAAGGGTGACTGATGGTGGTTAGGTATAAGCGGTGCCGATTCTTATGGAAAATTGGGAATGCCACGAGAATGAGTTTCAGTCTCCTTTGTGATTGCACAAAGGACTTTGGTTGGTCAGGATGAGGTATTGGGTGATTTAGGTAGGATTTGGTGAGGTTTTAATGGGTATATGGAGGGGTGAGTGTAGGAGGAGGTCAATGGGTGGCTAGGTAAACAATAGATGATAATATAATGATGAAATGGAATGAACCAGAGAAGTATAACGTTACTTACTTGGATTTTGGTATTGGATGCTTATGAGTGAGGAATGAAGGTGTTGATGAGAGGTTTGAAGGCTGCAAGTGATCACCAACTGAAGGAAAGCTTCTGCATGGGCTGCATGTACGTTCCTCTTTGCTTGGCTAGATCAGATCATTGTTGGGATGGTTGTGCAGAAAAAGATGCTTGATCTCCTTCCTTATACGCCTGTTCTCGCTGGAATTCACTCTCAGAAGATGCGATATCTCTATGGAATGTGCTAATGTTCGCTAACTTTTCCAATCTTTTCCAACCTTCTACCAACCTTGAGAATAAGGTTGTTTTGGGGTTAAAATGGTAACTAATGGTGGTTAGAAGCTTAACCAACGGCGGTTAGGAGTAAGAAGCGTCGATCAAGGCGAGATTTTCTACGTTTACTAAACTAGGGAGATCCTCTTTATTTCCTTAGATCTCATGTCGTTAACCCATGGATTAGATGGGAGTTTCTTCTAATCATGTGGGAATGTGGTTAGAGAGAATGTAGGCATTGATTTTTAGGGTTTAGGTAAGTCTTAGTTAGCTATGGCAACTTACTAAGAATAGGTTTTAGGGTGAGTTGGCTTGGTGAGGTGTCTAGGTGAAGTGTATGTGTGGATATTATCTAAATTAAGATATTTAAATAATAAATATGGTGAGGATAATGAATCAATTTAATTAAATTAATATTAGTGAGGTGAAGAGGGCCATGGCTAGGTGAATGTGATGAAGGGTTCTTCTTTGTCGAGGGACCAAAGGAGAGTGTGACCTGATTTTAGTGTCTACATTTTTCCCCTTTTTGTTGCATAGCTTTTATTGGTAAGCGATGCTAACAAAAATAAGATGTGGTTGCCCCATGTGTGGGTGAAGGTGATCCCCCTCAAACTAAGAATTGATGAGGCCGAAGGTAGAATTAGTGAGTGGTTTGATAAAAAGGTGAATGTGAGGAAAAGGTAGGTGGGCATGGGGAAAAAAGGTTGAAAGGTCTACTCGGGAAATTCTAGGTAATGGGTCTAGGTCAAAGGTAGCAACAATCAAACGCACACACACATATAAATTGCAGCACGCTACCAAGTTGAAGAGTAGGAAAAATATACATCATATAAGGTCCATAGGTTTATTCAAACAAGGGTGAAGTGATTATGGTATCAAGGTATATGATATTGTCAGGAAACACAACGTAGGTTAGGTGCGGGAACATTTAGGTATGATGCAGTACACGAATGGTATGGCAGGATAAATGGTCATGGAAATAGGCTAGGTAAGGTCATTATGTCAACAACATAGGTAACAAAGTGATGCGCAAGGTATAACAAACACACGAGGTCAAAGGTCACTAGCGATGGTCTGGTCCAAATAGCTAGGTCGTATCATGGGTAAGGCCAAGGTAGGGGTAAAATAATGAGTCCCCAAAGGAGGAAAAAGGTAGGTAGTAAGTGATGAGGTCAGGTTGGTATAGGTAGGTTGGTTTAGGCATGGATTGAGTCAAGTCGGTTAAGGCATGGATTGAGTCAAGTTGGTTAAGGCATGGATCGAGTCGAGGTTTGTTTAGGCATGGTTAAGTTAGGTTGATGTAGGCATGGTTGTGTTAAAATTAAGTGAAGTTGTGGTTCATTATTTTATGCAATGAATGATAATATGGGTCATATGTGAGATGTGGTATAATATATGCATGATGGTAGTAGAGAAATGGTTGTCATAATAAATGTATGTTGTGATGAGGATTAAAATGTTAAGCAACTTGTTATGTATGTGGTTTAATTTCCAATTTTGGGTATAAAAGGGAAACTAAGTGGGGTATGATGTAATGTTAAGAAGATGAAAGATGAATTGGTTAGGGTAGGGAGTGGTGAACTAACCTCCAAGGGCTCCATGCCCTCGGAGTCTTTGCCTACATAGTCTCTCGAAAAGGGACCTCAAGCCGATGTAGTTTTCCCATGAGCTAGGGAAGATTATTAGGGGTTATGAAAATGAGTTGGTAGGTTTTGGGCATGTTGTGGGTTTAGGTTTGTTAGGTGTGGGTAGATTATAGGTAAAATGATGTAGGTGAGGGCAATGGTGGTGAAAGAAGGAGATTGCCCCAAAAGTAAGCATCAAGAACCATGTCTGTATAAGGTAATCAAAACATAAACAAAGATGGTTAATAAGAGGGGGCAATAAAGCCACTGGTTGGGTAGGATCATACCGAGTAGATCATACCTTGGTGGAGGTGATGAATGTAAGACCCTAAAGACATTGCATGATGGACTGTTCTACGATGAAAATTAGTCGCATGATCACCAAATGTCTAAGTTCAAGAAGTCCCTTGAGGCAATAGGAAATGAGAGTGGGAATGGTAAGAAGGGTGAAACGTGGGTAATTTTTATATGGTATAGGTAGCATGCATTTTGAGCAAGAGAACCTAGATCACAATGGGCAAGTACATGACAAAAAGGTTGAGTGTTTTTACTTATAGTTGAGATAGATTGATCGATGCGGGAATTCTAATTGAACTCCTTGAGGTCTTCATGAAGCTGATCGATGCGGGAAGCTTCGGTTGCTTTTTTTTTTTTGAAGAGCTTTACATAGCTATCCTTCGAGGGAGAAGTATATTTATAGCAGCAATTGTTTGAGAGGAAGATTCCCTTTTGAGGGAGTCACCATCTTTTTAGTAGAATTTTGACTCAAGGAGTTTGGTCCCATGTGAGGTCTTTGGAGTCATGGACAAGACCAAGGTGGAGAATAAGACTCTTGTTCAAAAGGCAAGGTGAAATGACCATGGGATATCATCTAAAGGTAGATGAAAAGTATCCATGAGAATCATGCTATGTGCAACGTCATGGTACACATATTCAAGAGAAGATAACAAGTGATGGGTAATCACATGATTCTTGTTTAATCATTGGTGAGGTGTATGGAGTGAATAGCGCTCAAGGGATGAGCATGGAAATAGAAAAAAGTGAGGTAGGACTACAAATCAACAATAGAATGGTCAAAGATGCAAGGCATTAAGGGGCTTACGTTTGGGTTTACCATCAAGTGAAGATAAATGATAAGCACCTGATCCATAGGTATGAGTCACGATGTATGGTCAAGCCAATTAGGAGAAAATTTTCCCGTTTACTTTTTTCTTTGGTTATGTGTTGATTTTGTTTTAGGACAAGGTCATCGACTTGGAAGGTTCATTCATGGAAGCGTTTGTCATAGGCACGTTTGATACATTTTTGGTAAACTTGAAGGTGATCCAGAGCGTTAAGATGACGTTCGTCTAATAACTCTAGTTGTGCTAAATGGTCCTGACGAAATTCATCATCATTGAGCATGTCATAAAGAGAATTGTGGAGTGAGGGAATCTGGACTTCGAGAGGAAAAGGCGCCTCTATACCGTAGATAAGAAAAAATGGTGTGGCTGCGGTGGAAGTACAAATACTAGTGCGGTATGACCACAGAGGAAATGGAATGTGTGTATGCCAATCCTTCCTAGTATCGTCAACCAATTTCATAAGAATTTTGTTGAGGGTTTTGTTAGTGGATTTGGCTTGGCCATTGGTTTTGGGTAATAAGGTGATGAGAAACTAAGCTAAATCTTTGAAGGCATCACAAAGTTTTTGCAATGGTTTATTTTTTATCATTTTCCATTGTCGGTGATGAGGTGATGTGGAACACCAAATCGAAAAATGATGTGGTGGTTAATGAACTCACATATTTTCTTAGCTTTCATTGAGATGAGTGGTATGGATTCCACCCATTTTTTATAGTATTCGGTAGTAGTGATGATCCATTGATGGCCATTGGGAAGAATGAGGATTGATTTCTCAACAAGATCCAAACCCCATTGAGAGAAGGGCCAAAGGTCTTGAGAACGACTGTAAGGCATATTTGGATGTATGATGAAGATTAGAATGTTGTTGGCATTTTACACAATGTTTTACATAGTCGCAACAATCATGGTTAAGGGTCAGCTAGTAATAGCCCAAGTGAAGAATACGCTTAACAACAACAAGGCCACTGAAGTGACCTCCACATATGCCATCATGAACTTCCTTAATGGTATAAGAAATTTCAGAACTTGTGAGGCATCGTAAGAGAATACCGCCAAAGCCACGCTTATAGAGGAGTCCTCCCATAATGGTGTAACAAGAGACCTTTTTAAGGAAGGTATGTTGTCAGATTCTGAGTCGAGATCAGGAGGTAAGATGGAGAGAGAAAGGTAGTCAGAATATTGTTTATACCAAAGGTCATTCGGGTCGAGGTAGCGGTGTTGATTGAGTAAACATCATGACTTAAATAAGAAGTGATTGGATTCATTGTATGGTGACAAAGATTATAGAATCGGTGGGTGAAGCGGGTGTTTGGGAAGCTAAGAAGGCCATGGTATCTACAAACTTGTTGGTTAAATGTGGGATGGTTTGAAGAGTGTAATGATCAAAGGTGGTCAAAATTATGTCTACATGATGTTTATACTATTGGCGTATCTCGTTACGATATTAGTACATACCTTTGACTTGGTTTACGACTAATTGAGAATCACCAAAGATGTTGATTGATTTGACATCTAGGGCATAGGTGGCTTGGAGACCTAGTATGAGTGCTTCATATTCAGAAATATTTTTGGTACATTCAAAATATAATTTGAAAGACAAATGCATGGGTTCACCATCAAGAGGAATGAGGATAATACAAGCCCCACCCACACCCCGACACTTGGAACCATCGAAGAAGACTGTCATTTGGTAAGGGGGTTCATCCAGGGAAAGGGTAGTAAGTGACTCATCTGGAAAGTCAAAATTAGAGGGTTGATCCCTAGAGATAGGTGCGTCGGCTAATTGGTCAGCGATATCTTGGCCCTTTATGGACTTTTGATGAATGAATTTGAGGTCAAGATCAGCTAAAATCATAATCCATCATGCGACACGCTGATTTTGATAAGGTTTGGCGTACCTAAAGTGTAAGGGGTCGGTGTTAGTCACAACATAGGTTTTATGGTTGAGTAGGTAATGACAGAGTTTGGTGGCAATGAAAACTAAGGCTAAGAAAAGTTTTTCAGGATGGTTGTATCGGGTTTCGTAGTCTAAAAGAGTATGGATCATGTAATAAACCACATGCTCCCTGTGTTATTCATCGCGATGAGTGAGCATGGCTCCCAAGGAATGATCGGTAGCTGATATGTATAGGTAGAAAGGTTGATCGTCTTTAGGTGGGATGAGTATGGGTGGTTGGAGAAGGTATTGTTTTAGGGCCTCAAAAGCCTTGTGGTAATCATCATCCCATTTAAAGGATACATCCTTCTTGAGCAGATGATGAAATGGTTGGCACTGATCCGATAATTGTGAAATGAAATGGTGAATAGTATGACTTGCCTTGCAGGCTATGGAGTTGTCAAAGGTTAGTAGGTGGAGGCATTTCAAGAATGGCCTTGAATTTAGTAGGGTCAACTTCTATACCACGTAGGGAAATGATAAATCCCAGGAGATTTTCTAAGAGAACGCAAAGATGCACTTCTTAGGCTGAAGTCGGACGTAATATTTAATGAGACGATCAAAGATGGTTTTGAGGATGGTTAGGTGCTTGGAGCGGCATTTAGATTTGGCCAAGATATCATCCATGTAATCTTCCAATATGCGATGCATGATGCCATAGAAGATGTAAGTCATAGCCCACTGATACGTGGCACCAGCATTTTTAAGGCCAAAAGGCATGACTCGATAGTAGAAGGTCCCCTAAGGGGTGATGAATGAGGTTTTGTGTTGATCTTCTAGGGAAAGAAAAATTTGGTTATAACACAAGCAACCATCCATGGGAGATAACATCTCGTGACTAGCGGTAAGGTCAACCAGTTGATCAATACTGGGTAAAGGAAAGTCATCTTTCGGGCATGCTAGGTTGAGGTCACAGAAGTCCGTGCAAATGCGGAGTCCCCTTGTCACCTTAGTGATAGGGATAATGTTAGAAATCCAATGAGGATAATCAATGGGTAAGATGAAGGAAACAAAAAGAATGTGATGAAGCTCTTCTTTGATGAGAAGGGCAATGTGAGGGTGCATTTTCCTCATCTTTTGTTTGATGGGTTTGACATCGGGAATGGTTACAATATTGTGGACCACTATGGTGGGGTAAAATACCGGGCATGTCTCGTGTAAGACCAAGAAAAAGCATGGTTATGATCTTTGATAAAATAAGTGATGAATTCCTATTCAATAGCATCTAAAGATTATCCGATCTTTAGGATGTGCGGGTCATTTAGAGTATTAATGTTGATCTTTATAGTCGATTCATTCAACATGGTTTGCATCTCAAAAGGTAACGACCAATGAATATGTGAGTGTTCTGCACGAAGGTAGGTGAGTACATATTCATCATCGACATTGAACAATGTTAATTGAAGGTGTATCGTTATCGATCATTTTAGGATACAGGGAGGGAAGAGTGGAAGGGGCCTCGCCCTCACGTTGATAAGTCAAAGGCCCCAAGGAAATTTTGTTTATGAATTTTTTTTAGGAGGGATAGATTCAGGATCTAGCGACTCCATCAGTGAGGGTGGTGATGAAGGTGGAGTGGGTGAAGAAGGTGGAAAAGAGCTAGTGTCCTTAATGAGTTCAATGTGGGCATGTTTGGTAGGTGGTTCGGGAAAACCGATACCACTACGGTCATTATGTTTGTGGGTGATACTTGGAATAACGGTATGACAACCTTGCTCATAAAATCCAAAACCAAAAACCTTCCATGCACATTAGTGCAGGAAGGTGTGGGTGAAACGAAAATTGGTAAGTGATTGGAAGTCAACAGAAAAGAGGTGAGTTTGTGGTGGTGGTTCGGGTGTGTAAGTGGTAGTATCAAGTCCCCCATAGGTGAGACTAGTACAAAGGTGAGGAGGACCATAGAGGAGGTGTTATCCAATGTTGTGATCATAGCAAGGGTGTTGGTGAAGACTTCCATACTCTTATGGAGTAAGGAATGTGTTAACACTATAAAGGCGGTACTCCCCTAGAGTGAGGTGTTGAAAAACACCTTCCAAGGGATCAATGGTTGGTATGTAGGTAGCTATAATGGATGATGTGTCGGAGGTCGATGCAAAGGTGGAGTTAATAGATTGGGAAGTTGATGGGCCAGCCATGGAGGTTATGGCAGTGGTAGGAATGGAAGAGATATGTGTGGTAGAAGCAGTGGATGTACTGGTAAGTGGAGGTGTAGGTGAAGAGGTAGCGGTTATGGAGATAGATGGCTTAATAGGTATGAGCACATCATTAGGTCGGTAAATCATGTTGCATGTTTTGAAAGGTGAGGGGTCAGTTGGAATGGTATAAGTGTGTCATTCATGTTCAAACTTTACACAACGATGTAAAGTGGAAGGAACGCAACCCATAACATGAATCCAGGGTTTTCCAAGCAACAAGTTATATTGGAATTCCCCTTCCAAAATGTAAAACAATTCTAGAACAGTGCGGGGCCCCACACAAATGTGGAGAATGATGGTGCCTAGTGTAGAGGTGATAGTGTCATTGAATGAACGCAACATGACTGGATGTTTATGCATGCAATTTTTAGGTATACGCATTTGAGTGAATGTGTGGGATGAAATGATGCTAATGCTAGTGCCCCCATCAATCATCAAATGACGTACCCATATGTCATCGATGTGGATAGAGATGAAGAGGGCTGGGTCGGGTCATCGTTTTGGTGTGGCATGATATCTTCTCTAGGAAGCTAAGGGAGGACACTTGGTGAATAGGGTGGGGTGAAGATGAAGGTGGTAATTTTGTGAGGGAGGCAACATGATGAGGTGTGATAATGGAGGCCATGGGTGTAGGGTCATTGGGTAAAACCTAAATAGATTGAAGAACCTCTATGAGAACTTGACGGTGGGATTATGAGGTTTAGATGAGGTCACATAGGGACATTTTGAGGGGATCTTGGTGTAATTGTTTGAGCAAGGTGTGATGTGTGATACCATTAGAAATGGGGTGCGTGTGGGGTAAATGTGGATAGTGATTTTAGGTATGGGTATAGATGGTATGTTGGGTATAGGATTGGTTAGTGGGGGTTACGATTACCTTTTCTTTACCCTTATCCTTACGAGCACATGTAGTGACATGTATCATTTTGATCCGAGGGGAGTTGGTAAATGAATAAGGTGTAGGGTGAGTGGTATAACGACACGAAGGGCAAAAACCTACCGATGGAGAAAAACCCTGTGAGGTGAGTTGGGTGCAACGACATTTGGGTGGTGGCATGGAAAGTTCTCTGATGTGAACCATGTTAATTTCATTTTTTGGGGGTGGATCTAGGAGATGTGAGGATGAAGGTTGTGGTTGTTGAGTGGGCAGTGTGGGAAGGGGTGTCTGTGAAGTAGGTTCCTCATTGAGAAGGTTGTCATCATCAAAATTGGCTTCTGGAGGACACAACTGGATAATGACGGTTTTCAAGACCTTGTAGTTTTCCACATCATGCCTTGGCACATGATGTTATGCAAAAATTTTAGTGTCAACAAACCCTTTTGGGTTGGGTTTGAGGGTCATAAGATCTTAGTGGCGTAATGCGTGATGATGAGATGTCTCAAGGAGGTTGGTTAGAATTTTGGCACAGGACCCTACTAGTGGATCACAAGGGAAGTGAATGTGGGTTTGGGTGTAGGTGTATTTGATTGGTGAGGAACGGTCTTTAGAAGAGGAGGAGCAGGTCGAGCTATGGGTTTGAGTGCTGACATGGTTTTGGGTGTCGGTCGTGTTGGTTTAGGTAGGGGTATAGTAGGTGAGCGGGTAGGAGGGTGTGTGGTTATTTTGAATACCTTATCGTGGGGTAGTGGAATTTTGTTTTTGGATTGCACCTTTGTGGCTAAAGGTGATATGGGTGTCTGAGGTATAGAAGGAAAATCAAATGGGGAAGAGGGTGAGTTACCCATGGGGATAATGAAGTCTTTGTGAAGGTAGATGATATGGGTCGTGCTTGGGGTGTGAGAGACAACAACCTGAAGTGTAGTGGGTAGTGACGCAATGGCGAGAGTATTGGAGGTATGGGTGGTAAAGATGTTGTAGGTGTGGGTGTAAGTTGAGTTAGGTGTCTAATTAGGTTAGAGGTTTATAAGGAAGGAATGGGTTGTTGTGTTTTTGGTTTATTGATGGGTGGAGGTTTCTTGACCATGTTGAGAAGTTGAGATCCTAAGATGGATGGGACAGTGCGAGTGTGATTTGTGCAGGCTGGGGTATGAGTTCTATGGGTTTGGTGCTTCCATTTGGGTGTCGGAGTAGGTATGGAGTTGTCTTTGGAGGATGTAGCTAAATCCGGTTTGATAGGTGGATGAGTAAGGTTGGTAGTCACGGTGACCACTAAAGTGGTAATAGGTTTAGTCGAGGATGATGTCATAGGTGTGGGTTTGGGTTTAGATATGGATTGGGCTATGGGTAAGGGTGTGGTTTGAGCTATGATAGGTGTCGTGGAAGGATTTGTGATAGAGGTAGTTGTGCTTGGTTTGATTGATCAGAATACTTTTGGGTAGATAGTGGAAGTATCAACAAGTGACCTCTGCATCATGTTGCAGCAGGAAGCAAAAAGGCATCCCCATAGTAAGGCTCTATCCACATAATCTAAGTGATCAGACAAATGTGAGAACGACACGTCTGTAGGTGGGGTTAATGAGGACCTAATGGAAATTCTCGTAAAATGTGTCTTAGAGACGGGAAATTGGCTAGCTTCAGCTTCCGTGGGTAAGAGAGCCGAAAGTAGGTCTGCATGATTTTGGGTAGTGGATGGAGAATGCTCACCAAGAGGAAAAGGTATCTCGACTGGGTCTATGGTAGGTGTAGAAGGTGATAGAAGCTCCTCTGCAAGTAGAGGAGTGGATAGGTGCTCCTCTATGGGTGGAGGAGGTAATGGGTGCTCCTCTATAGGTGGAGGAGGTACTATGGGTAAAGGTTCTCTAAGTGGAGAAGCCATGGGTGAGATGGTCTCAATGTTAGTGGAAGACTCCTCTGTAGGTGATGAAGGAGATGAAAGGTGATTCATTACGGGTGGAGGAGTAGGTGCAGTGGGTTCTAATGTGGAAGGAGGAGTTTGGGCTAGGATTTCCTCTATGGAAGGAATGTGAGGTAATTGGGAGGTGACATGTACATCACTAAAGATAGTGTGGACCTTGCGGGTATGGGTATCATGAGTTGAGGTCTCACCGGTTTGATCAGATGAAGGGGCATGGTTGGGAAATGGTTTCTTGAAGATGTGTAGGTTTTGGTTGGTAGGTACATTAGGATTATCCATGGTTAACTCACCTTTCTCGAGAATTTCTTGGATAATATTTTTGAAAGTGATGTAGTTGTTGTCACTATGACCCTTTATTCGATGATAGTTATCGAAACCATGTTCTTTATACCATGTGGGCATGGGGTGAGTAGGGTCAAAACCAGTGTGTGGTTTTATAGGTGGAAGAGTGATGGCTCGGCTTTGATAAGCTTTTCTAAAACAGAAGAGTAAGGTTCCCCAATTGGGTCGTATTTCCATTTCTCTCAAATGCGAATTGAAAAGTCTAGACGGGTGAGAGATTAGATGAGGGGGTAGCTTGATTTGTGAATGAGTTAGGCTTGCCTTGAGTACCATTGCGTGAGTGGTGCCCTTAGCCTTTGAATAATTGTTTTGTGGTTTGGAAGAAGAAGGGGTATCATTCTTCTTGAATGTCGAATTCTTATTGCTTAATTGGATTTTCTTCTCTTTGATGACCCAATTCTCTAACTTTCATGCCATAGTGAATGCTTCATTAAATGTTCAGAAGGTTTGGACCTGTAAGGTTGGTGAGATATGTCTAGCACAAGCCCATGTGAAGATATCGATGAGTTCAATTTGTGGTAGTTGGAAGGTGAGTTGGTTGATCAAACTACGCTAGTGAGTGACAAAATTTGTGATAGATTCATCCTCATACTGACGTGTGGAGTATAGATCAGTCATGGTAACCTTCTTGATGATATTGATAGAGAAATGATCCAAGAAGGCTTGGGCTACCTAATTGAATGAGAATATAGAGTGTCTAGGTAACCCACTATACCAATCTAATGCAGATCCAGTGAGAGACATGGGAAAGGTTCTCAAGAGAAAATCATCATCGTGAGCAATCGAGATAACACCCATTTTGAATGACCACAAATTTTTATGTGGGTATTCTTTTCTATTGAAACGATTGAATTTAGGAATTTCCCAATGCATGGGGTATGGGTAGATAGGAATGGATGGGTGGATGGGATCATTGCAAATCTCATTGTAGGTGAGAGTGTTACAGAGCTGGAAACCGATGCCTCTAATGTCTACATCTTGTCCAACATCAATTTGATTAGGTTGTTGGTAGGTTGCGATGATTGGGTGCCTCCTGTAGCATGAGAGGGTTGGTTTTGGGCATATAACGGGGTGGCACTCCAGTGTATGGTGCTACCATGTAGATTGATTGGGAAGAAGGTAGTGAAACATGAGTTAGGTATCTAGAGAGAATAATAGATGAAACGAGAGGTGGCTAATAGTATGTATATGGAGGTGGAAGGGTCATGGGGACCCTAGTGGCAATGGGGGTAATGATTATGGAATTGAGAGGACCGTGTTCTACGAAAAGGGGTAGGGGTCACCGACACCAGAGGTGGTAGTGTAGCTATGGGTATGTGTGAGACATTAGGGCGAGATGAGGTTACATTATGGGTAGTCGTCGAAGGTATAGTGGATGTAGCGTTTGCCACAGAGGCGGCGAGATCACGGTAGTCATAGTGAGTATAGGACCTAGCTACGAAACAAGCCGAGGGTAAAGTAGATGTGGGCAGCACAATGTCGAGATGGAGCTGATGTAGGAGTAGGAGTGAGAGTCGGGGGATAGATACAGGCATGCCATATATTAACTAACCCAAGGCATCTCAAGTGGACGAGTGGGAAAGGTAAAGCTGCAAGGTGGTAGGATTTTGTTCAAGGAGTCATGTGAACTCCTCATCTCCAGGTGGTGATAGTGATAGAATGGATGGGATCTATGGCTGGTGATAAAATGGAAGGTGGTGAAGGACTAGGTGGGAGTGGTTGGCGGTGGTGTGAAATATGAGTGCACTTGCTTATTTTCGAGTCGAACCATGTGAACTGTCTCGATTAGGTAGGGCTGCTCCTCTGTAAATGACACAAAAAAACAATAGGAACAAGTGAATTTGGTGAAAAAAGTGGATTTGGTACCAAATGGTGGTTGGAAAGTGAATCGAGGCTAACCAATGCCAAGCTAGGCCAAACCGATTTGGTCATAGGCAACCATGGTCGGTCACTTTGTGGAAAATGGACAGTGAGTGAAAAACCAGGTAGAAAGTCAAATCTGACATGTATGCCAAATCTAATAGTGTTTTACAATGTCAATGGGAATGATGACAGTGACAGGGACTATGAAAATTGGAAGAAGATGAATAAAATGTCATTTTGGGTAGGTTAACAAAAGGACCTAGAACCAACGTCAGTTGGGTATAACCGACAATGGTCAGAGGGTAACCGACGATGGTTACTATGAAATTGAAATAGTGATGAAAGAAAAGTGGTTGTGAATTAAAATCTGATGTAGAATCAGACCTAGAATTCTGAGAATGATGATGATATGGTCTAGGCACACTCAGGTGAAGCTGGAATACACCAGCTGTGATGAGGAGTGTGCAAGGATGAACAATAAAAATTAAGAACGTGATCTCTCACCTCAAAATGTAAGCCAAGTAGAAACACTAAGAAAAATATGATCCTAGGAGTGCCTTTTCTATTATGTTTATTTAGCTTATGTTATTTAAGGACTGACACATGAATTGTGAAACAATTTTTTTTGGTGAGGATGGCTTCCTAGGAAGAAGGATATCTAAAAGGTGAGGTTTCAGGTATGTTATGGTGGGGGCGGGCTTCGCTCTGAAGTATGACTCGACAATAAGCGTTAGTTTGGGAGTACCCTGCTAATCCTCAGATTAGTGTGATCATTGACAGACATTCCCAGGAAAGATGTTGTTTAAGAATATGTGTTTGTTTTGAATTTGTGCAATTTGGCAAGACTCGAGAGAGAGAGAGAGAGAGATGTGCTTTCTACGATTCGTTTGTCAACCATTAGCTGGTCATGAATTCTAGTGTATAGGTTGCCCTTAATTATTGTGAGCTAAATGCAGCAACTCAAAATGAAATGCAATGATTTTAAGCCCAAATCGAAATATGAAGTTGGATGACACAAATAGATGAAGAGGAAGAGGGATGCTCTTTCACTAAAATGTAGAAAAACACGAAGAAATGGTTCTTTTTAATTACACCAAAAGAAAAGTTTTTTTAGAGAAAATAGAAAGAAAAGGTGGGTTCAAAGGAAGAAAATTAATGTGCATGCTTTTCAGAAGGGAAACAAACACACAAATTTTCCTAGGAATGAATAAAATGCAAGGAACCCTGGATGGGTCCCACCAGGTGTGCCAAAATGTTTCACCTGATTCTAGATCATTTCTTTGAAGTATTGACAAAATAGATAGGGTAACGAGCATATGAGGAATACCTATTCATATGTTGGTTGATAGGTTATTGTGCGCGTATGACTTCACGAATCCACAACTGATTGTGAGAGCTTCCTTTTGGCTAGGAGGAACTACCTGTAATGCAAAGAAAGACCACCAGAAGGAGTTAAACAATATGTGCAGTGAACTACCTAGTGGGTGCTAGATCTGGGAAGTGTGA
Organism: Taxus wallichiana var. yunnanensis; assembly: GCA_018340775.1. NCBI lineage: Eukaryota > Viridiplantae > Streptophyta > Pinopsida > Cupressales > Taxaceae > Taxus > Taxus wallichiana. The sequence goes on from CM031242.1 coordinate 29,967,524, forward strand.
TACTTCCTAGATGGTTGTCAATCCATTGTTTTAAAAAATTTAATGTGGTAAATAAGGTAAAACCTATTGTAATTGAAATGATTTAGGTATCTCACTTAAAACACAATAAGAAATAGATCTTATCTAACATGTTAGGTTAGAATAGGATCTAAAGGTCAAGTAACTAGTTTTGTGTCCCTGCGGGTATGACAGAGGTCTCAAGCGAGATCACAGGTGAATGAGGGTGAGGTGGAATTACATGGGTAGAGTCACTATTCAGGTTGTATGAGTACATACAAAGACCGATGTTGGTTAAGGGTGACCAACGACAATTAGGTATAACAGTGTCGGTTACTGTGGAAAATTGGGAATGCCACATAATGAGTTTGGGTCTCTTTTGTGATTACACAAAGGAATTTATTTTGTCGGGATGAGGTATTGGGTGATTTAGGTAGGATTTGGAAAGGTTTTAATGGGTATATGGAGGGGTGAGTGTAGGATGAGGTCAATGAGTGGCAAGGTAAACAATAGATGATAATATAATGATGAAATGGAATGAACCAGAGAAGTATAATGTTACTTACTTGGATTATGGTCTTAGATGCCTATGAGTGAGGGATGGAGGTGCTGATGAGAGGTTTGAAGGCTGCAGGTGATCACCAACTGAAGGAAATCTTCTGCATGGGCTGCATGTATGTTCCTCTTTGCTTGGTTAGATCAGATCATTGCTGGGATGGTTGTGTAGGAAAAGATGCTTGATCTCCTTCCTTATACGTGTGTTCTCACTGGAATTCACTCTCAGAAGATGTGATATCTCTCTGGAATGTGCTAATGTTTGCAAAATTTTCCAATCTTTTCCAACCTTATGCCAACCTTGAGAATAAGGTTGTTTTGGGGTTAAAAGGGTAATCGACGGTGGTTCCGGCTTAACCGGTGATGGTTAGGGGTAACCGACGTTGGTCAAGGTAGGATTTTCTAGGTTTACTAAAATATGGAGATCCTCTTTATTTCCTCGAATCTCGTGCCATTAACCTGCAGATTAGATTGGGAGCTTCTTGTAAGCATGTGGGAATGTGGTTAGAGAGAATGTAGGCATTGATTTTTAGGGTTTAGGTAAGTCTTAGTTAGTTATGGAAACTTACTAAGAATAGGTTTTAGGGTGAGTTTGCTTGGTGAGGTGTCTAGGTGAAGTGTATGTGTGGATATTATCTAAATTAAGATATTTAAATAATCAATATGGTGAGGATAATGAATTAATTAAATTAATATTAGTGAGGTGAAGAGGGCCATGGCTAGGTGAATGTGATGAAGGGTTCTTATTTGTCGAGGACCAAAGGAGAGTGTGACCTAATTTTAGTGTCTACAAGTACAACTAGGTTTTTACGGGTGACTTAGCTTATTCATGTTGAGTCCCGACTATTTCATTGTTAGATTTGGAAAGGATGAATAATTTTGAATGTTCCTAGATCAATTGTTTCTCACTAAACCATACAAGGGTGAGATCGTATGAATAGGTAGGACCATATTTAAAAAAACATACCCTACTATATGGTCTTGGACATATGAATGAAAGGATCCTAGATTTATCTATGTCTCTTAATCATCATAAGTGTCACACTATGATATCTTTAAATTTTTTGTAATTCTAATTTTCACACATGTACCTACAAAAAAACCTAGCCTCTTACAAGAACATTAAACACTCATTGGATAAAAAAATAAAATAAGTAAATGCTTGAGTAAGAATGAACTTAGTGATCACCTTTTTGTGATTCACTGAGTGTTGTACCACATTTCAAACTCATTGTAGTTCTCTCTAATGCATTGCACAAGTGTGCATATGACTAAAACCCTTGATGTAGCTCTTTCCCTTGTGCTTCCACCCGATAATGAGCCATACTACTTTACTCCCATAGTAAACCTTATATGTATATATAAAAATTAGATTAATGCCCTCATAGGTTGTGATATGCGGTAAAAGATAATGAATCTTTCTTATCTCAATAAGTTGTATTATATTAGTTCTTGTTAGATAATAAATGCTTAGGGTAAACTTTAATATATATGATTTTATTGATTTGAAATTTGAATCTTAGTGCGTGAAAGGTCAACCTAAAACATAAGAACCGAAAGAGAAAAGAGTAATGAAGAGAATTAATGGGAATAAAGGGCCCAAAAAACAAAGGGGAAAAGACCATACATCTTGGTCAAAACCATAAGATGGTTTTGACCAATATGTACGGTCTTGGAAAAATTCATCAAAAGTAAAACAAGAAATTTTAAAGGCCAAAGATATCTATGACACAATGTAAAAACATAAGGAAGAATCAATGAAGTCATAAATTAGAAGACAAATCAAACAATGTGAAAGTAAAATAACAATGACTTATGCCAGTAAGAATTAGTTTCATCATTCAAAACCCACGTATGTATTTTTTTTCAAAAACATGATGTAATAATGATTTTTTACTAATTGTTGTGTCTACACAAAGTGATATCTAAAGTTATTTTGGAAATGACAAAGATGTTATTTGTTGAAATTATTTCATAATAACAAGGGTTTTTGTTAGAAAAATAAAATTTTTATATGGTGTGGTTATATCTCATGAAATCCTTCATTCTTTAAAATATAAAGGAAATATTTGAATGTTTATGAAACTCAATATTGTTAAATCCTATGATAGAGTGAGTTGGGCCTTCGAGGAAAAGGTTTTGTTTTCCTTTGGTTTTAAGTAGGGATTGGTGTTATGGGTCACACATTATGTCATAAGGGCATTTTTATTCTAGTAAATGAAAATCCAATGGTATTTTTCATTTTATAGAGGGATTACATAGGGCGATCCTATTTCACCTTATCTTTTCATTATCATGGCTGAAGCTTTAGAGAAGGTAATTGAGAAGGGAAAAATGAGTAAGGGCATAGTGGGATTACGTACATGTGAGAACAATGATACAACTACCCACTTACAATTTGTTGATGACACTATTATTTTTTATTTGGCTAAGATGAGGGAAGTAGTGATTTTTAAAAATTCTTTAGGATTATGAGGAAGCCTATGGAAATTAAATAATCTTAGTAAAGTCATTAATATTTTTCATTAATGTTTTGTGGAAGAGAAAATTGAGGATATCATAGGTAATAGGAACTCATGTTGGCCATTTCCCATGTAAATATCTAAGGGTCACTCTTTTTCTTGAAAATGAAAAAGTTAGGATTTGGGAAGATATGATTGTGAGTGTGTCGTGTATTTGTGCTTAAGCTAAGTTAGATGAATAAGAACTACCACCTAAATAGTTCTATAACAAAGCTAAGACAAAATCTAAGCACCATCAAAGATGAGAGCTAAACAAGATTAATACTAAGCATAATGCATTAACTTCAAATTAACATGCTAAAGTATTCAAACCTCTACTCCTCTAGATTACCAACAAAAAGCAAATGGACCTATGTAGACTCCATGAAAATCAAATTGATTGTTTTGATCTTTAAGAACCTAGGAATGGGAGCTCATCAAAGCTTGGCTACAAGACCCTTTGACTATTCCCATATGACCCAAGCACTTGGAAAAATGCAAGAAAGGAGGCTTAGCTCTTCAAATGGTGAATTTCTCAAGAGTAACAAAGGAAAGCTTATAGTCTATTTGCTATGTGCTTTACTTTTGTCTTCTCAAGGAATTTAGGTGTAAGTGTAAAGGTAGGAGGAGGGATATTTATATAGTCTAATGGATAAAGCAATCTCTACATCCCTTTGCATGTGGGATAATAGAGATGTTGAGTTAGTTATGGATAAGGGGGGTTTAGATAGGGTTGAGTTAACTTTAGGAGGGTTTAGCTTGTCCTTTAGTGACTCATGTGGATAAAGGGGGCTCATTAATTAATCAAGATGATTTAATTAATAGATGTGCAAGCTTATAAAAGCTTTTAGAGGAATATTAGCATGATTTAGACTATAGAAGGGATTAAATCAATTAAATATTGATTTATTGGTTAAATGAAAGGGAAGTTAATTAATTAATAATAATTAATTAGTCTAGATAGAAGGGGATTTATTAACGAAAGGTCATTAATTAGGGTATTTGTTGGATAGGTGACTTAATTAATTAGCGTAGTGTAATTAATTAACAACGATCGAGAGAGAAGGTTGAGTGCTTTTGATGGTATGTCGCCAATTTGTAGGAAGGGAGATAATTAGTGCAATTTAAGTATTTAAATTGCTTGGGCGTAATTATAGGTGTCTACATTTTCCCCTCTTTGGGGTGGTGTAAATGACGCCACTTCAAAGATAGTAGACGGATAAAATTTTGAAGGGGTAGAAGAAAAATTAGTAGAAGTGAGAGATGCCCCTCGAGTGTCGATGGGGTGATGAAGGAAGATGATTGATGATCGAAAAAGGTGAGAAATAGATAGAAGAATGGGCAGGGGTAGAATGCCCTGGTGAAATGGAAGATTAGGGGTGAGAGGAAAGTGATGTAGAAGAAATACGGAGAAGTGAAGAGAAGAACCTAGCCTCTAGCCTTTGTATTGGAACAACTTCAGTGTCATCATATTGCCAAAATATCTACGTCATCGGTCCTTATGAAAAATATAAGCATATGAAAACAGTAGAGTGACATGAAAAGCCATACTAAGAATAATTGTGCCTTGCTGAAAATACCAACTCCATGCAACATACAAAATTCAATGCGATACGAGAAGGAAACAAGCTCATTTAATAGGGAAAACAAGTACGAATGCACATATCCAACCCAACAATGGTCAAGACAGTTGTACAAATGTTTTGTTATCAAGTGAAGAGGTCCACATGTTCATGATTGATGAAAAGGGTAAAAAATGATGCCCCGAGCAAGGATACATGCAAGGAGAAATGATGATGGACACTGGGTCCAAGTAGAAAGCTTTGTGTGCAACGAAACAACACTAGGCAACAAGATGTGCCCAGTACAAACGAAGTAAGTAGCTTGACTTTGTGAATGGTTGTGAATCTAATGATCCGTGAGTTGTGTTTGATTGGGGAAGATGTGAAATAAACCAAGTAAGATATGGAAAGAATACCATGCGTAAAACACAAGTTTCAACCGTAATATGCGGAGTTACCTATTTTGTAGGTTTTTTTACTTTTTGTAGGATTTTGTGAAGAATTTTGCCATGCTTTTGGATTTTGAAGTGATATATATATATATATATATATATATATATATACATACATATATATATGTATACATATATATATATATACATACATATATATATGTATACATACATATATATATGTATACATACATATATATATATGTATATATATATATATATATATATATATATATATATATTCTTTCTAAAATGTGGTGGACAATAGAAGAAAATAGTAGAAATAGAATGAGGCGCCTAGATGCAAAAGAAAATGCCCGGTGGAAGAAAGGTGAGATAGGCGACAAATAATGTCCCTGCACTGATGGAAAGTTATGAGAGTGTGGATAAGAAGAAAAATCACTTAGGAGCAATAAAAATTGTCTTAGGGAGAAGAAAGGGGTACTAGGCGACAAAAAAAAATGCCCCAACATGGTGAAGAATAAGAGAAAAATAATTATTTAATTAAAATAATTATTCAACGGTGAACAGAGGAGAAAATGGCGGTCAAAACAAGCCTCCAGGTATCATGGGTGGTGAAAAATAGCTTGATATACCCCGGGTGGGGGGTAAATCACTGCGACCAATTCATTTGTTACTAACCACTACTGAGTTTTTCTTTGCGAGGCTCGCTTGATGGACAATAACAATGGTGAGAGCATGATACCGATTGAGGCGGGTAGACATAGTCCGAAGTGCGAGCATCATGCAGATGATGGCATCTTTGTGAGTACCCTAACCCTTCTTGTCAATTTTGTAATTAATGCCCTTAGAAGTAGGAAACTAGGTTAGGGGTCATGTCGGGTGCGCGCACATGTGGGCTCAGTGCACTAAAGTGGCGTAGGTGTCCAAAAAGGGGCACATGCATCTGGCGCATGTGCACACATGTGTAATTACAAAAATCACACCTGCATGCACGTGCATATGCCACACATGTGCACGTATGTGCACACATGACTTAGGGAGCACATATGCTCGAGTTCACACACGTGTGTATGCGTAGGCACCGAACAATGTGCACATGCCCATAGGTGGTCGTGCACATGCACACGCACCAAAAGAATGGCGCATACACCAAAAGGTGCACATGCACTCCGAAAGGGCATGCACACGCCCCAAAGGGTATGCGCGAGGCATGCTTGCAAACAGAGGAAAAAAATAGAAAAATTCCAAAAAGGATGACACTTAGAAGAATATTTAGGATTTGTGGGTTAACCCTAAAATGATAGCCAAAATTTAGAAGAAATGTTAGTAACTGACATGTGGTCCTTTTTTGCAGATATGTTTGCCAGTACTTTAGACGTGTGAGCATCATTGATGTATTATAGAGCTGGAGGGGAGTATGTGCTGACGAGACTAGCGTGCGGTGGATATAATCCTAGAGGTGGTGGGCCTAGGCCTCGTATCCCAGATGCCATCTATTACGTTAGATCATGGGCTACTAAGGGCATTGGCGGAGAGCGGTCGCACAGTGAGAACCAGTGCTTCAGGCTCCCCACTAGAGAGATGACCGTGACCTTAGAGGATGTGTGGCGGATTCTCTGCGTGCCCATCTTGGGTTCATTGATCGAGTATACTTCCGACCTAGGGTAGATCAAGGCAAGCTGTTAGTGATTTGTTTGACCGAGATGATATACCGCATGACGGTATGACTATTGCACTACATGATTGTATCGCAGACCCGACACTACTGCACCGGGGCCTCTATATGTTATGTCACTTATCAGTGGGTTTTTGCTCACTGATAAGACTAGGACATCCTTTCCGAGAGGGCTAATGACACTAGTACACGGGATATTTCATGGTGAGCATTATTCTTTGGGGCCAGTGCATACTGGCACATTTATATTGGGATCTTCATCTTATTACCTACCACCATCAGAAGATGGTGGGGCCTGCCTCACTATTGCATATTTAGGTGTGGGATCACATTGCTATCGGGTGCCCCATAGGCACTTTACATGTCCGAGCTCTAGAGGATCCATCTTATATGGCATGGGTTTCAGTAGGTGGTGACATACGAGGTCACCTAGGTAGTTTATATAGATATCGCCGAGAGTTTGATGAGGTACTAGATAGGGATATCATATGGAGACCCTACATGCGATATCTGATAGCCGAGAGGATGCATTAGAGCTCAGCATTTGTATAATAGAGTATTTCCTTCTTGGCAGTCGTAGTTACATCATTGAGTTATACAGGGTAGATAGATGCCAACGATAACTAGGCATGGTGCAGGGGGTCCCACAGCTAGACATGTGGTATGCCCGTCGAGACTCTGAGAGGTCAACCATGGGGCCTCACATACAAGTGACCCGAGCTAGGGCCAATTTTTTATAAGTGGTTCCATAGGTATGGGATCCAGTGCTACAAGTTAGAGATCCGAGGCACCACTACGGATTACTGGACTTGGTATGCTACTATTTTACCCAGGTGCTTGACTATCCCAGATGAGGCCTAGGTAGCAGGTGCTCATCCACCGAGAGAGATTTGGCATGATGGTGATATGAGGGAGGTTGCAGTAGCCGTGACCCAAAGGATCCATTTGATGGGCTACCACATGATGAGTAAGTGCAACACAAGTGCGAGGATTGAGGCCGCAGAGGACCGGAGGCAGTACTGCATAGTTTCCCTAAATTTTGAGATTATGAGAGCGGGCAATCTTCCGAGCAACGTAGGGATAGGCCCGGTGGCACATCTAGTGGCACCAGAGCCACTCTACACAAGCAGCCTTCAATAGGCTCTAGCAGAGAAAGACCAAGTCACAACAGAGAGAGACCATGCTTGAGTCTAGATTTTAGCAGTGATAGTCGAGCGAGATCAGGCTCGGGCTCAGGTTGGCCTGAGGAGGTGACATTGCTATTCACTTTTAGCAAATATGAAAAATGGCCTCACAGATGGCTCAGGTGACGAGCCTATATTAGAAGACATAGGCCCAGGCAACCCGTGATACTTAGAGCGAGACAGGTTGAGAGCAGAGCATGTAGTGGGCCAGGCCGAGCTTCCCTGAGCCTCAGTAGAGATAGTGTCTTTCCAATGCATAGATGGCACAGTGGTGAGTTCTGGATCCATAGATATTTATCTATAGTAGAGGGAAAATCATCCTATTACAAATAGTTATACTTTGAGGTAGTGTCAGTTGAGTTACGGGCACCTTCTTATAGCTAGCTTGATTGAGAAGAGGACTAGGTTTGAGAGGCCTTTGGCCTCAATAGAGCATCCAAAACCGGTGAGACCTAGCGATGCTAATGCTATGCCACCAACACGAGACAAACCAGCCACCCAATTGGAGGGCTCGATTCAGCCTTGATGATTGCATTTTCACATGCACTTCTTGATGAAGGCTATGAGCAGATTGTGCTCGATGTACACCATTCTTTATTTGTATAGCAATTTTGACACATGCCTCTAATGAAGGCTTTTGTATTCGGTGATTTGATGTATATCATCTCTTTTGTATGCCTATGATGAAGGCATTTTTGATGTATAGCAGCGATGTATACCCATTTTTGATATAGACATACCACACACATGTATATATATGGACATTCTTTTGACATGACATATGTGCTTATGAGATGTTGGAAATTATTTATTATTTCTTGATGGAGTTCATGGATAGATAGATGTACTTGTGATATATCTGATTTTTTTATGTATTTCATGTGTTTTGATTTCCATATGATAGATCTTGTAGTTATATCAAATGTATTTTCTCATGTGATGTGCCGAGACTTAGTGGATAGGATGATACGATGATATGGGCATGGGGGATATATTTTGATATTGCGATCCCTCTTGCCCCCATTTGATGATACAATATGTGATGATTAGCTTAACATTCATGTATGATGTATACTTAGCTTTTTCTTGATATATGATGTATAGATGATGTTAGATGTGATGATATTGATGGAAATATGATGACGTGATAACAAAAGCGATGCACATGTAACAATAAAAAAATCAAATGTTGAAAAAGAACACAATGAACTAATAAAACCAATGTATTAATGGAGTGGGAGCAGGAGGGTGAGTGGAGTTTTCAAAAATTGGGAGAAGCGGGAGGCTATTTACGAGGACACAGGTGACCCATGGATTGAGGGTCATTGGGTAGGGGTCCCAGGTATGACACAAGAAGAAGGTAAGTTATCATGGGATGAAAAGATTTTTGGCTGTAGAAAGGATGTTGGGAATCATCCTCTGAATGAAAACATTATGGCTGGGGAAAAAGATGGGTTGATTAGTCTTGATATCCTAGATGGGTTAGTAGATCGGGCTAGATCTAGGATGGAGTATGCTTTGGTTGGTAAATTTTATGGATCAAGGCTGAATGTAGAATGGTTTCGTGAATGGGAAAAAAGAAAGTGGAATCGAAGGGATCACTTGAAATTGCGTCATATGTGAATGGGTTTTTTATTATAAACCTCTCAAATCAGGAGGATTGTAAAAATATTTTGGTTGGTGGTCCATGGTTTATGGGTAGATCAAGTCTTTTGATTCAAAAATGGACTCCAGGTTTTGATCCATTTAAGGAGAAACTAGATGAGTTGCTTGTGTGGGTTAAGCTTTTGGGTTTTCCTATGGAGTTCTAGGAAAATGAAATTTTAACAGCTATAGCAAATGCATTAGGGTTGTTGGTGGTTTTTGATCCTATTACAAGGGAAAGAACAAGATTAATGTATGCTTGTTTCTGTGTTATTGTTCTGTGGGGAACTTATTAAGAAAATAAATTCTTCTTAAATCTAAGTTTGGTGAGTGGATCCAGAAGGTAGAATATGAAGCTTCTCCTTTGTTCTACCAGAAATGTAGGAGGATGGGACATGAGCAAAGGTAGTGTAAGGAGGGTAAGAAAGGGAAGAAGATGTATAAAAAAAAAGAAAAGGAATCTAGGATGGAAGGGGATAGTTCTTTGAATTTTGTTTCCTTAAACAAATTTCATTTGTTGGAAGATAAGGAAAAGGAACAGGAAGGTGAAAAAAAAATGATTTTCAAGTTAGTAATGAAAATGTATTGGAGGGTAGGGATTTGTAGGAGGAAGGAGAAAAATCTCAGTATCAAAAAGAGGTGTTGGATGAGGAAGATTTGGGTTTGGAAGATCAGGAATTCAATGGGGGTATAAGTGTCTCGCAAAGTTCAGTAAATCAAATTTTAAGTATGTTGGATGCTCAGGAGGAGAAAATGTCGGTCCATTTGGAAGAAGTTCCTTGCTCTCTTAATTTAGAGAAATCAAAGATGGAAAGGGAAGAAAAAAGGTTTAACACAAGAAGTTCTCAAAAACAAGACAAAGGTAAAGTAGATTGTGGGAAGATTCTAGCAAAAAAGGAAATTTGACAAATAGGGATAGGAGGGAGAAAGCTGCAGCAAAGGAAATTGATTCAGGTAAACAACGCTCCATTGAGGAGAGTATCTCTCCAAATAAATTGAAATGAAGGTTATTTCATGGAATATAAGGGGGTTAAATAACCCTAATAAACAAAATATTTTGGCCTCTTTTAGAAAGAAGAATAAGCCTGATATTCTTTTAATTCAAGAAACAAAGATGTCTATTGATAAAATGAAGGAGGTGAAGAATAGAGTTTGGTTTAGATCCGAGATGCAAAGTGCATCATCTATGGGGGCATCAGGGGGTGTGGTGACTTTCTGGAATCCTGCTGATCGAGAAGGTAAGTTGGTGTTTTGTTCTCAGAATCATGTTGTTATTTTGTTTAAAGAAAAACTAGATGGTTATGAGTGGATTTGCTCTAATATTTATGCTCCAAATTCGGTGATGGGAAGAAGAAAGCTTTGGGTTGATAATACTCTTTTTTCACATCATTATAATGATTTAAATTGGTTAATTGGTGAAGATTCTAATACTCCTTTGTTTAAGGAAGATAAAAAAGGAGGGTTAGGGGTTTATAGTGATAGTATGGAGGATTTTGTTGACTTTATAAATTCCTGTAATTTGATGGATATTGAATTAAGAGGATCCCTCTTCACTTGGTCAAACAGGAGATTGGGGGATGATTTGATTCAAATTAGGTTGGATAGGGTTTTTATAAATATGGCTTGGTTTCAAAATTTAGCTGGGTATGTGGTGGCTCTTCCTCGAATTGGGTCGGATCATAGTCCTATTAGCTTTCAAACTGGGCTAAACAATGAGGTAGGTGGAAGACCTTTTAGGTTCTTTAAGATGTGGCTTCAGCATCCTGGTCTTGAGGAAGAGGTAAGGATGGTTTGGAAAATTAAGGTTAGAGGTAATCGATGTTTAAACTTGTGGCAAAATTGAAGCTCTTAAAGTCTAGGTTGAAAATCTGGAACAAAAAGAATTTTGGTAACATTTTTGCTCAAAAATTTGAGATTAGTGAAGCTTTGAAGAGGTTGGAGGAAGAGGTGGAGTCTTCTAGTATGACTATAGTCTTAAAAAATAAGGAGAAATCTCTTTTATCTGAGTATCATAATTTGGAATCCAAAGAGGAGGCTTATTGGAAACAAAATTCTAGTGTGAAATGGTTAAAGGAGAGAGATAGGAATATAAAGTTTTTTTAACTCTGCTTTAGTGCATAAGAATGGGAATTCTATTGGGGAAATTGAGGATGAGAGGGGTTTGCTGGTAATTAATCGGGATAAAGTTTCTTAGGAATTTGTTAGATTCTTCTCTCATCTACTTTCTGCTGATAGGGATCCTGATTTGGGTAAAGAAAGTGACATTGCAAATCTTTTTGAAACTATTATTTCTCATCAGGAAAATACAGAGATGATAAAAATATTGTCTTATGAGGAAATTGCAACTACTTTTTTTGACCTTGATGGAGATAAATCTCTGGGCCCATATGGTTTTCCTGCTTTGTTTTTCCACTCCTTTTGGGATAATATTCATAAGGATGTGGAAGAAGCTATTCAGGATTTTTTTGAAAATGGTAAATTATTGAAGGAAGTTAATACAACTTTCATTTCTCTTGTTCCTAAGGTGCAAGGGGGGAAAAAAGTGTTGGATTATTGTCTTATAAGCCTTTGTAATATGGTGTATAAGATAATAAAAAAGATTATATCTTCAAGATTAAAAGGTTTGTTGGAACACTTTATTTCAGAAAATCAAGGAGCTTTTGTGGAAGGAAGAAAAATTTTGGATAGTGTGATAACTATACATGAGGCGGTTCACTCCATTGAAGTTTCTAAAATGGCTGCCTATGATGCTTAAAATTGACATGAACAAAGCCTATGATAGAATTTCATGGAGATTCCTAAAAATTATTTTGGGAAAATTAGGTTTTCATTGGCATTTTATAAATCTCATTGTGGAATGAATTTCAAATCCTAAATTCTCTGTGTTAGTTAATGGGAAGGTAGAGGGTTTATTTTCATCGGGGAGGGTGCTGAGGTAGGGTGATCCCCTTTCTCCTTTCCTTTATATCATTGTTGTGGAAACTTTGAGTAGAATTTGTGTGGACTATAAACAGAAAAACAAATTGCATGGTTTAATTATTTTTAATGGTATTGAGCCTATAATATTACAGCAATTTGTGGATGACACCTTCCTTTTGGGAAATGCAACCTAGATGGAGGCTCTGGGTTTTAAAGAAGTTGTGCAAGATTTTGAGGAAGTTACGGGTCAACTTATAAATTTTAGGAAAATCTCTGTTTTGTTTTTCAATGTGGATAGGGAAATCCAAACCAGAATTGTGGATATTTTGGCATGTTCTATACAAGAGTTGCCATGTACTTATCTTGGAATGCCATTGTTTAGAGGTAGAATGCAGATGGAATGCTGGAATCCCCTTATTTTGAGGTTTCAAAAGAAGTTGTCAACTTGGAAAGGAACTTTGCTTTCTCAAGCAGGTAAGCTTCAATTGTTGCAGAGTTGTCTCCAAAGTATGGTGGTTTATCTTATGTCTATGTTTCTAATGCCTGCAAAGATTAAACACATTATTACTAAGATTCAATGTAGGTTTCGTGGTCTGGAATAGAATCTAAAGATAGACTTCCTTTGGTGGCTTGGGATAAAGTTACCCTTCCAAAGGGAGTTGGGGGTTTGGGGTTGAAAGATATAAAAAGTATGAATTTAGCTCTTATGGCCAAAATTGGGTGGCGGTTGGAACATGAGCAAGGTCGTGGGTCATAATTCTTAAGTCAAAGTACTTAATGGCTAATCAGGTAACATTTGTATCTAATGATGTGTTTCCTGAAGGTTCCTTTTTATGGAATGGTCTGGGTAAATGTAGGGAGTTTTTGTTAAAAGGCTGTAAATGGCTAGTTGGTAATGGGTCAAAAATTAAGTTTTGGGAAGATTGGTGGTTATTGGAAGAACCCTTGGCTAGTCAAGCTCCTTTAAGGGATATGGTGGATCACTTTCCGATTGACTGTGGGTGTTTGGGTTAGAGATTACTGGGAGGAGTCTAATTGGGGCTGGACTTGGAAATTTTTGGAGAGGGAAGGGATGGATGTTGCTCAGCAGGCTAGGATAAGAACATTAAATCAGAATTTAAGAGGTTTGCATATTTGGGTGGGTCAGAGGGAGGATGAGATGGTTTGGTCTATGACATAAGGATGGCTAGATACATGGTTAAGTCAGGGTATGTTATTGCTAGAAATTGCCCTCCTCCACAAGTTGTGTGGAAAAACCTGTGGGATAAAGATCTAATTCCTAAAGTCAAATTGTTTTTATGGCATGCTATTCAGAATAAGGTATTAACTATTGATAATCTGCTAGAGAAGAGGTATGATGATTCCAAATTGGTGTGTTTTATGCAAAAAGAATAATGAATCGGTTCAACATCTTTTTATGCACTGTCCTTTCTCCCAGAAAGTTATGGCTCATATTTTGAAATTTTTCAAATAGTGTGGTTCTTACTAGGAGACTTTTGCTGACTGGTATGAACAATGGGTTAGTCCTTTTGTTTCTTTGAATCTTTCTAAGGCCTAGAGTTTGGTTTTTCCTCATCTTTTGTGGGGAATTTGGCTTGAATGGAATAGTAGAATTTTTAGAGAAAAACAAAAAAACCCTGATAGGGTGGGAAGTGATATTCTAGGAGCATTGAGAAATAATCTTTCTATAGTAAAGATTAAAGAGAAAGGGGGATTGCCTTACCATGAGTAGGAAATTATTCTTTCTTTAGGAATAATTGTAAAGAACTCTTCTATGGCTAAGATTATGGAGAGAAGAAATGCAAAATGGTCTACTCCTTCTGTTGGATGGCTCAAGCTAAATTTTGATGGTGCTGCTAAGGGGAGTTTGGGGTTAGCGTCGGTTGGGGGAATTATTAGAAATGAAATTGGTAAGATGGTGGTTGCTTATGCTGAAGCCATTGGTAATAAATCTAATAACTATGCAGAGGCCTATGCTATGTTAATTGGGTTACATTGGGAAAAGTCCTTACATATCAAAAAGCTTTATGTGGAAGGAGATTCCCAATATATTATAAATGTTATGAATGGTAAGGTAAGACATCATATTAATATAGATTCTATTATAAGGGATGCTAAATCTATAATGTCAAGTTTTGAAGATATTATGTTTGGGCACATGTTTTGGGAAGCAAATGAATGCGCAAACACATTAGCAAACATTGGTATTTTAGCTAATCATAAAAAATGGTGGCGGGATGAGGAAGGGTTACCACAAAGTACAAAGGACAAACTTTATGCAGAAAGGAGGATTCGTGCTTGAGTTTGGGAGTGTTGTGATCTGGGAAATAATTTCATCACAGGTGAATTTATACTTTCAAATCATTAGTTCGAATGTTGTGGGGAGTTGCGGACTTTTAAAATTCCTGGTTAAGAGTTTTGGTACATATCTGTATTCTGTTTCAGAAGACATTTTAAGATGGGGGTGCTAGGGTTAGGGTGGAGCCGTCGTCATCTTCTTATCTGCAACGGGATGCTTTTATTTGGGATCTATTCAAAGAGGGTGGTATTTCCTTTTTTATTCAAAGTTTGAGGGGCTTGGATGATGTTATCTCATGGGAGTTTTCTCTGTATTGGAATAAGGGCTTGGTTTCGATGAGAGGGGTAAGTTTTTTGGTGTCTGAAGATTTAATTAGAAATGTAACTCATATGGATTGTGATGGTAGAAATTTTTTTAAGGATGGATATCATCTTCAGAAGAGGTTCATATTTTCTTGGAAAATGAGGAAAGAATTTGTTTTATGGAGGATGGAATTGCTCGTAACTCTTTACCAGGTTGGTGGGCAGAGTTATGTTTCCATCTTATGAAATATATTACTCTGGATGGCAGATATAGGAAGGTTTATTCTCATCATCTGATGTTGTTAATTCATTTCAGAGGGAATAAAAATATTAGTATTCCATTTTATATTTTCAATTCTCTCACGAGTGCTTGATTAAAAAATTTAGAGAAAATAAAATATAGTTGATTCTGCATCAAGGATTAATTATGTTGTTGGTTAGAGCAGGAAAACCAATTTTGAACATGAAGGGAGTCAGTGGGCATATGGGTAGTGATTGGGAAGATTACATTCCACTGGCTGATAGAGATAAACTTTTGAAAATCAAGGAGAGGGTTGTGAAGGAGCTAAATGTTGTGTCGGCTTTGCAGGATTTAGTTGGTGAGAAGGCGGAAGAAGGGGAGAAAGATTCGGTCTTTGTTTTTTTGGCTAGTAAATTAGAAGCCTTGGAAGAATCTGTTACCCAAGTAAAATCTCAGAATAGGAATTTTCTTAGGGGTGTGCAGAGGTCAAACGGGGATATCAGATTTTTGGAGAATAGGGTGGATACCCTTCAAGGTTTGGTGGCGAGTGTTACAGGTAAAAAGAGACAGATGTTCATTTCATCCTCTGAGGAGGAAGATAGCTATGTGGGTGGTGTGGATGGAGTTGGGCCAAGCTCTAGGACTAGGTCCAGGAATAAATAGGGCTTTTTGTGGCCTTTGTCTTTTTGGTGGTTGATTTTGTAAGTTTTTTTCTGCTAGTTTTGACTAGGTTTTTTGGGGATCAATTGTCTCTCATTGCTCTGCCTACTTTTTTTTTTTACGTAGGGTTTTTTGATAGATATTAAGTATTGTCTTGAACTTATTATAATATATTTTTTGTATTTGGTCCTTTGGAGCCTTATTCCAAATTTTTATCTATAAAAAAAAATGACCCATTATCATGCAAAAACATACCTCAATATGTACAAGTAAGAATAAATCTAATCTAATCAAGAAAAGATGAATCCTAACAAAGCATGCCTAAGCAACAGACAAAACCAATGTACAAACAAGAAGCAACTATACAAGCAATCAAGCAAAGCAAGAAACAAGACAATGCAAGTAAACTTAAGTAAATGTTTTTGTAAGATTTGTTTTGTAAGACAATTTTCTATTGTTTAGGGTTTTCTAACATTTTTGAATGTTTTTGTGTTTTGTGAAACAATGTTCTATTGTTTTTGTGTTTTGTGAAACAATTTTCTATTGTTTTTGTGTTTTGTGAAACAATTTTCTATTTTTTTGTGTTTTTCCCATAGTTTTCTAGAGCTTATGCACAAGTAACCAAGAAAAGCATGGATGCCCCCAACGTTAGATGGGGAATATACAAGGGTGAATGCCACATGTTTATAAACAAGAAGGTGAAGTTGCAGAAGTTCCCTTAGCATAAGATGGGGAATAGACAAAGACCATGCCCTTCACGGAGACGAACAAAAGGAGACAAATCGAATCAAATTTGGACCAGATTGGGCTCATAGAGAATCTCAAAGGTAGAACTATCCCTAGGCTAAGTAAAAGTACCATTCAAATGTAAGATGCTTGTGAACAACGAATCTTCCCGGGGCACCGAAAGCTGGTTTTCACCCGAGGACCTATCTAACGTGCCAAAATTGTGTGTTTTTCACTTATGGATGACTGTGTTTCTTTTTTTTTTTTTTTTTGTATTTTGACTATTTTACCATGTTTTTGATTTTTTCTTTTTTAGACTTCATGTCATGCTTAAGCATAGAACCACTTAAGGTGCATGGCATTCATGGGCTCATGGAGCTCATCACCATTGGGGTGAGCAAGTTTGTATGCTCTTGTGCCATACTTAGCCACAATAACATAAGGTCCTAACCAATGTGTTTCAAACTTTCCTTTCTTCTCTCATTCTTCCCTTGTGTTGAATTGGTTCTCCTTCATGACCAAATCACCAACCTCAAATTGACGAGGTATGATTCTCTTGTTGTAATTTATGGAGACTCTATTCGATGCACTTTGAGGTGATTAAGGGCACGGATCCACTTCTTATCTAGGAGGTCTAACTCAGCCCAGTCTAGCCACTGGTAATCTTCATCTTTATCCAAATAATCCCAAAGAGATATTCTTAGGGAAGGAAGTTCAATTTCTAGTGGGATAATAGATTATGTCCCAAATACCAAAGAATAAGGCACCACACCTGTAGGAGTGCGAATAGAGGTGTTGTAAGCCCAAAGAGATGGGTGGATTTGCAAATGCCAATTACGACCTATCTTACTTACCATTTTCTCCATTATTTGCACCAAATTCTTATTCGTGGCTTCGTCTTGTCCATTACCTTGGGGATAATATGGCATAGACAATTTTAACCTTATTTGGAACCAATGACAGAGATCCTTTACCATTTTATTCTTGAATGACTTTCCATTATCAGCAACAATGGCTGCAGAATGCCATACCAAAAAATGATATGATTCATGATGAATTTGGAAATCTAAGCTCCTATTACATAGGTTAAGGGGACAACTTCTACCCACTTGGTAAAGTATTCAGTAGCCATGAGGATGTGGGTATGACCATCGGATGAAGTAGGGGTAAGCTTCCTATCAAGTCAAGTCCCCATTTAGATAACACCATGGGGCGGTGATGAGTTCGAATGGCTGTGATGGAACATGGATGAAATTTCTATACTTCTGACAAAGTACACACTTCCTTACATAGTTGCAACAGTTAGTTTCCATGGTAGGCCAATAGTAGCCTACTCTTAACAATTTCTTGGCCAAAACCATTCCATTAGTATGTGCTCCACACACCCCTTCATGTACTTCTTTAATCACTTGGACCGACTCTATCATATCGAGACAATGTAACAGATTCCCATCGTAGCCACGATGATAAAGTGTACCTCCTAAAAGGGTATAATGGGATATTTGGTGAATTAGGATTTGTTTCTTGGAATGAGAGATGTCGGGAGGGAACTTGTTGTCTTTGAGATAGGTAAAGATGGGCTCATACCACGGGAATTGGGACCAACAACATCACAAGCCAGACATGATTCTGGCATGTCATACGCGGGCTAGCGTAGATTTTCCACAAAGAATGGCATGTCATTACTTTTTGGTGGAATGCGGAGCATAGAACCCATTGTGGCCATAGCATCTGTAGATCTATTTTGCGCTCTTGGAATTTTTTCAAATGTGATGCATACAAAATACTCTTTCAGAGTTTCTACCAGCTTCTTGTAAGGTATGATTTTTTCATCCTTAAACTTGTATTCATCATTAACTTACTTGATAATTAACTGAGAATCACCCACAATCTTAACATGGTGAATGTCCCATTTGATGGTGAGCTTCATCCCTATGATAAGTGCCTCATACTTTGCGATGTTGTTCATGTAAGGAAAATCCGGATGAAAATCTGTGGTATGGGGTCACGGAAGGATTAATGAGGACCACACCTATGCGCCTCGAACCATGAAAAGTAAAGGACTGTCAAAATGTATCTACCACATGATAGATTCTTCAATTATAGAAATGAGGCATCCGGAAGATCTAGATTCAAATGTTCAATGCCTTGCAAAAGTGCTTTAGCTAATTGATTAGCAATTACTTGTCCCTTAACCGAATTTTGATGCACAAACTCTATGTCAAATTCACTTAGTAAAATGATGCAATTAGCCATTCTTCCTGTGAGGGTGGGTTTAGGCAGAGAAAGTACTTGAGCGGGTCAAATTTGGATATAATCTTGGTTGTGGTATTCAATAGATAATGGCAAAGTTTTTGAAAAGTAAAAATAATAGCCAAACAAGCCTTTTCAATTTGGGGATAGTTGAGCTCATAAGCGATGAGATTATGACTGATGTAGTAGACCACTTTTTCTTTGTGACCAAGGTCGTATTGGGTGAGCAACGCACCAATAGAAAATTGAGTAAAGAGAGATATAAAGTAGGAGTGGCTCACTAGAAGTTGGAGGCATGAGGATAGGTAGATTGGCCAAGTATTGTTTGAGCAAGGTGAAGGCTTGTTATTTCTCTAGTCCCCAGATGAAAGAGACATCCTTTTTAAGTATGTGGGTGAACGAATGACACTTATCAGTAAGTTGGGAGATGAAATGACGAATAGCCTATATTTTTCCTTACAAGCTGCGTAATTGCTTAATGTTCTTAGGAGGAGGCATCTCAGTAATAATAGACACTTCAACAATATCTATCTCAATTCCTCTTCTTGATACAATGAAGCCCAACAATTTTCCTGATAGCACGCCGAACACACATTTCTTTGGATTCAACCGGACCTTATATTCTCGTAGGTGCTCAAAGATATGCTAAAAATAGCAGGGTGATCTGCCCTTGTCTTAGAGTTTCCAAGAATATCATCCACATAGTCTTCCATGATATCATGGATCATATCATGGAAAATTAATGTCATTGCCCTCTGATAAGTAGCTCCTACGTTTTTGAAACCAAATGGCATTACCTGATAATAGAAGGTACCCCAAGGAGTTGTAAAATCCATTTTGTGTTGATCTTCATCAACTATCTTGATTTTGTTATAACCTGAAAAGCCATCCATAAGAGATAACATCTCATATCTTGCTATTGAATACATAATCATATCAATATTTTCCGGTGGAAAATCATCCTTAGGAAAAGATTTATTAATGTCTCTAAAATATATGCAGATTTTGATACCAAGCAGAATTTTTCGGACAAGGACAATGTTGGATATCCATTTAGAATAGTTAGTGGGCGAATGAATCCTGCCACAAGCAATCTTTATAATTCTTCTTTAACTAATAAGGCAACCCTTGGGTGCATATTTTTGAGATTTTTCTTAATAGGCTTAGCATCTGCATCTACAAATAAGTTGTGCATGACCAAAGTTGGATCTAAGCTTGGCATATCCTTATAGGACCATGTGAATACATCTATAAACTCCCATAGCAGCATGGTGACTATTTTTTGTTCCCGTGTCGAGAGTGATGCTCCTAATTTGAATATTTTTGGGTCCTCTTTTGTACTAATGTTTACATCGATAGTTTCCTCTACTAGTAACTTTGAAAAGTATTCCATACACGTAGGATTGGGAGGAAGGTTAAGATCTTCATCCAAGGATGTCTTCACAATATTTTCATCCTTGGCGTGGTCACTTTTATTATCCTTTGATTTTTGCACCTGTTTGTTGGCTAGTGCCTCTAAGAGGTTTTCATTGTGTGACTTGGACTTTGGTTTTTTTAAGGCTTTGTTTTGGAACTTTTGCCCTTGCTTTTTCTTAAGTTTTTTTGACCATGAAGCTCAGCCTCCTCACCAAAGTAGGCGTAGGTATCCAAGTCAATATAGAATCCCTTCTTGTGGTCTCCAATGGGAATTGTATCCTGAATACCCATGAACTCTATGATAGCTTCATCATTCTCAAATAGGTCTAGTGACATATGACGTTGTTGGTCCCATTCAACAAGGGAAGGGTAAACAAGGTCAAGTGTAGGTTCCGTAGGGGTTATGGTTAGGAAAACGGTATTCATGAATAGGTTCATGGAGGAAAGATCCTCATATTGGCTACAATGGGAATCCGTATCATTGTCTGGATAGTCATAGCTATCCTCATGTTCAAAAAAGTAGCATCTTGATCATTTGGATGCACCCTATAAGGACGAATACCAATGCCATATCTTTCTGTTTTAAAAGGTGGGAGAGGCACTGGTTCTTGCTGTCCTTATTCATTTCTTCCGCATCCTAGGCCCTTGTAGCCCATGGAGTACATCATTCTACTAGATTTCTCATATTTAGGGGTTTGATAACAGGTTGGCTAAGTATCCTCTGGGACCCAAGTCATAGGTGGATCCAATAATTTTTCTTTAGCTAGTAACCCCCCAGGTCTAAATGACCCAATATTTTGCTCATTTCTATGTCATTTAAACTGATAGTTGGGTCGACCTCTAGTATTTGGTGAAAATGAGAGGTCTTAAACCAGGAGGGCTTGTTGTATATTATATTCTCCACAATGTATTCTAGGATCTTCATTTCCCATGAATCAAAAGGAGAAGTGGATGTAGAGGCACCATGGGCACAAGAACTGAGAGAATCTGAATCTACCTGGGACTCCATGGCTTCATATTAGAGAGGAATGGCTATATCGGTGGAGGGACACACATATGTACCCTTACGTGTAAAACTATTGAGATCTCTGTAATGAGCGAAGGGCTCTAAATCTCCTTGTATTGTAATAGTGTGTCCCTCATGCTTTAGTTTAATGCATTGATGGCACAACCTACATGGCATGAATCCATGGTTGGCCTAGAAGCATATTATACGGAAGTTCCAAGTCAGGACATGGAACTTTGTTTGATGAAAAATGGGACCCACTTCCATGGGCAACGTGATTGTGCCCACTGACTCCCTTTCCATGTTGTCGTAAGCAGTGATAGTAATGATGTTTGACTCAAGATCTATTTCAGTATGTCCCAGCTACTTAACCAACTTCAACGTGCATATGTTCAACCCTAATCCATTGTCCACAAGCACTTGTTTGATCTTCTTATGGGTAACAAATACCTCAATGTACAAAGGAAGATTATGCATTGGATTTTTAGTTGGGATTTCCCTATGATCAAAGGTGATGTGTTTAGTTGGTACAATGTGTGCTACTATATCCTGAAGATGTGTAGGATCTATCTCTAATGGCACTCGACCCTTGAAGAGTTTGGTATAGAATGTATTTGTGTACATTTGATATCTTAAGAAGATCCAAGATCAAAATCTTGGTAGATGTTTTCTCAAGTTGCTCTAAGAGGTCATACCTACCACTTGGTGGGGTTGATGGAGAGGGTTCAGGAATCACAAGGCAGGCACACCTTATTACCACGGCACAATCCTTTCCCTTGATTCGAGATGGTGTTGACATGGTCAGTAGGAGAGAGAATACATCCAATAAGTGAATCATAATGATTGTTGTCTCTTTTGGTGTATAAATAATTCACTGCTTTATAACTCTAGGATGAATCTCCCCGATCCGACTTTGACTCTTTTGATTTACCATGCTTGGGGAATGGTTCTTTATTTATCCCCATATTTTCATTGGGTGTCTAAGTTTTCTCTCGGTTATCCACCTCTATCTCCCCATTGTTGATGAGGTCTTGAATATAGTGACAGAGTTGCAAACATTTGTCTTTTTATGTCCTTTGACATGATGTAATTCGCAATAGTCATGCTCCTGTACCATGATGGCTTTGGAGCACTATCATCAAAGGGTGTGTCATAAGTACGTCACCATGTGAGCCGCATCTAATTATTTTAATATAACTGACAAAGGATCATTGAGAGGAGTGAAAATTATTCACTTTGGTGGTGGTTGAATAGGTCCTTTGGTTAGTTTAAAAGGTTGACCAGTTTGAACTATTTGTACACGTTTGGAATCTATGGTCCCGTCACCCACCACGCGTTTTTTTTTTGTTAAATATATTCAGCTTATCCATAGGTTTAACACTATGATTATCCTTAGATTGTGAATTAATAGTTCCTTTTGCAATAAGGGCTTTCTCTATGTGAACCCCCTTTTCAACGACCTCCTCAAAAGTGCGAACACAATGCATTTGAAGGTGCAAAGTAATGTCTAGATTTAGGTTGGGCACAAAGATACTTACCAGCTATTTTTTCAAGGAAAGCACAAGGGAAGCAGCTAGCTATCCCTCTCCATCATTGTAGGAAGCTGGAAAAATTATCATTAGGGCATTGTTTAGTGCTACATAAATCTGCCATGGTGATATCACTTTCTATATTGTATGAGAAGTGACACACAAACCTCTTTGCCAATTCTAGCCAGGTAAAAATAGACCCCTGAGGTAAATGATTAAACCAATCCAACTCTTGACCTCCTATACTCTTGGGAAAGAGTCATATGAGATAATTATCACTATAGGACACCTCTTGACATGCCATATAGAAATCCTTGACATGATCATGTGGATCTGCCTTCCCTCTATATTTGTCAACTTTTGGCATGTCAAATTTTTAGGGAAAGGTTAAAGTGTCATAGATTTTTCAAAAGGATGGGGACATAGTTCTTCATATTGATACTTTCTAATTCTCCCCACATTGCTCTTTTGAAGACTTGCGAGTGTTGCTTTTATAGATTTTACTTCTTGTGTGAGCAATTCTTCTTTAGTGGGAGAAGCGGGGATATATACTCAATGAAGTTAGGAAATTATAATATTAGTGCTCCATTAAGTTTATTCGTGACAGGTGGAAAATAATATCTAGAGAATATTATTGTTGTGAGTTGTTTTAACAACTCACGTACATAGTAGTTTGTGGAGAGAATAGTGGGGAGAGTTGTTGGAAAAACTCCATGAAAATAGGAGTTGTCTCTCCTATATATGTGTACTTGATTTTAATATGAATATTAAGAAGATTTGTTCAGTGTTCGGTTTATCCTGCTCTCACATTTGCTATCAGAGCGATGTTTTCTCTTGTATAATGAACTCCAAGGATTGATAGGGACAGGCATTTAGTCTTTTGTCCCTGTAGATGAGAAAGAAATCAATATACGAAGAGCATGTATTATGGTTTAAAATAGTTATGATATTTAAGTTTTTGATTGTGCACTGTTCTGGCTGATTGACTGCGTTTTTTTGACCTACGCTGAAGCTAAATACATCAGTCAAGATCTTTTCCAACTCCTGGCGGATCATACTCTTATCTCCTTGGCAACAACAAATTTTCTCTATACAATGGAGTTGTGTTCTTAAGCATTCCAAGGGGCAGATCAACTTACTATTGCCCCAATTTATGCATATTCATAGTTTCTACAATATCTTCCTTGGATCTTGTTATTCTCCTGCTCAGCATTCGTGTGGACCACTGTTGCACAATTTTGTAATACGTAGCAAGCGTTGACCTCTGCAGCTATTTTGATCTGTTCTTACCACTTTGAGGATAGTTTATGAGAAAGTGCCAAAGTTATATTCATATTGGCATCTGAATCTAATCACTTGGCATTAGATTCATTCTGGATTGTTATGAGCTCACATTTGGATCAGTCTCCCTGCCGATCTATGTCAAATTCTGCCACAGACATTGTTTGCATTCATTGAGTTCCAGAAGACACTACATCCTCCTTTGGACTCTGTGAGCTCGTGCATAGCATCCATTCACGTTGTTTCACCTGAGAATTTTCCAAGTCATATTTCTACCTTGGACTGCTCATTCTACCCTCACCCACGTTATTGCGTCCAATATACCAGCTGGCAATGTGAATGTAGAATGAAAACTTATGGATATATGGAAAGCTTCAAACAGAAAGCACGTGGATAAGCTCTCAAACAATGGGTTCCATGTGGAAGTGAAGGGTATGTTTACGGAGGACAACAAAGTAATAGCTCTTATATATACAAGTTTGTTCAAATATTCTCCCTCCATTATGAAGTCTGGTCATATTATTTTGAGTGGTCAATAGTGTCATTAGCTTTGCAAGTCATATTAATTTATGTCTATTGTCCTCCTAAATAGAGTCTAGGTTGTCAAAGTGTCATTGTCATTAAATGTTATTTTAGACTTTATAGTCTTTTGTTTTGTTTAATTGATAAATTATAATGTATTAAGGTCTTAGTATTGTCAATAAAGAGTTTGTTATAGTAGTATAATTTTCATTATCAATTGTTGCCAAAAGAGTCATAATATTTATAGGTGATTTTAGGATATTTGTATATGTATTTTTTGTCTTGTGGTGTCGTTGAAATTTTTGTTATATATATATATATATATATATATATATATATAGCCTCACTTTTCAATAATTGGACGCATTTTCACATGTACGTGATGTCTATCTTATGAGGATGAATTGTATAATGAGCTTCATGATGAAATCTAGTTGAGTTAGTAGTTGTCTACCAGAGGATGGAGGCATCGAAGGTTGGAGGTCACTCAGCGACCTCTCGTTAGTCGCCAACGATGGGGCTGCACAGATGATTTGGTGGCATTTGTTTTTAGTTGTGTGTTTGCTTCAGTTTGCAGTGATCCTATTTTCAATAAGTGGAACTTTCACATTGAGGGGGGGAACATGATCCAATGTTCCATTTCCATTATGTCAGTTTTTTCTATCTATGTATGAGCAACAGAATTCAACAGAATTTCTTATGTTATTCCTTGCAGTGAGATGTGATGAGGGCTGAGAATAGTACTTTGCATATCATGATGTGGTTGTAGGTAAACCACTTGAAAACCTTCATTTATGGTTTGTGGTAAACCAATAGCAAAACTACCATTCTTGGTTATTGGTAATCCATTCGCAAAACCATCACTTTGTGGTTTGTGGTAAACCAATTACAAAACCACCATTCTCAGTTTGTGGTCAACCATTTGCAAAACCATCCCTGAGGTTTGTGATCATCCTATGAAAATCACCAGATCATGAGTAGGTGCAAGTACAAAGGCAAGTTTTCCCCATGTTTGCACTAAGGGGGAATGTTAGGAAATTATAATATTAGTGCTCCATTAAGTTTATTCGTGATGTGGAAAATAATATCGGAGAATATTATTGTTGTGAGTTGTTTTAACAACTCACGTACATAGTAGTTTGTGGAGAGAATAGTGGGGAGATTTGTTGGACAAACTCCATGAAAATAAGAGTTACCTCTCCTATATATGTGTTTGATTTTAATATGAACATTAAGAATATTTGTTCAGTGTTTGGTTTATCCTACTCTCACAGATGATACTCTACATTGTCTTCTCCTTGATTTTTTTATGGAGTTCACTAATTTTGACCTTAGGCCTTGGTTTTTGGACATTATTGCTTGATTCCTTTTGTACATGAGAGGTTATCAAGGCTAATTGTTGGCTAAGGTTACTAAATTTTTGTTGAAGGGTGACCTCTTCTTCCAAAGGTTCCTCCTCTTCCTGATATTGTGGAGGTTCTTCAACATTCTTGTGTCCTGACCTGATTTTACGTGGCACTTTGATAAAGGGTTTTATACCCCATTACATTCTGATTTCTTGCATTAGAGGTAGAAACATATCCATGTGTTAAAATATCCTCCATGTTGATAAGGGTTCACTCCTCCTCATTGGCATTATTTGTAGGTGGGATTGTTTCATTTTCTGTGGGTAGTTTGGCCCCTAGTTCTACAAACCATGCTAACACCCTATCCTTGTTTCTAAAAAGTAACTCGTCTAATAGGGTGGGGTCAAAGCCAAATTCCACATGTGGGGATTCCAATTCATCACCACTATGATCAACCATGTCTTCTATCTCTTTTTCGTAGAAAATAGAGGCCCTAAATCATGTCCAATAAAAGGGTTCAACCCTTGTCTGCATTTGAGGCTTCCCAAAATTACATTTGTTGTACCTCGTATGTTTTCTTCTTGAGCCCTAATCATGTTTTGGTAGACATGATTTGCAATAGTTTTACTAAGGTAAGTTGTAAATGTGTTCAAAACTTCATGACCACTAAGTGAAATGCAAGATGGTATCGTCAAGAATATGAATGAGTGTAAATGTTAGAATACCAATGTGATAGAATGATAAATCAATAGTGACATAATGTTTTGGTACCTAAGCCTATCAAATGAATGAATTACTTCCTAGATTTTGCTTCAAAAAGTAGTTGGTGTCACAAGATAATTAACGATATGTCCTCACTTATGCCAAGTTCAAGGGAATGAACAAGACGTAAGTAAATACAAGAAGTTAATGTGACCTCGACAAGGTATACTAGAAGTAAGCTCAAATTTGATTAATACATATATCCCAAAAAGTGCGATTACAATTTGTGAGTGACACAACAATTTCACCAAGATATATTAACCAAACTTTGCGAGAAAGTAAGGTATTGATATCAAGAGGATATTGATATAACACACACAAACAATAACACGTAGCACTCTTCAAAATCGAGGTAATAATAGAGTTGAACTAAAATCTTAAATTATAACTACGAAGTGTTAGAATGTGTATAGCGTAACCTTACAATATGGGTATTTAGGTCAAGTTTACAAGAAACAAGATGTAAATACCAGAATTGTAATGATGCGATATAAAAAGGTAACCTTTTAAGGAAGCTCAAGATGATGAACCACGCCTAACTACGATGATGATCCCGACATGGGTATCAAGATCACAAAGGCTACTAATGATATGAATATTCCTCCACATCATTTAGATGTTTAACTTACCTAACCACAAACATGGATGGGCGTAAACGGACAAAAAGTGGTAGAAACAATCAATTGGTAACACAAAGGTAATCACCCTTATTTTGATCAACAAAGTGTCAAAAGAATGTGAAAGAAGTAGATCAAAATGGGGATGAAAAATGTTGGCTTTACTTCGGTAGAGTTTTTCCTCGCCCTAAGGAAAGTAAAAAAACTAAGCAAAAGTACCGCATCCCATGTCTCGTGTTAATGGATGGCTCACAACTCAATACTATTTTGAAATGGTCAAAGTGGGCTCCTGGCCAAATAATATCTTCCTAGATGGTTCTCTTGTCTTAGGTGTTACAAATATGTCTTAATTGAGCGTGATTTACCCAAATAGTCCTGACTATCTTGGGAGTATCTCGGCTTTATTTTACCCCCTTCAAGCAAAAAGGGTAACTAGTACGTCTATGTGTGCTCTCATTAGGGTCGCCATATGGACAACTAGTAACACTATCTCACAAGGTAATACTAGTCAAGTAGGTAGTATGGATCACTTCCTATTTCATCCACAAGGTTCCCTCTTGTGTGGACTACTTTGGGGTTCCTGGTACCACCCCCATTGTTGTAGCTTAAGGCATTATGCCAAAGGGGTTATGTTCTAGTTGAGTGAATAGGGATGTACCCTTTTTCGAAACCTGCAATATAGTGTTTTGAATATGTTGTTCTTTTTATCTTGTTTAATTTAGATGTGGTTTTCTTGAACACCTTTTGGAAACTTGTATGACAACTGTATTAGTAGTTTTTGACTTCGTTTTGATTCCACCTTTCTTTGACAAGTGTGTGTTTTGGTCCTACACAACGAGTTTAGTAGTTTTCCATAAAAAGAGTAAACATCATTTATGATTCTCAATATTGTCCAAGGACGCAAGAGAAGAGCATACGTGATGTTTCCAAAAATCCAAGAAGATATCAAATGGAAAAACACTTTAATTCAAACACACCAAGTTAAACCATTCCAATTCAGATATTCCTAACAATTTCAAAGCATCAAAAAGACCTAAGAATTATTTCTAATTCCCAAGATCGCCCCAAGGGACGTGAGGGAAGAGCATACACGACCTTATTCTTATAAGAAAACATGCAAAGGTTTATCTAATCTAGCAAAAACATGCAAACATACCCTGAAAAAATAAGCATTAATTAGATGAAAACCTGCAAAGAAGTTAGCACCCTAGCACCCTAATTTTAAGAACATGGAAAGATACCTACGTTTGGGCATGTGCACATGGGTTAGGTGGATGTGCCACTCTGCATTTTTGACTTACAATTCACCTACACCACCGAAAGGTGTATGCGAAAAGATAAGGGCATGTGCACTAATGAGGTAAACAACAACATTAGGATCCAGCAGAGTGCTGCGCTACCAAAGAAGTTCTTGTATGATTAGGGCATGTGTGCCACAATCGATAAAAGTAGTGCTCAATTTTGACAAAGCACACCCGCAGTGCGAGAAAAGTGTCTGCGCCACAGAGAGATACTGCACTGGGTTGTGCGTATGCGGCTGGTCCACAGGTTTTCGCGTTGTAGTGATGGTACAATACAAAATGGTGTCTCTGCACCTTGATTAGGGTATGTGCGCCGGGGTTAGTACATGTGTGCCAGGGTCAACAAATAGAGATTCAAGGTTCGACAGTGCGTCTGTGCCACCCGAGAGGTGCTTACACTAGAATAAGTGTGTCTGTGCCCCTATTAGTGTGTCTACACACCACTTTGTTAGTGTGTTTGTGCCACTCCTGCAACCAAAGTATGGAAAAAAACACAACAAAGCTCACAATACCTCAAATTTTAACAAGTTAGCTTGAAATTGGCAACAACCCATTAAAATGATAACTATGAATGAGAACCTACACATATAATATTAGCAAAAATCCCAAGAAATTGAACATTAATTACTACATGTGCATATCAAAGGTTAGCCAAAACAATAGAATTCAAGCTAAAAAATCTAAGGGACTAGGGATTTGGTCCCACTGCATGCCATATGTGTGCATGTATTTGTGCTTAAGCTAAGTTAGATGAATAATAACTACCACCTAAATAGTTCTATAACAAAGCTAAGACAAAATCTAAGCACCATCAAAGATGAGAGCTAAACAATATTTATACTAAGCATAATGTATTAACTTCAAATTAACATGCTAAAGTATTCAAACCTCTACTCCTCTAGATTACCAAAAAACATCAAATGGACCTATGTAGACTCCATGTAAATCAAATTGATTGTTTTGATCTTCAATAATGTAGGGATGGGTGCTCATCAAAGCTTGGCTACAAGACCCTTTGACTATTCCCATATGACCCAAGCACTCGGCAAAATGCAAGAAAGGAGGCTTAGCTCTTCAAATGGTGAATTTCTCAAGAGTAACAAAGGAAATCTTATAGTCTATTTGCTATGTGCTTTTCTTTTGTCTTCTCAAGGAATTTAGGTGTAAGTGTAAAGGTAGGAGGAGGTCTCTTTATATAGCCCAATGGATAAAGAAATCTCTACATCCCTTTGCATGTGGGATAATAGAGATGTTGAGTTAGTTATGGATAAGGGGGGTTTAGATAGGGTTGAGTTAACTTTAGGAGGGTTTAGCTTGTCCTTTAGTGACTCATGTGGATAAAGGGGCTCATTAATTAATCAAGATGATTTAATTAATAGATGTGCAAGCTTATAAAAGCTTTTAGAGGAATATTAGCATGATTTAGACTATAGAAGGGGATTAAATCAATTAAATATTGATTTATTAGTTAAATGAAAGGGAAGTTAATTAATTAATTAGTCTAGATATAAGGGGGATTTATTAATGGAAGGTCATTAATTAGGGTATTTGTTGGAATAGGTGACTTAATTAATTAGCGTAGTGTAATTAATTAACGATGATCAGAGAGAAGGTTGAGTGCTTTTGACAGTATGTCACCAATTTGTAGGAAGGGAGATAATTAGCACAATTTAAGTATTTAAATTTCTTGGGCATAATTATAGGTGTCTACAGCGAGAACTAAAGTAAAGCTTGATGTTTGGAAGGCCAAGTGGTTAAACCTCATGGGAAGGATTATTTTGATCAAAGTTGTGCTATATGAACTCCCATTTTACAATTTTTAATTATTTTGGTGCCTTTATGGGTGATTATAAGAATGAGTAAAATAATCACACATTTCATTTGGCATGGGAAGCAGGTTAAGAGAAAGACACATTTTGTTAAATATGAAAAGTGTGTTAGATGAATTCAATTGGTAGAATTGGTATTAGAACTATAAAGTTTCAAAATATATACCTTCATGTGAAATTAGTATGGTGTATTTATGAAGGATATGAAGAATCATGGACCAATATGGTGAGGAGAAAGTACTTGGATGATAATTTCTCGGAAGGAATATTCATGGCTGAAAATATATGGAATTTTATTTATGCATACGGGAGGATTATTTATGAAAACCTCATATAGGATATAGGTAATGGTGAAAAAGTGAACTTATGGTTAGATTAGTGGATTAGATATCCTTTGTTTGGGAATAGAATTGATCTACAATGGATTTCAAATGCTTTAGAATCATAGTGGGGGTTCAAGTATGAGATTACTGGTAGATTTCAAAGAAGGTGGATGGAAGTTTTAGGGAGTGGAATATCTTGATACAAGTAGATTTACTAGAGTCGAAAAAACGTTGATGATAAATTTTCTATGAACGAGGCTAATATTAACAAATTAAGAAGAGGATAAGTTGTGTCAACCAGAGAGATCACAAGTAGGTATATGGTAAAGGAAGGATAGAATTTCCTTACTAAAGAAATATTTTATAAGACAAATTGTCCTACTAACATTATTTAGAGATCTATTACTACTCTAAAAGTGAATGGTTTTACTTGGGTGATCTCTCTAGGATAAAACATGTCCTATGATCAGTTTTTGAAGATGGCATGTTTCATTGATGTGTCTTGGTGTAGAATTTTAAAAGAGAAAGGAAAATTGGTGGAGCATTTACTCATACACTATAATTACACCAAAAAAATTTAGTCAAATCTATTATCTAAATTATAGATTTTTTTAATCCTAATATAGTGAAGGACGTTCTTTGTGCGTGGCACCTAGAACTAAGAAACCTCATACCACTATGGATAGTGGTTTTGGCTAATATTATTTGGAATATTTCGTTGGAAAGGAAAAATTTTATTTTTTAAATGAATAAAAGGCATGGGAAAAGAGTTGGGCCTCAATTGTGTAATATTATAGAACATTCCAATTTTTACAAGTATTAACACAAAAGTGATAAAATCCTAAGAAAGATGTGTTAAAAAAATAGCCTAAAATAGTTCTCTCATTTGTAGTCAGGTAGGAAGATAAGGGGTATGCTTGCAATTCGGGGTTTTGGAAGCCACCTTTGGAAGATTTTATAAATATTAATATTGATGGGAATCTAATAATAATCTAGGAATGACTCAAGATAGTTTTATTACTAGAGATACCCATGGAAATTTACTTTGGGGTGATTATGACTATCTACTATGGCTGAAAAACAATGAAGTAGAAGCCTTAGTCTTTGTTGGAGGGACTAAAAGATACAAAATAAAAAGCTTTTTAGAAGGTTCTTGTTGAAAGATATTCTCTTATCATAATTAATGGATTGGTTAAAGGGGATATTCCTAGCTATAAGTTTTTAGGTTTCAAAAGGGGTTCTACATTTGGAAAATTTGTTTGATTCTATTTAATTTTAGCATTACTTGAGAGAAGGTAATCGGGACATTTATCTTCTCACTAATTTTGGATTAACATTATGGCCTCTTTATATGCTAATTAGTAATGATTATTTATATTATAACTAGATTCAAGTGATTCTTGAGGATGATTCCAAGGGTTGTGACTAGAAAGCGGGGTGATTTTGGTTCAAGGCTAGGTTGGTTGTGGTTTTGAGTCATCAATTATTCAAGAAATCTCTTTGACTCAAGGATTTTGGAAAGAGTAGGTGTGCTAAAAACTTAAAAAGGAAACACACTAATGTGCTTTTCCTATTGAAAAATGCTAAAGGGTGGTAGGGAAATTTTATATCTAGTTGAAATCCTAAAAAGAAGTCTAAATAGTCTTTATAGTATACAAACTAATACAAAAATCACTATCTAGAACTACTAACTTTCTTGGGTCTTCCTTGCTATTGCATGATGGTTGTAAGAAGTTGGAAAGTGTGACTAGTAGCCTTCAAGTTTTTTTTAGGTGATTTTATGGTTGATTTGGATTTGAGATGATGGGTAAGGATATTTACCTATAGAGGTTGAGGTTCTTTGGAAGATGAAGAAGAATTTTTGTATAGATAAACATCTTTTGAATCACTAGTGTTTTTGTTCTCCCATTTAATATTATGATCCTAGTGTGCGAAAACACTAATGCCTCAAGGTTTTGATGTAACAGTTTGTTACATTTGGTATCAGAGTGACCACCCATGATTGAATACCACTCAATTGATTACATCATGTAGTCGGTGTCCATGGGGTGCATAAAATTTGGTGAGGTGGGGCTTGTACGTATGGGAGTGTGGGTGAAAACCCAACCCAAGGTCAGGATCTATGGAAGTGTGGTGGGATATTATCCTAGAGTGTGGATTCACTAACGCCTCGAGGTTTTTGTGTAACAACTTATTACATTTAAAGGTTGTAATTTGTAATATTTTTTTCTTTGAAACCTTTGTGGGATAGATATGATTTTGGTTTTGGAGTTTTTGATATCGAGAATGTGGTCATGGATGATAAATTTAGAGATGTTACTATGTCATTTATCCTTGGGGATCTTTAAATTTTTTCCAAATGTGCTAATTTGTGAAAGATTGTGAGGTTTTAGGGTTCTCTAGCTGAATTTTTGAGCATCCTATATTTTCTATTTTCATTAGTATTTTTGGAAGTTGCAAAAGCAAGTTTATTGAATCTTGGTGAGTATGTTACTTGTGTTCTTTTCCTTCATTAATTTTTAGTACCCTTGTGTTAACACATGGGAAATCATCCTATGAGGTATTAGAAAATATTACAAGAGAGTGTTAGAAAACCATATTATTTTTTATATTTTTGTCATTGTTATAGAATTGATCTATCATGGGGCTGCAAAACTGTAAAAGTATGTAATAAAGATGTTATTGGTTGTGTTGTATTTAGGGTCCAGTCTTCATAGTATTATAGGATTCACTATCTTTTCTAATTGTATATTTACCCAATATGGTGGTTTTTCTTTAGAGTTTGTTTTAGGTATTTTTAAAGGAGAAATAAATGAATTTGACACATTGTTTAAATGTTAATATCCATATGAATTCATATATATATATATATATATATATATATATATATATATATATATATTAAATTTATGAATATAATCTTGTTCATACATCTACTTAATAGAGTTTATCAATCAAAAGTGTGTTGAAAAACCTAGATCAAACTCTAATTTCTTTGGTAGAAATATAAAGAAGTAAATGTTCCTTTTGAATGGTCAAAGAGACATGATCATTATAAGAGGTTATGTAGGTAAGGTCACATTACAATAAAGAGAAGGATGTGAGTGGAAATGGTAGGGAGACATTAATTTAACACTCCCCACTAAATATATTAAGGTTGATTATTCATGTAATAAAGGTTAGCTTACATTCGAAGGAATTGAATCTTTGTAACCTTTTTTAATTGATTCATTTGGTTATTAAATTATAGGATTAGTTGAGTTGGAACCACAAGTGGATTAGTTTGATTGGTATTGTTAGGTTGGTTAGTTTTGGTAGATGGATTGGGAGGATTTTGGATTACCTTGATTAAGTGGAGGAGGTACACTAATGTTAGTATCTTCTATAGTTGAAGAAGCGAAATGAGTGTGAGATGAAAAGGTGGGGAAATACATGGTCGGCTTACCTCATTGGTTAAAACCAGATTCCAAGTGTGTATTGCATTAATTAATACAATTTTAGATGAATTCAAGATGTTATTTTAGTAATTAGGGAAGTTTTGGATGAATTCTTTATTGGCAGATAATGGTGTGTAGTCAACATATTGTAAATTTACTTTATCACCCTCTCGCTCAAAATATTCTTATTAGATGGGTTAATTTAAGTGGGATCTAATGGACATTTTATTAGATGCACTAAGTGTGATTTTCCTTATATAAACACTTCAATTTTTACACTTCCTAACCTTTTCTCTTGTGTAAGGACTACTTAATGCATTATCCTCATGATTGATTTCCTTAATGATCTTTCTCAAATTGGGAGTGATCAAAATTGGTAACATGGGCTAAACCATAACATTTCAAGAGATATGACTATATTGTCCTTTATACCATAGTTACCATATCATATTTTTGTTTCCTCTATAATTCACATGTTACCATCAAGTATATCAACTTGTGTACACTCATTCCTAGTCTTCTCATTGCTCTTAGTAATTTTAGACCTTCTTCACATCTTCATTATGTCTTCAACCTCCATTCCCCTTCATTTTACACCATGTTGTCATGTTAAATGTCTAGCACGAAAAATTGAAAAAATGGTCATGACAACCAAGCCCAAAATTTGATAACGCCCCTCCCGGTCATTTTGAACTCTTCCTCCAACTAACCCATGAGCTCACACAACTCCTCCAAATCCATTTCACCCTCATTATAGCTGAGAGGAATGTGATAAAATGGTTTTTGATTATTTTTCATGTGTAGTGAAATTGATCCAAGTTGGTTTCATGATGATACTACTTTTGAGGTGGAATAATACTCTTTAGAACACTAAATTGGCTATTTTAGCCATAAAGCATGAGGACATCCTCATGTTGGCGAAATAATTTTTCGTGTTTTGAATTATTGAGTTTTCACCAACATTGCTGGGGATAAGACCCTTCTTCTTATGTATGGAGAGGTTCCCATAATTGAATGTAAACTACTTTAATCTGTGAGGTGGCCCATAGGTAGGGGATCACACAGAACACTCCATTGAACCCATAACAAAGTGCTTATACGAAGTAGAAGGGAGGAAATTTCAGCAAAGAGAGGTAAAGGGGAGTTGGGGAAATAAGGAGAGAGAGGGTTATTGTTGTGAGTAAGCACTAGAATATTTCACATACAATAACTAGAGTAAGTCCACATCCAATTAGAAGAACACACCAATGTAAACCATGATAAGACATAAAAATCATAGACACAAACTTCCATTGATTCATTTATCAAAGGCGTAGACACATTTCTTGGTTTTACAATATTATCATATATGAAAAATTGGAAAGAGAGAGTAGAGGAACATAAGACAAGAAATAGAAGAATTACAAGTTTTATAACTAAATGTCAAAGTGGAAATCTTAACAACATACATTCCATTAACAATTTATAACCCTTTGGAATAGAGAAGACATTATAATTTATAACATTACAAATTGTCTTCTCATATACCCCCACATGACTCTTTACCTATCCTCATCACCCGCGACATTTCATACTCCTAGGAAGTGATTATTTTTCTTATTATTGGAAAAACAACACTTACAATGTTTAGCTAATGGTCAAATAAGTGATTAGGAAGAAATAGAAAAAAAGTATATTTTTAATTGAAAATTATAATTTGGAAAGAGAGAGGGGATAAAGAGAAGGGGTTAACTAATTTGATTAAGAGAATCTTTGTTAATGAAGAAATTTCTGATATGAGGTATGATAATCATGATTTCCTCCTTTTGCAAGATGCATGAACACTCCAGACTACTTAATGAGTGTTTAGAAACACTATTGTGAAGCATTACAATGTGATCCTGAGATGACTATGGGCATCACTCATGATGGTTCCTTCTTGATCTCATAGTGAGAGTGAGGATCACTTTCTTTCTCCTTAGGCTTTCAAAAATGGCTCCAATGATCATGAGAGACAACTCCATGATGCTTAAACTCTTGATGTTTATCCTTCTCTTACTGAGATGAGTCTTCACTTTACTGAGATAAAGGATTTATTCTGAATGACGCTCTTGAGAGGTAGTCATCATTTAGAATGGAATGAGATGACGACAATGTCTCTCCTTCTTGAGATATGCTCACACTACAATGCCTTAGATGAATGTTTAATAACACTACCAAGCGGGTGACAACAAATGAATCAAAGATAATGTTAGTGTAGGATATTCATTTTCATTGTATTTTTATTTACTTGGAGCTTTCCTACACTCATGGGATATGCTTTCTTAGGTGTACACTTGACCACACTATTTTAGCTAGTGGTAATTACTACCCTTGACCAGTTCTTTTTGAATGCTATTTCGGGTATGGAGGTTACCACTATTCTAGGTGGAGGTTGTTGTTATTCTAAGAGGAGGTTACACATTCACCTCCTATATGTACATCACTTGTATCATTCTAAAATGGAGCATTGAGTTGATTTGGAGCCATTATTTCCTTTTTCATTTTATCTCATTGTTCTTCATAATTAGATTTTTGTGTGTGTTTAGTCTTGCCTTTGTGCAATTCACATCTCACATTTCTCATTGGTGCACTCTTTAATTTAGTAGACCATGGCATTCCCAATATGGAATCGAGCCATACTTTGGTATTAAGTGTGTCTAGTTTTATCCTGCAAGTTTTTCAATTGAGATTGTTATTTGCAAAAAAAAAATCACATTACTTTATTGTTAGTAAAGGAGAAATATTTGTAGTTTTTCTGTTGTGGTGGTCATTTCTACATAGGAAAAAGCTTCTAGAAATGTGATTGTGACCTTTCTTGTTATAGGAATCTTCCAAAGGCATTTTTAATGTGATTCTGATTTGGTTTCACTTAGAAATTAGCTAGGGCATCCTCATATATGGGTTGTTGTTTTTACCATCAAAGCCACGTTTTTGGCTTATTTGTAGACCTAGGTTACATCCTTTCCCATCAAAATAGTGTTGGAGGGTGAAATAAATCTTAGGGAGGGATTTTTAACCTGACCACTCCTTTTTTTGGTTGAAATATGTAAAAAAGCATCAAACTTGCAAAAACACCCTAGACTCGCAAATATTGCCCATGCAATGTTGAAAATCAACCTCATCGAACTTGTACTTGGCCTCTTTAAGCCCAAAATGAGCTCCTTTTCATTGATTTGTAGTCATTAAGCGGAGTCATAATAGCCTAGCACAGCAAAAAAAATAGAAAATTTGGGGTTTCAAACCCTAAAGCTAGCTCCTCCAATGCTTCTTCCTTGGTGGGCCCACATCCAAGTGGCAAAAGGATGGTATTAATCCTTCTTTGCATTATTTTCCAACTTGTATGACTTTATCATTCAAAAATTAGCATTTTATGCCTTTTCAAAGACAAGCCAATTCAGAATATTTCCTTTAAAGAAGATTTAAGTTTTTAATTAAGCTTGTAT
This sequence comes from Taxus wallichiana var. yunnanensis, assembly GCA_018340775.1. Classification (NCBI taxonomy): domain Eukaryota; kingdom Viridiplantae; phylum Streptophyta; class Pinopsida; order Cupressales; family Taxaceae; genus Taxus; species Taxus wallichiana. The sequence goes on from CM031242.1 coordinate 30,005,291, forward strand.
CTTCGCTTATCGAAGATGAAGTGTGAGGCTCAGGTTGGCAAAAGGCCAATTCCCCCTCATAAATTAAACAACTCTCTTCTACATTTCATGCCAATTACATGGAGTGGTTGTAAGGCTAGGTTCATCCTTGTTTAGTGCATTTTTTTAATGCTTGAGTGTAATTTTATTTAAAATAGGCCTTATTTACAGAAGTCATTATTACAATAACTTTTGATCGGTAGTTCAAAGAAAAGTTCATATTCTTTAATTTCCCACACATTGATCCTATTTATATTATGAAACACACTAAGTTATAAAGTGCCACATTTTGGGAGGATTTTTGCAATGGATGATGAAGAAGATGTTGATCAATTTGTTTATTTTCTAGAATTTTTTTTTTTGAAGATTGGATGGTGGGGCCCAGTTTGGTAGGTGACCAAACCCCCCATAATGACTTGTTTATTTCATTTCTTATTTCCGCAATAAGCACATTCAATACATATTTTTCTCTTGAGAATAATTTTGTACATGCATTATAAATGGGTATCTAAAAAGGCACCTATTGTCGGAACCCATATTGAGGATCATTTTATCTTCCTTGTAGTAGTTGTGGATTCCCACAGTACTCTTTGAGCATGGTATGTTCACACAAATTCTCCATTCCTCTGTAGTGCCAACCTTTTCATGTATTTTTTGTGCACGCTTGGCCAACCGATGGTTTTTAAAATAATATTGGACATATTTGTTCATGTATTTCTACTTATTGGAGGGAAATCTTTGGAGCAAGTTCTAATTGTTGGAGATTCTTTATCAGTTCCTCATCTAATTTTGGATTCTTATCAGGTTATATTATTTATTCCCATTTCATCTTTTTATGTACTTTGGTACCTAATATGGCCTTGTTGTTGGGACCCAATTCTTCTATCCACATCAACAACTTCATCATCTTTGAGGGGTCCTTCTAGCCTCCTTCAATTCTAATTTGTATATCTTTTGGGGAGTTATTTCCCATTAGGTTTTCTCCTTTTACTCTACCTTTGTGAGTAATGAATTGTACGTGGGTTCCTTATCAATCCTTGTTGTTGGGACCCACTTTATTTTTTCACTACCCACCTAATCTATCCTTATGGGGGTTGTTAGTGTAGAATATTCATTTTTCTTGTATTTTTTATTTTATTTTAGCTTTCCTACACTTATGGGATATTCTTTCTTAGGTGTAAACTCAACCACACTATTTTAGCTAGTGATAATTACTAACCTTTACTAGTTATCTATTGAATTGTTATTTTAGGTATGGAGGTTACCATTATTCTAGGTGGAGGTTTCCGTTATTCTAGGAGGAGGTTACACATTCACCTCATATATGTACATCAATTGCATCATTATAAAATGGAGCATTGAGTTGATTTGGATCCATTCTTGCCTTTTGAATTTTATCTCTATATTATTCATAATTAAATTTGTATGTGTGTGCTTAGTATTTCCTTTGTACAATTCACATCTCACATTTCTCATCGAGACACTCTTCGATTTAGCGGATCTTGGTGTTCTTGATAGATAATTTCCCTTTCTTGTATACACAATGCTCTAAATGAAGATCATTACCTTCTTACCTTTCCAGGTTCTTATACATATCATGTTCTCATATTTCTTATGAGAAGGTTTCTACCATCAAGAAACATACTCTTGGATTCCTTCAAGAGAAGGAAGCTAAGACGGATCCTCTTGCTTGACTCAAGAGGATCTATTGATCAATAATGAGATTTACCTTCTATAAATGCTCCTAGAATATGGAGCCACTTTGTGCACCTCCTTTCATTACCTTTCTTTTCAAATATTCTTGTTTAATGCATCTTGATGGAATTGAAGTGAGATTCAATTTCAATATTTCATCCTTTGAGGAATGTTGACCTACACCGATAAGTGTTTAAAAACACTATGATATCAATAGAAATTGGGGATGATTTCTTATTCTTGCGTTCATGATGCTGCACATGAATATCACCTATTAGGAATTTTCTAATCTAGAGTAATTAAATTAAATTAGACCTCGTATTCTTTTATACCTTCATGCTCCAAGGTCTCTCATGGGAAAGGATGAGATCTTGATTATTCACAAAAGATGTCTTGAGAACTCAGATGACTTGACTAGATCACTTTGATTTGCTTCTCAGAGAGATGGTGATGGATTCAAGGCATGTTGTTTCATAAATTTATTGAATATTTTCTCATTTCACCTATGATCATGATGACATAATTTGATAAATTTTGAATTTTGATGGGGCTCCTTGACTCTTTTCATATTTTTTTGGCTTCCGATGTTCCTTATTTTCACTAGTTATGCCTTGATATACTTTTTCTTTTTGTTTGACACAAATGCTCTCAGAAAAATTCTTTAAGATCTTTGTGTAAGGTTAATTTTATCATTTGATCATAAATAATAATTTACAAGCATGTGAGGGCGGAAAAAAGAAGCAAGATGATTGAAAATGGAGCCCACTACAACTTTTACACTAAAAATAGAAACTTTCTATGCTATTTTGGGAATTTTGGCCTTTTTCTTAAATTTTTTCTTCTAAAACTCCTAGAAAAATTAATTCACCTCCATTGATGATGATTTACCATTTTTAGGAATTTTCTATTTTTGTCAAGTTATTTTTCCGTAACTTGCTATTTTGGAAAAATTGCCCGTTTTGCCATGTTTGTTGTTTTGTATTGTTTCTAAATGTCTGAGTGCTTAGGGATTTTAATTTTGAGAGAATTATTATTTTTAATATGTAAATTTATAGAGAAATTGACATTGTTATTAAGTGGCCAAACTGGTGTGAGTTTTCAATGAAAACACCATTGTTGGATTCAACTCGTTATGGGGTTCCGTGCTCCAATTTTCATTGTGATCCTTCCACTAGAAATATTGCAAATAAAAAAGGAAAAATTTGGATGGAGGGTTTTATATTTTAATTTTTATCCATTAATGGAGGCTTGAAGCTTTTACGATGAAAAATCATGAAAGTGACCAATTGTGTGAAAACAGTGAGTTCAACTTGTGTTCAACTTCACACAGGGATCTCGTGCTTTGATTTTCGGATGGAGAGCCATGTGAAACACTTAGTATTCATGGGGAGGGAGAATATTTGTCATATTATTATTTTTTTCAGGTTATTTGGCATAAAAAATGGGGAAATTCAAACTTGTGCAAACATATCAAGTAGATGTAAGTTAGCTTGTATTTTCATATTGTCCTACTAACTGCAGTTTAACCTTGAGTGGTGGAAGTTGGGTTAAATTTGGGTTTGCAGATGGGATTGTATTTATACCAATTTTGTACCCTTTGAAAAAAGGACAATAGGTGTAAAAATTGGCACCTTGGAGATATAGTGACAAGTGTCACAACTGGAGGATGCACATGAGAGTGGAAAGGCTTGGCAAGCACTCGAGAGTTGAAACAAGGTCACATGAAGAACCTCAAAAATGGATTGCTCATAGTTTCCCATTTTTTCCCCTTATATACCATTGGAAATAGGGTCAATAATTGTAAAAACTTGAGCCTTGGAGATATGATGACACTTGGCGAAGATTTGAGCAGTGTGTGGATGGAGGGGTGAGCCAAGTAAGCTCCAGAGTTGAAAAGTTGGGTGCATGGAGGACCAAAACGGGAATTTAATGGGATAATTTTTTTCCTATCTAACCCCTTGGAAGTAGGGAAAATTCATGTAAAAATTGGCACTCTATTAGGATTTTTCCACTCGATGAGATCTAGTTCAGTGCACAAGAGTGGGAGATAGCTAATTAAGCCCCCCGTAGAGCTGGGGAGGGTCATATGAGGATCTAGGAGAGGTTATTATAAGGAGGAACCATTTTTTTTCCAATTTTTCCAATTGGAAAATGGAATAAAGGGACAAAATTTGGTGAAAGCATTGAAAATTTGACATGCAACACTTGGAAAAATGACTAAGTGTGGGATCTGCATACCTTGCACTAAAGGAAACTTGAAAAAAACATTCCCAGAGCTTGAGAATATCTCAGGGATAATTTTAGCGGCGAATATTCGTAATATGGCGAAAATTTCATTTTAGGAAAATTTGAAAAGGCGAATTATTCGGAGTGGGTCGGTGTCCTGTTCGCCTAAAATATAAAGTATATTTTTTTTGGGGGGTCGGCTTCGCCTTCATTTGAAAACATCTCCTATAAAAACCTATGTGATTCGCCGGGTAGTATACCTCAAGTAGCTTACCAAATTACCAATACTGTGAAATTTGAACTCGCATACCCTTGAGCACCAGAGATTCATATTACTGTTATCCTGTGATTGTTGACGCGCGACAAATGTAGTGTTGACGCGCGACAAGGGCAATATTGACGTGCGACAAGAGCTGTATTGACGCACGACAAGAGCTGTACTGACGCGACAAGAGCTGTATTGACGCGCGACAAGAGCTATACTGACGCGCGACTTGGGCTAAGAAGTGACGCGCGACAGAGGAAGGGTTGACGCGCGACAGAGGAAGTGTTGACGCGTGACTTGGGTAGTGTTGACGCGCGACATCAGACAGTTCACGCGCGACAAGACCTCAGAGACTGGACAGAGTCGCTTCTTGGTTCTTTTGCTGACGCAGGACTCTTTTCAGAATAATGGAAGGTGCCAGCTCAAAGAATACGAATAACCTAAAAGTAAGTAAGAAATCTCAGAAATCACTCTTCAAGTATTTTGGAAACTCTGCGGATACAGATAATGTAAATACCAATCATATAGATGCCACCAAAAAGAATCAGAATACTGACTGTGTGGAAGGTATTATTGAGGTGGACATGCATTCCCGCATGATATCACAGTCAAACAAATGAAACCTATGATAATATGCCAGATCTTGAAGATATTGTTCCTGTTGGGGTGCAACCAGAAGTGTAGCTAGATATCACAGATACAAACACTCAGCAAAATGGAAGACAGAAATCAATATCAAACTCTGGTCCAAGAAAGAGGAAACCAGGTGATTGCGATATTGCTCAAAATTCTACTCAAAAAAGTAAAGCATTGAAAACGAACAAGAATATGTGGACCATTGGCAGGACATACAAGTTTGATTGGGCAGCTAAATTTCCATTTATTGAACCTGTACAATCATCTAATTCTGAAGAAATCCCATGTGAATGTACATGTACAATATGTACGTGGAAATTGGGAAAGCAACAAAAATGTAACTCAATTTGGACACTATAGAAAAACATTGTGGAAAACAATATTTAACTGTAATGGGGGCGGATGGCTAGAAAATCAAAACACATAGGTGGAAAACTGAAAAGGAGTGCATGCATGTCAGATACGCAGCAGAATATGAGGCAGAGCAGAAAAAACATAGACATCTGTTGGAAAAGGGAGGAACAATCACATCGCATATTGGTAAGATGAAAGAAACAAATCTACATGCAAAATTCATACAATTCTCTACTCTTTTTCAAATACTTAAAAAAGGAAGGGCGATGTCAGATTTCCTTGATTTCAAAGTTTTGTATCAATTTAATGGAATGCTGAATGTACCTCAGTCTCATTGGTCTGAGAGTAGTGGATGGGAAATGGCAAAATGCCTCTCGATGATAGAGAAGGAAGATTTGAAAGAGAATGTAAAAAAAGCAAACTTTATCTCTCTTTCAATTGATGAAGTGACAGCAGTCGACAACACCGCATGGGTATGTATCCACATATATACTTTAGAAAATCATATAAGGACTCCTCATCTGTTGGGTGTTATGAAAATGGTTGAAAACTGCAATGCTGAAAACCTATATAAAATAGTTGTTTCTCATTTGAAAGATGTTGCTGGTATGACTGATTATGAAATTGCTACGAAGTTGGTATGCGTTGGAGCAGATGGTGCATCTGTCATGCAGGGTCACCGAACAGGGCTGTGTGTTAGATTACAAACAACAGTGGCCCCATATATGCTACCAATTCACTGTATGGCTCACAGAATGAATTTAGCGTATAAAATGGTAAGCAACCACGAAAATGTTGCTAAATTAGAAGACCTCATAAGAGAACTTCATGCCTATATGTCAAGCAGCCCAAAGCGTTTTCTCGAGTTCCAAAAATTTGCAATTGGAATTACAGACGGCAAAAAACTTCTGAAGGATGTGGAGACTAGATGGATCTCTTTGTATGAACCAGCATGCAGAGTTCGTGAGGAGTATCCTTCATTGGTTGGTTTCATGCACAAATACCGTCATGAAGTTGATAGGGCAAGGGACCTGTTGTTCCGCTTAACTGATTTGGAGACTTTGCTTACATTGGTTGGTATTCTTCCAATGTTAAAGGAGATCAATACACTGATGAAGCATGCACAGGGCAGATTGATCTATATTGTGGATTTTATACGGATGAGGAAAATGGTATGTCAAAGTCTTGATATATTGTACTGTTCCCAGGATAGTTTTGATGCACCTGTTTTTGAAAATTGGAGAGATTTATTAGATCTTAAAAATCCTAACACCTTTTTGAGATTTAATATCCACGATCACCTATGCATCTCTGTTAATGGGAGGGAAATACCTATGCACATTTTGCAAAGACGTCAAGATATTACAGGATCGGAACGAGAAGATGTTCCTGTGACACGTAATTTGTTTGAGTCTGTGATAGTTGAAACAAGAATAAAGCTTAAAAAAATTTCAGAAACCTTGTCATCAGAAATTAGGGAACGTTTCTGTAAAGATAAAATTCTGGAAGCCATGGGTGTGATGAATCCGAATTTTTGGAATACAGAAGGTGGCCGTGCAGACTTTGTCAGTAAGCATTTCCATAAATCAATGGGTACAATAATGGAACAATTTACAAAGACGTCAGAGCTCAAGGGTACGGAAATCAAAGGTATACTGAATGTCAATTTATTAAAGTTTCAGTCAACCAATTTTGCAACAACAATGAGGAACCAATATAAGAATTTAGATCAACCTTCTGAAAGTGGTGCTATTACAAGGCTGTGGAGAGGAATCTATCAAAGTTCTATCTTACAAGAAGATATCAATGAGTATTTCAGACTATATGAGTTATGCCAGACAATGATTTTGGGGTCTGTGGAGGATGAAAGAGTTTTCAGTGCATTGTCATTTATAAAATCAAAACTGAGAAACAGGTTGGATAAAAATCTGGAAAGTTGCATGAGGTGTTACATTTCACGATACTCCCTCGAAACCTTTCCGTTTGACAGAGCAATTGCACACTGGAATTCCCTTTGTGAAAGAAGAGGTGTAAATAATACAGCTACAAGTACAAATATTCCCAACCTTGAGAGTGTAATTGGCTCTTCGTCACATTCTACAGAAGACAACATCGACTTTGATGAAGCTATTGATAATGGATTGTTTCAACTTTAAGTAGGTATCTTCTTTATCTATCTTTTATCTTTATCATTAAAGATGTTACAGGTCTATATACTAAAAATGTCAGGCAATTCACCCATCTATCTACTAATCCATTTCTCATGTTGGATTTTTTTAAAACACAGATCTAGTGCATTACTAGTGGCAGTGATGATTTCAACTTTAAGCAGGTATCTTTTTCCCCTTAATCTTATTGTTTGTTACTATTCATTTTTTGACAGAGCAATTGCTCACTGGAATTCCCTTTGTGAAAAAAGAGGTGTAAATAATACAGCTACAAGTACAAATATTCCCAACCTTGAGAGTGTAATTGGCTCTTCGTCACATTCTACAGAAGACAACATCGACTTTGATGAAGCTATTGATAATGGATTGTTTCAACTTTAAGTAGGTATCTTCTTTATCTATCTTTTATCTTTATATACTAAAAATGTCAGGCAATTCACCCATCTATCTACTAATCCATTTCTCGTGTTGGATTTTTTTAAAACAAAGATCTATATCATTACCAGTGGCAGTGATGATTTCAACTTTAAGCAGGTATCTTTTTCCCCTTAATCTTATTGTTTGTTACTATTCATTTTTTCAGCTCTGGTTATTATTAAAGATGTTACAGGTGTATGTATTTACATTTAGTTAAATACAAAAATTTTATTTTTTGAAAACGTGGGTTGACATCCGTCCGAGGAAGCTGTTACTTCTCGGGACTGACAATGTCAGGCAACTCACCCATCTATCTACTAATCAATTTTTTGTGTTGAATTTTTTAAGACAAAGATCTAGCACATTACCGGTGATGATTTCAATTTTAAATAGGTATCTTCTTCAACATAATCTTATTGTTTGTTACCTTACATTTTTTCAGCTCTTGTTATCATTAAAGACATTACAAGTCTAATTCTTTATATTTACATTTATTTAAAGATATTGTTGGTCTATATATTTTAAGATGTTGCTGGCACTTCTCAGGACTGACAATGTCAAGCAACTCACCCCTCCATCTACAATGTCATGTGAAACAAAGATCTAGCACGTTACCCTTGATGATTTCACAGCAATCTAATACGCAAGAGGTAAGCTAAACCCTAGCATATTTGCAATTATGATTAATTTCTTACCAGTGATGATTCTTTCTTGATTTCTTAGAATTATATTTAATTTATTTTTAAATACAAGTCCACATAAAATTCACATAAAATTTGGGATAAACAATACATTATACGATTTTAAATATAAGTCCACATAAAATTCCTCATCATCCATATATATCATATCATCACCATATCATTATCATATCCTCATTATCATCATTCATCATCTACGTCCACATACAATTCATGACAATGCAAATAAACAAGAAACATACATATAATTCATGATAATCACCATCTAATGCAATTAAAATTAAAGATTGTATGTAAATCCATATAATTAAATTCAAATACCATAGTACATACTCAATAGTAGAAGTTTTCAAATTCAATATTTAAAGTTTCCTCAATAATAAAAGTTTCTAGTTTTCAAAACCCTCTTTTTCTTTATTCAATTCTACTCCTCTGCACTATTTCCCAACGGCTTCTTCCACTGTGGCTGAACCTCTTTCCCCAACACCAGAAATCTCCATGCGACAGCAAATTTGGATCAGCTGCAGCGTATAAACTATCCCGTTGCCAATAATTTTCATTGATTAGAACCTTTAGCCCTTCTGTCCCATTCTATAAGCTGATTGATATGAGGAAGCATCTCCATCTTTCTCATCAACCCACACAAAATATTTTTTGTGCTTGTCCAGATCTATGAAATACTCCTTGCCCTCTTTAGAGGTACTTGTGCCCAAACCACTGGGCTGTATGGTCCAAGCAACAAGTGATACCTAATCAGCAAGTGAACAAAACCAGAACTCGAAAACATATAAAGAGGAAACAAACTAGCATTACTTTGTACTATATGGTCCAGCCGGTTATCGATCCACTCAATGATTCTCTCCAAGCTTCATACTCAGGAATTGTGTAGAAAGATAACACATTTCCATTTTTGTGAGTTGCCTACATCAACATGTGCCGACATTAGACATGGAGATACATAACATCTGGAGGCTTAGAAAACAAATATAAAAAGTCTCGAAACACAACCAAATATACAGGGGGAACATTTACAGAAACTAAACAGCGCTATACAAAGATCATGTACCTGGTCTGTCATTATCATCAGATGGCCATATCTTAAAGATTTAATGCTGTCATATATTTTATCTTCCTGTAGACCAAGGATTTTTTTTCTATTTACTATCTCTTTATTCTCCATTTGTTGGTGAGTGGTAGCTTCCCAAAAAATAGATATTCCTGCCACCTGATAGGATAAAGATAACTAAAATAACAAAAAATTAAATTGGAAAGTGATGTCGAAACATGTCACAATACTACCAAATTCAATATTCACATTTCCCTGATTCAAGCCACAAACACTTACAGTGACTGCAAGAGCCTTGGCTGAGTCACCCTCCATTAATATTAAAGTACATTGATCGAATTCTTTCCTCCTACTTGATTTGCATCAAGTTTGGGAACATCAATTAATTTCCCTTCTTGGTTCCATCAGTTTTCTTAAGATTTTTTTTTAAAAACTTTTCCACCTTTGCACTCATCAAAGTCAAACAAAGTTACAAAGCCCATCTTAGATAACTTTGACCAAACAAAGTTGCAAAGATAGATAAGCATTTGAATTAACGCATTCTGGAGCCACCCTTTGTCAAACCTTGCATTGACCTCTAAGAATCCTTTAAGAAACAATGTGTTATACTCTTCCTTACTATGCATAACACATTCTTGTAGTAGCAATACATTCTTGTCTCAACACCATGATAGACCACATAATGACATATAGAAACAATGTGTTATACTCTTCCTTACTATGCACAAATCTTATGACAAGGTAACATCAATATGAGATTTCTCAACTTTATAACATTTGTAGATACTCATTTTTCCCAACTTTGAGCATGAATCAGAATTATAACCTCTATTACACAATACATCTTCTTGTAGTAGCAATACATTCTTGTCTCAACACCATGATAGACCACATAATGACATATAGCATGACATTTGGGTCTTGAAAGACCTTGAGCTTTTCTCAAAGATGTGAAAACATTTCTTAAGGCATAAAACAAGGTCCTCTTAATATGTCACCTTTTAGAACTACAAGACATTGATGAATCAACACCTTGACATGGTCTTATACCACTTTTAGAGAATTATAAATCTCCTTGATGAAATTATTTCACTTTGTACATCATGAAGCACTGATAATTTTCATCACCAACTAGGACTGAGTCAGCTTGAAGCACTGACAGAGTAACTTGCACTTGACAATCCAATATTCAATTCATGAATTCCTTAACAAGGATGAGCTTTACCAACTAGATAACAGGACAGATTGCTAGACCTTAGCATCATTGACTTGGATATCTTTATTTTAGACTGATAAAGGTCATTCATAAAATCCAAACACACTTTGAAGTCCTCAACACGTTGAAAAATCATAGTACAACACAGATTCTTAACCTATCCACCTTTTACCAACTATAGACCTTAAGTCTACTTTCATAGACAGTATAACCCCACAGATACAATTAAAGTCCCACGACATAATTTTCAAGATAATTAAAGTCCCACAAGATATTTAGGCACTAAATTTTACATTATACACATTAAATTGATCATCGTCTTTCATCATCATCTATCATTGATTATCAATTGTCATCATTCATCATCTACGTCCACATACTATTCATGACAATGCAAGTAAACAAGAAACATACATATAATTCATGATAATCACCATCTAATCACCATATAATTAAATTCAAATAGCATAGTACAAACTCAATAGTTGAAGTTTTCAAATTCAATATTTAAAGTTTAGTCAATAATAAAAGTTTCTAATTTTCAAAACCCTCTTTTTCTTTAGAAAATTCTGCTCTGCTCTCTTCCCCAACGGCTTCTTCCACTCTGGCTGCACCTCTTTCCCCAACACCGAAATAACCCCTGAACTTATAAGATCTTCTGCAGCACTGTCCAGATTTTTTATAATTCTTTCTTCTTGATTTGTTGCATCTCCATGCGACAGCAAATTTGGATCAGCAGCTGCTTTGGCTTTGAACAAGATGTCAGGGTCGAGACCATGCTCTTTAATTATCCGCTTTAGTGTATTGTTTTGTTTGTTAACCAAAACAATATTTTGCTTCAAATTTTTTGCTGCGGATAAGCTGTTCTTTGTTGTTTCCAAGTGAACTTGCAAAACCTTCGCCTGACTCTTCAAATTTTCATATTTCAACTGCACAAAAAGAGTAACGTCAATTCAAAATATTAATGTAAATTCAAAATTTCAAATTAACAAAAATGATTGTTAGAATGTAATAGTACTTACAACCGCTCTATCTCTTTCGGCATTTGTGATTGATACCAAATCCTTGTCCTTTGACCATTTGTTAAAATATGCCTGGGCCTCGGCACTAATATTTTCCAATTTGTTTAGTGCCTTATCTAAAATGCCATCTTTATAGTCGTTGTTAAACGTGACAGTCCCACATCTTACTTGGGTAAGTAAGGAATCCATCTTCGCAGGTTGATTCTGGACTGCAGCGTATAAACTATCCCGTTGCCAATAATTTTCATAACGACTAATAATCTCATTGATAAGAACTTTAGCCCTTCTCTCCCATTCTATAAGCTGTTGGATTTGAGGAATAATAAACTCACTGACATGGGATTGACAATCATTACCAATTAAGTTCTCCAAAGGAAAAGGTGGAAACTCTTCACTATCTGAATCTGATGCAGACGATCTTGCTGGAGAAGTGTGGGGGCTTTCACCATGACAAAGATCAACTGCTCCTTGTTTCTGTCTTTGGGTGGGCTGATCCTGTTTTTGAAAAAATAAATCAAGATTTAGATAAATAAATTTAAATCAGAATGTAATTAAAAATTGTAAAGCATATTAAAATTGAAATTTGAAGTATACCTGCTGGCCTTGAATCATCTCGCGGGTATCGAAAAAACCAGTTGGGTCATTGCTATCAATGCCCAAATAATCTTCATCTAAATTTATATTGTTCAAAACAGATATGCCCGTTGCACTGGGCAAGCCACCAAGTGAGAGAGTTGGAATTCGAAACGAGGAGTCAAGGTTTAGTGTCCCACTAGGGGCCGGAGCAAAAGGCATGCGTTTACCAATGTTCTTTTTTACTGTTCCTCTGGTTGGCATTTTAAAAATTAATGGTTGAGTGGGTGTCGGTGCCGTGGTTTGATCATGACTGACATGTGCTGAAAAGTACAAGAAAAAATGAAAAATATTAAAACAATTCATAAAGTCAAAACTACGAAATTAAACGTTGTATAGAAAAGTTGTACCTTGTTGTCGAGGGGTATTTTTTTTCGGTGCTACGGGTGGCCTTGTAGGAGTTGTACTCAGTGGCTGTTCAGAAGATATCAATGCATGCGACTGTACGGAGTGAGTTGGGGAAGAAGGTTCCATAGTCCCTGCTATTCATCAATATTAAATGTTGTCAATTCATTTTGTTAAAATTTAAATTGAAAAATAAATCTGCAAGTTTGGAATTTGTAATTAATATATGAGAATGTATTACTTCTCTGGCGTTTAACGAGTTCAAACTGTTGAGGGTTTGGAGAGGAGTGAGCTTCCATTTCAGATTGGGAGTCCCCCGAAGCCTCCGCGTGTAGTTGGCCTCTTCCTCTCGACATCTTTTTTTTTCGGGGAATGGCTTCAAGATATCTTCTCTGCATAACATTAAAATTTAAGTTTTAATAACTGTGCACTGTAATGAAGAAAATTGTAATACAATTACAAACTAAATAGTTTATACCTGTTGTTCTGCAAATGGAATTGAGAATTTCTTCAAAGCCTCATCAGAGCAAGTAGGAATTTCTTTAGCTTTTAAATTAAAAAGTGCCTCATAGTAGAAGCCGAGGAGATAGTTTGTCGAATAAATGAAAGGTTTTTCTGAGATTTTTGAATTTGATATTTCAGCTCTTATTTTTTTGGATAGAAATGTGCACCAATCGAATTTTTGTTTTGAGATAGTGGCACAAATGTATGCAATGGCCCAATTTGGTATATCTGTTTGGCGACCCTGCATAACAATTCTGGCTTGAAAAAATGCAATAAGTGCAGCAAGAAAGTGGTGTGCAATTGATTGTGTATCTACACCACGCCGGGATTTATTGACATGGGCTGCAAATGCGAAACAGTGAAAATTACTATAAAAAATAGCAAATTGTATCAGAATAAAAAACAGAATAAAAAATTTGAATCAAAACGAATTATACTTACAATCAACATGGAAACCGTACGTTGATTCGAGAAATTTCTTGTTTTCTTCCACGAGTGTTGCCTTGGTTGTAACAGTTGGTAAATTTCTGATAGGAAGGCCCGTAAACCGATGTATGTCATTCGGTTCAATAGTGAATTGGAACATTTGGCCATCGTTCAGAGTCACATAAAATATACCGTCCTCTGAATTGTAGCATGACAGAAGGTAATTCAAAATATCCGGATCTGTTTCGAAATGGGGCATATTAACGAGCCCTGTAAATCCACACTCCTCCATTATAGCTTGATATTCTGAAGACATCTTTAAAGCCGTATGGATGTGAGGGCATAAGGGATTCCTGTAGGTTATCTTGGAAATCGATTGACTTGGATTCTCTTCATTTTCTTGCTGAACTTGCAATTGGGAAGCATGTGAAGTCGACATTATAGCTGTAATTGCGTCTTTGTCAAAGATTTAGACCTGCAAAAATTCAAGAACGGGAAAACGAAAACGAGAAAATGAGCGGCATAAGGGTATTTATAACCTAAATAGGGCGTCACTGTCCCCTATTGACGTGCGTCATTTGCTTCAAATGACGCGCGTCAATAGGAAGCAGTGTCGCGCGTCAATAAGCATTGTCGCGCGTTAATAGAAGGCTGTGTCGCGCGTCATTTGTTTACAGTGTCATGCGTCATTTGATTACAGTGTCACGTGTCATTTGATTACTATGTCACGCGTCAATAGAAGACAGTGTCGCGCGTCATTTGTCTACAGTGTCGTGCGTCAATAGAGGACAATGTCGTGCGTCAATAGAGGACAATGTCGCGCGTCAATAGGGGACAATGTCGCGCGTCAATAGAGGACAATGTCGCGTCAATAGAGGACAATGTCACACGTCAATACGGGACAATGTCGCGCGTCAATAGAGGACAATGTCGCGCGTCAATAGAGGACAATGTCGCACATCAATTGAGAATAATGTCACGCGTCATTATGATCTAGTGTCGCTCCAGTGTCGCGCGTCATCAGGATCTATTGTCGCACCAGTGACGTGCGTCATTACGGATTACTGTTGTCACACGTCACTGATGGAGCCTTGAAAAACTAGGTGAAAATTTTGTTTTTGAATACTGTCAAATTCGCCTTTCGCTGAAAGTGGTTACGGGGATATTCGCCAGGTATTTTCCACCTTCAATTTTATAGGGGTGTCTTAAAATGAACCCTGGAATATCTTTGGAGGTAAAATTTTATATGGTTATGACTCCAAGTAACCTTAAAATATAAATGGAATATTTTTCCAAACATATTTATTATTGAAACTCAAAAACAATTCCCTATTTTGATCAAAATAGCGAGGTGTGTCTTCAAAAGTTGATTTGCCTTGAGAAATTATTAGGTCTTGTGTAAAATATGATTATTCCACCATGCAGAGGATGCTCTCAAATTTACAATTAATATGTTTTATCCTCATAAATCCTTAAAGATATTCCATAATCATCTAGAGAAGTTCAGGTTGATATTTAGACCATTCATTCCTTACACCCGAAAAACCTGCTTTTGCATAGTTTGTCCCTAAACCACCAAATCTTCCATAAACTTTCCTAAACCACTTCCAAAACCTTCATATCTCTCCAATACCACATGTATATTATTATGATATTTTGGAACCTTCTTGAAGGATGTACACCTTCTTGGACATAGCTAGAATTGGCCTTTCTAAGGTTGTCAGAGAACATGTCTTCAATTGTACTTGGCCAGATGAAAGAATTGATCTTGTCACATCTTTTAAAAAAATTGAACATGATTTTTCAACATATTAATATTAACTTCAAGGTGGTATGATAATGACATGGAAGAGAACATATCTAGGAGATGGGTTCAAGAAGAATTTGAAGCAAATTTTCATAATTGGCTTAGTTGTTATGGCTCAAATTTTGAATTTTTGGGATTGAAAACATGCATGAAAACACATCGAGAAGCTGATTGGAAAGGCTCAAAAATATAGGAGTTATTTAGGAGAGAAAATATGTGTGGAAAACTAATGTTGGGAACAATTTAAGAAAAACCAGGTCATTTTGGGCATGGGAATGAAGGCTCTAATGGAGAAAGTCACCTTGTTCTGAAGATTCTGGGAGTTCCGGGAGGATTTGGAAGCTAAAAAAATAGTCAATGGAAATATATTATAATATTCCATAATATAGAAACATCAATCTTTGTCTAAATCTTCAATATATCATGTGATAGTTCAAGTCATTGTTGCTGCTCCTTCGTGCTAAAAGGGTGAATGGTGTCATAACTAAAATTGAAAGATGAATAAAGTATTTAAAGTGGTGGTAATGAACTCATTGGATGATTTGGATTCAAAATCATATAATATTTCACCTCTAAAATCAAACTTTTTGTCCCGGTGCGAAAAGGTAAGAATAATGCAAAAACAAGTCCCTTTCTCATGTGAAGATGACCCTTGGCGCATATTTCAAGGTGTGATGTCCCCTTGCACTTGTAACAAATTGAAAAGGGACATGAGGGAAAATAAATTCCCCTTCCTTTTTCTTTCTTTCATCACTTAAAAACTCCAACTTGAAGTGTTTGAAGTGTTAGGAGTGCAAACTTGAACCCAACTTGAAATCAATCCCCCTCCTCATGAAAAGAAGACCCATGGTGCATTTTTCAAGGTTTTTGTCCCCTTACATGTGTTCTAAGGTGAAAAGGGACATAAAGGTAAAAAATTTCCCTCCCCCTCTCTCAGTTAACCCCTAGACACATGAAAAAACTCAGTTGAGCCTTGAGTGCTAGTTTTCACCCCCTCCATCTCACTCTCATGAAAAACCACAAGATAAACATGGCATGATCTGGTAAGGTGCATTTTTTCCATACTATCTACTTTCCCTTATTTTCTTCTATTTTTAGGGTAAAAATCCACTTTAATCCTCATCTAACCCGATTGAACATGTTTGGGTTAAACATGAGTTAAGGTGTGTAAGTGAAATAGAAAATCCTCATATTCAAACACTTAACCATTTTTGAAATTTAAAGCTTAATTTTTCCCTCCTAAGCTCTCTCCTATGTTGTTATACGATAAAAAAATTTTCAGAGACCACATATACTAAGAATGGAAAGTTGTTCATATCTCTGAAATCCCTTGCCAATTTCTATGAGATTTTTAAAAATCCTTCTCAAAATTCCTTTCAAATTATTCCAATCTTGCATCCAATGGTGGTCTACATTATTTTTAATGGCTAGATGAATTTTCCCTTATAAAAACTCATTTTTAAATCTATAGAGTTTTTGCATTTGAAATCCTCTAAAAATTGGAGCAAAACATCCTTGCAAAATAACAAAACTTTTGAGACCACTCTCATTTCATTCCGACACCAGAAATACCCACTTATAAAAATAGTAAGCCTTATTAAGCTTCACAATCTATAAATAGTAAGTGTTGCAAATAGTTCATTCTCTAAGTTTTCATTGCTCCTTACACATCAAGAATACTCAAAAGTGCCAAATTGAGAAATTGGTAACTAAAAATAGACTTCTCAAACTAATACTTACTAAAAATATTAAGTTTTGGGATATTGGTCAAGGAACAAGGATACTAAGTTTCCCATGCTGATGGAAGAACACCTAGATGTTTTTTTGTTAGACCCAGAATTTAACAATATACACTTTTAGTTGAGTATAGGAATAGTTTCTCTATTTTTGAGAAGAAGAAATTTTTCAATGAAGAACATATCTTTATTCTTCCAATATCTATTCCATTCAATGAAGGAGGTATCTTTGTCATAAAGGGAATTTTGAAGTCATAAGGAATAAGGTGATGATCTCCATATTCCAACTCAACTTGTGTTAAAATCTCTTTCCTAATGGTGGCTAGAAGAGGACCATCATGTTTGCAAGATCAATAATTCATCACAGGTCCACTCGGTGTAAGTCTTACAATAGTGTTTTTGAACACTTATTCAATGATTTGGAGTGTGTCCACATCTCATAGGAAGAGGAAGTTGCAATCATAGTGTTTTAAGGTTAATGGGAGGTCAAAGGAAAAGAGCTTCATTCTTGGAGCATTCTCTCAAGATTCATTGGAAGTAGGCTCTTCATCAATGGAAGCTTCCACATATATAGATTTTCATTTCTCTCTCTTCTTCCCTCTCCCCCTCCTACTTTATAATATTCTATTTCTTCATTGGGAATGTAATTTTTCACTCTTTCATCTTATTCACTTAAGTGGGATTATTTTGTATTATAAAATTCCATTCTCAAAAATAAGAAAAATACTTTATTTCATTCCTAGGGAATGTGAAAGGTCATCAAGTTGTGGTGAGATGAAAAGTCACATGAGGGAGAAGAAGAGACATCTTTGTAAGATATAAATTGGGATGGTTTCTCCATTCCAAAGAGTTAGAATTTTTTTAGTTGTTAGTTGTTGGCCTTTGTTTCACTACTGCTACAAGTAATAAGCTATATTATTCTATCTCATTTCCTATGTTCTTATAATCTCTCTACTTTCCAATATTGCAAGCATTGTAATCTTATACAACCAAGAAGGAACTTTGTGTCTTTGATTAATAAATCCATAGAATTTAATTTCTCTGATTTATTAGTCTTTCTATTGCTTTCGAGGTTAATTTATTCCTATTAAATTTGGACCTACTCTAGTTAATGTTGGTGAGAATCTACAAGTGCCTACTCATAATATTAACCCCCTTTCTCTATTTCCCTACTCCCCTTTACCTCTTTCCAAGAAAATTTCTCCCTTGTACATTGTACAAGCACTTTGCCACATATTTAGTGGAGTATCCTTATGTGATTCCCGACCTAATGACCACCCCATAATTTAATTTAGTCCTTGCATTCAATAAATGGGAGCCTCCCCATACCGAGAAGGAGGGGCCTAGCCCTACGAGCATTGGTGAAAACCACTAATTTTCCCTTGCGAAAAGTTATTTCACCAACACACCCTTTCCTCTATGTTTCTCCCAAATATGACAAGATCAACAATGGTTGATTACATCAGATTTATTATTTTTAAGGCCAATAGGATCAACCACGGTCTATTCGGTCATACATAGTTAAAATTTAAACCTATATATACTCATCATGTCCTATCATTTTAGTATCAAATCATCACATCTTATTGACACATTGGACATTTGCACATGAATTCACATTTACTTATTAGAATTGAATTTTGGAGATTTTCCTTTTACATTTGAGTCACCATAGTGAGTTAGGATTTGAGGTTTCCTTCTTGATCTTCCCATTCTCCACCAAAACTATTCTATCTCAATGTTGTTGTATATGGGGAGGATCAATGAATTAGTGGTCACACCACATGTAAGTATCTATAACCCTTCTTTTTCCTTTATTTCATGTTTATTATTATGTAGATGGTTGATCATTCATTGCTATAATTTTGTGTTTTATTTAGTCTATTAATTTTTCTTATGTATGTTATACCCCTTAGATTTATCCACATATTCAGCTAACTATATTATAAATCCTAATAGGATACCTCTATTTACTTTAGATATGGGCCTTAGAAACCTATAAATATCTTAGGTTTATGGTTATTATTCTCTAGAATTGTGACTCTTGTGCTCCTTAAACACCTTTGGTATCAAAATATTATATAAATACTTAGATTTGATCCCCAATAATAGCTAAAATGAGGGGATCTAGCTTATCCCATCATACATTCTGGTGAACCTAATGTGAAACTTACTCTATCCCAGATCAAGTTAGATATAATTTAATTTTCCATTTATCTTTTTCTACATTTCCTATATGATCAACCCTTTGTGTAAATTTATTTACACAGTTGATCCTTTATGTGCCCCACTTCTTTTAATTTGTGCCATCATCCCCTATACTAAACCTTCACAACAAATACCATAAGGTTATTGTAGATAATTTACGTTTTTTCCATCTTGATGTCATGAAAACATGTGAAACTACCATATGATTGATCCCATTTTCTTCATAGCTCATTTCTTACAATTTTCCCTTGGCACCATCAACCCCTATGTAATTCTATGTACATGTTCATTCCCATTAGAAAATATTTTCTAGACCCTCAAATTTAGTCATTATTGGCTTTTAAACCTTCACTAATGGAGTATTTGACCGTGATTATGTTAATTCTACCTCGAAGCATACTAACAATGAATATAATACTTTTGATGCAAGAGCATCAAATATTTTACATAACAAATTTTTGGTTTTCATTTGGTTTTGGCTTGGAGTAGGTCTAGGGAGTTTTTCATGTGTTTTTGTATCCTTCTCAACCTTATTAAGTCCCTTGAGTCTAGTGGCCATTTTGGAGTTTCCCTCCAAAATAAGCATTTGAATATTTGAATTTGTAGTTTGGGCTTAAAAGGTGTACATATATTTGTAAAGTGATAAAATGATGTAAAAGGTCATAAAGGACATTATTTAATGTATTTAAGGTATTTTCACCCCTTAAGCTTGGGTCACCATGTTGTGGTTAGCCTCCACCATGGTTAGGCTTGATAATTGGTTATAACTCTCACATTTTATTGCATGAATGTGAATTATTCAAGGATGGATGAAAAGAAGAAAGGTTAGAATAAGGATTGGAAATTCAAAAACAGTTTTGAAGAGCCTCAAGAAGGAAGGAAACTTGTTATACTACGCATGAAGCATTGTAAAGAAACAAGATTCTTGTGACGATATAGTGAGAGGATTCTTGTACATATGAATAATAATGAGTTTTTGATAAAAATTATATGTGTATTTGTATTGATAGGTTTGGTATTTATGTGTTAAGTTGGATTATAATCTTAGACAGATCCCTTGTTATTGATAATGATGCATTAGACATGTTTTTGTAGTGAATGTCTTGACATAACATGCTTTATTTTTCTAATATAAGTGTTAATGTTTGAATGTAATTAATAGAAAAATACAGGTGTTTGAAAATGTGTAGATGGATATTTCAAATGTATAATAATATTTAGATAGGATTAAAGTTGCAAAAAAGTAGAAATTTCTTAGTTTTGAGGGAAAATAGGTAAGGTTTGTTGTATTCTTAAGAAAATTGATAGGATAAGAAAGGAAAGGGATGTCATAAGAATTAGGATTAGTCATAGGACTCAAAAGGACATTAAGAAAGAATATTTAATAAACACAAGGTGATTGAACATTGGATTAGGGTTTATACCTTATGGACCGTGTGGAAAATAGGGTTTTCTTAAGTTTGAGAAACCTAACCTTATTGGTGTGAGTAACCAGTATAGTTTTAGGTATTAGTGTATGAAGATAAAAGTTGAAGGAACTATAGGTAGATATTAAAAGGTAGGATTTAGGGTTTGAATCAATTTTTAACCAAGATATGAAATAATCTCCTTCTTTGGTCTAAGAAATCCTAGTTTAGGGTTTAAATGCAAAAATTAATGTAAATGATGAGTTAGTGGTTGAAATTTGATGAAAATTTCTACATTCATTATGTTCATGGTGTTTAAAGGTATTTTATTGGTTTGAGGAATTTTAGATTGTATGGATGATTATTCCTTTGAAAGTCTTGTTTTGAGAGCTAAGAGACCTAATAAGAACAATTTTTTTCTAAATTGTGCATATTTCCTTAAGAAAAATCCTAAGTAAATTTTCACACATGTGAATGACCTTAATGGGTATCTGGAAAGTGCATCAATTTTTAAAAACATAGATTTTATAGGGTTTTACCTAAAAAAAATTAGGCATGGCTACAAGGTGTATATATATGCAAGGTCAAGGGTAAAGTAGTCTTATTTACAATTTATTTGGGTTTTCAACCTTGGAGGAGATGTGTAGTATGTAATGAACATGATTGAAGGTGGGATAAAGGGATTTTAAAACCTACGAATAGAATCTTGATCTTATACTATTTTAGACTCTTGAGCTTATACTAGTTTGGTGAAACAATACTCTAATATCTTTAAGCAAACTTGAACTGAGTCATTGTGAGTAGCTCCAAAAGTAGGCGAGTCAAGAGAAGGTATGAAAACTCAAATTGGTTAAACTATAAGGATATAATGATAGTTACATGAAAGAATACAATATCCAATTCACGGTCAAGTAAACAAGAAAACATAGTAGCGGATCCATATAAATAGGATTGATGCTTAAGTACAAACAATGGGTTTCAAATACGGAAAGTGTTTCTAGAAGCATGGTACAACCTTAAAGGGTATAAGAAATATTATATTTTTATCATTTAAGTTAAACAACAAAGTATAAGCACTCCATTATGTAGGAAAGAGATGGATAAAATCAATATATGCCTCTTTTTGATCCATAGTAGCTATAAATGAGATTTTTGTAGGGTATACAATGAGATAAACATATATGTAATTGAGTTTTTTAAAAATTAAGTGGATAAAATTCATTTCCATCCTTGGAGGATAGTGACGATTACGGTGAAGAGATAAGTGATTCTATGAGAACGATCAAGAGGACAAGGAATAAGATATATAATTAATGTCAATTTGAGAACAATGTTAGTAGGGTCTTAAGGGAGTATGTGGGAAAGGCCATTGTTCTTAAGTGAATAATAATTCAAGGACAATAAGAGATAAGTCTAGGATAATTTCTAAAGTATTATCAAGGGGATTGATTCATAAAGGTGCCAATGATTTACAAACAAAATGAATGCTTTCTAAAATGAGTTTGAGTTATGTTTTGGACATGATTGATATAAGAATGGGCTCAAATTTTGAATCAAAATATTAGAAACATCAAGAAAAGGTGATGAATGAGTCTTGTACAAGAAGAAGTTAAGGAATGTTAAGCATGTTTGACCTTATACCTGATTTGAATCAGTTTATTCATCAAGGTATAAGTAAGATCTTGTCCTCCTCTTTTGTTTATGGTGTTTTACTGTTAGTGGAATAAATGTTGAAAGTACCAAAACTCAAATAGGGTAGGGTTTACCAATACCTCCTCTGACAATCACAATATCAGGATGAATGAACATGAGAAATGTGAAAATCTCCTCCTTTTCACCAAGTGAGAAGACATATAAAAACAACTCAACAAAGAGATATTAGATAAGGATGATAACGAGTTGCTTGGTGAATTATGATCTCGAAATATAAAGGACTTCCTTAAAGGGTGTCAAATCGTTTGATAAAATTAAGTGATTTGATAATAATAGCATAAATGATAATGATATATTTAGAATTGAAGGCAGATGGAAAGGTCATGTTCAACATTATAAGTGGCCTAAGCTAGGGAAATAGTAAGATCAAAATATAGGAAATAATCAAACCAAGCTTGTTCAATTTGTGTCATGTTTCTCTCGTATGATCTCAAAAAAATATTCAATATCTTTAATTTCTAGTGTGAGTGTGATGGTGCACAAACCGAACTTGTGGGAGATGTTGAATTGTTCCCACATGAAAAAATTCTAGATGATCAAGAGATTGTATATGCTGGTGATTGGGTGTAAAGGACCTAGAACAATGATCTAGAGAACATACATCTTTAAAAAACTAATTATATTTAAACTATATTCTAGAAAATATATTACATGCTAGAAATTAATAGAAAATAAAGAGATTGATGACAATCAAGGATCGACCACAATCGGGAGAAAATAATAGTTTTGATAAAATGTTGATAAATTGGACAATGATGGATGCCAGATAGAATTGAAAGTGCTGATATAGATTCTAAGGATTCTAGAAATTGGTGAAATCTAGAAAACATATATTCGGAGTGTTTAGGAGGTGATAAGGAAACAAAGGTCGAGGGGCCGATCGACAACGATCACTATGGAAATTGTAGATATCCTAAGGATTGGATAAATGACTAAATGAGAGACATATGCTAAAGGGGATATACATAATGATGTAGATAATTAATAAAATATTATAATGGATGTGAAAATAAGGTTAATAAAGATAATCAATATAGTACTAACCTTGAGATATGTTTTGAAGGTGATAAAGCTCCCAAGAAGGTTGGATTGGTGATGCTCTTCAAGACTTTGGTCGCAAGGTGTTGGTGATTCAAATAATGATGATGTTGTTTTTATGTGAAAGAGTTTATCCTTACATCTAGATTCTAACTAGCTGGGAATGGAGAAATAAGTTGGCTAAATAGAATCAATGGGTCTGCGATAATTGCCAACGATTCAAATCACCTCTAATTTATCTCGTAGAGGTTACAAACCAACAAAGGAAAGATGGAAAATGGTTGAAACCACTTTCCATCCAAGGTTTTAGGTTGTTTAGAAAATGGTGGGAGGTTATGGATTTGGGTAGGAAGAGGTTAGGGGGTTAAGATGGGTAGGGTAAATTAGGATAGGTTGGTTTTAAGTGGTTAGGGTAGGTTAAATGAGACTTACGTGGGTAGTTGAGATTTACGATGCTAATTTTAAAGTGTACTAGGATAGAGATGACAATGATAACAATGATAATGTGATTAATGTGTGTTAGATCACCTAGGGGTGAAAAATTGGTGTATACATTTGCCCTTTTTTTTTTGAGTTGTTATTTGTAGGCACAGGACTACGAGACAAAAAGCTAGCCGAAGATGCCCTAGTTTTATGATAAGGATATTATTCCCCCTCAAGCCAATGAGTGACTATTTTTGTTGTTAGATTGAATGATTTTTATTATTTAGATAGGTTTGATTTAAGATGATCCAGGGCTTTGATTATAGCTGGAAATGACCATGCTTAGAAGAGTTAGTAATGATGGTAGTAATCTTGGGAACACTTGGTAGGGGACATTATACGGCCCTCACGGAGGGAGACACTAATGTGGAACACCTATAAATGCATGTTATGGGAAGAAAACTATATGGAGAGGAGAGAGGATCTAATGGGAATGATATCATGAGGATGTATGAAGTCATGGGACCAAAGGGTCAAAGAAAATATCCACAGGGTGTGTTAAACTCGATGTATGGTAAAAAAAAAAGGTTTGAAAAGGTGATTAGAATCAAGAAAAGGCATGAAGATTTTGATGGTATTGCATGATGTGTTTGAAATAATCTAGGTGATCATGAATGTTAAGTTGTGTAAAAAAATTCAATCGGTGGTGATTACGGATCGCTGAAATTTGGGGATAGAAATCAACGGTGATTTAAGATTTCTAGTGATTCCAAAAATGAAAAACATATAATCTAAGATGATCATGCAAATGGATCATTTGCAACATGTTGTGTGATTTGAGAGCTCTTATAAGTTATTTGAGAGTTTTTTTAAGAGATGGAGGCAAGTGGTAGTGGAAGGAAGAGGTAACATACTAGGTGAGGTGTATGTAGGTTTAAATTTTGTTGTTTGTTTTGGTTTTTGTGTTTTTTTTTTTTGTGCTTTTTTAAAAATATGGGACATGAACACCTGATTGGACGCTTGATAAAATAATCGATGTGTGATTGAGTGGATTATCATCGATTGGTTTAAGGAAAACATTGATGATCTTAAATCGATTAAAGTGATTGGTTTTATTTTTGATAAAATTTATAAGTAATGTTTTTTTTTATAAAGAGGATGTAATTTATCTCAAGAGATGTTGGAGAGGATTAACAAGATGTGACAAATGCATAGTGGTTCCATTTGATAGTCATTGGCTTAAGAGGATTCCACCACTACCAGTAGATTAATCAAGATGTAGGGATGATAGTAGCATTGATAGATATATGAGAGTTGAGCACAAGAACATTTTGGTTATGTATTGATGATATGACCATCAATTGGAGGATGTATATAGGATCCTGAATTTTCAATTCATGGTGAGTAGATAGTACCTATCACTTGAGAGGCCCATATTGAGATGATGAGATGGTTATATGGAGATGATGCCCTAGATATTAGATATATAGTAGGGGATTTAATATTCAAACCTAATATGATGCAAAAGTGTCGTGTAACTAGATTATGGTAGTGGTGATGTTGGATATCTCATGCGATACAATTTTAGATTTAGGGGTGGCATATTTCCTTGAAACTTACATGTGTTGTGGCCGAGATTATGGAGCATCAATCTATATATTATTGGGGCTATGCACTATTTTCCTAGGTATAAAATGAGTTATGGATGTTTGTTACATGTTGGAGATATGGATTTGATATGGGGTTATTATTACATTATTGGGTTTATGAGCATACACTATTGTGAGGCCACCAAGCCTACCTTTGAGGGCAAGAGATCCAAAAGAGTATGTGTTAGGATTTATGTGGTAGAGGTTTGATTGGGTGAGGGATGATGAAGTAAAAAGATACCGGATGTACTATGTTAATCAAATACAAAATTTATCCATAGATTACATAGTCACTGGAGACCATACGTGAGATACCCTACATGGGTAGGTATCGATGTAGAGTTAGTGGGGATGAGGAGGGTATGTTGGATTTGGGGGCAAAGGGAAGAGATGATAAAGGCAATTTAGTTTCCTTAGGTGCGAGAGGTAGTTCGGGTTTCCCTGAAGATACCAGAAAACTAATTATCTATTGATGGGATGATTTAGAGAGGGACATGCTTGTACTTGTAGAAGATGAGGTGGGGAGGAAGGAGGAAGGGGAGTGAAGGAGGTGGATGTAGATGATGTTTGGGTGGTGGAGGGATTTAGTGAGTGGTGGAAACAAAAGTAGGTCACTCAAGGGGATAGGGTGGGGAGGAGGTAGAGGGATGGAGAGGTAGAGGAGGAGGGTGATGATGGGGAGGAACTAGCAGATAGTTACAGGCATCATTTGATGCCTTAATATTGGAGAGAGATAGCATATTGGTTGAGCATGACACCACTTTCGATGAGTGAGATGCACTGTAGTAGAAGAGAGACCAGGCACACTTAGAGCATGATACCTATCAACAAAAATGAGATAGATATCACCAGTAGGGGGAGGAAATTTAGGAAAAGTGTGGGGATGTAGGGATATATTCAGATCTTATTGGGAGTGTCACCCAAGGAGTAGGGCCTAGTAAAGGGTAATAAGTAGTACCTATAGGTGGATTTCTAGTAGTGAGGGAAGATGGGGCCTCTTGGTTTTGTAAATGTTGAGTAGTATTGAGCATTGGGTGAGGAGATTAGGTACTATGAGTGCTTGGTGATATAATAACTACCTAGTGTACCGTGTTATGATAAGTTTCAAGTGAGAAATCCTAGATCAACTCGAAAGGCTACCCGAGTGATCACCAAGAGTGTTACATAACCTTAAAGAGATCCAAGGCCGGATGGAGGAGCCGTGCAGGAGGCTAGGGTGGTGATAGGGTTTTATATTGTGATTTCACCACATAGTATGTGGGTGTTTTTATATGACTTGGATATAGATGATTTTATATATGAGACTTTGTGAGGAATTTTCTATAGACATTATATATATATCTGATTTAGGATTGATGTGTTGTTGATTTATTTTGAATTTGATGTTATATATTAATTTATGATGAGATATTGAAATATCATATAGTTTTATATGTATTTGATATGATGTTAGATGCGTAGATGTTTAGATGTGATATTTGATGTTGATATGATGTGACTCAAAGTGTAGTGATTTTGATATATGTCTCAAAATGTACTTTAATTATGGTTGAGAATAAATGTAAAATGTTTTCCTTTTGAACTAGATTTGATACATATGTGATCTGATGGTAAATTAAATATGTATGACAATGCACTTGAGGCCTTGTAACAAATGTTAACATATAACTAACAATAATTAGTCACATGTAGGATCTTGGATATAGATGTAAATGAACTTATATACCTTCTTAAAACATGGGAAGGGTTGATGTGTAGTTTTTACATGAGAGTAGGGTCTCCTTTTGATGGCTTGTAGGCTTATGCCCCAACTATATTTTATCATGCAAATTGATTGATAAGGTAAGTTTGATTATTGATGGGAAAGTTTATCAATGTGGGAAGCTTTCCTAAAATGATTTTGATATTTTGATTTTGATATGAAGGTTGATCGATGTGAGAAGCCCTTTTTTTGTAAAGATATGGGATCCATCCTTTGAGGGAGTAGTCTAAAAATTTTATTTTTATTTTGAGAGATAACCATGCTTTGTGGAATCATTCTATATTTTTCATGATAACTATCCTTAGAGGTATTAGTATGTACCTTGATAATATGATTAATAGTTATCCTTTGAGGGATCAATCTATATATTTTCTTAGAATATGCATCTAAATGTATATTTTTGATATTATCTTTAAGATGAGGGCAGGCCTAGTAGACTATTTGAGATGGGGAAAAGGTGTGTGTAACTACACATGCGACCCCTTAGCATATTTTTAGTTAGTAGATAAGGGAAATATGGGAGTAATGATTACACGGTTCCTACCAAGAAGGAACTTTCCGTGTGGAAGATACGATGAACAAAGCCATGGTGTTCACCTTTATGGTCATGATTATAAGATACTAATAGAGGACTAAACACTTCCAAATTATTATGATAGTGAATGAAATGTTAGTGGTGGAATGATATCTTTGATATGATTGATGTCATGAAAGTATATGTGTTAGTGATAGAAAGGCCACAAGTTCCAAATATTTAGAGGTTCCTTTTTAGGTTTACCATCAAGGGAGGCTAAGCGAAATGCTCCTAACCCATACTTATGAGTGATGACCTATGGTGATTCAGTTAGGGGAAAATTCCATGTTTACTCCTTTGTAGAGTAGTGATATTTTGATTTTCTTTGAAGACAAGATCTCCAATGTTGAAGTCATGTTCTTTGAAATGTTTGTTATATGTTTGTTTAATGCATTCTTGATAGAGATTATGATGTTATAGGGTTGTTAGGTGGTGCGCATGTAATCATTCAAGTTCTGCTATGATTTCTTGTTGATAATCCTCATCAAGAGATAAAATCCCCAAGGGACATGCAAAGATATGGAATTTGAAATTCAAGGGGTAGAACCACCTCGGAGCCGTAGAATAAAGAGAAGGGAATAACACTTGTAGGAGTGCGGATGCTAGTTTGATAGGCCCAAAGAGCAAATGGAATTTGAAGGTGTATATTCTGTCTATTTATTCAATGGTTTTCATGAGAATTTTGTTGAGAATTTTGTTAGAAGCTTCTACTTGACCATTTTATTGTGGATATTAAGGGGATCAAAAAGCTTAGATTGATGTTGAAATTTTCACATAATTTCTTAACTTGCTTATTTTTGAATTACTTTCCATTATCAGTGATAAGTTTATGAGGGATGCTAAAATGACATATGATATGTTAATAGATGAAATTGATGATTTTATTTTCTTTAGTAGAGATCAAGGAAATATCTTTCACCCATTTTGTGAAATATTGAGTAGTGGTGATATTAAAGTGATATCATTGTGAGGAATGAGGATTGACGAGCCCAATGAGGTCTATTCCCCATTGTGAAAAAGGCCAAAAATTCTAAGAAAATATTAGATCCCGACTTGGAATATGAGTGAGGTTGGAGTGTTTCTAGAATTTAACACATTTCTTGACGTATGTGCAACAATATTGATTGAGGGTAGGCCAGTAATAGCCCATCTATACCACTAAAGTGTCTACCACACATATCATCATGTACTTGGATATATTCAGGGGATTCATGAGATTTGAGACATCAGAGTAGGAGGCCATCAAATCCGTGTTTGTAGATAACACCACCCATAATAACATATCAGGTAGTGCATTGTAGAAAATATTGTTTAGAATTTTTAGATAGGTCGGATGGTATTTTTGATTGAGAAAGGTAGTCATAGAATTGAGTGTACCAAAGATATGTTTGATTGTCTTTGATGAGGTTGATAGAAGGGAGATCATTGGTGTGAGATGGTTGATCCAATTTATGTACAACAATGAACAACTTGGAATCATCAATTGATAGTGGAACTTTTGATGAAAGAGAAGCCATGGGGTCCATAAATTTATTTGATGATTAAGGAACTGTTTGGATCATGTAATGATAAAAAGATTCAAGGAGGAATTCAAAAATGTTCTTATTTTTTGTAGGATTTCATTTTTACAGTGGTAAATTCCTTTCATTTGACTGGTGATAAATTGAGGATGTCCAAGATTTTAACACCAAACACGATTGTTGTTTGGAGACCCGTGATGAGAGCTTCATACTCAGCTATGTTATTAGTGCATTCAAAATTTAATTTAAATGATAGAGGAATAAGAGTTTCCCATGGAGGTATGATGATGATAACCACACCTCCCCTTCCAAAACTTAGATTCATCAAATAAAACTTTCATTTTGAGAGGAGTGTATTATTTATTAATAGTTTGATGGATTCATCAAGAAGCTGTTTATGAGGTATGGTGATTATTTGGAAGGGAGCTTTATGAGTTTATCAGTGATGGATTTCCCCTTAATAGTTTTCTATGACATGAATTCCATATTAAATTTAGTCATGAGCATGAGCCATCGAGTCATACGATCACTGTGGTATGGTTTAGAATGCAAATCTTTGAGAGGATTGAAACTGGTGATAACATAAGTCTTATGATTTAGGAGATAATGATGAAGATTATAAATTGTGAAGTACAAGGCACAAAAAATCTTTTCTAATTTGGTGTAACATGTTTCGTAATTGTGAAAAGTGTAACTTATGTAGTAGACAATATGTTATCTACCCTTCTCGTCTCAATGTGCTAGCATATCACTAAGGGAATGGTCGGTAGTGGATATGTATAGATAAAAGATATCGCCCTCGCATGGAGGTGTGAGTAGTGATAGAAGATATTTTTATAGGTGCTCGAAGGCCTTTTGATAGTTGTGATCCCATTTGAAATTGAAATACTTTCAAAGGAGATAGTGAAAAGGATGACAATGATCGAAAGTTGAGAGATGAAGCAACAAAATTATTAGAGTCTAACTTTGAGACTACAAATCTATTTGATATTAGGAGGAATCTCAATGATGGATTTGATTTTTGTAGGGTCTACTTCAATGCCCTTGATAGAAACATTAAACCCTAAAATTTTACTGTGAGAAATCCAAATACACATTTGGTTGGGTTAAGGCATAGGAATTACTAGATAAGATGAGAAACAAATATGTCAAGGATGGCGAGGCAGCCTCTACATTGCTTATATTTACCTAATAGGTAACCAAGATAATATTCCACGGTATTATGAATGAGATCATGGAATATGTATGTTAGAGAATGCTAATTAGTTTCCCCTACATTCTTAAGTCGAAAGGCATGAAACGGTAGAAAAAACTCCCCAATGAGTAATGAAGGAAGTTTTATGTTGATCATTTATCGTGATAAGGATTTTATTGTAGTTAGAGAAGCCATCCATAAGAGATAACATCTCATGGCCTATTGTGAGGTCAAGAAATTGATCAATGTTAGGAAGAGGGAAGTCATCTTTAGGAAAAGTGAGATGAAGATCTCAGAAGTCTATGAAAATGTGTAACTTTCTAGAGGCTTTGGTTATGATTACAATATTGGAAACCCATTGTGGATAATCAATGGTCAATATAAAGTTATAAAAAAGAAAACATAGTAATATTCTTTGATAAGGAGCACTACGTGAGGGTGCATCCTACGTAGTTTTTTCTTGACATGCTTAGCGATAAGGATTGTGATGATGTTGTGAACAAAAATGTTAGGGTCAATACCTAGTATGTCACTATATGGCCGGGAGAAGGCTTGACTATGTTTGAAAATGAAAGTGGTGAAGTCCTTTAATTCTTATGAATCTAAAGATTGACTAACTTTAACTATGTGAGGGTCTTGTTAAGTCCCTATGTTAATGTCAATGGAGGACACGTTAAGAAGTGTAGATGTGTCTGGTGATAGATTCTTTAGAAGGTAATGATCCTTTGCTCCCATATAGGATAAGATGGACTGGTTGTCATGGAATTGAAGGATATCGATGGTAGGGGAATCTTCTTATACAATTCAGGTAATATTAATGGAATGGTCTTAGTATCGTCATTAGTCGATATTTACTAAAAAAGTTAGAGGGGATGTAAAAAACATCCTCTATGTCGATAGAGTGGTCATGTGAAGATGAAGAGGGTGATTTTAGTTCTGCTACGGATCTAGATGTGGTGATCGTAGATGTATCTAAGGAAGGTTTGTCAAAATCTAGTATATATTTCTCATGAGTTTTGGGACTGATCAAAGATAAATTCATGTATACCTTTGTTGTAGTTTCCTAAACTAAAACCTTCCAAGAATATCGATGAAGATACATCCGTGCAAAGGATTGGCTATATAGAAATGGGAAATCGATACAAATGGTTTAACAAGTGATGATTATCGTGATGTAGGGAAGGATAGTTGATCCCTCCATAGATGATATTATTTTTAAGATGAGGAGGAATAAAGGAGATGATATCTCCAATGTTGGGTTTGTACATTGGTTGTTTATTAGGTCTCCCATATTTTTTGGTGTAGGAAGTGAGTTAAGGGTTAGAAGGCAATACTCCCCAATGAAAGACATTGCATGAAATCCTCAAAGGATCTATCTTATGGTAATTTAGATACGGAAATTGAAGAACTAGTATAGGCTTCATCGGAAGAGATCAAATTTGTCTTAAGGATGAGTACATCATTAGGTTTTTGGATTAGGGTAAATGTGAGGGTTTTGAAAGGGCCCACAACCTTGTACAAAGAAGAGGGAGAAAGAGGAAAAGATGAGGAGATATCACACATAATACAAGGAGAAGAGAAGAAAAAACCACAAGAGAGAAATGAAGAAACTATTGTAGTCATAATGTTAGCAAGTAAAGAAGATCTAGGAAGAAAAGGAAGAAGAACACCCTCAGCTATGATCAAATGCAACAAGAAGGGCCAACAAAAAGGGAGAGAGGAGATGTAACCCAATAGAAGCTGCAAATAGATGAAGTGGGTACAACCAAGAGGTGACCACAAAAGAATCTGAAGAAGGGAAGAGAGGGAAAAGAGGATAGGAAATCAATTCTTACCCTTCTTCCCCTTCCTCGAATGCACCAACTACCAATTCCCCAATAAATGTTACTCCAAACCCAATGGGTTAGTTATAGATAAGTTCATAGGAGTGCCGGATGTAATTTATTTTTTAGAGAGGTGGGGTCCTCCTTATCCGAATCATAATGGTCATATTCATGAGGCCTCTTGATTCCCGGAGTAGGTCTCTCAATCGGGTGGGATAACACCAAATGTTGACTCATTGCATCACACTCAACTACTGCAAGCTAAGCCACAATTAGCAGATCTACTCCCTAGATTCTTGACTGTTCAAATGAGAATCTAAGTTCTCCTCAAGATCGGGGATTCCAATGTTTGGAAAACTTTTTCTTTACAAATTGGGCTTTCTTGTGAGGAAGGAATCTGGAGATGACTTGAAGTACTAAAATTTCTACATCTGAATGCCATATTTTCATAGTCAAGAGACTAAGCATGGGAAACATCTCCCATCTTGAGGATCATTTTATCTGGAAATCCTTTACTAAGGTCAATTTCAACACAGATTCTAACATAAGTGATCATCCCACCATGAAATCATACGTCATCTTGTTTTATGAATCTCCCTAAATAATTTCGATATCTGCTGCTGCAACAAGATAAAAATTGAGAGGAAGGTTGGGTAACCTCACCCATACGGGATACATGAGATGGAGTAGGAGCATGGGTCTAATTGTGAAAACCATGGGGTATTGAACAATCATGCCAAACCCCAAAAATAAGGGCCCTCATTAATGACCCTCTGATAATCCTCCTGATCAAAGAAATATATGATGAAAAAACCTCTGGCATAGAAGAAATGATCACAATTTTTTGTCCAATTGGAGTGAATCCACTAGATAAGAGTTTTTTTGAAGGCCAAACACCATTAAATATGCAGATGAGAGCCTTTTTTTCTACATTATTTTTGAAGGTTAGAGATTCTGCACTAGTGATTTCTAGAGAAGGGGAATCCATGGCTTGTTCCACAATATAGGTTGGGGGAGGATTAGATGTAGTAGATGTGGTCATGGCATTTTTAAACAGAGCCTCTTTAAAAGTAGTAGGGTTTCAAGCTCTAGCTCCTCCCTTAAAAACTCCAACATAAAAGTCATAAAATCCCTTATAATCCCATAACAACTTAGTAAGGAGTTATATTCCATAGATTTATAGCCAAAGTTAATATTTTCTACAGCTCGAGTTTGCGGGAAAGAGTATATTTAAGATCCATACCTTGAGCTAGCTGAGGGAGATGAATGAAAAGTGTGATCCTAGACCAAGTACGAGATAAGAACCGGAAGGTAAGGTAAAATCCCAACCCTGAAATTTGTGGAAGTAGAGAAAAACCACAGCCCAATCCTAGTTTTCCATCTTTAGTTAGAGTTAGCAAAGGCATAGGGAAAAAATAGAGCCTTGAGGTGAGGTTGAGGGTACACCCTATCTGAAATTCAACCCAAAATACCCATCAAACAAACAATCATTGCTAAAAACTATGCACAAGAATCCATCCCCACCCTCATAGGTAATGTGGCATGCTTTGAAAGGATTTAGGTCAGTTGGTATAGTAAAGGTTTAACCTTCATATTAGTATTTTAGACAATGATGTAAGGTAGATGGGATATGACGCATAACGTGTATCCATAGATGACCTAATAACATGTTGTACTGTAAATCTCCTTCTATAAGATATAAGAGTTTGTGAAGGATCTTAATTCTGACTTTGATAGGTAGGATAACCATTCCTAAAGTAGGGTCAACGGTATCGTTAAAGGTGCATAATATTACAAGTGACTTAACAATGATAGTGTTGAAGATGTGGAGCTTGATTGCAAGTTAAAGTGGTAGTTTATTTTTCTTTTTTCTATTTTTTTGGAGGTAATAATGGCCATGGATAAAAATAGCATTTTATTATTAATATACTAGAGTTGTTATTTTTATGTTTATTTTATTAATAAGCATGTGATATTTAGGTTGCTTGTGGTTGAAGAAATATTTTACAAAGAGGTGCACAAGTTATATATATGTGCATGGATTTACTCTTTGATGTATGAAAAGAGAGAATTGTATTGTATTCCTCAGGACTAAATAAAGGAGAAGGATGGCTTGTTTCTGGTGGATGTAGCCCAAATTGGGTGAACCACGTTAAATCTTGGGTTTATCTTGTGATTGCATGCTTCTTTTATTTATGTTTTAATTCCATTTTTATTTCTCATCTGTATTTCAATCCTAAAAATTGGTATCAGATCATGATTTTGTTTTGGTAGAAAAATATTTCATAAGGGTTTCTTATTTGAGTGGGAGCAATGGCAAAAGATAGCAAGTTCAGGGTTGAGAAGTTTAACGGCCAGAAATTTCAACTATGGAAGATGCAAGTGGAGGACTACCTATATCGGGAATATCTTTATATACCATTGAAAGGGAAAGTTATGAAGCCATCAACTAGGAAAGATGAAGAAGGGGATGTTGTTGATCAGAAGGCACTGTGAACCATATGGTTGTGCCTGGAAGCTATGGTAGCTTTTAATATTTCTAAGGAAAATAAAATGGTAGATTTAATGAAAACATTGGGTAAATTGTATGAAAAACCCTCAGCCTCCAACAAGGTATTTCTCATGAAACATTTGTTTAATATGAATATGTCAGAAGGTGATTTAGTAAATGATCATTTGAATGAATTCAACATGGTTACTAGTCAATTAAGCTCTGTAGGAGTAAGTTTTGATGATGAAGTTAGGGATCTTTTGATTTTGTGCTCATTTCTGAAATTTGGAATACTTTGGTTATGACTATGAGTAATTCTATTTTTGGTTAAAAAAATTTAAAATTTGATGATGTTATTGGTGTGATTCTTAGTGAAGAAATGAGAAGAAAAATCACAGGTGAGTCATTTGGTAATGCTTTGAGTGTAGAGAATAGGGAAGACATAGGAAAAATAAAAATTCCTAGACACTATGGAAGGTCTAAGAAGGGTAGATCTAAATCTAGAAGCAAGATGGTATGTTGGAATTATGGAAAAGTAGGACATGTAAAGAAAGATTGTTGGTCTTTAAAATTAGGGAAAGATCAACAAGAAGGGAAAAAAGAGGAAAACATAACAGGTGATGTGTTATAAGATGATATTATTCTTTCTTTGGATTAAAAATAGAATCTTGGGTTTTATATTCTGGTGCTTCATTTCATGCAACTCCTCATAGAGAGTATTTTCAAGATTATGTTCAAGGGAATTTTGGGCATGTATATCTTGGTGATGATGAGCCATATAATATTTTTGGAAAAGGTAGTGTTTAAGTTAAATTTCAGAATGGTAACACTTGGGTGTTGAAGAATGTCAAGCATGTTCCTAGCCTAAGGAGGAATCTAATTTATTCATGGAAATTAGGAGATGAGGGTTGTATGGTTACACTTACAACAGATTCTTGGAAAGTTACCAAGGGTTCTCTTGTGGTTGCAAGAGGTAAGAAAGTAGGTAACTTATATTTATCCATTGTTAGTATTGATCTCTCTTCTATTTTAGATACTACAGGTATAAACACAACTCAATGGCATCACAGAGTTGTCAGTATGAATGAGATGGGGATATATATTTTACATTTATAGGAAAATTTGTCATATTTGAAAAATGTAGACCTGGAATTTTGTGAGCATTGCATGTATGAGAAACAAAAACATGTGATATTTCTTAGGGTTGGATCAACCTAGAAGGAGAATAAGTAAAATCTTGTTCATACGGATGTGTGGGGGCTAGCTCAAGTATGTTCTCTTAGTGGTTCACAATATTATGTTACTTTTATTGATGATTCTACTAGGAAGGTTTGGTGTAGTCATTATTTTACCCTCAATACCTATTTCTAACCCCAAGCGTGTCGGCCTATCACCCAACATATGTTGGGTGCTCACCCGAGGTGCACGTGGGCACCGAGACCCTCCTTTATGTGAGATTTGAAATATATTTCCACCATTAATGGAGGATTATTTTTAGAAAAATAAGTACATGCATCTTCTTAAAATGTTGAAGATATAACTAATATATCTACACATCAATACATAATTTTTTTTAAGTAAACATTATTTGAAGTATAAGGAACCGAGATCCGAGCCATGAAAAGACAAATAACATGAGGTTTTACACCCATAAGCAAGATGTATAGAATAGATCCATGTATATTGATTTAAAAGAGTTTTTGGTAGCCATATTACATTCAAAAGGGTCATCTCAAACCATATACATCAAGTGATAGAGCTCCAACCCCTTCAATTTCATCTAATCGAGAGGTCCTAACTATGCTTTCCCCATTATAACCCTAGTTATTGACCCAGTACCCATACATATGCTTAATGATATCCCTTACAAACCTCTAACACCAAGAACTCTAAACCTAACATTATGATATCCAAACCCTTATCATTTCCTAATATTTCTCCAACACCTCGTTACCCTACTTCTCTTAGCACTCCGTACCTTCTAGTGCCTTCGCACTACCTTCTCCCCTCCCTTTGTTTCTATCCCAAGCAATTCTTTAAATAGGATCAGTATCCAATGCCATGAATTATCTCATAAGAAGATCACATGCCAAGTGTCAATGTGTTCCTCCATATGTGAATGTTTATCCTATTTGCAAAGCCTTCTACTAATTGTAATGATGCCTCTAGGAACATTACCTATGTGGAATATCCTTTTCTTGGCCTCCAAGGTTCCAGGATGGCACCTTATCCACTTACCACACCTAGTCGGGTCCTCAAGTGACTCCAAGATGTCAAATATGGCTAAGTCCTTTAAACCCTTGTTCTACATCTCGCACGAACCCTAGTTTCTCTTAAAACCTTCTTAAACCCTTTTCTTGCACACTTTTCCTGTGTGCCCTTCTATTTATTGATCTTATGAGTGTGCCTCTTAGTACTTAGCCAATATTTAGGGTCCAACATCACCCCACACTACGCGTGTTCTCCATCCTCATAAACATTCTTCTCCTTCAAAGAATAAAGAATAGTGGAATTGAAATAATCTAAATAAAGAATGGAAGAATATGTTATTGCTACATGAGGAGTGGGAACTCCTTCTTCACAGATGCCTCAATATTCTCCTAGGCAT
Organism: Taxus wallichiana var. yunnanensis; assembly: GCA_018340775.1. NCBI lineage: Eukaryota > Viridiplantae > Streptophyta > Pinopsida > Cupressales > Taxaceae > Taxus > Taxus wallichiana. The sequence goes on from CM031242.1 coordinate 30,042,936, forward strand.
CAACTTCTTCCTGCACTTTCTAAAGTAGGTCACCCACCAATGTGCTTACTTAATCAAAACTTAGTTCATCACTCTTAGCTTTCAAAGCATATCTACAACGCTTCCCATCTACTTGCTAAGATCACCTAGCGCATCCACCATGTGAGTGAATTAGGGGTATAGTTCCTTTATCCTATTCTTAATTAAACCTTGTAAGGTTTTGATTGCTTCCAAATTCTTCTCAACCTCGGCTAGGATCTTATTGTGCTAAACCTTATTTCCTTTGTTCTTTTTTTGAAATTCTTTCAAATATGCCTCATGTGTAGCAAAAATATGATTTCTACCCTGTCTCTATCAACACAGTTGTCATAACATGAATTTGGCCATCTACATCGAGGTCATTACAACGGAAAGGATCTCGAGTACCGAGTCACTATCTCCCCAATATTTATATTTTCTTCCTCCTTATGGCATGTCATCACCTCTTCTGCCGACTCTAATGCAAGTGGTCACCTTTCCATGGTGAGGATGTGGGTCAAGTCTTCCAAGCAGTGCATGGTTGACTCATATTTCTACTCAAGTAGGGCCAGGTCCGGGTGTTTCAAGATAATGACATATGAAATGGCCTCTATCTTCTTATGGAATTCACGCACCTTCGAATTTTCATCCCTCGGTTCATGCATTAACTACACACCGATCGATCCCTTATATTTTATCTCTTTGTCCCGCTCAATGATCTCCTCATTCTTTTCTCAAGCTCTTCCTCCAAGACCCTTATTCTATCATTTTTGTTGAAGAGTCTTTCTTCCACCTCCACCGATACTTTGTTGAGTGCATAGAACAATTTCTCATTTGATAGTTTTTCGGCATTTACAAGGGGGTTTACTACCTTAGCATCTAGTATCCTCATCAATACATCACGATTTACCTCTATCTCAGGTTCATCAATGTGGGACTCAAAATCCCAGGATAAATTTTCCTTATGCATGGGTACGCATCCTATTCATCAAAATAAGACAAAGTGAGGATTTAATTGGTGAGAATGATGCTTTATAAGTGTGCACATAGTACCTTTCTTGGATCATTACTATAAGTCATTTCATGCTCTTGTCGCTATTTTTCCCTTCCCACCTATGCATGTTTCGATGGGAAGCTTACCGCTAAGTTGGGTATCTGCCCATGCTCCAATATTCCTTTCCTACACTTGCACTCTCCTCAATTTTTTTAGCACTTCACTCTATTTCTTTCTCCACCAACTATTGGATAATACCTGCCACCTCCCTCTCTATAGTGTTATCCATTTGCTCCTCTGGTCGGGGTCGGGGTCTTTTGATATTTCATATTTACTTCCTCACTTCCCCCTTTGTCATGAGTGCCTTCCTCATTCTCATCCCTATCTTCATTTCCTTCTTCATCTGACTCATGTACATCGTACACAGGATGATTCTGAGCCTCACTACACTCTTCATCATCTTCATCACCCTTGTTAGCCTCCATGCTTTCTGTTTCTTCTGAGTCTGACCCTTTTTCAAACTTTACTTCTTCCTTGCTGGTGACTCCAATTTAGGGGACTTATCTTTTTCTTATCTCTCGGGTGACTCTTCCTTCTATGGAGATTATTTTCTAACGGGAGACCTCTTCCAAAGAGACGTAAGTTCTTATACCTACACACGACTCGGTGCCCCTCCTATCTATACTATCTATGCTCGATGCCTTTTTCTCAAGAGCCTCCCCTCTTTCTCTTTTCCTTGGCACAACCTTTTTCCTCATGGTGGGGTCCTCAAGAATGGAGACATCATCTTCAACATAAGTGCCTTTTTCATACTTAGGCCTTAGACACAAATACACCCTTGTTGTTGTCCTCCCTACAACAAGAAATGTTATTGGTTTCAACATGTGCACGTCATGGGAGACATACTTCTCCACATAGGTGCACTTCTTTGGGTATAATAACTTCCTACACAACTTGTGGTAATATTGATCTACTACACTTAGATCAAACCTGAGTTTCTTCACCTCTTTGAATCAATTGACCTTGGCTTGGAAGTACTACACCGTGAAGGAGAAAGGCAACTTACACCAAGGACTCTTGGTGCCATCTATCAAAGTAAATATGCCAATACAAAATTGTTGGCATGTGGTGAACTCAGCCTCTCCTTGTACTAATAAAGGTAACTACTCGAGTATTCTCCATTCAGCCTTGAATGAGTCGTACATCTAGTTATACCATTTTTCCAAGCACACTTTATGAGTGGCCATCATGGTGTCACAAGTATACTATTCAAACCTCTTGGTGGGGAGGGGTTCTCATATGGGTATTCCTAAAAAAATTATCTAGCCCATCGGGCATTCCAATCTTTAAAAAGACAATGGTGAGGAGGACATTACCAAACATGATCTTATTTCCGTTGTGCACGGAGTTTATAATATCCTCTGCAATAAAATATGAGAGGTTATAGATGGTCCCCTCCAAGATATTGCTGCATACGTTCAACCAGGCCTTTTTGATCTATTTCTATCTCTCTTTCCCATTCATCTTTATGACCAAGTGCGCAACCATCCTCATCACAGGGTTGGTGATTGTAGAAATTTTGAAGTAGTGTGAACCCTTCTTATAGTCATAAGCTTCAACGATCTTCTTAATGGCTTCTTTTCCTCCCAAATCATTGTCCAATGATTCTCCTTCACAAATAAGGATGATGAACTTAGAAATCAGGTGTGGGGTTATGCACATTCTCTGACCTATGAAATAGAAGTAGTTTTCATGCACACACAACATCAACCATTGGTATAGTCACTCAGGATTTCCAAAATACAGAAACTCGTAGAGTTGCAATAACCTAGCCTTTACCATATTCACCTTCACTTCGTCATCATAGATAGGAATTCCATCTAGTGTCCTCTTCTTTGTAGGGAGAACCAACTCTAGTGTTATCTCATTTTTCTGTGGTGCTCATTCGATGGTTTTAATCACTTATGGCTAGCTTTCTAACATGAGACACCAATTCCTTACTAGGTAATACATCATCTAGGTATCTTTGCATTTTTGCATAGCACTCTTCATTAAAACTTGTAGTTAAATATTGTTTTCCCTTTCCCTTGCCCTTCTTTGGTGAAAAATTTTCTACTTTCCTTGATGTCATTCCTTCATCAGTCCTTTAAATTTATTCCTCTCTCGTGTCATGGCTCGCTTAACTTCGCAGCTCCACTCTTTTGTGAAAATCCTTTCAAGTCCCGTGCCCTAGCTATGTAGCCCTAACTTGGAAAACCCTTTTTCCACAAGATGACATAACACCCCGCAGGATCCTTCCACACAACATTCTCTACTTACGCCCATGTACTATTTTCCACTTTCGTTTCGATCAAACTAGCTATGCATGAAAATATTCAAAAAATTCTCATACCTTCTTTGTAAGGATGCCCTAGTTTGTGAGAGCTTGTTGATAACTTAAAACGAAAGGTAAATAATAAAGCAACATAAGTAATATTTAGTCATTATTTTACGCTAAATACCTCTTTCCAAACCCAAGCGCACAGGTGTATAATCCAACATACACTAAGTCCTCACTCAAGGCATGCACAGGCATTGAGCCCCTCCTTTATGTGAGATTCACAAGAGATTTTGGCCATTAATGGAGGATTATTTACGAAAGCAGTACATGCATCTACTTAAAAAGAAGAAGATATAACTAACGAGATCTACACATCAATGCATTAAAAATTTAAATAAACATTGTATGAAGCACAAAGACCAAATCGAGCCATGTCAAGCCAAATAACATGAGGGTTTACACCCATAATCAAGATGTCTAGAATATATCCATGTATATTGATTTAAAATAGTTTATGGTAGCCATATTACATTTAAAAGGGTCATCTCCGACCATATACATCAAGTGACAGAGATCCAACCCTTCTAAACTCATATGATTAGGGATCCTAACTATGCTTTCCACATTATAACCCTTGTTATAGACCCCAGTACCAATACATATGCTAAATGATATCCCTTATAACCCTCTAGCACAAAAAAATCTAAACCCTAGCATCATGAGCTCAAAACCCTTAACATTTCCTAATATTTCTACGTAGCACCTCGTTACCCTCCTCCTCTTAGCACTCCCTTACCATATAGTGCCTTCATGCAATACCTTCTCCCCCTCCATTTTTTTATGTCCCAAGAACTTCTTTAAATAGGATCAACGTCCACCACCATGACTTCTCTCATTAGCAGATCACATGTAAAGTGTCAATGTGGTCCTCCATTCGCAAGTGCTTATCCTCTTTACAAAGCCTTCTACTAAGTGATATGATTCCTTTAGGAATATTCCCTACATGGAATATCCTTTTCTTGGCCTCCAAGGTTCCAAGCTGGCACCTTATCCACTTATCATGCCTAGTCGAGGTCCTCACGTTTTTCCTCAAGTGACTCCATGATGCCAAATATGGCTAAGTCCTTTAAACCCTTGTTCGCCTCACGCGCTCACCCTGGTTTCATTTAAACCCTTCTTAAAACCTTGTTTCGTGCACTTTTCCCTAAGTTCTATTCTATTTGATCATCATGTGTGCGCCTCTTGGTACTTGCCAAAATTTGGGTTTCTTGTATAAAGAATAAATATAATGTATTTGATACTTCTAGGAAGTGGAAAGATATGGTTGATAATGAAACGGGTTTGAAGTTGAAGTGTATCGATCAAATAATGGTGGAGAGTACTGCAATAATGAATTTAATGACTATTTTTCATAGAATGGAATCCATACGGTGAAGACAGTTCCTAGAACATCATAACAAAATGGTGTGTTAGAAAGGATGAATTGGAATATCATGGAGCATGTAAGGAGCATGAGGTTTCATGTTGGGTTTCACTTAAAGTTTTTGGAATATGCTATAGATATTGATGTTTTCTTGATAAATAAAGGACCTTCAAGTTCTTTGGAAGGTGGAGTACGAGAAGAGGCTTGGACTGGTAAGAAGGTACACTATTATTTTATAAAAGTTTTTATTTGTGAAGCTTTTGCTCACATTGATAAAGAGAATAGGACCAAACAGAAGCTAAGTAAAAGAAATTTAATTTCATTGGGTATGGAGCTAATGATTTTGGATTTTGGTTGTGGAGTTTGGATGAGAATAAATTCATTAGGAGTAGGGATGTTATTTTCAATGAAAGGGTTATGTACATGGAACAACTATAGGAAAAGAAGCTAGAAATTTCTGAGTATGTAGCACTTGATGAGATAAAATATAGAGAAGTACTCAAAGGGATGGAAACTCAACAAGTACAAAAAATACACATAGTTGGCATCAATCTGGTACATTCGGTGTTGATTACGTATATCAAAATAAACAAGAATAACAAGAGCCTCAAACTCAAAAAAATCTTGTGAGACATTCTATTAGGGTAAGTAGACCTACAAGATTATATTCGTATCAAATTTACTATTGTCAATTGATGGATGGTGGATAACCAATTTTTTTTGAAGAAGCAATGCAGGTAGAAACATGGAAAAAGTGGGAGCATGAAATGGATGAGGAGATGGATTCCTTGGAACAAAACCAAACTTGGGGTTTGGTTCAGTTGCATGCAAGAAATAGAGCATTGCAAAACAAGTGGGTTTATAGATTGAAGGAAGAAGGTGGAAAAAATAGGTACAAGTAAAGACTTGTTATGAAGGGATTTGCACAGGAAAAAGATATAGAATTTGATAAAATTTTCTCTCCTGTTGTTAAAATGAATTCCATTAGAACTATTTTAAGTTTGGTAGCTGTGGAAGATTTTCATCTTGAATAATTAGATGTAAAAATTATTTTCTTTATGGTGATTTAGAGGAAGAAATCTATATGGAGTATCCAAAAGGATATGAAGTTGGGGAAGGTTAAATTTGTGCACAAATTGAAGAAGAGCTTGTATGGCCTTAAGAAAGCTCTAATATAGTGGTATTTGAGATTTGACAGGTTCATGATAGAACAAGGTTACTATATATGTCATTATGATCATTGTGTTTATTTTAAGAGACTAGATAATGGCACCAAAATTATCTTGTTTTTGTATGTGAATGACATGCATTTGGAAGGGTCAAACATGTAAGATATAAATGAGCTAAAGAGACAATTAACCAATAAATTTTCTATGAAGGATTTAGGTGCAACAAATAAAATTCTTGGTATTAGAATCAATAGATATAGAAAGAGTAGAATATTGAATTTGTCTCAAGAAGATTATGTGAACAAGGTGTTGAACAAGTTTAGGATGCAAGATGCAAAACTAGTGAGTAACTGTTGGTGGAATTTCAAGTTGAGTAAAGAATAGTGTCCTAAAACACATGAAGATATTCAATATATTTCCAAAGTTCCATGTGCTTCAGTAGTTGGAAGTTTGATTTATGCTATGGTATGCAAAATACCACACATTTTCCATGCAATGGGAGTATTCAGTAGATACATGCATAATCTAGCAAAGGAGCATTGGAATATAATCAAGTGCATTCTTAGATACTTGAGAGGGACTAGTAGTAGACAATTGTGCTATGGAGGGTCAGAGGTTTCCTTACATGGATATTTGGATGGTAGGAGGAGCACCATATGTTATGTATTCATTATTAGTGGCATGCCAATTATTTGGATTTCTAAACTGCAGAAGATTTTTTCCTTGTCTACTATAGAGGAAGAGTATGTTGCTACTACAGAAGCAAGAAAGGAGATGATATAGATGCAGCGGTTCATGGAAGAGTTGGGAAAGAAGAAGGAGGATTATAGGTTATTCAGTGATAGCCAAAGTGCAATTCATCTTGCAAAGAAATCAACATTCCATTCAAGAACCAAACATATATAACTAAGGTATCACTTTATTAGATCAGTTTTAGAGGATGGAAAATTAAAGTCAAAGAAGATACATACAAGTCAAGATCATGCTGATATGTTGACAAAGGCAGTGAAAAAAGAGAAGATGGAAGGTTTTTCGGCTTCAGTAGGTCTTCAAGATTGATCTTGAAGAAGAGAAACAAGTCAAAGAAGAGTCTAAGGATGAGATGTAACAATGGGTTGCAGTAGTTAGTCTCCAAGTGGGAGATTGTTGAAGTTGTGGAGCTTGATTGCAAGTTAAAGTGGCAGTTTGTTTTTATTTTTATATTTTTGGGAGGAAATCATGGCCATGGATAAAAATAGAATTGTCTTATTAATAGACTAGATTTGTTATTTTTATGTTTATTTCATTAATAAGCATGTGATATTTATCTTGCTTACGGTTGAAGAAAGATTTTACAAAGAGGTGCACAAGTTATATATGTGCATGTATTTACTCTTTGATATATGAAAAAGAGAGAATTGTATTTTATTCCTCAGGACTAAATAAAGAAGAATCTGGATTGATTCTGGTGGATGTAGCCCAAATTGGATGAACCACGTTAAATTTTGGGTTTATCTTGTGATTGCATGCTTCTTTTATTTTTGTTTTTATTGCTCATCTATATTTCAAACCTAACAAATAGTGTTAGGTAGCCAGAATAGGTTAAATGTGTGAGATGATATGATGTTAATGCTAGAATTGTTTTCGATCATGAATCTCTTGACAAGTGTATTCACAAGATTCCCACATTACAAATCCATCAGACGCATGAACTATATAGATCGTAAAAACCATACAGTGAACTACATGATTGAATTCACAATCTCAACCCCCTATATAGATCTATGGGAATTTAATTTTGGGAACTCTTCCTATTCCCCAAGTCTAGGAACCCACTCATTTTTTGACCTCGACCATATCATAAGATTGATAGCCCTCTAATCGAGCAATTATAGTGTTCCAGCTTAATCAACCAATCAGATAAGAGGTCAGTCATCTCTATCCGCTCTATATAGAGAGATATATTGTTCTAAGAGATAGAGAGGCCCCCATATCTAGATAGGTGATGACCATATCCATCATTAATTTGGGTGGTGAAAAGAGTGGGATATCATGATCTTAATGTTGTAAGTATGGGATCTCATAAACATCCAAGGTGATAGCGATAGACATTTTGAGGGTTCTGAACATATTCATGAATGGCTAAGGATTTTTTATGGTACTAATATGGATTGAAGGGCCTAAATGTTCACTTGTCGATGTTGCGACAATTTTTGGATAAGCTCTTAAAGGGACATATTCATGGGAGCTTGATGGAGTTGTTTGATGATGGTGTTATGTACAGAGGAGGTGGATTGAGTGTGTGGAACAAAAATTATGGATACTTTTTCCTTAGAAGAGGACAAAGGATTAGGTGATTCAGGAGAAAGTGAAATAGAGACCTTGGGCCTGTTTTTATTTGAATCCTTAGGGTCTCATCCACGGTCTCTAGTAGTTATATGGAAAAAATCAATTTGATGGAGCAGGTCTTTTAGAAGAGGCCTCAACCTTGTTGTTTGATGGTGGCTCAAAAAGTATGGATTTAGGGGTTTGATGATTTTGTTTTATTTGATTCGGATGTCTTAGATCCGTGGGGAGGATCATTTTTGTAACAAATTTTTGAATAATAGCATGGAGGGATTTAGAATCCTCTGAGAGTGTCATGAAGTGTGATGATAGGAACATAATGCTTCAAATTTATACCAAGAGGGTTTCCACCCTAGGGATTTGGATGGTTTAAGAGGGGGTATGGTTATAGTAGATAGTTGTATGAACATCTCGAGGGTTCTAGTGTAGTACCATGCTAAAGTTGAGGTTAAGGGGATTTTTGTTTCATTTGATGTCCGAAGTTAGGGAAGATGAGGTCATTTTTAGGTGACACATTTAGGTCTTTGGTCAAGGAATGACCTTGGATTTTGTAATAGTAAATATGAATTTGGATGAAGGATGAGGCCATAAAATAGAGGAAAGATATTTGTATCTTGTGATGAGGTTGTTTGACAAATTTGGGATATATATATATATATATTTTTGGATAAGTAGTTTGTGGATTACATAGTGGATTAATTTGGATTCTCGTATGTGATGTCGGTTAACATGATCATTGAAATAATTTTTGTGATTTCAAGACGGGTTTATTTTATGAGGTTTTTGAAGAGGTCACATGTGGATTTGAAGTAGATGTGGAAGGGCCTATGGTCTTGTTAATGGAAATGATAAAGGATTTGGGTGATTCATTTGGTGCTTATGTGGCAAAAACATTGGGTGTTGGAGGTGTAGGTGGGAGATCTTTAATAGTGTTGATGGTGTGATGAATTTTGATGACATTAGATTAGGCTTAACTAGTGGATGAGGCATGATTTAGAAAGGGTTGTTTAAAGATGTCTAGGTTATAATTTGGAGGTGCTTTCAGATTGTCAAGTTGTAGGTCACCCTCGGTCGATAAGATCCTGGAGAATGTTTCTAAATGAACAAAACTTTCCAATGTCATGGCCTCAAACCGATGGTATTTACAATAGTCATTTTCTTGATACCACGGGTTTTGAAATGGATGTGTAGATTGGATAGATAGGAGGAAGCATGATCTTACATGTGGCTAGGAGATTGTCAAAGACCACACTATAGAATGATTTGATGGGTGTATAGTTACGTCGGTGTGCACGGTCAAAATCCAAACAACCTTTAGACATGACCTTTACGGTGACTGCATTTACGAAATATTTGACTTATCATTATTGAAGAAGGTTTGAATGGAGAATCAAGCTTATGTTTCTTTGTTCATAGTTTAATTTTACCATCTTCAAGAGCACAAAGTTCTAGTTTACGAGACATGGTAAATAATTTGTCAAATGTTTGAAAAGATTATATTTGAAGTGTTGACGATATGTGTTTAGCACATGATCAAGAAAATAACTCGATCAATTTGGTTTGTGGGATGGAAAAGGATAACTGATTGATGATACCTTGTCATGGGAAATGAATTCTATAATGAGAATCATCTTCGAATTATTTGATAGCGTAGAGATTTGCAATAGAAATATTATGAGCGGTATTGATGGAAAAATGTTCTAAGAACAATTATGTGATCTATGTAAAGGAAAATAGGGAATATTGTGGAATACTATTATACTAGTCAAGTGTGGGACCTACTAAGGACATAGGAAATTTCCTCAACATAAGGTCTTGATCATGTGCGATGAGATATTGTGCGTGTCACAAATTTTAGATGTGTTGTTTAGGGTCCTCCTTACTATAGAATTTAATGAACTTTAGGATTTCCAAGTGTGGGGTATAATTTGAAAGGTATCGATGGATGAATAGGTTCGTTACGGATTTGTTTATATGATAGGGTGCTTTCAGGACCCATTGTGGTGGATTTAAGACTTGAAATACTATTCATTAATTCTTGTAAAGGATCATTTTGTGAGGGTTGTGTGAGGATGAGCTACGTTCAATATGTATATGTGGGTTTTTTTACTGATATAGATGATAGGGTAATGAGACATTACATTAAAGAGGAATTCTCATGGGAATGTTGTAAGTATGATGTGAAAACAAAGGTTGAAATTTTTGGATATACAATAGGAGGTAGGGATAGAGGTGTTTATAAGTGGTTGGGATGGTTGTGGTATGTACCGAGAAGGTATATGTTAGACAGGGGCGGTGGATGCTTGTTGTGAAGAGGGTGAGTATTAGTAATATAAAATTTATTGATAACGGGTATAGATGTGAAGATGAACATGACTACATTACGGATTTAGGACATGGGTTGTTGTGAAGGGATGGGTTGAGATATAATAATAGTAATGGCTACAGAGCTCAAAGGAGGTGTAGGAGAAACACTATAGACTATGGGACTAGATGTGGAAGGGGATGTGTTGGTGTTTTTTGTAAAGATGATGATCTTGATGAAGGATCTGATGAGAGGATTATTTTTAGTTGGTTATGCCTTGTGATGAGACAACATTAATGTCGAAACTAATGATGGGGATGACGAAGTAAGGACTAATCTTCCCGATCCACCAATAGTGGAGTAAGGATGATTTTTTTGGATGATCAGTTTGTTATTATGGTCGAAAACTCAGGAATTTTAAAAGGTGACAATAGTGACGAGAGTTTGTTTTTAGGTGTTGGTTACTAGAGAAAGATACCTCTGGAAGTGACTTACACATTAAGGGACACATGAGGTTAGAATCCATTTTTTTGTAAAAATGGATCACCATTCTTGAATAAATAGGGGCTAGGTGTATATGTGATTTTTATTTGGTTGACCTACTACTAGGAGAATGTGGTGGTTCTTTATAATCCATTTATGGTGATCAAAAGTGGTTAATTATTCCTAGGATACAATTAATATGGGCTTCAAGATTATCTAGGGATTGTTGAAGACTACTTGACATGTTATCAATGTTTTTTAGATGGGATTGTTATTTGGTTAGAACCATGAAATAACACACAACTAATGAAAAAAAAGAAAAATAAAGTGGTTAATTACAATAACAATAAATAGGTCAAATGAGAAATTTTAATTATCTTGATTAAATTAAGAAAGGTTTGAAATGTGAAAAATGGCTAAACAGGTACTAAGAGAAGGTTATCTAAGGATGGTTTTAGGTAAGTTAAAGGATGGAGTCCTGATATACCCAAAGGTACGTGAGGTCCAAATATATGGTGGTATCAATACGAGGCATGGTATTGGGGCCTACCCCATCACTTCACAATCCTTCGGCGATAAGGGTGTCGGTGCTTAGCTAACATACCACCCACCAATGTTTTTATACTCAGACAACACATTGAGTCACCTTATACTCTTGGTAATGAAATCCAAGTAGGTCCACTTGGGAAGGATTATTTCGGTGTAAATTAAGTTTGATTTGGTTTAGTTATGTGTGAAGGGAGTTTTCATGAATGGAATTCGTTGAACTCCTAATTAAGCTATGTAAGAAAGAAAATATGACTATTTGTTTAAAGATCTAAAGTAAATATTTAATTTGATGAGAGAAAAACACACAAAATGTAATGCTAAAGGAAAATGATGAAAGAAAAGAGCATACCTGTAATAATTTTTCCTATTTAAATTTTGATTTTGATTGTTTTAAGCAATAACAATAACAAGGCACTTCCAACCAAAAAGTTAGATGAAATTGACAAAAAAGAAATGAAATATATGAAATCTAAATAAAAAGGGACTAATAGCAGTCCCAAAAGGTGTTCCAAGATGTTTATGGTGTTTTTTGGTTAGTGTTATAAATGCTAAAAGTACCAAAAACTCAAATAGGGAAGGGTTTACCGATACTGCGTCAAAAATCACAATGTCGGGATGAGCGAAAAAAAAGCAATGTGAAAATCTCCTCCTTTCGCCAAGTGAGAAGACACGTATACAAATACAATTAAACAAAGAGATATTAGATAAGGATGATAACAAGTTTCTTGGTGAATTTCAATCCCAGGAATTTGAAGGACTTCCTTGAAGGGTGTTAACTCGTTTGATACAATTAAGTGATTTGATAATGATAGGATAATTGATAATAATATATTTATAATTGAAGGGGATGGAAACATCATATTCAGCACATTGTAAATGGCCTAGGCTAGGGTAATGGCAAGCTCAAAATCTAGGAAACAATCGAAACAAGATTGTTTGGATGTATTCTATATCTCATGTATGATCTCAAGTTGGTCTTCAATATCTAGTGTGAGTGTGATGGCACATAGACCGAGCTTGTGGAGGATACATTAATGGCTATTAGATGATCGGGAGATCATATATTCTAGTGATTGGGTTTGAAGGACCTAAAACATTCATCTACAAAATATACATCTTGTAAACAAATGATTAGATCCAAAATAGATAGCTGAAAATATAATATATGCTAAAAATGAATATAAAATACAAGGATCGACGATGATCGGGCATAAAATGCTAGTTTTGATAAAAGGCTAATAAATTATACAATGATGGATGATAGACATAATTGATGGTGCTAATATAGACTATAAGGATTCCATAAACCTTTGAAATCTAGAATATAAAGAATCGTGGATTGTTTAGGAGTCTAATGAGGGAAACAGAGGTCGAGGGCGAGTGGACGGTGATTGTTATGGAAATTATAGATATCCCAAGAATTGGCTAAATGAATAAATGAGAGACATGGCCTAAAGGGGCTATGTAGAATGACATAGATGACTTGACAAAATATTATAATGGATGCAAAAATAAGATTGATAAAGATAAGAAATGTAGTACTAACCTTGAGAGATGTTCTGAAGGTGATATTGCTCCAAAGAAGGTTGACTAGTGATTTGGTGATGCTCTTTAATATTTTGGCAGCATGGTGTTGGTGATTCAAAATGTGATGATGTTGTTTTGCAGGTGCAGTAGTTCATCCTCAAATCCTAATTATAACTAACTAGGTAATAGAGGAAGAGGTTTGTTAAATAGAATTGACGGGTGTACCGTAATGATCATAAGACGATTACAAATCACGGATGATTTTTCCACAAAGGTTACAAACCAACAAAGGAAAGATGGAAAATGGTTGAAACCACTTTCCATATGAGGTTTTAGGTTATTTTGAAAATAGTGGGAGGTTAGGGATGCAGGTAGGAAAAAATTAGGGGGTTCAGATTGGTAGGGTAACTTAGGTTAGGTTTTTTTAAGTGGTTAGGGTAGGGTAAATGAGACTAACTATGGTATTTGAGATTTACGATGGTAATTTTAAAGTGTACTTAGGATAAAGAAAATAATGATAACTATGATAATGTGATTAATGTGTGTTGGGTCACCTAAGGGTGAAAAAGTGGTGTATAAATCTACATCAATTGGTATCAAAGAAGTTTGATCTTGATATTTGAATGTTGTTTATTCTAACAATAAGTCGTAAGTGTATGAATTAAGATCGATGGACTGAAAGGAGATATAAGAAAATAAACAAGAGATAAAAGGTAAGAAAAGTGGAAAGAATACCTAAGAAGAATAAGAAGTAAAAGAAAGAGAAGAAAGAAAGAATGTCAAGAGACTAGGTGTGGAAAAGAACCTAGGTGAGACGCAAGATAAGGTGAAAAAGACTTGCTAGAGAGAGAAAAAGAGAAAATGGAGAAAGAAGAGATAGTGAAGGGATTGATTACATTACCATTCAACAAGAAAAATGTAAAAAGAGAAAGAGGAGAGATATAGAAAGAAGAAAAAGGAGGATGCAAAATAAAGAGACTTATGGTCTTAACAAGAACTAAAGGATATTAGAAAAGATGTGGAGTAATTAGAGTTATTAATATAAATAGTGAGTAAGGGAGAAGCAAACCAAGAAGTTGGAATAATGGTTAAGAAGAGAGCTAAGTGGCCTATAGGGTTACTTATGAAGAGAAGACAAAGAATACAACTGAGAGAAATGATAAGGAAAGAAGAGAATAAGCTAAAGAAAATGGAGAAGAAGGAAAACAAACAACAAGAAGAGGTAATCAAAGAGATTGTGTATATAGAAAATCAACAATTTGATGAGGAAGAAGTTATAGAGAGCTTCTTAGCCTCTCTTAAAGAGGATGAAGATGAAGAATTTTTCAAGGATGAAGGTGAAAATGAAGTTAAAGAGGAATATTATGATACTTGTACATATTTTGATGAATAATATTAGTTTCTTGAAGATTAAGAAATTAGAAATGAAGTTAAAGATGAAGACATACTAGTTATAGAGGCAGATTTGAAGTTGGAACAACTAGAAGAAACTAAAAGGAAATTGAAGGAGACTCAAAATTCTTCATATTTTTCATCTAATCTTTGGTGTGACTGTGTTTGTGCAGGTATGTTAGATGAGAAAGTGAAAACTATTTAAGGATAAGCTCTTAAAAGAGCTGAAATGAATAATATGCAAGATAGAATCTTCATTTTTGAGAACAAAACCATGAAGAATAAGAAAGAAGAAAGAAAAAGAAAACAAGAAGATGATAAAGGCACAAATGAAAGGAGGAAATCAAAGTAACTATACATTTGTAAGAAGAAGGAAAAGACTATCATTTGAGCTAACACACAATTTCTCCCACATGGGGATAATGATACAAGAGCATCAAATCTTGTACATAAAAAGCTATTATTTTTCAGTTGGTTTTGGCTTGGAGTATTCCTAGGGATTTTTTTCATGTGTTTTTTTATCTTTCTCAACCTTATTAAGTCCCTCCTCCATGTGAGTTTAGTGGCCATCTTGGAGTTTCCCTCCAAAATGAGCATTTGAATATTTGAATTTGTAATTTGAGCTTAAAATGTGTAAAGCTATGTGTAAAGTGATAAAAGGATGTAAAAGGTCATAAAGGACCTCATTTAATGTACTTAAGGTATTTTTCACCGCTTAATATTTTGTCACCATGTTGTGGTTATCCTCCACCATGGTTAGGTTTCAAAATTATTTATATCTCTCACCTTTTACATGAAAGTGAATTATTCAAGGATGGATGGAAACAAGAAATTTTAGTGTAATATTGGAGATTCAAAAATAGTTGTGAAGAGCCTTAATAAGGTAGGAAACCTGTTATACTAACCATGGATCATTGTAAAGAAACATGATTCTTCTATGTATAGTGAGAGAATTATTGTACATATGAATAAGAATGAGTTTTTGATGATAATTCTATGTGTTTTTGTATTTATAGGTTTGGTATTGATATGTTAAGGTGGATTATAATCTTAGAGAAAGCCATTTCTATTGATAATGATGTAATTGAATGTGTTGACATTACATGATTTATTGTTCTAATATAAGTGGGTAAGTGCAACAAGTTGGTGGACCAAAAAGTGGACATAAAAACCCGAAATTCACGTACTACAATCGCGGTTTTCACAGATTTATTTTATATAGGTTCGGTAATTTCTAAACCTAAAACCATGATGGTGGTTTATAAACCGTGATTTTGGTCCTCTGAGACAAAAATAATAGACCCGCAACCCCTCATTTTCCCCATTTTCCCCTGCAAATCACGATTTATCCTCCACTATTGGCACTTGCACTTATAATACCCCTTGTAAATTACTCTTCGGACTTCGGATTGTGAAATTTTTAACGATGCCACCAAAATGAAGAGTTAATCCCTCAATTTTGATCAAATTTCTTGCATTTTAGGTTTTTGTGATTTTCATGGGTTTTTCAATTTTTTGTTTATGTATAGAATTTCTTTGTTTTGTCAATTTTTGAAGCAAGCTTGTAATCTTGCAAACCATCCAAATATTCCTCAAAACCCTTCAAACATTCCTCAAAACCTTCTTATAAATGTATATCGCCTCTGTGGCTCCTTCTGTCCCCATGGAACCAGTAGGAACATAAGCTTATATCGTTGGAAGAATGCGAAAAAATAAAATTTCCATTGAGAACCTTATTCAGACAATAAGACAAAATCATGCCACAAATCCATTTTGCATGACTTTAGCCAACACATTGCAAACATTGATTGGAAAATTTAACTCCATAACCAACCAAATAGATAGATGGAATACCTTTAGAGCTTATTATAGGTGGTGGTATGCATATAAATTATTCCATGCGGCCATAAAAGATAATTTTTTTGTAAAAGACTAAATTTGTGAATTATTTTACGACATGAGAACCAATACTCCCCTGTGACTACTTGCAAATGGTTCCCAATCCATTAGTGCCATGATGATTGAATCAAGAATAATTTTTGGGACCGATGGTGGATGGTTTTTTATTATCCACCATGCAACAACAATGAGGTTCCTCTCTATTTTTTGAAGAAATTATATTGTGATTTCGTGCTTAATGAGGTCCCAAATTTTACTTTTTGAGTTTTATGGGCAAGGAGGTGGCTCTACACAAAGTATACCAGTGCACATGTTGGTCAACCTAGGATCCCCCATGCCCCAAAACCCCCACTACCTTCACTTATCCCTCCTACAGTGAATGAGGTTGTGGATATTGACACACTACATTCATTGAAAGAGCTCACCGACACTCACGACATAACATAGTGGCCATATTGCATTTGGTGATGTTGGTGGAGACACCAGTTCTAGTGCACCACACCACCTGCATGGTGGATCATGTGGTGACGTATACACTACGGGTAAGACATCATTTGCTGGATCACATGATTTCTTTTCTCTAGATGAGATGATGGAATATGTTTTTGGAACTAGTGCAAATGATCTTGGTCTTTCATAGGTAAATGTCAAATAAATATAATATATATATATATATATATACAATAGTTTATTTCATTTGAGATTTTAATATATATGTATTTGATTACATCATGTACATACATGTAAAAACTAATATTTTTTTGATTTTAAACAACAAGAGTCCGAGTGAAGGACACATCCGACGTCGACATGCTAGCTACTGCAGTTGGGCATGTTACAGACGTAAGTTTCAAGTTACTTACATTTCAAATTTCATTTGATTGCACTTTTATTATTAAATACACATTTTTAATGTTCGTGTATAGTGTTTCACGTGTACATGTACATATTAATATGTTTGTCTTTTATACACAGAGCCTGGCGGGTCATCATCTACTTTGGGCATTGAGGCTACTAGCATGCCTCATGAATTTTACGTAGGTTAGTTTCTCTTTACACATTATTTCTAATTGTGTAATTTTCTAATTTTGGAATTCTCTAGTAGTTTACAATCCCATAACTCTAGCCAATACAATTTGATCATAACATTAAGCTATTATGATGCAAGGGTTGAGTTTAATACTCTCCTATATATAAAAAAATATCCTTTTATCATGATTTTGGACACTTACCTCTATGATAGACATGTTTCTAGAGCACTCCATATAAATATTAACCCTCTTCATTATTAGTTCTATACATTCTTTATTAACCATCTAAATGTTGCTAGAATTGTTAGTTCTATGCATTCTTTATCAACCCTCTTCTCTCTAAACAACAAAGAGATGACAATATGGGATAAGTTACCTACACTTCTAAATATATCATGGGTCCCTTGGTTCATGTTTATCACCAATACTCCCTATGCAATTCTATACACCCAATCTCATATTATATTTGTTATTCATCAAGTTTCTCTATATTTTCATTCTCATGTACACAATGGATATAGCTTAGTGACCTGCCTAGAACCAAGTTCTACATACCAAATACATTCCACATCTTTAATGAATTACTTCTTGAATATCTCTAATAACCCTTTTTGTGACTTAATACTCCTATACAATCAAATTTCATTCAACTGATGGAATTTTATTTATTCCTACACCCCTAAGATCATTCAAACATCTCATTCATACTTGATATCACCTTCATACCTAGTCTAAGATCATGATTTATCAAATTATAGTGAGAAGCCTAACTTTTGCCTTCATTTTTGTACATTGTACTTTTACCAGGTTGCTTGAAATAATTGTTATCTAGATAACTTTCACTACACTGTATCAATCACCACGAAATCTTGGGGTCTTCTAATTCATGCACAAATAGAGATAATTTGAAATTTCTAGCAAGATTCACCCGTACAATCAAAAGTTACACAAATCCCTAGATAGAGCCCGAGAGCCTACAATTTTCTCTAAAAACCAAATTATGCAATTTCAAGACACATAAAAATTATGACTGTGATCTACATCACCTGTAGGACCTTTCCATATTAACATTCAAGAGAGATTATGCAAATAAATAGGACTAATTATCCTTCTCTACTTTATCATAAGGTGTTTAGACTATTGGTTCGGTCATACACTTGCAATCTTACATATTTTTATGTTTTAGGCCTTATATCTACTAGTCCTCTTCTCATGCTAATACTCATTGTTATAGTTTTCAATTAATGTTGATCTACATGTTTTTTTACAACTTATGACTATCAGAGAGACTTCTCGCTATATACAGACTGTGGAGGTTGTTGTAGATGTTGCCATAGCATCTATAGATCTACTAACTCATGTACATTTTTTCAAATTTGTTAAATTTTGGAGGAATGTTTTCTTACTACTTATCTACAATATCAAATTATACATGAAATATTTAATTTGAACTATTTATTTGTATGTAGCCTACCCTCGTGATTCTACCATTGACCCTACAGTGCATTGACAAAAAATTGATAGGAATTATGAGATTGCGGTAAGATTTCACATGCATTATAAATTCTAAGTTTCTAAATTTTGAATGTATTTTAAAAATTTGGGTGTTAAAATTGATGTTTATGAATGTGTGAGGTAGGTTGTAGGCCAAATTAGAGGCACCTAGGACCATATGGATGAAATCCATAGTTACATCTCCCTCCACTACATCCACAGGTCGTGGACATGCTTATTATAGTAGGCAAAAAGAGGGAATATTTTCATGATTAGATATATATATATATATATATATATATATATATATATATATATATATATATATATATATATATATGGTCCTAGTTCATGATTCTTCATAGTCCATGTATACAGCCTTATGCGACCACATGTGGTCCTATATGTATGGCACACTTAGTTCGATACATTATTCTTATATTTTCAGAGACACGTGTTACACACTTCTAGTTTGATACATTATATCCATGTTGGTTTTCATAACGATATTACTTATATGTTTGATTTGATTTCATTGCACATGATATACTTCTATGTTTGTTTTCATAACCATATTAGTTCTATGTTTGATTTGATTTGATGGCCTCGATTATGTGACCATTATCCATATGATATATATTATATATGATGTTATGTTATTGTTATGATATATGATATATGATGTTATGTTATATAATGGTTTTGAAGGTTCTTGGGTGCAAGATAATTTTTTTCAAGAGATTCAAGTGTGGAGTTATATCAATTTTCTTATTTTAAGCACATGGTTAACACACTCCAAAGTGGGACAAAATGTACACAATTAAAAATGGTCTTGATGGATTTATTACAAGTCATTTTATATGTTTTTAGTGTACTTAAAATTTATTTGTTAAGTATTAGTCCAAATTAAGTGTTATTGATGTGTGTAACAATAAGGTCCTAATTTGAATTCACTTCTTTAAAAAATACATAAACATTGTAGTTTAGTTGGCATAAGATATGCAAAAATATTCTTAACACTCTATTGTGTATTTACATGCTTTAAAAAGAGATCAAACAATCATTAGAGTATTTACATGGTAATGTGTTTACCTTGTTGCAATCTCATTGATGCGAGCCGAGTAGTGAGAATTCATGCCCGAGACGTCATGGGAGAAAAATTCCATCGCCAATGTATCTGGTTTGGGGGTATATTCCTTGGATGCTTTATGGCGGGCTCTAGGAGGCCTGGTTTGGAGTCGGACCACCCGATCTAGAGCAAGAACCCCTTCCCTATTCATCCCAATTCACGTTTTCAGTAGAAAAATTTGACGATCACAACTTGGCACTTGGTCATCCAAACCAAGAACCATCTAAGCTAAAAATTGAGTGAAGGAGGCCTCTAGTCACACCCAAGAATTCAGGGTTGTGGCATTCCTTGATCCTTCGTGGCATAATTGTTTACAAACTACCTTTCTAGGAAGTCTCTAGGAAATGAACGAAGCCGAGTAGTGAGAAGTCATGCCTTGGGACATTGTGGCACCAAAATGACAATGCCAACATGTCTAGATGGATAGGTAAATGTTAGAGGATGCATTGTTTTGGTGGGGGACAATGTCGTTCTTCAGGCTACTTCATTCGAGGCAGTAGTCCCTTAAGAGCGTTGAGACCAAAAAACCGTACAACTTCGATGAGTGATTACTCAGTCTCTATGAAACCTAGAGATGTCTTGTCAGATCCTACACCTTGACATAAGGACCCTCTATAATAGCCTATCTTTGTTTTTTCCATCTCTAATCATTGCTCTCATTTTCCTATTATTTGCTTGGATGCACAAAAATAGTGTAGTTTGAGTTAGGGTAAGGCTATCAAATGCTATATTTTTCAAATAGTGGGTCATGGAACTGAACCAAATGTGCTAAAAAAATTGGGTCTCTAGGTAAATTCTAGATGAGGCATCGTTTCGGTGTGGGAAAATGTCATTTCTTCTGGGTTACTTCATTTGGGCATAGTCCCTTAAGATCCCTGAGACCAAAAAAGTAAAACTTCGACAGGTGATTACTCGGTCTCCATGGCACCTAGAGTCATATCGTTGGTTCCTAAACCAAGGTGTAGGGACTCTCTACAATATAATGAATAAGTTTTTTATGTTTCCAATCGGTGCTCTCGTTGCCCTATTATTTGCATACATGTGAAATAGTGTAGTTTGAGCTAGAGTAAGGTTGTCAAATGCTATATTTTGTAAACGGTGGGTTGTGGCACTGAACCAACTATGAAAATGCATCTATGTGTCTAGGTAAATGTTAGAGGAGGTGTTTTTTTGGTGTGGGACAATGTCATTGCTTCCGGGATACTTCGTTCGGGTGTAGTCCCTTAAGAGCCCTGAGACCAAAAAAACCTTTCAACTTTGATGGGTGATTACTCGATCTTTTTTGGCACCTAGAGATGTCTAGTTAGATCCTACATGTTGATGTAGGTACCCTTTACAATAGCATGTCTCAAGTTTTTTTATATCTCTAATCGGTGCTCTCGGTGCCCTATTGTTTGCATACGCGTGAAATAGTGCAATTTGAGCCAGGGTAAGGCTATCAAACACTATATTTTACAAACGGTGGGTTGTGGCACCAAACCAATTGTGCCAACACATTTGAGTGGCTAGGTAAACACTAGAGGAGGGTTTTTTTGGTGTGGGAAAATGTCATTGCTTCCAGGATACTTCGTTCGGGCGTAGTCCCTTAAGAGCCTTGAGACCAAAAATTATACAACTTTGATGGGTGATTACTCGGTCTCCGTGGCACCTAGAGATGTCTTGTTGGATCCTACACCTTGACGTAGGGACCCTCTACAATACCCTGTTTCGGTGTTTTCCATCTCCAATCGGTGCTCTCGTTTCCATATTGTTATCATACACGTGAAATAGTGCAGTTTGAGCCAGGATAAAATCTGTCAAATACTATATTTTACAAACGGTGGGTCGTGGCACCAAATCGATTGTGCCAACATGTCCAAGTGGCTAGGTAAATGCTATAAGAGACATCATTTTGGTGTGGGACAATTTCGTTGCTTCTAAGCTACTTTGTTCGGGCATAGTCCCTTAAGAACCTTGAGACCAAAAAACCGTACAACTTTGATGGGTGATTACTCCGTCTCCATGGCACCTAGAGACATCTCATTAGATCCTAAATCTCAATGTAGTGACCCTCTAAATATATCTTGTCTCAATTTTTTTCCGTCTCCAATCGGTGCTCTCATTGCCCTATTGTTTGTAAATGCACACGAAATAGTGTAGTTTTTGAGCGAGTGTAAAGGTTGTCAAACGCTATATTTTATAAATGGTGGATCATGAGACCAAACCGATGATGCCAACACGTTTGGGTGGCCAAGTAAATGCTAGGAGAGGTGTTTTTTAGTGTGGGACAATGTCATTTTTCCGAGCTACTTCGTTGAGTGTAGTCCTTAAGATCCATGAGACCAAAAAACCATACAACTTTGACGGGTGATTACTTGGTCTCTGTGGCACCTAGAGACGTCTTGTCAGATCCTACACCTGGTATAGGGACCCTCTATAATAGCCTATATCTTTTTTTTTCATATCCAATCGGTTCTCTCATTGTCCCTATTGTTTTGTATACGCATGAAATAGTGTAGAGTTTGAGTCAGTGTAAGGCTGTCAAACACTATATTTTGCAAATGGTGGGTAGTGGCACCAAAGTGATTGTGCCAACATGTCTAGGTAGCTAGGTAACACTAGAGGATGTGTCATTTCGGTGTGGGACAATGTTTGCTTCGAGCTACTTCACTTCGTTTGGGTGTAGTCCCTTAATATCCCTAAGACCAAACAACCGTATACAACTTATACAGGTGATTACTTGGTCTCCATAGAACCTAGAGATGTCTCAATAAATCCTACACCTTAGCGTAGGGACCCTCTATAATATATTGTATCATTTTTTTGGCTCTAATCGGTGCTCTTGTTTCCCTATTGTTTGCAAATGTGCCAATTTGTGTAGTTTAAACCAAAGTGTAAGGTTGTCAAACACTATTTTGTAAATGATGGGTCGTGGGACCAAAGATCATGTGCACACGCATAGGGATGGCATTTTAAACACTTGGGGAGGCTTCTTTTTGGTTCCCTATGATCCCGGTGCTTAGGGCTACCTCCTCCTCAGAGACAAGAACCCCCTCCATGAGATATATAAACCATTATTAGTTGTTTCTCTTTCTTGTAAAATAATAAAAGATTCTCTTAGCTTTGAGAATATAAAATTATCTACTAATAGTGCCAACCACGTGAAGGTGGAAGCTTTTCTAGCACCACTAACCTACATAAAAGTGTTAGTCAAAGAAATTTAAGTTGAATCAAAACCATACTAGATATATACAAAATACACAAATTTAATAAAATATATGAACTTGAATGATCTAGTTGAAAATTTAAACACTTCAAAGAAATTATATATACTAGATGAACATCTAAATTCATTCCAATGAACCATCAGGTCGTGAAGGTGGAAGCTTTTCTAGTACCACTAACCTGCATAAAAGTGTTAAAGTCAAAGAAATTTTAAAAGATAAATCAAAACCATACTAGATATATACAAAATACACAAATTTAATAAAATATATGAACTTGAATCTAGTTGACAAATTTAAACACTTCAAAGAAATTATATATACTAGAAGTGAGCATGTAAATTCATTCCAATGAACCATCAGGATCGGATCTACTCTGAATAGCGGACAGGATTACTTCATGATTTGACTCTTAAACCTTCCAAAGAATCTTGTTATTAGGCCTTCCTCGATATCTATATAGCTGAATATTTGTCACTAGAACTAGATGAAAATATAAGAGTATTTTCATGTGTGTCTCAAAGTCTTCAAACACCCAAAAAAAGGAATTTTTAATGGATACCATCAAAGCCAAGTTCTAATAACTACCACTGACCCTGTAGGGTACTCAATATCTTTGCCATCTATAATACAGGAGAAGTCAACTTATTTCTTTCCTTGATGCAATGACATAAGAAATAGTTTGTTCCTTCTTCATTGTCTTCCATAGTAATAACTTCAAACACATGTCCTACAAAAAAAAGGTTTCAACTCAAATTTAAATTACATATTAATTTCAATGGACATAAATCAATACAAAAATTTTAAATAACCATTTACCTTGTCGCGCACCAAAATCAAAATGTCGTCAAAGTCCTTGGATGTTCTGACTTCATCTGGAGAAACAAGTCGTAATTCCTATGGAGGTTAATAACTGGGAAGTGGAGTTAGAGGTCTACAAATCCATCCATCCACCCATTTTTGTGAATCACAATCAGTAGTGAAAAATTTGATACAAGATGCAAAAACACATAAACTTTCTTGTCCATGTGGCCCATGAAGTAGTAGCATTCGAGCTACAAAATGAGTGCGAGATCACTAGACCTTGTGAGTGTGTCATACAATCCTCATAGTTAGCAATTTTTTGTTCCTCTATCAATTAAAAATATCTACAAAATATGAAATTTTCTTAAGGACCTCGGGCCATGTTGTTAATACACCATTCCACTATGCTCTTTTGCATATTTCAATTTAGCACCATCTTTGTACTTCAACTCTTCTCTTGTAAGAGCTCTTTTCACACATGCCCCTGCACCATCATGCTCTCCTTTTCCATGTCCATCCTCAATGAAAATCTAAATATGTTGCACACCCATCTTGACGTGCATCCTGCTCATCCAATAAAATATTCATGCATTCTTAAAATGAGATGTGTAATTATCTGACCATATATAATGTTGATTGAAGTGGATGTCCCTATCAAATAAGTTTCCATAAAATAATTGGAAAACCCTTGTAAAAATTTAGTAGAATGAGTATGATCATCATTGATATAAAATTGGTACTCTCTTAAAAAATTTGATCATTCTTTGTACTGTCAAGAGAATGTATAAATGTTATATGCACAAAAATGGCAACCTGTATTGAGTTGTAATATTGTGATTGAACCTCCATTTGTAGTTACAACGTGTAATTCTATGCAAAATCGACCACTAAAACAATAGTACCAATAGGAAATGTGTCCTTGCATATCTTGAACTATTCATCCAACCATCAAGATTTGTGTGTATGCCTAACATACTCATAAAAAATTTCATCCTTAAATTTTCTCATAAATTGAAAAACAGGCATATGTTCTATAACTAGCTCACACCGTTTAGACTCCTTTCCATCTTTCAATTGGTATGGTACTAATTTATATTTATCAAACTCAACTAAATTATGTCCTATTGCACCTCCATTTTCTCATGGATGCAACTTTCCAATTTAGGTAAATCGCACGTACCACAACTTCCATCTAAACAATCCTGACTATAAAAAAATTATCCAACTTCTCTTTCAAAAATATCGTAGGAATGAAATCCCTGGAAGATATTGGTGGAACTTGAACACCACATTCCGATAACATAGTTTTAGAATGAAAATTAGAATGAATACGTAAAAATTTAGCATAATGTATCGTAAATTCAACATGTTGCCTACAACAACAAGTGGTGCGAGTGTGGTTGATTTTCACATAGAATGGTTTTAACATTTCAAAAAAATGTTTACTAATTTTAATTTCTAGATGCTCTGTTCAAACTTACAAAAAAATTGAGTTTGAGTCATATCTAAGAAATGCTTTGGATGTGGTTCACGATTAGTAGAACCAACTCTCCATTTTACAACATCTCTTGTATTAGGTGAAACTCTAGTGTTATCATGCCAAAATTGAATAAGAACTTCTCTTATAGCATCAAATATATCTTTTTCCTTACGCGGTGCTCTAGTAGAAAATGCCCAAAAATCAATGTTATTGAGTGATTGAAGGATATTATGCCTTTCAATTGCTTTCATTAGAGTTTTTCGATTAACTTTCAACATTCGACTTGTTTTCCTAATCAAACATTATTTTTTTGTTGATTCACTTACAACACTAGTAGCAAGTACACGACGCACAACATTACTATCCCTTGTGCATCTCTTGACACCAATAGTGTGATATGCATCATGAAGGTTTTCAACAATTGTAGAGGTTTGAACATGTATATTAGATGTTTTCAATCCTAAGGTGTTTAATGTAGGTCTCATTTTATTCAATTTTCAAACTAACAAACAATGACATCTTTGGGAATCATTTAAAATTTCAAAATGATTATCCCAAATTCAGTGGATTTTCTTCTAATTTTCCATTTAGAAAGTTTTTCAGACATTGGTTTCAAAATTTTCTCATCAATTTCAATAAAATAATTAGGTCTCTTATATAAAATCCTAGGAGGTGTTTTTGTCAAATTTTTCTTGTCTACGATTTCAACTTGAATTTCCTGATTCACATTTTTTCATTCAATTTCTCATCACGAGTATTTAATTTTCTTCAACATATCGATAAAAACATCTTCATCACGAGTATTTAATTCATCTTCAACATTGATAGTAGAAACATTACCTAGTTCCTCATTGCTTACAATAGTAGGGGTTGAAGATGAACCTCTTCTTGATTCACGAAGTTTTTGCATTCACTCAACATCTTGAAATATTTTTACGTATAATTCATCTGGTATTTTTTTACTTATTGATTTCCTTTTTAACTTTGTTTCTTGTCTCTCATGATGTTTTACTTTCGATGATAAGAAAAACATGTAGAAAGCAACAAATTTTGCAGTAATTCGTACAGTAAGGCCAAACAATAAAAATCACATGGTAATTTAAATATGGGATACGTGTAAATATGATTTAATAACTACGATCACAATTTATAAAGCATGATCATGGTTCTATTATTAAGGACCACATTCACGGTATATAAATTGTGATCATGGTTATTTTTGTATCATCAAATATAACCCTTGAGGCTCGAGAAATCTTTTTTTCCCCAACCAAAGCTATGGGAGGTCATTATGGTGTGTGAAAGGCCAAAAAATCAAATTTTCTCTTCTATGGACTTGAACCATGCCGAAAAAATAAAAACATCTCACAAAAATGATACCATCACGTAGGGGAGACTATTAGCTTCGTAGAAATATTGATTTTAAAGTGAATAGAATAAGATAAATATCATTTTTAATTTTTTTACTAATAGTAGGTCTTTAAGACATTTTTTCCATGAATGTTCATGTCTACGTTTAAGACTGCAACTTTTTTTTTCTTATCAAAATGTGATAAAACCTATACCATCCCAAGCATGGAAAAATTCTATACACGTTAAAAAAAAAAAGGTATTTGATTTCAATATTTTTTATATAGTTATGGTGGGAAAACAGAAAGTGCTCTATTTTCTAAATTTTTTTAGACCACTTTCACGGAAAAAATCATAAAAACAAATATTGCTTGAAAAAATACAAAATAAAACCCATTCCAAGATAGAAAGTGACATATAAATTTTCACCAAAGGAAAAAAATAACAAAATTTGGTCATCAAATCGCTAGAAAATGGATTAAAATATTATAGGTTTTTTCAAAAAAAAAAACCAAGTCATATAATTTTGAGTGTTTAATATAGCTAAACTTTTCCATTTTTTTAAAAATAGTAGTTTAGAAACTAGATTATGGATGCTATGATTCATATTTATATAAATTTTTCTAATTTTGAGTGCGTGTATTGCTAATAATCCCTACAAGTTGAGATTTTTCTATATTTTGCAATATGACATCCACTTATGACCCCTTTTGGTCCACCAACTTGCTGCACTTACCCAAGTGTTTAGGTGTGAATGCAATTAACAAGGAATGATACATGTGTTTGAAACATTGACCAAAGTTGATGAATGAGTCTTGTCCAAGAATAAGTTGAAGGAATGTTATGCATTTTTGACCTTGTACTACATTTGGATTAGTTTCTTCATCAAGGTATATGTAAGATCTTGTCCACCTCTACATCAACTTTTCCTAATCTCATACCTGATTATATTGATTTTTTGGGCTTATGATAAGTCAACAATAAGAAGGAAAAGTAACCAAACCTATGAACACCATGTCTAATACTCATAATCCTATCTTATATCTAGAGGATTAAGGTGAACATGAGGATATTTTTGGCTCTAATTATTCTCATGTTATCTAGAATTTTCTCCAATAATTCCTTGATTTTATAGGTGAAATGCCTAATATACTACAAAAGTGCATTGAATATTACCTTTATAGAAAATCAAACTCGGATGTTAACCACACAAAGCCTCCCGCAAATGGATAAAATAAGGATCCTACCAATAATAGTATTGTTCCTTCATTTAATGATCCTAATCAACTCATCATTCAACTTATTTACCAATTACACCAACATAAAATATAATAGCTAATCAATTTTGTAAATGCAAAATAAATTTTTCCAACTCATAAGCTGACCATGAATAGTCTCTTGGAGATTGACAAACCAATGGACCCCCACCCTCTCGGTTGGTATAAATGGAGCACCCATTACCTAACTTCCTATTAAAAACAAAGTCCTTCAATCTATTCAAGTAGAACCTATTTTTCCCTACATTGCTTTTATGGACATTGGAGGAATCATACCTTCCATCTCTTATGATGGCTCTCTGAGACCCTACCCTTTGTATAAAATATTTTGGTATTCTTTACAAGAATTGGGTCTAAGTTATCTCCTATACCGCAAAAAAATATCTTATATAAAACCCTCATAATATATGCTCTAGTTTGGTATCATGCTCTACCATCCAACTCCATTGTTGAGCTTAAAAGCCTCATTACTAATCTTGTGAATGAATTTTAATACCATGATATTCATAAAAAATAATATCAATGCTTTCATTAATTTCCAAAAATTTGAAAATGAACCCACACAAGCTTTCATCAAAATATGTAAAACATTGTTCACTAAGGATAAGCATAACATGCTTGATGAGATTTTATTTCAGCTATTCCTTAGATCCCCTAAGTCTCACCTTCAATATAAGGTGATATCATTCTCTCCTATCACATTAGAATTAGAATTAGAGAAATCTATATACAAATACTATCTAATGAGGGAATTTGAAAAACCTTCCCTAAGAAAAAATACTTAATAATTTCCACATTGTCATGCATCCTAGAAACAAGAATGTCATTGATGGTGGAGTCAAAAATACTCTCTCGTAAGAAATTTATTCTAATAGGACCATCCATAAAAAAATTCATACAACTCCTAAACCACAAGGAGGTTCTCGCCTCACATTCTTCCTTCCACACAAGTTTTCATTAACTCCGTGTCTAAGGATGAATTGGGATGATGTTTACCATGATCATTCACCATGTTTGAAGACTATTCTACACCTCTTCCTCAATGGAAAAATGAAATAATTTATTTTGGTTTCATGTTAATTGTGGTCACTCCTATGAAAAATGTTATGCCATTTGATCCTTTTCATATAACTTCTTCTTAGTTCTAACTTTGATAACAAATCCATCACTCAGAATGGCTATATGAAGCTATCGAGGTACATGACAAATCCTAACAATGTGATTAGCATGAGGTGTTTCATCAAGCCAAAATCCATATTAAATTGTATAATGATCCACGTCTTGATCACTCTAAAATTGAATGACCCAATTCAACCCATATTCAAAATAACAATGTATCCACTAATGTTATTGGTACCTCATATCCTTCCACTAGTAAAATTTTAGAACACATGGTTGACATATAAGGTGCTAAACACATTATTGCCTATATTGAGCCTACATATCCTTCTTCTACTTATCCCAAAACTTACAAAACCATATGTCCATGTTATCCAAGCCAAATATTAGTTGAACAAGTATTAAATCCTATAATTTCTATCCAATTCAATTTCATCGGGCCTTTTGTATATTAATCAAAGCATGAACAATCATATCTATATATTCACGAACATAAATAGATTTCATTGGCCCATATGCACTTACATGGCCCATCTTGTCTCGATCTTAACTCTTTTTTATTTCTATGCTATTGACCCCTGTGAAAATTCTTCTACTATGGTTGAAACCATAGAGATGTTAGATAAAAATAAAAATATTAGAACTCGCAATCCTCAAAACTTATAAAAATTCATCTTGATATCCCATAGGTTCAAACTATTGCATAGTCTAGCCTTAAATATTGGGGACTACCTTCTAGAACTCTCTTTCCAATTCAAATTTCATTTCTTGAGCTTATTTGTGCCTCACATAAGCATCTTGAGTGCCTCACATGCCCCCTCTTTTCTATGAATATTCCTCTTACAACTGCTTTAGGGCATAATCCTACCTTACATGGTTTATAAGAGAGTATCCTACGCCAATGTGAAGAGCTATCCATTCAAACTGATCTTTATATTGATAATTGTTTGTGCATTTTCTTCCATCTTAATTTTATGATTCCTTATGAGATTATCTTTCATGTAAATGATCCTCCCATATGTTTTTCATTTGAATTGGCCACACAATGGTTAATGGAGAACTTATATATGAATGTTTTGATAATTGTGTTATTTCTCTTGATTTTATTAAGGAACTTGACTATTCTATCAATAATCTTAAGTCCACTTGGAGCATGTGTCAAGGTTATGACCATAGATAGATGACCCCCATGGGTTGTATTTGGTTACTATTATTATGCATCCTCACATTATACATGTCAAATTCATGATATTTAACTCTCTTAGCTTATAACATCCTCCTATGTCGACCACATACCCTTTGTATGCATGCAATCATCTCATCTATCCACCAATGTGTTAATTTTTCACATCTACAAGGCATTTATAAAGTACAAGGAAATATCGGTCTGTGAAACTTTGACCTCTTCCAACAATATGGGACCTTCAAAATTCTGACCATGGACAAGATTCTTCCTATTCTATTTGAGGAATATCAATGCTTTAAGTATCTAGAGGAATTCCTTTGTGTCTATATTGGTCACCATAAGGCCATCATCCATAATCACTGCGTAGATTCGGATGATGACGATCTTGATAAAATAAATCTTAATATTGACACTTCCAACCTTCAAGATGCTATAATATCATAGCTTCCTCCTTCTTTATGTCATCACTCTTATAATAAGGTTTTTGATACAGTTCCCATCATTATTACTCACACTCAATGTCATCCTATAGATAAACTCATTCATCCTAAGACTAATATTGATTCATGTGTTATTATACTACCACACCTCAATACGATGATGACTACACCCTAGATGAAATTTTCTTATCATGATACATCGAGGATAATAATGTAAAGATCCTTTGATATTAGGAATCAATGCACACTAAATTTAACCATAGGATTAACACTATCTATGTATCCTCACAAGAAGAGAACTATAATTTCAACCTCGAGGAAGAAAATATGATGGATAACACCCTTTTAATTAGTGACCTAGTACTTCAGCCACAACTTTATCCCCCATTTACCTATTCACCCATTACACCTCTTTTGACGCATATTCTTCCTCCTTTCTTAATTTCACTATAGAATTACCTTATGAGAGATTACATCCGGCTCTTCTTGTCATTATGGCTCTTGGCCCACTTAAGGGTGATCCATACTACACATGGCATGATGCTTTGGGGAATGATGTTTTAAATTGTAAAGCGTGCTGAAAACATATGAAGAATCTCAAATTATAGGATAGATGAGATCAATAAAATAAATCCACATGACCCTCTTCTTCCACATCACTCTATTTTTCTCATCATGGATTTTTTCTCATACTGATGACACTTATCAAGTTATCCACCAAAAGCACTGATCTTGAGAACCTTATCCTCATGTTTGTATATGAAGGGTATGTTCCTCTCCATTAGGTTAAATTCCTTTCATGTCATCATCTAGTTCTCGACCTACTCACACTTTCTTCTCGTCCATCCCTTGATGAAATTCATCATGAATTCCTCACAAAAATATATGAATGGATGGATGATTCCATATTTACCACATGATATGAATTCCATTGTGGCATGAAAACTATTTAGGACAACTTGGAAAATCATTTGATTCATACTTGACATCAAATTTTACACCAAGTAATCAACATTATAACTTAAGTGCATGTCAATATTTCACACACCATCATTAATTCACTTAACTTGTCTCATCTCTGTATTTGTCATCATTTTTGGGTCTCGAAACCCATTGGCTCCCAACTTGGATACTTTGGTAATATTTATATCACCTCACACTTGGTTTTATCTC
Organism: Taxus wallichiana var. yunnanensis; assembly: GCA_018340775.1. NCBI lineage: Eukaryota > Viridiplantae > Streptophyta > Pinopsida > Cupressales > Taxaceae > Taxus > Taxus wallichiana. The sequence goes on from CM031242.1 coordinate 30,075,005, forward strand.
TCATCGGTTGGGTTGGCCATATCATTGCCCCCATCCCATTAAACTAAGGTTTCGATCTTTTAACACATATTACATACAATATCATCATTACTTTAAGCCTTTTATTATTTCATTTTACTATCCTTAAATTTTCATACATTTATGAAAATTTAAAAAGTTGGAATCATAAAAAAATCATACATAAACATCAAAATAAAAACACATGACATCATCAAAAGAATGGTATATAATATATATCTCAATTGAATACTTTGTATTTCATCATATTACAAAATATCTACATCATAATACATCATATAAAAATCATTCCCATTGCTCAAGAATATCCTATCAAATCCAAGGGTTAAACACATTAACCATTAAATAAGATTCAATATTAATTAAATTAATATAAAAACATTATAACAAATGCAATAAAATAAAATAACAAAGACATAGATTTAACATGGAAAAACCCCCAAGGGGTAAAAACCATGAACAAAGGTAAGATTTCCATTAATGAGAAACTCAGTCTAGTACATCTCCATTCCCCTCACTTCTCTCCTCCATGAATTCATCACATGAATTCTAAATTCATTACATTTGAAATGACCCCATAGGTCAATATAAATAAATCAAATGGGTGTGACTTCTCACGAAGTACCTCGTAACCATTAATTGATTTTTAAATAATCAATTAACATAATAAACACGTAGTTTATATTAAATAAATTAAAATATTATATATTCTAATTTATTTAATTATAAACTATAGTTTATTTATAAGAACACTTAATATTAAATGTTCTAACACTCCCCTTAATATTAAGTGGGGAACATATGCCAACATTACCTATTTATACAACAAGATTTACAAATCCATAAACCATAGTGAAGGTTTATGATAACATATCACATTTGAAGGATTTATACACCTTCATCATGTTCATCTTACCTTTTGGTACAAAAGGATTTGGAATCCATAAATCAGTAGTGAATGATTTAGGATAAACATGATTTTGAGACTACATTGCACAGTTTCTCATAGAAAATATCTTAACCATCATCTCTAGGAACCTTTTATAACACAAGGACCTCCTTTACAAAAGATGCAACACACTGGACTGTACACCGTAAACTTAGAGTGACAAGTTTACAAAGATCATAAAAAGATATTTTTACAATGCTTTACAATGGAGCAGAAGTATAGAGGAGAAGGAGATATCACACGGTTGGCCATTAGGAGGTGACATTTCCATGCACACTCCCCCTCAATGGAAACTCTAAAAGGCCAAGCATTGCATGAAACTTGCATAATTTTACAACACACAATGGATTTGTAAACATATCTACAACTTGATCTTCATTTGGGAAGTATTAGAGATCTATATCACCACAAAGAACCTTCTCTCGGATAAAATGCATATGAACCTCTATATGCTTCATTATTTGATGTTGAATTGGATTCTTAGCAAGAGAAATGTAACTCGTATATCACATAGAAGAGGATTAATTCATTTCTCTTCCAAGAATCACTTTAGCCACATGGATTATTTTCGTTGCTTCCATTGCGCTTCTATAATCTACCTCATTAGAAGATATGGAGACTATCGACAACTTTGTACTACTCCAAGTAATGACACTGTACCAAGCTTGAACACATATCCAGTTGTATATTTTCTATCTAACATAACACCAACATGGTTAGAATCACAATATCCAAATAAACATGCATTACCAAAATAATCATAATATTCGGTGTCACTTTTAACCATATATAAATCTTACATTGATAGGTTAAAAAACAAGTTGTATACCAACTTAATAACAATATGGTTAATAAATAAACATGTTATATTACCAATATGTTGAAAAATTTCAACATATTAATCTTATAAAACATATATTATATGCACTTAGTATTGGACGTCTCCAATACAAACATAAAGGAATCCCCAAGTGTCATTTGATATGCATTTAATACTATTTTTAGTAATCACATACTAATATACTCAATTAGATTCTAATTTCAAATCCATTAACTAGTCATTAACAAGACTTATCTTTGATAATTGGTTAAAATTACTTATAATAAGTAAGTAATTTACATAACTAAACAAGATTTAAGAATAATCAAATTGATGATGATATTTCCATCTTTATCAAGGAGATTAATTACAACTTTGGGTTCATGACCAAGACTTAGTAGTATCAATCAGCAGACCGCATATGTTAAATACTAACCGGTTATTAATCAAAGCACATATAATGATATTTGATCAAGGAAAGTAAATAATATAAAGGTATAAATTGATTTAATAGGGAAGACATGTGTCACAAATCCAAGGGCTAAAAGAGGGACACGTGGCGTAATTTCGCAAGATTTTCAACCAAATGTATTCCGTGGACCTCAAGTCTCGCAAAATAAACTGAGTTTCAAATAAAATATATTGGGAGACATGCAGATGGTAAAAGGTATACATGATGGAAATAAGGAAATAATCACAAAGTCACACATAGGCAAACTTGAAGTAAATCAGAAGTTGCCACATGTCAACTTGTTGTTCCTCCCGAGATGCACAACTTTAAATGGCCATAACTTTCTCTCCACATCTCCAAATTAGGAAAAATTGGTCTCGTTGGAAAGGTATATCCGAGACCTTCAATGCAGCATCATTAGATTCAATAATTGATGACATTTTGTGTGAGAAAAAGAGGAAAAATAGTTCAAGTATTAAAAATATAGTTCCAGACTCCTAAACACTAGATTAAATTTATTTATTTATTTGAAACCTTTTGAACCTGCTCTGATGCCATGTTAGATCCGAGGGGTTAAACACATTAAACATTAAATAATATTCAATATTAATTAAATTAATATAAAAAACATTATAAAAAATGTAATAAAATAAAATAACACAGACACATAGATTTAACGTGGAAAAACTCCCGAGGCATAAAAACCACGAACAAAGCTAAGATTTCCATTATTGAGAAACTCGAGTCAAAGACACCTCCATTTCAATCACTTCTCTCCTCCATGAATTCATCACATGAATTTTGAATTCATTACATTTATAATGACCCCGCGGGTCAATATAAATAAATCAAATGGGTGTGACTTCTCACGAAGTACCCCATAACCATTAATTGATTTTTAAATAATCAATTAACATAATAAACACGTAGTTTATAATAAATAAATTAAAATATTATATATTATAATTTATTTAATTATAAACTATAGTTTATTTATAAGAACACTTAATATTAAATGTTCTAACATCTCCTCTCTTAGTTAGAGGTTGTTTTATGCTTTAATATGATGGTGTCTAAGTTGTATCCCATAAGGATAGTACTGATTATGTGGCTCTAGATTAAGACCTATAATATCTCCCTCTACTATCATTTCTTGTACCTATACGTTTAAAATATATGCTTCATCTATCACCTCACGGGAAGCTTCAACCACCGCATCTAAAATCCTTATTTATTTCTCTTGATCAAGTGCCACATGTGCTTAGGCGAGGTATATTACTAATTCCATCATATCTCTTCCCTTATTGTTTGACTAGATACCTTAGTTTCTTTACAAATCACTGGTGTTGTATCTCCCATAAGCAAAAATAAGTCGTGGCTTCCCTAACCACTCCTACTACTCAATCCTCCATCACCGAGGTTTCAATCACATTTTATACACCATCCAAAATATCATAATATGTATACTTAATTAGAGAATGAAACTCGGTTGCATTATGCTCTATAATCACAAAAATATTACTCATTAGCACTATATATATCAACATATTAATTACTCTATTATAAAACACTAAAACAACACAAGTAACCTTGAGGCTCACTTAGTTGACTAGGTCACTCTACCATGGTTGCCCCATTTTATTGACCTCCCAACACCTTTGCCTCATCATCACCATATATCGATGGGAGGGCTCCCACTACTTGTGTCCATAAATAACATTTGTATCCTCCTCTCTGTTTCTTCTTAACTATGTTATACCCATTGAATTTATCTATCTATTGACCTACCTATCTTATGAATCCTAGTAACTTACCTCTCTTTACTTTAGATATATACATTGAAAACCTATAACTATTTTAGGGTTAATGTTATTATACTCTATAGTTGCAAATATTGTGCTCATTGAGAACCTTTAGTATCTATATCTTGTGTACATGTATAGATTTGATCCCCAATAATAGAGAATGAGTGGGGATCCATATAATCCCATCATACTGACTTGTTTGAGTGTCAACCTTATTACAATCTATATAAAATGGTGTTGCTTTCCATAGGGATTCTCAATAGATATCTTGGGAGATAAAGAGATGATTCGTAGTAGAATACTTTTTAAAAATAGAAGAGATGAGATAACTAGAGAAAATTGAGATATTGAATTTGACTTTGAATTATTTTAAAGGAGATAAAGTAGAAAAATAACATGAATGTGACTCAATCAATGGTGGAGTAATATTCACATTAGGTTCAATAAAATTTATGCGGGATAATAATTTCTATAGGTTATCTTCTTTCTCTTCTCAATAATATAGATTACAATAAAGAGAAGACCATTCTATGGCCTATAAACAAGCCAAGGTTGTTAAATAATAGGTACAAGAGCCATTTACCTAGAAGAAAAACCATCTCTACTAAGGGAATAGGGCTCGAAATCCTAGGTATATGATAGGTGATTGAATATTGTTACTATCATGATTATACGAAGATAAATAAGATGTAAAATACATATAGAGATATATTTAAAAAAAGTTGTAAACAAGGGTTGTAAGAGATTGATAGGTTGTCAAAGCCTAAAGGGTGGATGTAAAGCAAGAGATGATATGAATAATGCAATATACAAGCATATGCTAATCTATCCTAGTCTATGTACATGATACATCAACCAATAAACTCAAATCATAATAATAACTTAAATAAAAATAAGGTTATCAATACTTATCTTTATGAAGAACACCATTACCACGTTAACCCTCCAATGTTAGTAATAACTTATAGGAGATTTGATGTGGGGGACCACAAGACACATAGAAAGAAAACTTTAAACCATATTTGAGGACTCTAAAGACTTGGTAGACATTTTTAATCCATCTCATATCCTTGACTATCCTAAACCAAATGCTCAAAAGATAGTCATCCAGTGTAATAAAAACTAACTCTTAAACCTTTAAGAATTCAAGAGTAGTTTAGTGAGAGAGAAAAATGATAGATGGTGATGTGATGTTTCAAAAATTGTCTCAAATTATGTCTATAAATAGGGGTCATGATTAATTACTAAAGTTTTATATAGTCAATAGTGGTTGATAAAATCAATCATGCTCTCTTACTGATCAACCATGAGAAAATACAACAAGAAAATATTGACCATGGTCAATTTCATTGGTATGAGTAGTATCAAATCGTAGGGTCTTAAGGTAAAAGTTAGAAGATGGAGGAAGGGCTCAAGAGTTTATAAAAAAATTATTTGATGGAGGTTTGAAATCAATGTTGTAGACACTAAATAACACAATTAGGTACATTTATAGGTCCTAAAATAATGCTATCATTTACATGATTCCTAAACAAGAAAACTAGTGGTTGACAACTATATTTGGCCTCTTTTCCTTGTATCTTATTTTCTATTTGATCCTACACACCCTACAGCCTAATCAAAACTTTACTTATTCATATTTCATGGCTTTAGAAACCACCGCCCAACCAGGATAGTAGTGCCCATGTGTTCCTGTCCCTCCTGGGTGCCCCCGAACCTTTATTATCTTATTCTCTCTTTTTGGATCTCTTTTATCTTTTGGGCATATTTTTTGACTTATGGGTCAGCCTTCCAGTTTTCAATTACAAAATTAAAATAAGGGAATCATATAAATACATAATTAAGTTTTCAAAATTAGGGACTAAGCACTAAGCATTACTATCACCACCTAAGCTTGTATTCCAAAGTCACTAAAGAACTCTAAATACATCCATCTAGCATCCATTCAAAGGAAAAGGGTTGCATACTTTTCATACATAACATAAGAAGGGAAATTATATTCTATTCCATCTACACATACTTCTACATTACTACATTATATCTACAACCCGCTATCAGTGCAAATTGCACAAGGGCGTCTAGGGCATCATTTATACACACACAAGAACTACATGGATTCTGAGATGTAGTGCAATGCTCGGTTGTAAGTTCACTCTCAAAGTGACCTCTAGGGCTAGTCCAACTTCCCATTCTATATTTTCCTTTTTAGGTTTGATGTGGTTTGTGGGTATGTGTAGGATAATTTCTATTTTAAAGGTTACATGTACCCTCATAAATAATAGTGTGAATATAAGGTGATCAACAGGATTAAAAATGAATCCCTTGTGACACAAAATAAATTAGATCATGAGCTCCTTCATAGTCACCAATGCTCATGTGCCTCTACCCTACACTAGGCACCCTTGTATGGCTCCATTTACAGGTTTTAGATTTTATAGTGAACAATAATGTGTCTATTCACAATCTGTTCAACCCTTTTTCCTACCCAGATCAATTTCTATTCATTCAAAATCAGCTAAGTCTCCTTATCTCCCCTTATTGCTTAGGGTTTTACATTATTTCTTGGATCTTATTGTATATTATCATTTCGTGCATCATTAAGAAAACTAGTTACTATGCAATTAGATTTAAATCAAATTAAATTAAATCATTTTTTTAACCTCGTTACTCAAACCATACCTTCTAAGAATGCATCACAATATATCCCCTAGATTTGAATTCATGGATCAATATTCTTATCCCTCTTATACTCCCACCAAGGTTTCTGGCATGGTTACCACTATTGTTGATTTTATGAAAGTTTATACTCAATATCCTCCTTATTTCATCACTTGAATGTTTGATATAACCATTAATGTAGTCACCACTCACCGCACTCGTCCTCCTACAACTCCACTTGTCTTTGTTCCACCACCTATTACTCCTACAGTTCCTACCACCACCTCTAAGGGTTATGAAATCATTAAATAGCTTAAGAATATACCATCCAAAATCTCTCTTTATGATATCTTACGTAGTGCACCCGATTGTCATCATACATTAGAGGCCTCCCTTCATTCCATCCACATTGAAAGTAATAATTCACTTGTTTCCTTTACTCACCTCATTCAATCCCTCAAAAAAATACCACATGCTATATATTTTAGTGATGAGGATATCCCTCCCTCTGCTGCTTGACAATCCCTTTGCACCTTTTCTTATCACTACTACTATTGGCTCCATCTGTATTAAGCATGTACTCATTGATAATGGATCTACTATAAATCTATGTGCTATATCCCTCTTTGGGTAAATGGGTATTTTTATTATCTAATTAATAAATCCTCTCAAATCATTCATGGCTATGATTCCACTACTTGAACATGCATGGGAACTATCACCTTACCTCTACAAGTTGGGCCTACTTTATTCTTTGTTATCGACACCTCATTCTAATTCAATTGCTTACTTGGTAGACCATGGATTCATGCAATGCATGTTATTCCCTCCATAGTTCATAGTGCATTAAATTCCTACATGATGGCTATGAACATACCATTTTTATTGACCCCGACTCCTTTAAGATGTTTCGTATAGACCCCATCACCACCATGTCCATTCCTCCATCACAACCTATTCCATATCGCAATATCGTACATACGATGTTGGTCAATCTAGTGCTCCTACTCCCTCTACTCCCTCTACATGCATTCCATCCATTCCTACCCATATTACTAATCTCCTATCACCCACCATGTCTACCTCTATGGCTACTACTTCCCCACCTATCATGGCTCCTCTCAATTCTACATCTGGCTCCATCCCTACCAATATCCTTGATAATGCTATCCAACAAGATAATGCCAACACCGATGATTCGATGATGAAGTTGATGTCATAGAGCTTAATGATGACATGTTCTGCAATATTAAATTTACTCTTATTGAAATAGATGAATCCTACTTCTAGGATACTTTTGTTACTATTGGCCTTGGTGAATATCAATTCAAGAAACCTCCTCCTCCACCACTAACTCCACGATACCTTTTAAAGGAATATCCATACATTATACATTCTACCACCTCCTTTGTCTTCTCGAGATCACCATGCATGATAAATTGACCCCTTTATATGCACTCTTTTTGTACATAACTCTTATTGGCCTCACATTTCATTCAACCCTACTTGCTCTGAGATTGTTTGCACACATGATAGCTTAGCCTGCCGAGGATTCACACTTTCTGATCTCCTCCCCTCACCTCACTCTCCTCACCTATATCATGGATGTGTATTTATTACCGCTACTTATGGCCTCCGCATCTTCCATCTATCAATTTTCCTTACACGTATTCCTTGCTCCTCTCCACTCATGCTTGGACAATCTTGGTTTGACTATATTGGTGGCATTCTAGATCTCAATCACGCTAACATATCATTTCCAATTCCTTTTTTCCGTGTTCTATATACAATGACTCATTTATGAGATATAAGTAAAATATAACTTGTTTTTATGCACATGATTGTACTCAACCTCCTTTTACTGATGAATAATATACTATGGGCATGAATAATTTACAACGCACATGATATTTATATGATCAACCTCACACTATTTCCTACCACGTCTCTAATAATCCAGATCCTATCGGTTATGACCCTAACACTGATGATATTATAGATGAGTTTACTTGATCCTTCTCTACATCTCACACTTAGGGGTATCACACCTTCTTACCCCTTCTATTCCCGCCACTTTTCTTTAGTATCTACTATCACATTTAATGTTATGCTCTTCATGTCTCATCTTTCTAAGAAATTTCAAACACTTAGATACACACAATGTATTGTCATTACCCTATGATGCACTCTAGTTCCACGGTTTGTACTCGAATGCTGAGGGTATAATTATGAAATGAACCTCACATCCACTACACTTCACACTTTTTTCTTCATAATACATCTTTCTAGAATCTACCCTCACACAAGATATTACCCGATGACACAATCTATTTTTATGGTTCATTCTTGATTGTTGATGGTTCCTATAAATGAACCTCATATCATCCACTTTGGGGGCATTTACTCCTATCATTTTCACACTTTACATTTCATTCCATCATACTCATACTAAATTTGCATATCTTGGTTACATCTACTACGGCTAGCTTATTCTATTTACATGTTACACTTTATTTTCCATGATAGATGGATTCATAGTACGTCATCATATTTCTATATATACACATGCACTATAATGATTATTAGAAAGTTCGTACCTTCTATTAGTCCCACCTTTACCAGCTCCCATGAACATATAATTTCTCTATTATCACATACTACATAGGTTATATTGCTACATATTCACTATTTCTCATTGCATATACTTTACATTTTGCTGATTTATAAACACTGTGACATACTATTTACCTTTCTAATATGCTATGGGCACTTCATGTGTAGCATTTAACTTGCAAGACTATATAAAATCATGCCTCTGTCACACTTTGCTTGATCTTATTTTACATTGTATGTTATTTTTTTTGCGAGCCTATGCCCTATATCTTCTATCATCATTGTATGATTTTTTCCACTTCGACCCTGATTATCTTATGACATTGTGAGTGATGTCCATGTATGAAAAGTGATTTTCATGGTCTATATTTTTACACACTTGTTTATTACTTTGTTTTATAATTACATGTTTTTATTGCATTAACACATATTTCTATCCCACTTTGTTTTCATGTGCCTTGGTTTCTACCATGCACATCCCCACCCCCTATAGGTATTCACTTCAGATCAGCATCATGTCCTCTCCTTTGGGCCACATTCTCCTACCGATGTCACATGCACCCCAAATGAGGGGGCATAAATTGGGTGAAAAAATCACCCCCAAAATAGCTCGGAGATATAGTACAACATAGAATAGTATAGAAAAAACACATGAATACAAATCACTCCAAAAAATAGTACAGGACACTAGTGCCTAGACTCAAACACTAGTGCTCGTGCCTATCCTCCTCCCAGGAGCTAATTTCTTAGAGGCCTATATAATCATTTTCTCAATACAAACATAGTCTACAACAGTTCATAGAATAATTCTACGATTACATGAACAAACCTTGATTCTACAAAATGCATCCTATTTTAGTCAATCGTTACAATTAGAATAATTCAGAAAAAATCATAACTAATTTGGGACAATCAGCACTAAATCAAGATGTACCATCTACAATGGTTCTTATGAGGGTAGAGTCATGGAAGGGTAGTAAAACTAGCCCTCTCTCCCCAACACTCACTTTTGATGTGAGATTGCCCAAAAAAACTTGCACTTAGCATGAGATCACCCAAAAAACTCACAATTGGCACGAGATTGCCCAAAAACTCGTTATCGGCATGAGATTGCCCAAAAAAATTCTCTTCATAGCATTTTAGGACACACTTTTATCCTTTACATTATTTTACATCAGGTGCACACTTTCCTTTAATACTACGTTTATACACTTTTACAACTTTTGCATACTTTAGTCAAGTTTATCATATGAGGAACTTTAACTACTTTCTTTCTCCTATTTTGTAGGTCTTTACTTACAAGAAGCAAAAATACAAGCACAACAAGTACAAGCAACACATATTATCCACCCCTAGGGTCACTTTCCTTTTATATTCTCCACACTTCACCACGCTTCACTTGTCCACTTGGCATGCTATTCATCACACTCTCTACATGATCATAAGGTACACATATTATATATACTTTATGTTATCGATTATTCACTCAAAAACATAAATTGGGGTAAAATGTAAACACTAAATCACACACTTTGGTACATTTCTTGTTCCTAATAGCATGCTAGTATTTACATGATTCCTAAGCAAGAAAACTAGTGGTTGACAACTATCTTTGGCCTCTTTTCCTTGTCTCTTGTTTTCTATTTGGTATTACACACCCTATAGCCTATTCATAACTTTACTTACCTATATTTCATGGCTTCAGACACTAGTGCCCAGCCTGTAACAACATTGCCTATGTGTTCTTGTCCCTCTTGAGTGCCTCTGACCCTTTCTTATCTTACTCACTCTTTTTGGGTCTCTTTTATCTTTTAGGCATCTTTTTCACTTATGGGTTGGCCTTCCAGTTGTCAATTACAAAATTCAAATAAGGGAATCATATAAATACATAGTTATGTTTTCAAAATGAGGGACCAAACACTAAGCATTACTATCACCACCTAAGATTGCATTCCAAAGGAGCCAAAGCATTCTAAAGGCATCCATTTTTATCCATTCAAGGGACAAGGGTTTCATACTTCGTATACATACATAGCATAGGAAGGGGAAGTCTATTATATTCCATCCACACATACTACTACATTTCTACATTCTAGCTACATCCCGCTATCAAATGTAACTTGCACAAGGGAATCCTAGGCATTGTTTCATACACACAAGAACTACATGGAGTCTGAGATGTAGTGCAACACCGAGTAGTAATTTCACACTCGTGGTGAGCTCGGGGTTAGTCCAACTACCCATTTTTCATTTTCCTTTTCAGGTTTGATATGGTTTGTGGGTATGTGCGGGTGAATTTCTAATTTACAGGAAACATGTACCCTTGGTGATCATAGTGAAAATATCAAGTGATCAACCAATCAACAATGAATACCTTGCGAAACAAAATAAAGTATATCATGAGCTCATACATAGTCACCAACACCTATATCAGTTCACAAACACCTAGGTGCCTCTTCCCTAAACTAGGCGCTTACAAATTTGGATCCATTTCAAGTTCCATATTTTTAGTGAGTAGTGATAACCATGTTTACTGATCTATTCAAGTAATTTCTCCTACCTAAATCACTTCCCGATCATTCAAAATAGTCCAAGTCTCCTTATCTCCCATTCTTGCTTATGGTTTTACATAATTTCTTGCTTATTGTTTGGATCTTATTGTAGATTATCATTGTGTACATCATTAAGAACAATAGTTACTCTATAATTAGATTTAATTCAAATTAAATTAAATCAGATGTAATTAGTTATGTACGTGATAGTAAGGTGATGTTAAAATAAAGGAGGTTGTAAAAATATGATAAGGATATGCAAAGGATAATATATACAAGGTATGAAGGACTAAATGTTAACTCTCTCTCTCTCTCTCTCTCTCTCTCTCTCTCAAGTATTTCTAACCAACCAAACCATTTATGATCATATGTGCTCTGGATAATACCTCATAAGACATCATTATGGGGGTTAATGTGTCATTCGTTATTATGAAGAGAAAAATTAGTAAGAATTAAAAATAAGGTGTAAAAAATCCCTTGTTATCACATCTATGTCAAAAATCCCTCAAGTCTCATTAAATTACATGTATATTGGATATGACCATAATGGAAACAAAAAATTGTGGTGTCAAGATAATGAGCCCCGAATAATTGAGGTTAAAAAATAAAAAATATTAAGAAACATGGACCTAGAGTATACTATCAACATCATTAACAAAAAAATAAGCCTAAGAAACAATGTATAGCTTCTACCTTAGTCAATCTTATGTTTAATGTAAGCAAACCTCTAACACATTTACCATCAACTTTTCCCCACATGTGTTAAATCTGAAGTTTTTCCATTGATATCATAATTTTTGTTAAATTTTAGTTTAGTATTGATCTTCACATGATGATTAATTTTGAATTTTACAAGTCAAATTTCAATTTTTAGTTTATGTTATATATGTTATGTATTGGGTTTTAAATGATCTCATGTAAGTGTAGCCATTAAAATTTGGTAACTTATCCTTGTGCAATGACAAGTTTGACCTTGTATCCTTGATAAGACATGATCACACTTAGAATACAATCTCCTCATCTCCTTATCAATTCTGAAAATTTATTATCTTTACACTATTCTCTATCATCAATTATGGAAATAGTATCCAATTAAAACAACATAAAACATCTAATATTCATGACACATTTTATAGTTTATGTGTTTATCTCTCTTGTCCAAAACTATACGAAGGATAAGGATGTTAGGTCTTGTCTTAGATGACATGTACAGTCTTTCCCCTTTTCAATCACCAACTTTTATTTCAATTTTAAATCATTCTTTAGGTCATTTCACCTTCTTAGCATTGGCCTTATCATAATATCTCACTTATGGAAGACTATATAAGAAATAGATTATCACCTTATAACTCACCGATATTCTTACAAGATACTACTAAAAACATCATTCCAAAAGTAGTCAAAGGTTTCCTAAATCTACTCAAAGTACTTGTACATCATCTAAGGTAGTACCTATTACAAGTGTGAAGTACTAAAATAGGTCAAGGATTCTAGCTTCACCCATCTATAAGTATGGAAAGATCACAAAAGGCATGTCTTAACAAGATAAAAGTCACTCTAATAATTATACAAAGGTTTCAATCAACACAAGGGCTAGGTCATATAGATGAGGCACACCATATCTCTCTATTACTACACTAGGTACATTTTATACAATGTAGTTACCTCATTATCTTTATGTTGAGCGACATGAGGGAACCCCTGGGGGTTGGTAAACTATACACACTTACAAAATCTCTTAGTAGAACTACACAAGGCTTGGTTTACACAACGTAGATATATAGTATATCATTATTATTAGTTCAGCATATAGGTTTCTAACCACCTAGGGGGTTGAGCCTAAAATGCACACACCTCATTTTCTCCTTTAGTTTTCTAATGGTTCGATGAAAGGTTTTATAGGTTTATAGGATTCCTAATTTTTGTAGGACATCATAGGTCATCTTGAGTTTGTATGAGCAAGAGAGACACAAATTGAGCACCATTTCTAGACAAGTGAAGCACAAAAAAGTTTCAAAACTAATTGTCCCTGGTTTGTAGCCATACAGTCCATGTTACAACCGCATATTTCTTTCCTAGGTTATATAGATTCCATGTGATCTTGCACCTACATATTATCCAAATATAGAATCTTTTGTGCATAATTTAAAACTCCATATCTTCTTGTTCCACTTCCCTACACACACAAATCACTCTAGAATCATCTTGAACTACCAAGTATATCTACCATCTCATGTTTTGAGAAAATTATTTATTGTTTATCAATCATTAAGTTCATTTGAATTTTGATTGCATTATTTTGGTCATGTATAATTAGTGTTGGAAGTTAATTAGATAATAATAGTCTACCTATTGCTAGAATGCATGTCCTTTTTATTTGTTATACTATATCATCCCTTTGGTTCCATTTTTTGGAACAATCTAGTAAAGAGCAAAAATTTCATTAAGCAGGGTAGTAAATGGAAAGTGGGTGACGGTAATGATATAAATTTCTGGGATGATAACTAGTTTAATGGCAGTATTATGGACATATTTGGGATGGTCAAGGACAGTCTTGTAAACAAGTATGACACCAAAATCAAGGATTATATTGAGGGAAATGGCAACAGAAAGAAATGGAAAAAAATTTGTGGAGAGAGATGATCTGATCCAAAATATTTCCTCCCTTCAAGATCAATTAGATCTTATTCCCTTAAGTTAGCTGGATACTAAGGATGAATTGGTCTGGAATAATTCTATTGATGGGGACTACTCTGTCAAAATTGGATATAATACTTTCTTCGATAGTAGTCAAGCTGAGTTCAATTGGAGTAGGATTTGGATGGCTGAGTTAACTCCTAAAATTAATTTTTTCCTTTGGCTGGCTCTCAGAGGCAAGATTCTTACCACTAACAACCTGATGAGAAAAGGTTTCATAATGCCTAATAGATGTCATCTTTGTAAAAAATATTATGAGGATATCAGTCATTTGTTTATACATTGTGATTATGCTACTAGAATATGGAGTTTTCCGTCTCTAAATTTGAAGCTTTCGGGTAGTAGTTTGAAGGATTTCAATCAGCTATGGACTCAATGGAGCCCACCGTATAAGCATTGTGTTGTCAAAAGGATCTGGAAGCTAGTTATTCCTCATATTATTTGGAGGGTATGGAAAGATAGAAATGATATTATCTTTATAAATAAAAACCAAAACTACAAGCTCAAGTATTGGTAAAATTTCTAATTATATCAAAGAGAATATTACTAGATTTAAACCCCCCAAGAATAAGAGTTATCCAGAAAAATGAAGATCATATCTTATCCCACTGGCAGATTGGAGCTGACAATAGCCACAGTAATTCCGGTAATAGTATTGATAGATCTTTGATTCATTGGCATCCTCCTGATTTTAATTGGTATAAGTTGAACTTTGATGGGGCTTCTAAGGGTAACCTTGGGATTGCGGTAGGGGGAGGAGTGATCCGGGATCATAAAGGCAGTCTAATTGTTGCGTATGCTAGAAAAATGGGAATTCAAACCAATCATTTTGCCGAAGCATTATTTGCTTTGTGGGGCCTGAGAATTGCTCAAACTCATAATATCCAAAACCTCATTATTGAAGGGGACTCGCTTAATATCATTAATCATCTTAATCAGTGCTCACCTCCAAGTTGGAACATCAAGGATTTTATCTTGGAATCCATAAGTATTTTCCAAACCTTCAATAACATTCGGATCATGCATACTTACTCGGGAGGGTAACAAGGTGGCAGATGCATTGGCTAATTATGGCATTAATGTTAACCACATTGTTTGGGATAATAACAACATTCCTAAACAACTTCAAAGCAACATTCAAGTGGATATCTATGTTCATGAAAATTCATGATTGGGGATATGAGCATTGGGAGTGGATTTGTATTATTAAAACTCCCACACGTGTTGACTTTAAAACAGCAATTATACATATCTTGGCGGACAAGCAAGATTGTATGAAGTATAATGGGAAATTCAAGTGGATTTATATGGAAATGAAAGTCGCGCATGCGGGCAATATTGAGCTCTTAATAACTTGTACACAAGGCTTTACGGATTCCCAAGACAGAAATAAAGATAATGATGATCTGGAGTGGGCTTGCAAAAGGACTGTAGTTCCCACATGCGGACTTTCACAGGGTCATAACAGCAGTTACTCAGGTATTCGTGGGAAAAGCAACGGCTATTCTTATCAGCATTCTCACTGCGCGGATAATAATAGTGAAAGGTGGACTGATATTAGCACTCTAAAGGATTCTAAAATTTTTATTTGCAAGTAGTTAAACACGGTGAGAATGGGGGGAGCCCCTTGCCAGATTGAGCCCAGCGTGGATCTGGAATGGAAGGATAATGAAGAACTTTGGAATCTTCTCAGTCAGGGAGGCATCACCAACTTTATGGAGAAGATTCAGGGCCACGACCAAAGTATTTTGGTGTGATTTGTGAAGGATTGGAAGGATCACACTATGGATTACAATGGACAGAAGATTTATATCAATGAGGAGTTAATTCAAGCAAGCGGTGCGCCTTGGCATGGAGGGGTACCACTTTTTTAATAAAAGGGTGGACAGAGAAGCTGAGGAGAGGAAATTTGTTGAGGGAACTGAGAAGTTGGTCTTTGTCATGGTGGGCCTACAAGTTAGTTCGATCCCTTCGCCTTTTGATGAGGTTACCCGTATGATGGTGCGTTTCATTTCTTTGGAGGGGAGGTTCGTCACTGTGCCCGCTAAACATCTTGTGTTCCTCAACCACTTCCGTAGGAATCACACGGTATGTTTCCCCCACTATCTACTTAACTCTCTTGAGTGCTCCATTTTGGAGTTTCAAAAGCATACTCGTGTTGTTCCTTTGCACCAGGGACTCATCTTTTTCTGTATAAACTGTGTCTTCTTCGTTCTCCCAGTATCCCTTCCTCCCATGGCTCTATTCCTCCTCTTCCTAGTGCCACTGGTTGCTAGTCCCTTCTCTCCACCTTTTTCCCCGCCACTGCTGATGTCACCCCTCTGCTGGCCTTCTTGGCTCCATCTTCCATTCCCCCACCTCTTCTCCCACCCCCTACGCTTCCACTTCGGCCAGACCTGTTACCAGATCTTCTAGAAGGCTGAACCTTGATACCCCTGTTGTGGGGAAGGTTCCTCAAGAGATTGAAATTTCCCATAACCTCCTGCATATTAGTAGTGCTAGCTCTTAGGAAGCACATATTGAGAGCTCCGCAAAAAGGCTGGAAGCCTTAGAAGCTGATATGAAGCTGTTGAAGGAAGAGGTTAAAAACTTGGCAAAGCATAAAGGTAAGAGGAAGAAGGAGGAGGAGGTGGCTATGGATAATAGTCAGGTTGAAGATATATACAAGAAGTTGAACTCCTTAGACACCTGTTTAGGGAAGGCCAAGACTCGCCATGATTATAATATGGCCATTTTTAATGCAATTGAAGAGTTCATTGAGCAACATGTCCGCAGCGTCTCCAATCTCAGCGGAGTTTCTAGCAACCCTTTGGGGCACTGATAAGGAAAGCAAAAGGACCATTGAACAACTAGATGTTACTGATTCTACCCACATGACGACATTGGCTATGTTCACCTCTTGGCAGAATATCAAATCCAACATTGACAAAGCCACCAAGAAGTAATTGTGGGTGCTTTTGTTGCACTTCTTTGTAATTATTGTTTTTTTGTTGTCTTTTTGCTACTTTCCTGCAGTGCTCGTGTTGTTTTTGTCTTGATGGGGTAGCTGCTCTTGGGCTACTTTGGTTTTCATTGTCCCATCTGGATTTTGATCCTTTTTGTTCTAGTTCTCATTCCTATTCTGGCTTCTAGGCCCTCTTTTGTTCTCAAGGGTATAGTCCCTTTCAAAAAACTATTTGCCAAAAATAAAAATAAAACATTTTAATTACTAAATATCAAATAAGAAAAATATATTATAATAATTTTTATTATTAATTGTATGTTAGTGTGCTTTCTAATGTAATTATGGTTTACAAATAAAATAGTTTTTCATATAAATCATTATATAAATAAAACTTGTACATATATCTTAAATGTATTTTTCTAAAAACAACAATAGATATCAATTTCAAGGCTCTTATCTTGGATTTTAAGTGCATACTACATTAATAATTTCAGTACCTTATCTAAATGTTTTCCTAATTATTGGTGTAGACACCCTAAAAATACACACTACTCTTTACACATTACTATTTGGATCATTATTCATCCACATCCCATTAGAATTAATTATATTCATCCACATCCCACTAGAATTAATTAATTAATTCTACAACCTATAAAGCATACACTATGCACTCCTTAGCTAATTTAATTAGATATTTAAATAAATAAAAACTAAATATCCACTCACCTTCCACTCATCTCCACTTCACTAGCTCACTCACTCAAGTTCTATAACCATGCAAAAGAGGAAGTTAAATTACACACACAATTGAAGAATTCAAGAGTCAACTATTCAAATTAAAATCCTTTTTAATTATTTTTCAAACAAGCCAACTACATAGACCAAATCAACATGCTAAATTAAGAAAATGCATTCATTCACCTATAACTTAGTCAAATATTGATCCTCAATCCATGGCCTCTCCTTCAGCTATAAATAAGAGGCTCATCTCCTTAAATCCCATTTTTGGAAGCTTAAAGAATTCATAGTGTTACTTTGTCAAATTGTCACTCAAATTAATATTCCGTTAGGATTCCCATTTGATCAAAAATATCAAGAATCAATCTCATCATCCCTCCATTTTCTTGTATCATAAGCATACTTTCATTTGGAGTTATATTTGGAGCATCCACATTTAATCTATCAATGAGATTCAACAAGATTGGTACTTCACTCCACGCTTCAGCCATCTCATTCGAGGTTGTAAGGAAACATGAATGAAGGATGTGGTTTGCATTTCATTTCTTATTTTCTTCTATTATTAATTTTTTCCCTTGTTTACATTCTCGCATGTTCACAAGTGGAACACCCACACATTATTACTTATTTTTTCCATCTAACATCTTTTTCATATTGCTTGAAGAGTTTGTCAGAGGCTACCTGACCAATTTCCAGTCATTTTGATGAGCTGATTTGTAGGTAGTTTTTTAAAAAATGTCATTCTCATTGTTTTTCTAACTTTTGTGTGCAACTATAGGTACCTTGTGTTTTCATGGAATCAAATCCATCTAGGTTGCTTGTGAAGTACATTTCCATCTCTATGTATGCATTTCCATCTGCAATGCCCGTATTTGTGTGGCCTCACTTGTGTCTGCATGATAGTGGATGTGCTTTCGTGTTTGAATTTTTGTTTCTATCTCTATTTTTTCTAATTTTTAAATCTACATTTCTGTTTTATTAGTTAAACTAGTGTTTGATTTGTTGTTTTAGTTGTTTTTATTTGCAGAGGTTCATATATGCATTTCCACGATAGTAAGTGCATTTTTGTGGTGTTGAGTGTGTTTGCCGCATCTACATGCATCCAAGGTGTGTCAATTTTTATTTAAGCTACTTTTCTATCACAAGTAAGTGCGTCCATGTCTCTATTTCCTACATTTCTCGCTCTATGTAAAATTTAATTTTTATACAATTTTCTAAAATTCAATAAAAACATTGTCTATTTTTTTATAGCATTTTTCTTACTATTTTAAGTAACTTTATACTAAATAACATAACCTAATGTTTTCCATAGTCATTTCGTAACGTTTTAATTCATTCAATTTTTTTTTAAATTAATTTTATAATTATTTAAAAACTTTTTTAAAAATAAAACTCGTGTATGTTCTTCTCTTGCACCTTCAGTGATCTTAAGAATCAAAATCAGTGATTTAATTATGTTAGTGTTAGTGAAATAATTTTTGTGTTGAAAATTAATGGTTTCTACCAATAGTCACAGGCTAAGCCTCCCATTATTAAATGTAAACTACCTAAAAGTTCTAGATGGGCATTAGGCCAAGGATCGTAGAGGAATACTCCACTAAACCTATGAAAAAGTGTTTGTACTAAGTAAAAAGGAGGAATTTTTGGTGAAGAGAGGTAAATGAGAGTTGGTAAAATAAGGAGAGAGAGGGTTACTATTGTGAGTAGGCTTACTGAGTTCATATACAATGACCAAAATAGGTCCACATATAATTAGAAGAACACAACAATAAAAACCATGATAAGACCAACAAATCATAGACATAGAATTCCATTGACTCATTTATCAAAGGTGTATACACCTTTCTTGGTTTAACAATATTATCATGCATACAAAGTTGGAAATTAGAGAGAGAGAGTAGAGGAACATAAGAAAAGGAATAAAATAATTGTAACTTTTATCACTTGAAGTAGTAGTGGTAATCTCAACAACATACATTCAATCTAAAATTTCCAACCCCTTGGAATGAAGAAGCCATTCCAATTTATAGAATTAAAAATTGTCTCTTCATCTACCCCCACATGAATTTTCACCTATCCCCATCACTTGTGACCTTTCATATTCCTAGGAAGTGAGTATTTTTCTTATTAGTGGAAAATGTCTCTGACAATGTTAATAATGAAGGTCACTTAAGTGAATATGATGAAAAAGCAAAAGTTACATTCTTGATTAAAAATTAAAATATGGAGAGAGAAGAAGGAGAGGGAGAGAAGAGATTGACTAATATGATGAAGATGAATCCATTTCTGATGAAGAGCTAGCCATTCGTGATCTTTGAGGGAGAGTTCCTGAAATGATCTCTTGTCCTTTGAGGAAATGCTTCATAAATGAGAATATTGATCTTTGATCACCTATTGATCTAAAACAATGAGATTGCATATGCTTCCTCATCCTTTGAGATGTGAGAACACTTCAAAGTGTTGAATAAGTGTTTAGAAACATTGTTATGATGTATTACAAAGTGAACCTAGGATGACCACTAGCATCACCCATGATGATATTATCTTGTCATGTTTCTTATGAATATTACCTTAATGACCTAAATTTTTATGTTTCAACATCTGCATAGGCTTCATAATATTCTTGAATTCACATGTTTCATTAGTGACCATCTATGGAGTTAGAACACCATGGTTGTAAATTACTCCTCTGATGATATGTAGAAAACAGTCCAAGACATTGAATTAGTGTTGAAGAACACTATTATGATGCATCACAATGTGAGCCTAGGATGACTATGGGAATCACTCATGATGGTTCTTTCCTGACCTCATGGTGAGAGTGAGGATCATTTTTTCATTTCTTAGGATTTCACAATTGACCTTAGTGATCAAAAATCAGCTCTATGATGCTTGAATCTCTTGATTCTTATCTTTCATTCACCAAAATAGATCCTCACTTTGTAGATAGAGGATTGCTTCCCGAATGAGATTCTTCTCATGTGACCACTTGTTATAATGAAATTAGGTGATTGTAATGTGATTATTTATTGAGGTGTGATGCCACTACCAATTGAATTCCATCAAGTAGAATTGAGATGTTTTCTCATTTTTCATAGACTTTGATCCATATGAGGATCATCCTCTTACCTTTCATGGCTCATAAACTCTTCTTAAATGAGATCAAATCATACACCTCATACTCACATGTTTCTCATATAAATAGGTGACTTCTTGATCCTTTAAACCTTGTGGTCATGAGTACTTTTATAGGTTTATTATCTCATTCTAACTTGTTTCTTATAGAGATTTGGATATAATGGTAGAGTCAACATATTGTTTTACTTTTAAACATGATTATCTCTTCACACTTCACTTTCGTGACCAATATGTTACCCGGGTGGAAACATGTTTATGGTACTCAGATGTTATTTGTTAGAGTAGGTATTTACCTTAGCTCATGTTCACCTAGGTACATTATTTACCTTTATTGTATTTATCCTCACCCACTTATGTGTGTGGATATTTATTTTTATTTATTTAGATATTAGAGATATTATCTAGTTGTTAGGTATAGTTCTTTCCTTGATCTATGGTATCAACTAGTTCTTTCCTATATCTATGGTATTGACTAGATCTTTGATGTCTAGTTCTCTTATAAATCTATGGAAAAGCTTGTAAATTTTGATCGGTAACTTAATTTTGAGTATTTTTTTTGTAAAAGTTCTTATTTTTTCATGCTCTTTCCATTGGAAATATTTATTTTGAGAATCACACTATAATTATAAAGTGCCATATTGTAACACACACTCATTATAAAGTGCCAAAATCTGGGGGGCTCTTGTTGCATTGCTTGGTTCTTGCATTTCTTTTGGTGATTTTTTTGAGGATGGCATCTACTTCTGCATTAGATCATGTTAAGCCATTAACAACACATAATTCCCACACATGGAAAACAAGAATCGAAACAATAATTAAGCGGAAAGGATTATGGGCTTTAAATTCTAAAGAACAACCAGTTTTCACTAGAGAATATGAGACATTTCAGTACTAGTGCAAATTTGATGAGTGTATGGGTTTGATAGGAACTTATGTAAGTGACAATATTTTATTTCATTTGGAAAAGTGTGACTCTCCTTTCAAAAATGGGAGAAATTGGAGGATTTATTTGGTAAGGTGGATCATATGAGAGCCATGCAACTTGAAATTGAGATCACCTCTCTTAATCCCGAAGATTTTCCAACAATTATAGACTATCTTACCAAGTTCAAGAATTTGTTGACACAGTTGAAGGGAGTAGAAGAGATAAGAAAGATAAAGAGTGTGTTTACCATTCCAAATTTTTACTTCTACCTTTTTCTCTAGCATGGATGCCTTAGGTGACACCTTCAAAATGCCTAACTTAGAAACATTTTGTGAAAGACTTACTAGGGAAAAATCCAAATTATCTCACCTTGAGTCTTCCACCTCTCAAAAGGCATTAGTTGCATCTAATCCTAAGGGCTAGGGAAAATCAAATAGTAAAACCAAATCCACACCTTCTCCATCTCAAAATGCTCCTAAACCCAAAGAAAACAACTCAAAACCCAAGGAGTCTTCTAATTCCAATAATAAGTCTAGTCGTTCATGCTCTTTGTGTGGGGGTAGTAATCATGAAGAAAATAGGTGTTGTAAGTGAATGCAAGCCTTAGAGGATGCAGTCAAGAAACACAAAATTTCTATCTCCACTCCACCTCCTTCTAATCAGCATGGAAAAACACTTAATGTTGTTGGAAGATCTCAGTCACCACTTGCAGACAATTGGGTTATAGGTTTTGGTGCTTCTCATCACATGACTTCTTCCAAGAAGTCTTTTGTTTCTCTAGGTTTGAGTTCTACTTCCAAAATTGAGGTTGGAGATTCTTCCTTTCTTTCTGTTGAGGGAAAAGGTGATATACAACTTGATGGTGGCAATATCCAAGATGCACTATATGTTCCTAACATCACTACAAATTTACTTTTTGTATATCAAATTTTTCATTCTAGTCAAGGGAAAACAATGACTTTTACACCACATGGGGCAGAAGTAAGAACTTTGTTGGAGCCTTATTCACTTGTTTCTTAGGGTATTGTTGATCATATTTCAAGACTATATCACTTTGAGGGTTTTGATGACACATCTTCTATAGGGACAAGATTGGTTTCTCATTCAAATTCAGAGAGTAAGCTTTGGCATGAAAGATTTGGACATCTCAATTACAGATATTTGAAGGAGTTGAGCACTCATGGTATGGTAGATGGTCTTCCTAGAGTTTCTTGTCTTGAGGGAGTTTGTCATGCTTGTGCATTAGTGAAATAACACCAAGATCCTTTTATTAAGAATTTTCCTAAGAGAGCTTCTTCACCACTTGAGCTTGTGCATAATGACTTGATGGTTTTTCCTACCCCATCTTTCAATAGAGCTAAGTATGCACTTACATTTATTGATAATTTCTCAAGGCGTACTTGGGTTTATTTTCTCAAGTACAAAAGTGATGTTTTTTCACACTTCAAAGTCTTCAAGGCTTTGGTTGAGAAACAATCTTCTAGTAGCATAAAGAACCTTCGCACTGATAATGGGGGAGTACTTCAACAATGAGTTTTCTAAATTTTTGGCAACTCAAGGAATTATTCACCAGCATTTTGTTCCTCATACTCCACAACAGAATGGATTAGCAGAAAGGAAGAATAGAACTTTGAAGGAAATGGATAACTATATGATGCATTCTAGAGATATACCTCCTATCTATTGGGTAGAAGCAGTTAATTGTGCTAACTATATTCAAAATCACACACCACACAAAGCACTTGAGAATTTGACTCAGAGTAAGTTGGGTCCAACACTAAGCCGAGAGGTCTCATTTTTCAAGTCTTTGGGAGCCATGCTTGGGCCTTTGTGCCAAAGAATAAAATTAAAGTTTTGGATAAGAAGAGTAAACCCTTGATTTTTGTAGGGTATTGTGAGGACATGAGAGCTTATCATCTTTTAGATCCTGATACACATGATGTTTTTTTTCCAACACATGTTCAGTTTGATGAGCGTTTCACTCCTCATGATTCTCATCTTCTTCCATTCCTTCTTCTTCTTTATCTCATCTTGAGGATCCTTTCTTTGAGGAGGTTTATGAGGAGGTTATAGATGCCATTGAGGATCCTATTCCCATTGATGTTGTCACTATGTATAAGTGGGCTCATACTACCGTTTCTAAGGCAACACCTTTCATAGAGGATCTTCCACCCACTAGGTATCATCACACACATTCTAAAGGTTCTGGAATTTTGTGTTAGGCAGTTTCTGAGGATCCACAGTCTTTTTCAAAGGCTCATGGGATAGAAGATTGGGATGATGCAATGACAGCCGAATTTGAGTATTCTTCTTTGATGAAGAATCATACTTGGGATTTGGTATCTTGTCCTAAAGGAAGAAATATGGTTAGGTGTAAGTGGGTATACCGAACCAAATACATAGTTGATGGGTCCCTTGACAAGTATAAGGCTCGTCTTGTTGCAGGGTTTTTCACAAGTTAAAGGTATTGATTACTCTGAGACTTTTGCACCCGTTGCCAAGATGGATTTATGTACGCCTTGTACTTGCTATTGCTGCATCACAGGGGTGGCCTGTATACCAGATGGACGTGAAGAGTGCCTTCTTACATAGAGATCTACAAGAGGAAATATATATGGAGTAAATGGCTAGATTTGTTCAGGATTCTTCTCTTGTTTTTGGCTCCGAAGGTCTCTCTATGGTCTCAAACAAGCCCCTCGGGCTTAGTATGAGAAGATGGATTCTTTTCTTCTATCTACTGGTTTTGTTCATTGCCACTCTAATCATATAGTGTATCTCTAGCATGTCGGTGAGGATATTGTGATACTTTTCTTGTATGTTGATGATCTGTTACTTACTAGCAGCTCTTCTTCCCACATTCAGAGTATTCAGAGGGCTCTTTATACATAGTTTGACATGACAAATCTTAGGCTATTGCACTATTTCCTTGGTTTGTAGATTTCTCAAACATATTCAGGATTCATTTGAGTCAGCAAAAGTACACCCATGATCTTCTTCGGTGCTTTGATATGGCTGATTGCAAGCCAAGTCCATCTCCTTTTCAATCTGGGGTTACTCTTACATCCACATGTACCACACCACTTTGTGATCCTACATTGTATAGGTAGTTGGTTGGGAGTCTCATGTACTTGACCCATACTCGCCTTGATATTTCATTTGCAGTAGGGCTTATATCTCAATTTGCACATTCTCCTCATAGTAGTCATTGGCATGCTGCTAAAAGGATTTTGTACTATTTACAGGGCACTTCCCACTTTGGCCTACACTATACTAGGGGTTCTACTCAGTTGGTTGGGTATATAGATTCAGATTGGGTAGGTTCTATTGATGACAGCATTCTACTTCTGGCTATCTTTTCTATCTTGGTTCTTCTCCAGTTGCTTGGGCATGTAAAAAGCAACAAGCTATTGCACTTTCATCTTTAGAGGTAGAGTACAAGGTAGTAATTACAGTGAGTCAAAATATTCTTTGGCTTCACCAGTTATTGACAGAGTTTGGATTCCCACAAGATTCACCAACTATACTTTGGTGTGACAACCAAAGTGCAATTCACATTTCTCACAACCCATTTGAGCACCAGTGGACCAAACATATTGAGATACACATCCACTTCATTCGGTAACACATTCAGGATGGAGTTCTTTTCTTGGAGTACCTTCCGACTCAACAAAGGTTGCGGACATCTTTACGAATCCTTTTGCATCACCTCACTACCTTGAGTTGCGTGGAATGCTTGGGGTTTTGGAATTTTTCTTGGGGGTGTTCATGAGAACATCTTCCTTCTTCTTCTTCTTTCTCTTTCCTTCTAGCAAGATTCTTTCCTTATTTTGGTTCAAGATTTCTTCATGGATATATTATACATGAGTACCTCATCAAGCCTAGTTTTCAAGACTCATATTGTGGACATGTCACTTCTATTTTGGCCCTTAGCTTCACTTGAGGGGGTGTTAGAGTAGGTATTTACCTTATCTCATGTTCACCTAGGTACATTATTTACCTTTATTGTATTTATCCTCACCCACTTATGTGTGTGGATATTTCTTTTTATTTATTTAGATATTAGGGGATATTATCTAGTTGTTAGGTATAGTTCTTTTCTTGATCTATGGTATTGACTAGATCCTTGATGTTTAGTTCTCTTATAATTCTATGGACTTGACTAGTTCTTTCCATGATTTATGGCTTGATCTACGACCTTGACTGGTTCTTAGATTGTTATTCCTTGCCTATATAAGCAAGGCCCATTCTCATTGTATTTCATTAAGTTCCATAATAATATATGATATTGCTGCTCATTTGTTTGCAAAGGTTTTGTGTAAAGTTATTCTGGTGAATTGCTTTCATCTTATTGATCGTGGTGTTTGATTAACATCTGTGTTCTTGGCTTGGTACGATCTGGTTATCATTCCTTTTATTATTTTTCTCAATTAATCCTCATAGAGATAGGATTCCTCTTCTTGATAGAAATATTGATACCTAAATGGTACTTGAAGGAATGAATGGGAATTAGTTCTATGTTCTTGTCTCCCACGCCGCACCGAAACACCGCAATTTACAACTCCTCTAACTTACAAGATGTGAGATCCTTATCAAGCATAGATCAAGTGTTTAGAAACACTTCTTGAGGTATGAATTGCTTGAGGTGACCTCCATCCTCACTCACAGTGAGCTTCTCACATCATTCTCATGATGATCATCCTCTTGGTGACTTGAACTTGAATGAAGCTCATGATGTTTCAAGTCATTTTCAAACTCTTTACTTACGTCAAAATGTTCCTAATTTTACCCGCCACACCTTAGTGCACTCGATATGCTCCTTTATAAAAAAATGGATCCATATGATGTCCTTATCATGAATTTAGAATGACTTTCATCATCATAATTGGAATGAGTTAGGTCATCCAACTTTCTTCCTCTAATTATGCCATGTAGAAACCACCTCGAAATGATGCTTTAGGATCCTTTGAAAGTTTGTAGAGGATTTATTTTATTATTTGGGCCATAAAGAAACTTATTTATCTTCTGATGATGGAAAATAACAACAAAATGAGTGAAAACAAGGCCACTAGTAACTTTTACATTGAAAATTGAAACTTTTTATTTTTAGCATGTGGGGTCGGAAGCCGGTATTTTGGGAATTCTTGGAAGTGTTGCAAAATTATTTCTCTCTGAAGCTCCTAATCCACTTAGGATATTTCCATTGATGATGATGGTATATTTTTAGACATTTACTTTTTGATGTGCGAATTAGTAGGAACATGATGAGGTCATAACTTGAGCTCTGGGTGTCCATTTGAGTCCGTTTTTTTTAAACCACATGTTTCGATGAGACAGATGCAATGGAAACCCGTCCTACCAACTAGGGAAAGTTTCAGCATGTTTTCGGGCCCTAAATCCGCCATCTTGAGGCCAAAAATTAGGATTTAAGTTGTAGTTTGGTTTTTTCCTATTTTTGAGCATTAGTTAATTTTAGTCTATTAGTTACATTATGAGTTAGAAAGTTAGAAATTCCTTTAATTTAGGAATGTAAAAGATGTGTGAAAGTTTCTGTGCCCGTACGAATAGGCTGCAAACTTACTAAGAATAGCAGGTTCTAGTAAACTACTAAAAATAGTAATTTCTGCCACCTAGAGTAGATTTAGTCAAGTTAGTTAGAGTTTTCTTAGAACTCGAGTTGGGAGTTGTTTTCCTATTTAGAAACATTGTAATTCATTATTCAATAATGAAGAAGGATATTTATTTCTTTTCGAGTTCATGTTATTTGCGGAATATCAATTTTGTTATAATTTGGCTACATTACTTTTTCCCAACCTACTATTTATAGAAAGTTACCCGATTGACCATGTTTGGTGTTTCTCAGTAGTTTTGGATGTTATGAATGTTGAAGGTTTTCTATTTTAGGAAAATTACTATGTTTAGAGTTTCAATTTTTAGAGAATATGATATTTTTATTAAGTATAATTACGGGTGTAATATTTCAACGAAACCACCATCATTTTGTTCTTTTTGCTTTGGGATCTCGTGCTCCAATTTACACTTTTTGTCACCCACTAGTACTCTTGGAAATAAAAAGGTAACTTTATAGGGTTATGTTTTCATATTTCTATATCAAAATATCTAGGGAATCATATGGTATGCAACTTAAATCTTCCCAAAGGCATTTTAGAGGAGCAATCTGACAAATTTTCACTGTAATCAGATTTCTAGTTAGAGAGATATGAAGAAAACTTGGTTTTGGAGGCTATGGCTGTTATAGAAATTTTTTTCCAACACCTATGGTAAAAATAAATGTTTTTAAATCTATTACAACATCAAAAATGGTTTATGGTTGACCTATGGTGAAGAAATGGTTTAAAAATGAGTTATATTTCACTTTTAAGTTATCTTGCAAACTTTGGTTTAACCCCGGGTTAGATGAGAGTTTAAGTGAGGTTTAAATATAGTTTCCATGGTGTAATGGGGACCAAGGGATATATGGGACAAAAAATTTCACATTGGAACAAGATTTATATAATTGGAAGTATAAGAGCAAGTGAGGATGAGATGGAGGGGCTAAAAAGTCACGTACATGAGCCCGTAGAAGGTCATATGAGTGTCGTGGGAAAAGTTTGATCATGAGGTGCACTTTATCATCCCCATTTTCCCCTCGGGGACATAGGGGAAACCAAGGATACAAAATTTCACCTTGAAGTAAGGTTTTGACATGTGGCATGGTGGAAATTTGGCTAAGTATGGATTTGTAACTTCTCCTCACTCACACCCACCTTAACTTAACTTAGACTCAACTTAGGTTAACTTAAATGTATGTGGATGGTTTGAGAGTTAAAAAATGAAATGGGGTGTATTTTATTATCCTTATTTTCCCCTAGATAATGGGGACAATGGCTATAAAAGGGACAATAGCTACAACAAGTGCTACAAAGTACACCTATGGGAGGAGTATGAGGGTGCACTTTTGTTTCCTTCATGTCCCCCATGTCCCCAAGGGGAAAATAGGGACAAGAGGAGCTCAAATGTGTGCCTTACTATAATTGGTAAGTCTTATGTTGCAGTAGCTAACCAAAAATAGCATAAAAACTTACTTCTTTCACCTCGGAGGCTTATGATGATGTTTTGGGGTCAAAGTTTATATGAATTTGACTCAAAATCACATCCTAATACCAATGGAACATATTTAAGATCATTATTATTCTTGAAACTCAAAACATAGGCCCATTTTTATTCGAGAACAAATGAAGGCAAATGTATTGTTTGGAATTCTTTATGAAACCTTCAAGCCCTATATAAAATTTAATTTTACCAACTTCTAGATAATTATCATACCTTTCCAATTCCTACTTTTTTTCTTTATAACTCCATATAGAGTTGCCATAATCATTGGGAGAAGTTGAGATTCATCACAAGACTACTCATTCCTTTACACTGAAAAAACTCGTCGTTGAGAAAACTACCCCTAAATGATTAAAAATTTCCTAAATATTTTTAAAATTCCTAAAACCTACAAGGCTCCCAATACCACCTCCAAATACTTTATACTTTTCTAGGCTCCAAAATGGTCAAAATTGACCTTTCTAGGCTTCCTAGAGAACTAGTTCTTCATTGCATTTCTTGAATGGAATGATGGGATTTATGCACATTTTTGAACCTATACATGTTCACCCAATGTATTAGGACTACCTTAAAGGCCAAGGTTATCATGACATAGGAGGAAGGTTGGACATGAGAGGGATTCCAAAAGGTTTGAAAGTAAGATTTCACATTGTGGCTTAGTTGTCATGGTTTAAGTTTTGCATTTTTAGGTCAGTAATTTTATGTGACAATAGTTGTCTCTAAGTCGAGAAATGGACCACAAGGGAAAATAAAAACCTTATCTTTCTCATGGATGAGTAGATAAGTGCTTTATTACATTGGGCAATAGAGTTAGTTCTTCACTACTAATAGAAGCAACAAGAACACAAGGAAAAAAATGAACACACTAGACCGAAAGGGAAACACACAAAATCAAAAATAAAGTACACAACATAAAGGTAAATTATGATACATTGGGGGAAATTTATTGAGGAGGGAGAGGAATTTACACATACCTAAAAATGGGTTGAGAGAAGTACATGCCATCATGGAATAGTGGGCTGAATTCAAAATTCTAAAGATTGAAGATCATCATCTGATCATGTTTTCTCTTGTAATTTCTCTATATGGTTCGAGAAGATGGAGAGAAACAAGGATTATTTCTTCATACTGATACTACATAGAAAATTACTTCATATTCAATGGCTGCTTTATTACCTATTTGAAGTTCTTGCCTCCTATAGTCTTAGCTTGAGGCCTTGTGACCATGAGAAGCCACTCCCCCATGTTTTCAAAAATGGAGTCTTTGATTTTTTCATTCATAATTCATCATCCTTGATTGAATTTTGTAGCACAAGATCATTTCTAAGATCAGTGGGGTCTTTGGAAATGGTGAAAGCAAGCTGATTTTTAATTCATTCATAAGAATTTTGCATATTCTCATTCATTTGTTCCAAATGATTTTTCTTTGTGCCTATCAACTCATCACTAACCTTGATATAAATTTCTATAGTGGAGGTACTATCTTCATGAATACATCTACAGGAGATTCAAGAATTTCCTTTCCTTTCCATTCATAGTCTTCTTCACAAAATAGGAAAGGGGAAGACTTGCCTTCACATTCATGCTCATCCACCAAGGATTTGAAGAGAACATTGATCTTACATGTTTGTTCCATCTCATTGTTGACCATCGTGCATCAAAAGAAGGATCGCAACTAAAGTGACACTTATCTTACATAGTCATGGCATATGTTAGGATCTCAAGACTGAGTTGAGGATCTTCAATTTATTCTATAATCTTCAAGATGTCTTGCACAAATTCCTCCTTCAAAGCTGCCACATACTCATTTTTACCTTCATTTAAAAAATATTTACATTGGGCCTCAAGGATATGGCTGGAAATATGATCTTCACATGGCCAGAATCATTTGAAAAATCCTCTTTCATGAGTCTACATTTATTTTCATCGTGGGGTTACCTTTTTGGAAGTTAAGGCATACATGATCTTCATCATTTTCAAATAAAGAGAAGATATCCATGCTACATGTGAAGGGTACACATTTCAATTAAAATTCATTAAATCATCCTCATGACCTAAGGAAGAGTACAATTTTGGGGATGAAACATTAGAATGAGTTTCTTCTCTCCCATGAACATCTCCCATATAATCTTCTTCTTTACAAGGAAATGGGAATACTCCATACTTTCTATGGTGATCAACATTACACTCCTTTAGTGATGATGGGGAAAACAATTCCCAGAGAGGTCATGTTCCACTTGTTCATCAATGATTTTCTCAAGAAGGAAGTTAGATTATTCGATTTTCTTCATTCCATCATTAGGGATTTGTGCATTAAATGAATAACCAAAGTGAGAAAGAAAACCATCAATAATTACCTTAAATTCATTCTCATGAAGAATATGTGGTGGGGAGGGATGGTTCATCTCTTGAACATAGTCATGATAAGTGGAATTCTTGGTAAACACTTCATCATCCATCAAGAGGAAATAATTCTCATCTCTGGTGCATATTTCTCCTCTAATAGACAGTGCCTCAAGCCAAAATGAATATATGAATGGGGGTTCAATTTTCATGCTTTATTCGTTACCCTCCAAGGTTTTGAGTTGAATTTTTTGGAAGGATCAAGAAATGGGAAGTCATGAGAACATAGGATTCTTTCAGGGAAAAATACCTCATAATATGGGGAATCATCATAATCCACCTGTGAGAGATGAATATCTTTTTCTTCACCATTATGGAGTGTTTCAAGCTGCTCGTACCTTTATTTCATAGTTTAAACATAATTCAAAATCTCAATATTGGTTTGGGATTGATATTTTCTTCTACAACATTCAATGTCCTTTGCACAAACTTCATTTTCAAGTCTGTCATTTCTTCATCTCTCGTAAGAAAGAAAATCATCCAAAGGAAGAGAGATAAAAGACTAGTCTTTGAGTTTCTTAGTTAACTGCATGAAGTTAAAAACATTATCTTTAAGACATTTTTCATCTTCGTGATTTTCATACAACATTTTAGATCTCTTAAGAATCCTTTTCATCAGGCCCTTAGTTACTTCATCATTAACAAGTGTAATCCCCATTTTCATTCCTTTAGCAGTAGTCTATTTGAATTGAAGCCACAAGGATTTTATGGTAAAATATTCATAAGAAATAATTTTATCTAATCTAAATATTATTTCCATAAATTTTGTAGAAATGTTACTAACCTTTTTTCCTTTTATGGTTATATATTTTTGTTCACAGAAAAAGACTTCTTCGCTTGGTCATAATCCTTACTTTTGCAAGAGATGGTCCGAAGCATTTGAATCAAATTTTTTTATTTCTTATTGGTCATCTTCTTCTTCATCATATTGGTGTTAAACACCAATATGGAAACTTTTCTGTTGTGGTATATGAAACAAACGTGACATGGATTCATTCCTTAATAGAGTCACCTTCAAAATTTGTTTTTCACTCTAAAATTTGATATTTTTATTTTTGGAAAATGTTTTTTTGTATTTTCTATATATCTTTAAGGGTGCACAAGGAAGATCTCTCTCCCAATAAAGTCACCTACAAATGTTGGCAAAATAATGTTTTTTGTTATAAATTGTTGGTTTCCATCAATGGTCACAAGGGATAAACCCCTCCTTATGTATGGGGAGGCTCCCATTATTGAATGTAAACTACCTAAAAGTTGTATGTGGCCATTAGGATGGGGATCACATAGGAATAATCCACTAAACCTATGGAAAATTTCTTGTATAAAGTACAAGGGAGGAATTTGTAGTGAACAAAGTTAGAGGGGAGTTAGGGAAACAAGGATAGAGAGGGTTACTATAGTGATTATGCTTACATAGTTCACATACAATAACTAGAACCAATCCATATTCAATTAGAAGAACATAACAATGAAAACCATGATAAGATCAATAAATATTAGACACAAAATTGCATTGAATCATTTATCAAAGGTGCAAACACCTTTCTTGGTTTAACAAGAATATAATTTATGTAAAGTTGGAAAGTAGAGAGAGAAAGAGAAAGAGAGAGGAACATAAGAAAAGGAATAGAATAATTTCAAATTTTATTGCTTGATGTAGTAGTGGTAATCTCAACAACATACATTCAATCAACAATTTCCAACCCCTTGGAATGGAGAAGCCATTCCAATTTATAGAATTAAAATTTTTCTCTTCATCTACCCCCACATGACTTTTCACCTATCCCCATCACTTGTGACCTTTCATATTCCTAAGAAGCGAGTATTTTTATTATTAGTGAAAAATGACTCTTATAATGTTAATATTGAGGGTCAATTAAGTGAATAAGATGAAAAATCAAAAAGTATATTCTTAAGTAAAAAATTAGAATATGGATAGAGAGGACGAAGAGAGAGAGAAGGGATTGACTAATTTGATGAAGATGAATCCATTGCTGATGAAGAACTAGCCATTCATGATCCTTGAGGGAGAGTTCCTAGAATGAGCTCTTATCGTTTGAGGAAATGCTTCGTGGATGAAAATCTTGACCTCTGATCACTGTTGAATTGAAACACTAAGATTGCATATGATTCCTCTTGCTATGAGATTTGAGAAAAATACAAAGTGTTAAATAAGTGTTTGGATACACTTTTTTGAGGTATTTTAAAGTGGACTGGGATGACCACTGACATCACCCATGATGATCTTCTCCCATCATACTTCTCATGATCATTTCCTTAATTACCTGAATTATAATGTTTCAACATCCACATAGGCTTCATAATGTTCTTGACTTCCTGTTTACCTAAGTGACCATCTATAGAGTTAGAACACCATGGTTGAAAATTACTCCTCTGATAAGATGTAGAAACATTTTAAGACATTGAATTAGTGTTGAATAAAATTGTTATGATGCATCACAATTCGATCCTAGGATGACTGCAGGAATCAATCATGATGGTTATTTCTTGATCTCATGATGAGAGTGAGGATCAATTTCTCATTTCTTAGGATTTCAAAATTGACCTTAGTGATCACAAATAAGCTCTATGATGCTTGAATCTCTTGATGCTTATATTTCATTCATCGAAATAGATCCTCACTTTAAAGATAGAGGATTACTTCCCAAATGAGATTATTGTCATGTGACCACTCATTGGAATGAAATGAGGTGATTGCAATGTGTTTCTTTCTTGAGGTGTGATGAAACTACAAGGTATGGAATGAGTGCTTAAGAACACTACCAAGTGAATGACATCAAGTGGAATTGATATGGTTTCTCATTTTTCATACATTTTTCTCCATATGAGGATCATCCTCTTACCTTTCTTGGCTCCAGAATTCTCCTTGAATGAGATTGAATCATACACTCCTACTAACATATTTCTTATAGAAATAGGTGACTTCTTGATCCTTCACACCTAGTGGTCATGAGTACCTTGATAGCTTGATTATCCCATTCTGACTTGTTTCTTGGAGAGATTTGGACATGATGGCAGATTCAACATCTTGTTTCACTTTTGAACATGATGATATCTTCACAATTCACTTTCCTGACCAAGATGTTACCTAGGTGGAAACATGTTTATGGTATCGAGACATTATTTTTCTCAATTTATCCTCATGGATATATGCTTCCTCTTCTTGATAGTAATAATGATCCTTGAATGATACTTGAAGGAATGAATGAGAATGAGTTCCATGTTCTCATCTCCCATGTTTCTCTAAAATGCTGCAATTTCTACCTCCCTTAAATTTCAAGATGCGAGATCCTTATCAAGCATGGATAAAGTGTTTAGAAACACTTATCGATGTATGCATTACTTGAGGTGACATCCATCCTCACTCATAGTGATCTTATCACATCATACTCATGATGATCATCCTCTCAATGAATTGAACTTGAATTAAGATCCCAATGTTTCAAATCATTTTCAGACTCTTTGTCAACCTCACAATGTTCATGATTTCACCGCCACACCTTGTTACGCTTTGATATACCCCTTAACAAAAATTTGATCCATATGATGTCCTTATCATGAATTCAGAATGAATTATGTCTTCCACAATTGGAATGAGTTAGGTCATCCAGCTTCCTTCCTCGAACTATGCCATGTAGAAACCACATCATAATGATGCTTTAGGATCCTTTGAAAGTTTGCAGAGAGTTTATTTTATTTTTTGAACAATAAAATAAATTTTTTACCTTTTGATGATGAAAAAAACAAAAAGATGGGTGAAAATAGAGCCACCAACAACTATCTCGAATGAAAAACTGAAACTTTCTATTTTTAGTAGGTGGAGTCGGAAGATGCTATTTTGGGAATTCTTAGAAATTTTACAAAATCCTTGTTCTCTAAAGATCCTAATCCACTTAGGATATTTCCTATAATGAGGATTGGCTATTTTTAAAAAATTTCTATTTTAAGACATCTGATTTTTCCCAACATGTTATTTTTAGAAAGTTGTTTGATTGAACTTGTTTGTTGTTTCTCACTTTTTTGGATGTTATGAATGTTGAAGGTTTGTTATTTTAGTAAAATTACTATTTTTAGAGTTTCACAAATTGTAGATTATATGCTATTTTTATTAATTGGACTTACTTTGGTGTCAAATTGCGATGAAATCACCATCATTTTGTCATGTTTTGCATCGAGATCTCGTGCTCCAATTTTCATTTTGTTTTACATGTTGAAACTCTTGGAAATTAAAAAGGAAAATTTCTATTGTTAGGTTTTAATATTTCTATATCTAAAAGCTAGGGAACCATAGGGTATACAACTGTAATCTTCCTAAAGGTATTTTGGAGAAGAAAAATGTGATTAAATTTTCATTACAATCGAATTTCTGGTTAAAGAGATATGAAGAAAACTTCATTTTGGAGGCTATGGATGTTCTAAAGAAATTTTTCCAATATATCTAGTATAAACCGGTGTTTTTCAAGGTATTACAGTATAAAAAATGGTGGATGGTTGACATGTGGTGGAGAAATGATTTAAAAATGAGTTAAATTTCAATTTTAAGTTATCTTGCAAACTTTGGTTTAACCCGAGTCGAGATGAGAGTTTAAGTGAGTTTTAAATATAGTTTCCATGGTGAAATGGGGATAAAAGGGATATAAGGGACAAAAAATGTTCCTTGGAGTACTATTGAGACAAGTGGCAATACGAGAGAAAGTGAGGATGAGATAGAGGGGCTGAAAAATCACCTGCGGAGCTTATAGAAGGTCATATGAGTGTCCAAGGGTTGATTTTGATCATGAGGTGCACTTTATTATCCTTGTATCCCCTTAGGGACATGGAGGAAACTATGAGACACAAAATTATGTCTTAGAGAAAGGTTTTAACATGTGGCATGGTAGAAATTTGGCTAAACATGGATTTTTAACTTCTCCCTCACTCACACCCACCTTAACTTAGTTTAGAATCAATTCAAGTTAACTTTACTACATGTGGATGGTTTAAGATTTTAAAAATGGCATGGGGTGCATTTTCTTATCCCTCTTGTCTCCTGGACAATGAGGACATAAGCGAAAATAGGGACAATAGGTACAACAAGTGCTACAAATTACACCTATGGAAGAGGTACATGGACACACTTGTGTGTCCCCCATGTCTCCAAGGGGAAAATATGGACAAGAAGAGCTCAAAAGTGTGCCTTACTATAAGCTGGTAAGTCGATTTTACACTATCTAGCTAAAATAGCCCGTAAACTTAATTATTTCACCCCAAAGGCTTAGGATGATGTTTTGGGGTCCAATTTTATATTAAATTGACTGAAAAATCCTTATTATACCAATGGTTCATAGGTTTCAGGTGTTTATTCTTCCCGTAACTCAAGAATAGGTCCCTTTGTTCCAAACAAAGGCATGTAGCTACACTATTTGGAATTCTTCATAAAACCTTCAAGCCTTAGAGAAAAATGAACGCTACAAAATTATATATAATTCTAATACATTTACAATTCCTACATTTTTTTCCTTTTAACTCGTTACGTAGCTCTCGAATCATCTGTAGAAGTTGAGATTCATCGCAAGAGTTCTCATTCCTTACACTTGAAAACTTGTTGTTGAGAAAACTATACGTTAATGATCAATAATTTCCTAAATCTTCCTAAATTACTTCTAAATCCTACAAGTATCCCCAGTACCACTTCCATATACTTAAAACTTTTTAGAACTCTCCTAGGGGGTGTACATAGGCTTTAAAATGGTTAAAATTGACCTTTCTATGCTTCTCGAAGAACTAGTTCTTCACCGCACTTTAATGAATGGAATGATGGACTCTATTACACCTTTCTTCAAACTTATACATGTTCAACAAATGCATTAATAATACCTTCAAGGTCAAGGTGATCATGACATAGGAGGTAGGTTAACTAGGAGAGGTATTTTGGAAGGTTTGAAAGCAAGATTTAACATTTTGGTTTATTAGTTGTCATGGTTTAAGTTTTGCATTTTTGGGTCGAAATTTTACATGATAACAACTAGCAATTTGGTTTTACGTATAATAGGATTTTAATTTCAAAACCCATATAATGTATTATCTTCTCTCACATTGTTTAGATGATCTTGAGAATAAAAATTGATTGTAATTTCTTTTTAGTTTAACTTTAATCTAACCAAACCATATATTATCTTCTTTTGCACCTTCGAGTGAACTTGAGAATTAGAAATGGTAGAAGTTGTTTTTATTATATCTAAATCACTTGGTTTTGTAGAAAAAAACTACTAATCTTTCTTATACATGACCACTTCATTTAAAAGGATCTTCATCTTACCAAATTAAATAATAAACTTCTAACTCGTGTGCATGCAGAGTTTCCTTGGCCAAAGAAATTTAAAATTGCTAAAAAATCAAAGGTACACTTTCATTTTTTTCTTGTCAATTACATTTTTTATTTACACTTTTCAAGTTGGAAATAACCTTTCTTGTAACCATCTCATACATTTATATTTGCATGTAGTGGATGTGGATTTCATCACCACTTAAACTACACCAGTGACGTGGATTTCACCACCACACACCAACACATTTTGCATTACATTGCACTTGAGACTTAGTCTCAAACAACGTTTGGTATCTACCTCACCTTTATCCCCTGCTTATAGGTAATGTTGTCATGATTGGGGTTACTATGAGTATCACCTAATATAATTGTAATAACGAATTTTATGGCATCTTCATGAATCTTTGGGAGTAATAAGCAAATCATTTACACCATTCCCTCATCACCTTTTCTCAAAGCATATATGTTGGACATGGTGGTTCACTCCTCTAAGTGGGTTAGTAATGATTAAGAGAGTCTATTTCAATATTCTAATGGCTCCCTCTACCACTTCTATCCCTATAAAGAATTGATATACCAATACTAAGATATATCAAAAGACACATCTATTTGGAGAGATAAGAGCTTGCATCCACTCATTCATAACATTCTTATATGTTGCATTATTCATAAAACGTTACAAGGATTACTTGATGATTTAACCTCTTATAGCCAAAATGTTCTATAATACTTATATTTTTGCTTGTTTTTTGTAAACGAAGAAGTTTCTATCAAATTACTATCATAAAACCTAGTTTATACAAATAACTCTTTACACTTTTTTTACATTCTAATTTGAAATTTTAGGTTGTGTTCCACAAACACAAATTAAATCCTAGTAAAAATCAAAACTATATTTTCAAAATCCCTTTGGAACTTAGAACTTGTGTTCTACTAAAACCAAAAAAATCATAAATTTTATCCCTTTGGACATTCACGTCCAAAAAATACAAATTTTATCAAAATCAAACCTCTTATATTGTTGGATATTCACTTTATTCAACTCAAAATAAAAAACAATTCCTATTGAAATCTACATATTTCACCTTGAATACTTGTATTCAAAATTCTAGTCAAAATCCAATCCAAATAAATCCTATTAAAATCTAAATCTATACCCCCTTTGGATATTTAATTCCATGTCAAATCAAACCATTTAAGTCTTAGTCTTTGATTTCACTAAAAATCCTAGTCATAAGAAAATCCAATTGAACCACAATCTAAGTCTTATACATTGGATATTCACTTTATCCAAGTTTAAGCACATCAAATTTTACTAAACCAAAAAAATTATACGTTGTGTATTCACTTTATCCAAGTATTAAGTAAATCAAATCAAATTGAACTAAATCAAGAGCCTTATACATTGAATACTCACTTTATTCAATTTTAAGCAATTCATAAGCCAAAAACCAAATCAAAACCTTACACGTCGGATATTCAATTAATTCACGTATTGAGTAAACCAAATCACATTGATTCTTATATATTGGATATTTACTTTATCCAAGTTTTTGCATATCAAATCTGCCTGAATCAAACCTTATACTTTGGATATTTATGTTATCCAAAATGTAGGTAAAACCAAATCCAATCTGATCAAAACAATTATAAATAAAATCCAATTTGTAACTTACATTTTGATCACATAAAACTTATCAAACAAGCTAAAAATATCACTATTATCAACCTTTTCGCTCAAGATTTTTCAAACTTCTCAAAAATCTCAAACCACATTTTCAATTTAGGTATTTACCTTTATAAAAATGGTGGTTACATGTGTGGACACCAAATTTGGGTCACACTCCCATTGGTCCCCTTTAATCAATTAACATAACGTGTTTGCCTAACCATGACCCTTTTACCTCACATTCACATTAATTTAATTATTTACGATTGATTTAATGTCCATCCTCACATTATTTATTAATTTAATTATGTTAACTTACACCTCACCATGGACTTATTTTTATCCTATTAATTAACTAAGAGTTAGTCTCCACTTATCCTAACAACCTAGGACTTAGTCTAACCTTAGCATTAAATTCATATTCCTTCTCTAACAACATGCCTGCTTATCTAAGCATTAACCATCACTTGAGACCCGGGAAAAAAGAGAGCACACCAAAAATAGCCAAGATCTGCTATTTTTGGTAAACCTAGGATATCCGCCTCAACCGACGCCGATCACCTTGACCATCGTCAATCACCATATATACAATTTGGCAACCTTTTCCCGGGTTGGTTACTTTGAGTTTTGGAGAGATCTATCTAAATTCAAGCACAAACCAGAGTTTTCTCAGCATCAAGATAACAAAATACATCTAGCCAGAGGCCCAAGAAAGTACCAGGACTGATCTGAAGGCATTGGCATTCATGGTGACACTGGGAAGCACTTGAGCGAGAACTGACCACCAAGTTCACAGATTGACCATCACCTTCCTTCACCCACCAATATTATAGGAACAAGTAAGTGCATTTGATTTTGTATCATTTTTTACTTACTCATTAGGTTCTTTATCCTCTTATTATTCCTTGTATTCCACCATCCCCACTTTCTAGCCCATATCCCTATCCGCCACCACAACCTTTTGGATCTTTATTCCTAACCTTTTACACATTTCTGAGTTTTTATCACCTTATCACAAACCCAACCAATACCCTCCATTCTCTATGAAATCACAGAGAATCCCAAAACCACCTATTAATTAGCTTGTACAAATTTTCCCCTACTAATGTTGGTTACCTTAATCGTCGTCATTTTCCCCTTCACGCAGTCTTGGTTACTGACCAACATCGATTCATTGTATCTCTTGTCAGGATTTTACTAAATTGACATTAACACCCAAAAATACCTCACGCAAGTCGATACCCTACCTAAAACCTCTTTACAGACCTCCCCATCTCTCCGTACTGAGTACACAAAGAACTTAGACAACTATTTTTGATATTTTACCATTCCCACAAAAATCGAGATCGGTTATCCCTAACCGGTATCGGTCATAGATAAACCGTCATTGGTCACACCCTGACCGACATCGGTCTCTGTGTCTGGAAAGCTACCTCAAACTAGCAAGCTCTCTAATCACCCAAATCAAGCCCAAAATCCACCAAGTTTTACCCAAACCCTGCCTGTGACCTCCAGACCCCCTACCTATCCTACAACTTGACCCGGGACCTTCACCAATTTAATTATCAAATAATTTAAGTAGATTAACATTGATAGTAATATGAGATACCTAAATCAGAGTACTAGCATTAGACTTGTTTGTTTGCATGCCCATTTATTTTATATTAAAATATATATATATATATATATATATATATATATATCAGTGGATTGACAACCATCGAGGAAGTATCACACTTCCTGGATCTAGCTCATGCTAGGAAATCCACTAACATTTTTCTATTAATTATGTTTTGTGGTCTTTTTTTGTATTTCAGGTAGTTCATCCTAGCCAAAAGGAAGCTCTCGTAGTCAACTTGGATTAGGAAATCAGAATGTGCACACAACCTTCAACCAACATCACAAATAGGTATTCCTCCTTGGCCTATTACCTCTTATTTGTTTCATTAATTTGCTAAGAATCCAATGAAACATTTTGGCACACCTGGTGGGACCCATCCAGGGTTCCTTGCATTTATTCATTCTTAGGGAACTATTGTATGTTTGTTTCTTTTCAAAAGGAAGTTAACATTAAATTCTCTCCTTGGAAATATTCTCTTTCTTCTATTTGTCTCAGTGACATTTGTATTTCAGGACTAAAAAGAATCATTATTTTTCTTCTTGCATTTACATTAGTGAAATTCATTCTCTTTCCTATTCACTCTTTGTTTACATCGAATATCACATTTCAATTTGGGTTCTAAAATACTTTCATTTCATACTTCTATGCTTGCATTTTTAGCTCACATTAAAATTGAGGGCAACCTATACGCTGGAATTCATGCCCAGCTGATGGTTGACATAATTGAATCGTAGAGCACTTTCTCTTCTCTCTCTTTTCCAAACTGCATAAATATAAATTTACACATCTTCTTAAACAAAACATTACCTTAAAGAAGTTGTCAACAATTACAGGATCGGAGGATTGATAATGGGCGCCCAAATGGTTTCTTTGTCCATTATTTAACTCAGAGAAAGGACCGCCCCCACCAAAACATAACCTGAAACCACCCTTAGATCTTTCCTCTTCATAAGACACCTTTCCAACCAAAAAAATTTGTTTTGTACACAAGTCAGTCTTAAATAGCATAAGCTAAAACATAAAAATTCACTTATAGGATTTCATGTTTTTCTTAGCTTTTTCTTGAGTTGTGTTTTGAGTTGTGAGGTCACATTCTTCATTTTATTCTTCCTTTCACACTCTACCATCATAGTTGGTGTATTTCGACTATTTCTGAGTGTGTTAGGGTCCATTACTATCATACTCAAGTTTTTGGGTTGATATTCCATCTGACTTAATTCAAAAAATCAATTTTTCTTCATTTTTTTCAAATTTCACAGTGATTGGCATCGGTCTAATGACCGTCTTCGGTTTATATCGACATCATCATCAGTTTACCTAACCGTTTTTGTTTTCCAACAACACTCATCACATCTTCTATTCTTTTTTAAGTTCTCAAGACACCATCATAGCCCCAAATTTTAAAATCATAGTGAAATACAATTTCTTTACTTCATTTTCATCAATTTTTTGCCTCATTTGCAAAACTGTTGATTTCCCACAATAACTCAAGTATCGGTCACCCTAACCATCATCGATCACCCTCATCATCAGCGGTTACCCTAATTGCCATCGATTCCTTTGTTTTAACTTTTAATTAAAACAATGACCAATTTCACCTCCTAGAATTTATTTTTCTCCATTTTTGATGTTTTTTTTGTGTCATTTATAGAGACAGATTACTAGGTTTATGCTAACTCACATGGTTTTGACTCGTAGCCAAGCCAATGCCCTTTTGTTTCATGCTATCCTTTAGCCACTTCCGCCTAGCCCATTTTTTCCTTCCATCCTGTCACCTATGGATCCAACTCAGCCCATTACTATTAGTACTAACAACGAGGAGTTCGCAAGACTCCTTGACTAGAATCCTGTTGCCCTACAACACTATCTCGCCCACTCATCTACCTAGGACTCATCAGGATAATTGGTATATGACATGATCGTGTCTATCCCTCCTAGCTTCATCCCCACTTTTTCATCAGCTATCACTAGTTCGACATTCCTTCATCCACCTTGCCACATGTGGTATCTCAACTAGACCCCACATCTTCTATAATTGTTGCACCTACGACTTTTTTTTATCCTCGGTGATAACTATTCCTTCGTTAGTCACCTTGAGCATAGCCCCATCTATACCCTTTACCTCATATGTACCAGTTGTATTACAACTACCCATGGTGTCGGCAACCCATACCCCATTCCAAAACCTCATTCTTTCTATCCCACAGTCCCTACCCCCAATTACCACAAGAGTCATTACGACTACACCACCTACTTATACATATCACCAACAACCCCAAATATTTTCTATTTCCTATTTGGGATACCTTCCACCTGCATCTATTCCCCCTTCAAAATTCTCATACTCGAGAACCACCATATCCGGGATGTCTTCCACATCATACATCCATCATCAACCTCCTTATACTACAAGGGGTGCCCAATCATCACAACCCACCAAAAACCTTATTAATATGATGATGGAAAAGATGAAAACATTATAAGAATTAGTTTATGGCTCTCATAGCTCCTTAACCTACGATGAAATATGCAATGAGACCATCCATCCATCTATTCCCATTCACCCATACCCTGCGCATTGGGAAATGCCTAAATTTAATCGGTTCAATAGTAAAGAAAACCCACAACAACACTTGCGGTATTTCAAACATGGGTGTTATCTAATTTCCAACGATGATGCTTTACTCATACAAACATTCCCCATGTCCTTAATGGGACCCGTGATAGACTGGTATAGTGGTTTTCCTTGACATTCCATTAACTCATT
This sequence comes from Taxus wallichiana var. yunnanensis, assembly GCA_018340775.1. Classification (NCBI taxonomy): domain Eukaryota; kingdom Viridiplantae; phylum Streptophyta; class Pinopsida; order Cupressales; family Taxaceae; genus Taxus; species Taxus wallichiana. Next base: position 30,119,214 of record CM031242.1, read on the forward strand.
TAATCAAGTGGCTCAATCTTTCCTGGACCATTTTTCAATCAATATAGTCAAGAAGGTCACTCTGACCAACTTCTACTCAACTCGACAATACGACAATGAGTCTATTGCTGATTTTGTCACTCGTTGGTGGAGCCTCATCAACCAACTAACATTCCAGTTGCCTCAAATCAAGCTTATAGAGTTATTCACTAGAGCTTGTGTCAAGAACATCTCACCAAATATGCAAGTAAAACCTTCCATACCTTCGATGAAGCATTTACCATGGCACGAAAACTAGAAATTCATGTCATTAAAGAGAAGAAAATTCAATTGCATAACAAAAACGTTACATTTAAATCAAATGATGATTATTCCTCTTTAAAACCCCAAAATAATTATTCAAAATCCAAAGGATCTACCAACGCGGTAGTTTTAAAGGTTGGCCCATCTCACCCCTCTAATCAATCAAAACCTACCTCCAACCTTTCTCTCATTCAAACTTTTCAGTTCAGACGGGAGAAATGAAAATACACTCCAATTAGGGAGCCTTATTCTTTAGTATTAGAAAAACTTCTTAAGGCTAGAGCCATTTCTCTTCCACCCATAAAACCACATACTAGTTTTGACCCCACTCATCCTATGTCAACATGGTACAAGGAACATGACTATTATAACTATCATCGCATAAAAGGCCATAGTGATGGTAATTGTATAACCTTCAAGAACATTTTCCAGGAAATGTTAGATAATGGATATCTTGTCCTAGACAACCCAAATGCACCCGCCAATCAGAATTTGCATATCTTCAAGAAGCCATTCCCTAACCATACCCCATCATCAAACCAAACCGGCGAACCTTCAACTAATGACAATAATGTTTGCGAGGTCATGTTATGTTCGACATTATACCAACCCTTCCGCAATTTCCTCATATCCCATCTATCGAGGAGATTCTATCATGAAATCATCTACCCATGGAGGAGCCTACTCCCTCTAATCCTTCACCCACAGAGGATTCCCCTTCATCTCCCCCTTCACCCATGAAGAATTCCATAATTTATGCCAATGCCCGTTCACCACTTACCTCGCAACCTAATGAAAAACCAACATTATTAACTATCCTACCCATGGGAGAGTCATCCTCACTTTCTTCTCCACTAAAAGAAGAAACTATCTCATCCCAAATGTCATCTCCCCTACCCATAGGGGATATTTTGACACACCACTACCTATTGGGGACAATTCCCCATTAGCATTCCAGGATCCCGTTGATATACTCTCGGCTCTCTTACCCATAGATTCTAAAGCCAACCAGTTCCTATCTCACAAACATATTTTACAGGGATTTCTACTAAGCAAAAGTCATCTTACCTTACTTGCAATAGTGTCATTTTCACATCCGGCTCGATGCTTGGATTACATTGATAATTCCATGCTTTGGGGATGCCTTCAGCTACCCTTTTCAACCCAAATGCAAATGTCTCCTACAGATACTGCCATGATCTATCCAAAGGTATTTCAAGGAACCCAATCAACCATGACCATGCCTATTGAAATGGCCTCTTCTTCATCACCCTCGCCTACATCTAAAAATTTACCAACAACTAAACCTGATCCTATGCCTAAGAACCTACCTATATCAACACCTTCCCCTGAATCCAAACCCATCACTACCTTTGGTGTCATGCCAACATCGAGCCTAGTCCATCTGCCCATCAAGTTGGATTTAGCTACATCTTACCAAGCTCGCGTAAAAACAAATCCTCCACCTAAAAAGAAGACCCAACTTTTTAGGCCACACATACCAGTTTCACCCACCACGCCTTTGTCACCTTCACCCCTTTCGTCTATCCTAGGGCCTCACCCATCGACCTTGTCCAAGAACCGCCTATCCAAGGAAAATCAAAAGCATCGAAACCGCCTCTTCATCACAATCCTTTATTACACCCAACCTATTAGCACAACGTACACCTTCATTGTTACCCACATCTTTCTTACCACCTATACCCCCACCAGACTACAATAACCTCATCACTACCTATGAGACTTCCTTCTCTTCAACCTATACCTTCTACCTTGCCTCTGCCAACAACCTTTATCACACCTCCATTATCACCATGGATAACCCATCCTCTCTTGTCATCTACTTTCCCTTCTACATCACATACTCCTCCTTCACCTTTACCCAAGAAGGTGCAACCAAAATTGAAAAACCCACTACCCTATAAAGAGGTAGTTAAGCCTACAACACCTTATATCGCTAGTTCATCTACTACGTATTTACTAAAGAAGGTACATCCCAAGCCTAAAATAGTACCACCTACCAAATGAGTTGTTAAATCTACCCCACCTCCCATTCCACCTCTGTAAGCACCTCTCCCACCATAATGACCTACACTTCAACCTAAACCAACACTCACTTCACACCTTGTGATCCATTGGCGGTGGTCTTATGCCAACATTCTAGCTAACCTTTTAGAGACTTCTGTCATTGCATTTCCACCCCTTAGACCTTATAACCCACTCAAACCCAAACCAAAATGGTTTGATGATACTAAAATTTACACCTACCATCATGTGCCAGGACGTGATGTAGAAAATTTTAAGGCTCTAAAAATTTTCTTCTCTAACTTTTTCCTCCTGAAAAAAACTTTGACGATGATGATCTTCTAGACAAGGACCTAGTTCCACCTCCACCTATCACCATACATCCTCACCCACTACCTATTCAACAACATGCATCACCACCTCCACAACCATTTTATCCACCTCCAAAATTCAAGATCAACATGGTCGCATAAGAGAGCTAGCCAAACCTCCACCTAAATGTCAGTGTGCCCATCTTCTTTCACAAAAAAATTCCTTCATTCTATTTCTCATCCTGTCACTACACCTATCATGGCTCGCCTCCTCCTTCACCCCATATCAATATGGTTAACATTGCCACTCGTACCTAGAAAGAAAAAGGAAAGGAGAAAACAACCAGCCCATCTCGCCACTCTTTTACCCAATATCCCATCTTCCTAAAGCTTGCCTCAACTTTGCCTAAACCTTTCCTAAACCTTTCCTAACCTTTCCCAATCAACCTTACCCAATTTATCTCAATCTATCTCAACCAATCTACCTTATCTAATCTACCCACTACCTACCTCATCACCCTCAACTTTTCCTAATATTAAACAATGTTACCTATTGTCACCTTATCCTACTTTTACCATTTTGGGGACTCAACATTCCCTCTTCTCCTATTGAGCACCTCTCATCCAAACTGGACCTTCTTCATCTACCTTACCTACTCTACCCACCACTTACCTCAACCTTTCCTAAACCTTGCCTAAACCTTGCCTAACCTTTCCCAATCAACCTTACCCAATTTATCCCAATCTATCTCAACCAATTTACCTTACCTAATCTACCCACAACTCTGCCTCATCACACTTAACCTTACCCAATCTTGCATAATGAAACCTATCTTCACCTTATTCTTCCTTAACCTATGGGGATTTTATACTCCATTTTCTTCTATTACACATCCCTTCAAAACCAAACCTTATTCATTTACCTTATCCTACCTTGCCAAAATTTATCAAGCCTTACCCCATCTACCTTACCCAACTTTACTCACCCTTTCCCAGTCTTACCCAACCTCACCAATCACCGTCTCATTCTTCCCTATACCCATGGGGCACTTGTCACTTCCCCTTATTTTATTGAATGTTTCACTAAAACCATACCTTTTACATCCTACCTTTCCTTCTACCAAAACATTCTAGATTGATGACCTTGTCCTGAAGGAAAATCAACATGTAACAAAAGAGGAGAAAAGTAAACGGGAAAATTTTCTCCTAATTAGCTTGGACCCTATATTGTTACTCATACCTATGGATCAGGTGTTTATCATTTTTCTTCACTCGAAGGTAAACCCAAACCTAAGCCCCTCAATGCCTTACATCTTCAACCATTCTATTGTTGAATCAAGTCCTATATCACATTATGTCTATTTAAATGCTTGTCCCTTGAGCACCATTCACCTTCCATTTACCTATTTTAAGGATCAATGACTAAACAAGAATCATGTGATTAACCATCACTTTTTAGCCTTATCTTAAATATGAGTACCATGGCTCTACTCATGGCATGATTCTCATGGATACTTTTCATTTGTTCCAAGATGGAATCCCATGGTCATTCATCACTTAAAAACCCATATGTCATAGTTAACCCTTGTGTAATATAGTTTTGTCTTCCTAACAGAGCCTATCCTTCTCTATAGTCTTGTCCATGACCTAAAAGTCAAAATAAAAAAAAATCCAAAAGTAAAATGGGATTCAAATCCTTGAGTCAAACTTCTAGCAAAAAGATGACTCCCTCAAAAGGACATCTATGCTTTCTATCTCACTTCTATACGTAGAATTATCCCTCGAAGGACAGCTATACGAAGCCAGTTGTATTGTACTTAGTCTATCATCAAAAGAAGACTATTCTTGCAAAAACTAAAATAAAAATATTCTAAAGCTTCCCACATCGATCAACTTCACAAATACCTCAAGGAGATAATATACTCATCCCACATAGACTTCCCACATTGATCAGTCTATCAAAAATAAAAACAAAAGAAGAAAAGCAAAAGAAAAAAGAAAAAGATTAACTTTTTCGTCATGGACTTGCCTATTGTGATCTTGGGTCTCTTGCCGAGCTGGCATGCTATCCCACACTAGGTTACACTAAAACCAACCTTATTTCACCTTTTCACCCTAATTCCCTACTTTCTCAAGGGATGTGCATCGAATGTGACATTTCATGATCATGTGACTTTATTCACCCTTATAATATTCAATCATGAAACACCTTTAGGGTCTTATGTTCATAAGCCTATCTTCGGTATGGTAGATGTGTTATGGTTCTTATCAAATAGGCGACTCTTCTATCACCTCTTACCACTCACCTTATTCATTAATTTTTAATTATCCTATACAGGACCAAGCCTTTGACACCTCAATTTAACCACACCTCAATGACCTCAATTCACCCCTTCCTTCATGACCTAGACTCAATCATGCCTAAGTGACCTAAACTCAACCATACCTAAATTGACCTAGACTCAACCATGTCAAGAACTACCAACCCATTCCTCTACCTTATCATATTATTCCCTAGCTAATGGGAGAAATACATCGGACTGAGGCCCTTTTTCATCAGGGCTATGTAGGCAGCACTTTGAGAGCATGGTGCCCTTGGAGGTTAGCTCGTTCATTATTTACCCTAACTAATTTTCCCCACTTTTTAATTTACATTTTACCATTAATTAGTGTCCATCTTCTACATTACTTGGAAATTAAACAAGCATACAAGTATATAAACATGCATACTTACCCATTTCTTATAAACATGCATACCTACCATTTCATCACATCATACATCAATCAGTTCACCAATCCATGATATCAAATATGTGGAAGTTTAAACTATAACATAAATATACATCATCGTTTATTTTCCATACTACAATTAACATGGAAATTAAATCAAACCCAACAACATCACTCAACCATACCTAACTAAAATCGACTCAATCATGCCTATACTTGACTCCACCATGCCTAACCAACCTAAATCAAACACACATATACCTAAATCCATCACGCTTACATGACCTCGACTTAGTCATACCTAATTCATCTAGTTTCCATCACATACACAATGAAAATGAAAATGAAAATGCAATTACATCATCCATATCATAAATATCATCATCTATAACAATAAGAACATCTGTGTATCAATACAAATGTACACCGATACAAATAAATACTCAAGTATCTCAAAACTCTCATATACATCATCACTATCTTCAGCACGCTGGCTGATATAAAATCAAAATCTCTAAACCCTCATATGCATCCTCACTATCATTGGCACATAGATTGGTATATACCAAAAATTGATACACCAATCATATAAGGTGACTAATCGTCACTCCACCTGATATTCATACCTATTTCATCTATCTCCTCCTCCTCTCCTCTATCCTAGTGACCTACCAGCATCTCTCCACCTAGCATGGGTCTCAATCTAATCTCTTCCTTCCCCTTACCTGGGACTGGCCTCTATGAGCTCATAGACTCACCCTGACCCTATCTCCGGGTTTACTGGCCCCCTCGGTATGAGAACTATGAGTGAAGGATCTAGTCCTCTCACTTGTTTCCTATTGTGCCACATACTCCACATAGGAAGGGACATCTATCTTGGCATTCATTAGATGATCTTGGTGTTGGGCCCCAAAATATCAGCTAAGTACAAGAAGGTGTGTGGGCATGTGGGACCTAATTGAATAAGGGTGTGTAGGTTAAAGGTGTGCATGGAAAGGGTTCTGAAAGGATTTTTCAGTAACACACGGTGTGCACACGCAAGGAAAAACATATTTTGTACAGCCGCATTTGGCATCCTAGGAAACACATGAGAAAATCATTAGCCTTGTGGATAAGGTGTCAACATGGTGACTGTGGATCAAAAAGGAAATATACTAGGAATGTGATAGAAGGTTCTAGAAGACATGATTACAAGAAGTGGAAAGATCAAATCTATGGAGGACCACTTTGACACTTGGTGACCACTTCGATACGTGCAACTCGTAACGACATGGCGGTGGGTGCTAAGGTTATAAATACAAGTACTCAGTAGAAGATAGATATATAAGGATATAGATTTGAAGAGAGGAAAAGATTTGTAGAAATGAATGGAGGATTCTATGGGTTGGGAATAGGAGCATATAGGGATGATGGCACATTTAGGGGAATGGGTCTGCATTTTTCTTTGTAATGTGATGAATATGGTATAGTTTATGATGCATGACTTGGCTCTGCATTATTATATGGGGTCTATTATGAACCCAAGGGATTATAATGTGGTTATTGAATTTTGATATGAATATAATGCTCTTATAAATCATCTTTTTTTAGAAGTATACTAATGTATTTCCTTTCTATATGAGTTATTTCCTTATGTTGTTTGTTATTTCCCTTTTCTGGATGCAATAAGATAACTCATTCTAGGATATGGCATGGTTCTTTCTACTCATTTCCATTTAAATATTTGTTATAAGATGATGCATTCTCATAAGACTCACATAAAGGAGAGACTCGATGCTAGTGCATGCCTCGGGTGAGTTCCCAACACCTGTTGGGTGATAGGCCAGTGTGCATGGGATTATACTATTGGTCTAAGGGTATAAAATATGACTACATCTTGGTTCTATTGCTAGGACCTCTTTCAAATTTGTTATGAGAAATGGCATGCATCTTTTCCCCTATGATTTGTGATGACAGAGCCTGACCTTAGAAAGTGTTGAAACATGGTTCAAGAGCACAAAGGATGAGTTTGCTCAAAGATTCAACACTAGACCTGAGTTCGATGCATGTAGATGGGTAGAAGAGAACCTATACCATGAGCTATATGAGACATTCTTTTGTTGCTTCCCAGTAGAACTATATGAATGGCTTTCAAAGCATATGCATCCAAATCAAGCTGGTACTATAGATCACGCATGTGGACCCAAGATGACTATCAGAGGCTACAGGATGCATATCTGACTTGGACGCATGCTATTGATCACTGGTGGAAGAGAGTGTTGGCCAATTATACTTTAGAATATGCCATTTTGATGTATTCTTTCCCAGAAGTTGTTGAGTTTGAGTTTCTGAGGGAGCCTAGAGGATCATTTTTGCATGTTATTCCTTTGGCTATGAAGATCTTGGTCATTAATTTGAGTTTAGAAGCATTCCCCATGGCCAGCTAAAGCTTCTCTGAGCACTGGGAGAGGAAGCTAGGGTGGAGGAAGATGGTAGACATTGCGGCTAAAAAGGAAAGGGAGGAGAGATGACTCAAGTATAATGAAGCTCATGAAAGGGAGATGACTAAATAATGGGAGGTTTCAAGTGTGATGGATATATGGAGGTAAATGATGTGGGAAGGAGTTGAGGTTCATGAAGAGGACATGGAACCTAAGTAGTCTTTGTTACCCCATCTGGGAAAAGCACGGGAGAGAGGCCCTTCAGATTCTCGATGAGATTTCTTCACATGGAGAGAGAAGAGCCATCATCACGCATGGATCTAAACCACTGATGACCAACCCCTGGTGTTTGGTTTTCTAGATCAAGGGAGAAGTATTGTTAACCCAATTGGTATCAGTGGGAGTGATCGATTGCACCCATGAGATATAATTTCTCATTTGGAACATCCATGGATGCGCAAGCCATTCCTGTATTTGGGGAATCTTTGGACAAGGTGCAAGTACGCAAGCTTTGGGTATACTTCAGGATGGGCACAGGACATACAACTCGGTAGTGGGACAATATCAAAATTGTAGTTCGGTGGGACTAGGAACACTAGGCATGACCACTTATGGTCCTTTTCTGACTACAAGAGGTGGATCTGGTGGGTTAGGAGGAATAGGACCTAGTGGATCCAGTGGATCTAGTGGAGGAGGAAACACTAGAGGGAACCAAGGATCCTGGATCAGAGGCAAGGACCCCATCCACCTCCCAAGTGTTTTTGAGATTTTCTTACACTTACTAGATTATAGGTATGAAGATATGCCACAGAGCATGTGCACAAGTGTGAGTTACTATGGCATGTGAAGGGGATCACTACCCTAGAGTGAAAGGAAATTCAGTTTGCAATAATGTTATAAGGCATGCACATAGTTGGTATAGGAAGTATGACCCCATCAGATGGTGGTAGACTACATTGCATTGAAGAATGCCTTCTTAGCAGAGTTCCATATCCCATAGTTTGAGTAGAAGAGCATCAACACTCTTAAGGAGATCCAACAGGGAATGGTCAGAGAGTGTGTGGAGTATATGACATGCATTTCAAGACTCTCTTGTCAAAGTTATCCTATGACATTCATCCTTCTCAACATGCTCAATGGTTTTTTAGAAGATTGATAACACCATTTAGAAGGCTATTTCATACAATACTTTAATAGACCCGCGTAAGGCATTGGAAGCTTCCTATATGCGAAGTTGTTATGGGAGCATTGACACTAGTGTTAGCCCTTTTCTAGAGGCTCAAATTGCTGCAATGGCAAGCAAAGTTTAGAGAAGCTATTCTACAAACTCAATGTATGAGGTTCGTGGTGGGATTTGGTGTATAGATTATGTGAAGTGGGGGCATGCAAAGGATAGTTTCCTCGAAGTCGGTGTGCGCTATGGTGGTAGACTGTGATATTTTCCATGGGGATCATGATGAAAGTAGATGCCCCCTACTCCAGTGCGCAATCTGCAAGAATGTTTCTTACTATTGCAAGATTTGTACCTATATGACCCATGATACCAAGGATTGCAAATTGATTGATCAGATCCATGATGCTATTCATTTGGGTGTGTGTTAGACTAGCCTTATAAGTAGTTCAAAGGATGAAGAATGATGTTATAAAAGGTGTAAAAATGGAGGAATGCATGGAAGATGTTTTCGTGAAGGATTTTATGGTCACAGTAACTACGGTGGAGGATGGAGTGAGTTCTCATGAGGAACTTGTTATAATTATGGATCTATAGAGCATTACAAATGTGAGTGTCCTAATCTGTTATAATGCTCATGGTGTGGAAAGAAACATAAGTACAAAGAGTGTCCAGAAATTTATGAGCATATGAACCAAGCAACATCAAAAGGAAAAGGCATTGGGATGGTGAGCATCAAGAAGAGCTGATTCATAGTGGATGCCAAGAGTGGCGTGTGAGTTAGGACTAGAACCTGTACTGGTGACAATGTGAGCAGAGGTTACACATGCGAGGAGATGCCAAGACCAAAGACACTAGTTTCAAGAGAGGAAGTAGTACATGGAAAGTATCTGGACCCTACTCATCAGAAAGAAGTGTATTAAGAGACTATGGATGTATTCAGAGTTTACAAGGGGAGATCCAATGTTTGAAGGAGCAATCAAGGCAGTTGGAGAAAAGGAAGAATGTCTGAGGTCCCAAAGGAGGACCTGGATGAAGTCAAATAAGTGTGCAAAATGTTAAGGCAAGAGAATATTATTCCCTTGTTAGGAGAATGGTTATGAGAGAGAAGGTACCATGCACCAGAGTAGAGCGTGAAAGGTAGGTTTTGCATGTAAACCTTCCCCCTCACAACCTTGACTATGATAAGGAGATTACTTTGAATGTGGTTGTTGATGGATGGCTTTTGAGCAATATTCTCATCGACATGGGAGTAGAGGTCAATGTTCTTACCTTAGATTCCTGGCATCAAATGGGAAGGCCCACGTGTTACAGCCATCTTCAAATGTGTTATATATGGAAAACAAGACTAATGTAATGCCCATTAGAGTCCTAAAGGATGCATTTATCACCATTCAAGGAGCCAAGTTCACTGGAGACTTTGAAGTCTTGGCACTTTCCGAGGTAGAAATTTCCATTGTTACTTGGGCACTCATGGTGTTACAAGAAAAATGATGACTGTGGTTTAACAAAGGGTATATCAGTTTTGAGAACAAGGAAGAAAGGGTGATCATCCCTTTGATAGATGGGAAGTCAGTGCCCTATACTGAGCCCTTAGGAGAAGAAGTCCTTGATAGAATCTATGTACACTCCATCAGAGATCTTGAGATAATTCACCCCGTGGAAGGAGTTATCTAGTTTGAAGATGCTCAGTTTTGAGTGATACCACTAGTGTGGCATGAAAAAATTGGGTGACATGGGACTTATGAGTTAATTAAAAATAGGGTAAGAGGATTCATTAAGGGTGACAAAGTGCTCACAATCAAGCACCTAGAGGAAAAAAGTTTCCAAGTTACTCTAGAGGGGCATATCCTGAAATTTTTTCTTGGGAGATGGAAGCTCAGTGGAAAAATGAGGACGAGAGAAGAGGAATGCTCATTTATAACCTACTGGAACTACAACGTGTTGGTGGGCTACACATTAGGAGAACCTCTTAGAGTGGTGCAAGGTAAGGATCACATTCTCTGTAAGTTTTCCTAGAGCAACACACCCATGGTCATACAAGACTACCATGGATAAAGAGACTACTTCATTTCATATCCAAGCATGTGAGAAGGCTGGATGGGAAGCAGAAGCATTACCACCTTCGTTATGGGTGCATAAGTTGTATTCCACCTTACAAGGTATGTGCACATGCTTGGTACATTCATTTGGAGATGTGTCATCAATAGGTAATTGGCAAGAGTTGGCGGTTGATCTCATTCAAGATTTTGAGTATAGGAGTACAAACCATCAAGTGGATAAGGTGTTGCAAGTGATCAAGCACCTTACGATGGGGGATAGTGCTATGGTAGAGGATAGGCTACTAGAATTGCTAGGTGAGCCTTATTTGGAGACATGCCTCAATGAAGAAGAATAAGAGGAAGTACAACTTGAGTGCATGTGTATGGAAAAAGAAAAAGGAAAAATGGTCTATGTAATAGATGGAGAAGAGATGGAGACTTTGGATGTTAACCATTCGGAGGGTACATGTGAAGTCATCATAAACACTGATGAATGAGCATGCACCTACCATGAGCCCTTGAAAACAAATAAGGTTAATATTGGGATGGAGGAATAACCTAAGGAAGCTATCATCATTGATGACTATTGGTCAGAAAATGAGGTTTCAAAGATCATTGATCTTATTGCATGAGTTCCAAGATTTGTTCCCTGTATGGGTACCATGAACTCAAAGGTTCACCATTCCTTAGGGGAGATGAAGATCAAGTTAAAGGAAGGTGTGTGCCCGATTCAAAAGAGGCCTTATCGATGAATCCAAATTTACGCGTATGGGTTAAGGAAGAAATAGACAAAATGATAGCATCTGGTATCATTAAGGTAGTGGAAGAATTAGAATGGATAAGCCCAATGGTTATCAGTATCAAGAAGGATGGTAGGATAAGAATTTACATTGACTATAGGATTTGAATGTAGTATGTGTCATCGATCCTTTCCCAACCCCCTTTACTGAAGAAATTTTAGAGGGAGAAATCAAGTGCAAAGTCTACTCTTTCATGGATGGATTCTCAGGTACCACCAAGTCAGGATTGCAAAGGAAGACTAGAGAAAGAAAACTTTCACCACTAAATGGGGAAGTTTTTCCTACATGGTTATGCCTTTTGGATTAAAGAATGCACTATGTGTTCTCGCATTGTGGTACAAGCATTTCAGGACTTCATCCATAAGTTTCTTCAAGTTTACCTGGATGACTAGACTATGTATGGATTGGTGAAAGACCATTGTGACAACTTAAGGCTGATGTTTGAGAGATGTCGGCAATTGAGGATATCCCTCAACATAAAAAAATGTGTCTTTGCTACTCCATTTGGAACCCTATTAGGACACATTATATGTAAAGAAGGTTTTTAGTAGATCCCACTAAAGTTATAGTTATTGTAGATTAGGGAGCCTACTAGTCAAAGCGTAGTGCATGGATTCCTTGGGCATATGGGGTATTACAGGAAGTTCATCAAGGGGTATGCCAAAATCACCATGCCCTTAGAGGAATTATTAAAACACAAAAGTGCCTTTCATTGGGGAGAGGTGCAGTAGAAGGCATTTGACACTTTGAAGGATAGGCTTGTCACAGCGCCCATATTACGTTTTCCTTCTTGGGATAAGCCTTTCCATGTGCATGTTGATGCCTCAGGAACAACTATGGGAGCAAGTGCTAGCACAACTGGTGAGGGAATTATTGATCATCCCTTATGCTTTGTAAGTAGAAAGTTGACACCAACAGAGAAAAATTACACAACTATTGAGCATGAAGCATTTTCTATGATCTACGTGCTGCATAAGTTTAGGTAGTATCTATTTGGCAACACCATTTATATTCTACACAGACCACATGGCATTGAAATACTTAGTCAACAAACCCATTCTGTAAGGGCGCATATGTCATTGGGTCCTATTATTTCAAGAATTTGAATTCACAGTGGTCATAAAACTAGGAAAAAGCAATTCAAGACCTGACCACTTATCAAGGATTAATTCAGGGGAGGACACACAAAGCATTGAGGATACCATGTTAGACGCACAACTATTTAGGTTACAGACACACCCTCTTACTTGGAAGATATCGTAGTGTTCTTAAAAATAGGTGTGGTGTTGGAAGGGATGAAGGCCCTGGAGAGAAAGTAGTTAGCAATACGCATGTCACACCTTACATGTTGATTAGTGGAGACTTGTATAAGTTAGGTCATGATGAGGTTCTACCAATGTGTATTGGAACATGAGCGCATAGCCATTATGGAAGAAGCACATGGTGGGATTACAAGAGGACACTATGCAGGAAATGCTACCACATGGAAGATTTTATTAGCTTGGTTGTGGTGGGAAACCATCTACAAAGATTGTATTGAGTTTTTCAAGGATTGTGACCATTTCTAGCACCTTGGAAAACTGGAAAGAGAGATGAAATTCCTTGTGACCAATAGCTAGCATTGAACCATTTGAAAAATGGGCAATCAACTTTGTAGGGCCAATCACGCACCGCGTGAAGGACTGGTTCATGGTATATCATCACTTGCACTAATTACTTGACATGGTGGGTAGAGGCAGTGCCTACAAAGGATTACACCACAACGATAACTGCTATATTTTTATGGGAAAACATAATCAGCATGTATGGTTTCCTTTAAGTTTAACAAGTGATAGGGGTACACACTTTCTCAATGAAACAATCAAGATTCTATTAGCAAAATTTATGGTGGCCCATCATAAGACTACCCCATATCACCCTCAAGAAAATGGAACTGCTGAGGCATTTAACAAAATACTAAGTCACATGTTAACTAAGATCTGTGACATTGGAAGATAGGATTGGGATGATAAGGTATCAACCATTCTATGGGCATACAGGACAACCTACAAAAGGTTGAACAAGGCCACACCATTTCAATTGGTGTTTGGCATGGAGGTATTTTACTAGTGGAATTCATGTTACCTTCATTACTATGTATAGTGTGCGCAGGAGGGTTAGAAGATGAAAAAATGTTGGAAGAAAGAATTGATAAGTTGATGTAGTTAGATGAAAGGTGATCACTTGTTAGATGGAGTCAGAAGATAGAAAAAGAAAGACAAAAGGCATGGCATGATCGTCATATCAAGAACAAGAAGTTTGAGGTTGGGAAATTGGTGTTGTTGTATGATTCCAAGTATCTGCGCCATCCTGGGAAGTTGAAATTCCATTGGTTGGGACCTTACATCATCTCATACATTCTTGATTCGGGAACTTTCTAGTTACAAGCGCTAGATGGGACGAGGTTACCAGGTCACTTCAATGGGAGTAGGCTGAAGCCCTACTATAAATAAGTCTTCTTGGTGTTTTATAATAAGGCAATATTGCCAATTAGCTTAGAATTTCCCTTTATGCTTTTTTTCTTTCTTGTGTTTCCTTTCTCATTGCTTGTTCCTTTTTTTTTTTCATTTTGTGCCTTGTGTGCTGGTAACCACATTATTTTTCTAAAGTTTGTGTATATGCAGAGGACCACACATCTATTTTAGTGTGGGGTGGAGTGATACAAAGTATAGGCCTATAATACAAGTTTGAGCTGGTAGTAGAAGTTGTGGTGAATGGCCCCAGTTGAAGGATAAAAAGTGCATAAGGTTAAGAAGCACGTAGAAGAGAAGGTGGATGAGAATGGTTGGTGTCAAAAAGGATTTGTGGAAACCACAAAAAGGATGAAGAGCGTAAGAACAACATGAGGTAGGTGAGGGAAAAAAATTGGGTAAAGGATAGAAGAAGAAGTGCCTTCAATGTTGTGGACGCACGCATAAGAATCTTTAGTCGGGTTGGATTTTTCACACGCGGAGAAGGTTGTAAAGGGTTTTTCACGCAAGATGTAGTATGTGGGTAAAGGCACTTAAAGATGGCTTAATGGAAAAATCCACATTTAATGTTAAAGTATGTTGGTAGGTGGTATAAAATTTAATGTTGGAAAGAAGAAAAAACTATAAATACAAGGTTAGGAAAATCATTTGTTACCTTGCATTTACGAAGTAGAAGAAAATATTCTTGCAAACTAGGGCATCCAGAGAGAAATTTTGTGAAGAAAGAAGAATCCAAAATTTGAGTGTGCATCTAGAGTAGATCTGCAAACCAAAAGGAGGGAGTACATAGGCATGAGAAAGGTTGTGTGAAGAAGCACGTCGTCTTGTGGAAGGATTTCCTAGTTAGGGTTTGGCAACTAGGGCATGGAGAAAGAAGGATTCATTTCAGGAGTTGAAGCTTGGAGTGAGCTTTGGGATTGAGCAGAGTAGTAGAGCAGAGAAAGAGGAAGGATTGTTTTAAGATCATCCCAACCAAAATAATGGCACCAAGGAAACCAACCATTTCACCAAAGAAAACAAAGGGAAAGGGAAAGGAAAGCAAATCACTTCCGTCACAAGCACCAATGAAGAATGGTATATGGAAATGTAGTACCCAGATGGGGTATTGCTAGGGAAAGAGTGGGAGTCACACTTGAAAGATGGCATAAGTGATTATAATCATCACACGAGCACAATGGAGAAGGAAATGGCATTGGATTTGGTCCGACCAACTAACAATAGGATGTCAAGATGGAATGCCCATTTACAATGATGAGGTGAAGGTCAAATTAGAAAAGGCTAGGTTATTACAATTATATGAGTTACCCTACTTTGGAAAGCCTAAGTGCCTTTATCAATGGCTGATGTCACATGCATGCATGAGGATCATTTTTATTTCACAGGGGCACAAGATGTACATCACACCACAATTGATATCCAAGTTCACATGCCTCAATTGTGAAGGAGATAGCATTGATGATGATCTAAGCGACAAGGAGGATATCAAGGAGATTGTAGCTGCGTATGACTACAAGAAGGGGTGCGATACTTTGATATCACCAAGATACCAAACCTAGTGATGAGGATGGTCATGCATGCTTAGTCACCAAACTCAATGACCAGGAATGATGGACACAAGTGAACAAGGCATGGCTAAACATATGCCGAAAGATATCAGAAGGAACCATCTACAACTTGTCCGCTTTCATCGCGGATGAAATTATAAGCAAGCGCAGGAGGGAGAGAAGATAATCTTTGGTAATGTCCTCCTCACTATTGTGTTCTTAGAGATTGGAGTGCCCGATGGGCCATAAAATTTGTTTGGGAGTATCCAAAAGAGGATCCCTCACCCGTAAAGAGGTTTGCAAAATATACTTGTGAAACCATGATGACCACTCACAAGGCGCACCTGGAGAAATGGTATAAGCGAATACGTGACACATTTAGGGCTGAGTGGAGGATCCTCAGAGCATTTTCCCATGCTTGTGAGTGGAGAGGAAAATTTTAGTGTACCAACACTTCTGCATTGGTAGATTTATGTTGACATATGAGAATATGAGTCTGTGGTGCAAGCTACCCTTCTCCTTCACCGTGCTATACTTCCAAGCCAGATTTAATTGGTTCAAGGAGGCCAAGAGACTAAGTTTCAACCTTAGTGAGGTATATATATACCACCACAAGCTATGCCAAAAGCTGGTCTACCCAAATAAGTGCATGTATGTGGAGAGATATGTCTCCCATGAGATACAGATGATGAAACCTTTAACGTTGTCAGGAAGGACCACAACAAGGGTGTATCTACACATAAGGCCAAAATTTGAAAAAGGCACTTACTTGGAGAATGATGTCTCCATCTCCTGAAGACCCTACAGGAAGGAAGAATCACACCTAGAAAGAGAGAAAGAGAGGAGATATAGGAGAAAAAGGCACCAAGTGTTCAAACCACACAAATGGTAAAGCGTTAGACAAGCACTAAGCCTAGTACTTACGCATGGAGGAAGAAGTATCTAGTCAAAGAAAAGACTCCAGAAGAAGAGGCACCGGAGCATGAAGATCCCCTCACCCAGGAGGAATCACCAAAGAAGACATCACCTATCAAAGAAAAAGAAAGAGAAGAATCCCTATACTAGAATCCCCAGTAAGGAAGAAGCAGAAGGTGACGGATGAGGTCGATTCAGAAGAGACAAAAGACCTAGATGCCTACATTACATGGGGATGATAATGATGATGATGATGATGATGAACTAGGAGGCAAAGACCATCTTGTCTATGAGATACATGATTCTGAAGAAGAAGGAGATGAGTATAATGAAGGAGATGAGGAGGAGGATGAAGAAGAAGCTAAGACCCAAGGCAAGGGGTAGGTAGGGAAGAAGTTACAAAAGATCAAAGGACCCCAAGCCTCATGAAGGAACAAATAGATGAGGCCATAAAAATAAGTGGAAAAAATCATTAAGGACCTAGTGGAACAAGAAGTAGAACACAATGTGATATGTGATGTAAAGGAAGTTGAGGAGGAAAGCATAGAAAAAGTAATATGGCAAGCATGGGAGGAGATCCGGTTTTTGTAAGCTTTCCAAAAGACACACACGTAGGAGGAAGAGCAAAAAGTGTCACAAGTTCAAGGAATGGGCTACATCGATGATCCAAACAAGGTGTTGTGTGTGTGCTTCTAGAGCACCATGCCAATGGAACAACTTTTAGCCATGACTTCATTTGATGAGGAAGGTGCATACCCTCGACAAGGAAAATGTTGTCATGGGCATTTGAGTCCCACATTGATGAGCCTGAATTTGAGGTAAGCCAAGGAGCATTGATGAAAGTGCCAAAAATAAAAGGGATAAACCCCTTGGTGAATGCTCAATGGTATCAGATGAGAAAATCTACAATGTGCTCAACAAAGTCTTAGTTGAGGTTGAAGCCAGGCTCTTGGGAGAAATGATAGGGTAAAGTTCCTAGAGGTAGAGTTGGAGAAAAGGGAAGAGGAGCTCCTAGAGAAAAGCAAGGACCTGAAGTAGGAGGAACTAATCAATGCTCAATTAAGGCATGAGTTAAAAGATGAGAAGGCAAGGGTGCACGAGGCATACAAGAAGATAGAGATGATCATGGATGCCATTGTCTTAAAGCATCTAGACTTAACACCACCCACAAAAGTATGGATCATCCTTGCAATTCCTAGAGGACTTGACCCACATACTCACTATGGAGAGGTGACCACTTTCCCTAGAATCAACAAGAGGAGGCATTGGCATGCCAAGAGAAAGAAAATAAGATGAAGGTTGTGGAGATTTTTTCTTAGTACAACAAGATCCTCGCTGATGTAAAGGCCATCACGCAAGCTATTGAGGCTTGCCTATGATAACTGCATGGACAGAGATAGAGTGGAAAGTATCTTAGTTGCCACCCATGAAGCAAAACTCAAGGATTTCTAGGAAAAGAACAAAGGGAACATGGTGGAGTGAGACAAGATCCTAGCTGAGGTAGAAAATAAATCAGAGGCCATTGAGACCTTGTGGGGCTCAATCAAGAACCAAGCTAAAGGAATTATACCCTCAAATCACTCTGGAGGATGGATGTGCTCGAGGATTTGGGAAAGAAACTGGAGGAGATTGTGGAGACAATGAGCGCTAAGGGAGAGGAGCTTAGTTTTGAAGAAGTGAGTGCCCTGGGTGACCTCTATCAACAAGCACATAATGAGGTCGATGCTTGGGGGAAGTTAGAAGTTGATTTAAGGAAGGATTTCCCTCTCCTCCTCTAGAAGTAAATAAAGTTCCCCATTCTTTCATTATTTTCCCCATTTCTTCATTCCTTCATTCTTCCATTCCAACCATTTGTAAGGATCCACCATTATTTAATTCTTTATTGAAGAGTGTTTCCGAGGACAGAGAACAGGCGTAGTGTGGGGTGATGTTGGGCCCCAAAATATCAGCTAAGTACAAGAAGGTGTGGGTGTGGGAACCTAACTAAAGAAAAGGGAACATGGGTTGAAGGCATGCAGGGAAAGGGTTCTTGTAGGGTTTTTCAAAACACACAAAGACATGCATACAAAAGGAAAAATAGGTTTTGTACTTAGCCACATTTGGCATCCCAGGAAGCACACGAGAAAATCATGACCCTTGTGGATAAGGTACTAGCTGGCGACTATGGATCAAAAAGGGAATATTCTAGGCATGCGATAGAAGGTTCCATAAGACATCATTACAAGAAGTGGAGAGCTCGGATCTGGGAGGCATGCTCCCATGGAGGACCACTTGACACTTGGTGACCGATTTGTAACTTCTGGAAGGCATGGCGGTGGGTGCTAAGGTTATAAATACAAGTGCCCAATAGAAGATAGATATAGAAGGATATAGAGTTGAAGAGAGGAAAATCTCTACAAAAATGAATGGAGGATTCTATGGGTTGGGAATAGGAGCATATAGGGATGATGGCACATTTAGGGGAATGGGTCTACATTTTTCTCTGTAATGTGATGAACATGGTATAGTTCTAATGCATGACTTGGCTCTGCATTATTATATGGGGTCTATTATGAACCCAAGGGATTGTAATGTGGTTATTGAATATCTTGATATGAATACAATGCTCTGTTATAAATCATCTTGTGTTTGGAAGTATACTAATGTATTTCCTTTCTGTATGAGTTATTTCCTTATGTTGCTTGTTATTTCCCTTTTCTGGATGTAATAAGATAACTCATTCTAGGATATGGCATGGTTATTTCTACTCATTTCCATTTAAATATGTTATAATATGATGCATTATCATAAGACTCACATAAAGGAGAGACTCACCACCCGTGCATGCCTCTGTGAGCACCCAAAGTGCACCATTTGGGTGATAGGTGATGTGTATGGGATTAGACTATGGGTCTAAGGGTATAAAATATGACGTCCCCCATATCCATATCCACCCTATACATGTGACAGTCCTATGCTACCTATGCCCTGTAAGGCCACCACTGAGCCTATAAAATGGCAACTGTGCCTCTGTCCCGATAAGATGCCCCTATAAAGCTATAATCTAGGCTTAAAGGGTAGCTACGACGACCGTAAGGTATCCGATCGCACTTGTGATGGTGGCTAAGTCAAGCTACCTTGGCCTCGGTGAGTGTCACACGTAGTTATGTCACCCACCACTACCTATATCTATCGGTGACCCCAACATCATTGATCCACCTATCCACTACTCGATCCTCTTTCCCTTTCATCACACTCGGTCATGGTGGATAAATAGGTCTCTCAACTTCATCTCTCATGTATCTTGTGGGAAAGGTGGAGGAACCGTCTGCATGAAGCGCAAACTTTCATCTAACCCTGTCAATAGGTATCATCTCGTGCTCATTGGTATGATGCCCCTGAATCCACCTCAGCAGATGTAACTC
Source organism: Taxus wallichiana var. yunnanensis (assembly GCA_018340775.1). Taxonomy (NCBI): domain Eukaryota; kingdom Viridiplantae; phylum Streptophyta; class Pinopsida; order Cupressales; family Taxaceae; genus Taxus; species Taxus wallichiana. Next base: position 30,139,368 of record CM031242.1, read on the forward strand.
CTCTAACTCCTATGCCATGTCCCTATATGAGGGATATCCAACATATTTCCTCCAAATAATATCAACTCCTGAAATCCCTTCCAATACCCGTCTATAATACAAAACATCGTGTGTTTCCCTAGCCACTCTATGTTTCCCACCATCTATATCCTACTCTAACCCAACCACCCCCAAACCAATCATGTTGGGGAAAACCAACTAGACATACACATACAATGTGATCGTATGCTTAGAAAAGTAGAAGAAAGGTACAACACAAACTAAATTGCCGCAACCTCCCATGGGCCCACATCTCCTATACAAACTACACCAAGAATGCGGGTGCACATACAAAATAGATTTTCTCCTCCATCATATCTTGGAGTACTCCCATCAATTCTCATGGAATCACACACCCTCAACATCTGGTAAGGTGAAACAACATACCTCCTCCATCATCAAAACAACCAACCTCATCTCCTGAGGATGGGCCGCATACATGTCTCCATAGGTAAGGCTCGCGTTATGGTACCTCATCTCGCCCATCACCTCCCCAAACATAGCCACTATAGGCTCCACAGATGCCTTAGATGAAATAGAATATATTGTCTCCTCAACAATCAATACCCGCAGGATCTTTTAACATCCTCTAGGGTGACAGTCATCTCACCCATTAGTAAATGAAACATGTTGGTTGCTGAATCCCATCTATCGATGAGTGTGACCATCAAACTAGGATCTCGGGATATACACCTATAGCATCAGATCCCAATTTTTATCAAAGAATACTTTTCAAAGATCACACAAGAAGTTCATGTAAGATAGAAGGCCCGAGAACCAAGGGCGCGGAAGGATAGGAAGGACTCGCACGTAGAAGGCAAGTTCAGATTTGGGACTTGGCTGATTTTGAGCATGAAGACCTATTTTTAGAATATGGCGTGCGGAACACATCAATGATGCTAAGATGTGCACACCATGCATTGTATATCTTAGGAGAAGTTGTTCAAAGTGTTTATACATGGAGAAAAGCTAAGAATAGAATCGACACTTGAGCTTAATTGCAAGAGGACTATAAATAACACACTTGCATGTGTGGTTATGATTGTAAGCAGTGTGTGGCTATTAATAGCATGCAGCCTATTTCTGGAATAGATAAGCGATGAAGGGAAATTCCCCACCCTATATATATATGATGTTAGGTACATAGAGAGAGAGAGCTGGATGTATGGAAGGAGATGTATGTATGTGTGTAACAGAGAATATATGCATATGATTGAACTCTGTATGATCGTTCCATATACACATTGGTATAGATTGATAATACTATAAGGAGCTTCTATATTTACTATTAGATAGAAGATATTGGTTGAATCTAAGTGTCATTCGTGTGTAGTTGAGTAGTGCATGTTATTAATTCAATCATGATTCTTTGTTTAAGCTTGTTCTTTCATAGATCCGAGGGTAGCATACACTATGGAATGATGGATTAGTTATGAATCCATATGTTACTTTCTTCATCATGTTAACATCTGTTACAACAACCCTAAAGAGGGACTTGGTACCTTTACGTGCTTTGGGGTGAGTGCTCGTTTAGGGTGAGTGATGTGTCGATGTGACTAGGGTGTTATCGGTAAATTATAGGCAAGCATCATTGGTTCCATTGCGGGACCTCTTTTTGATTGTTTTCAAGATGGTTCGCGATGAAGATGTCTTGGTTAACTCTAACAAGTATTGAGGAATGGATATATGATCCGGAGGAAGAAATGCATGCATGAGCTTCAGAGTGGATCTAATTTTAATGCACACACTTGGGTAGAACAAAACCTGTATGATAGTTTATATGAGAGCTTTTTCACTATCTTTCTAGTAGAACTATATGAGTGGCTTATCGCGTATGCATCTCAAAGCGGAATTAGAGTTATCATGCACTTTTTTATACATAGGAATAATTTTAGGCCCTCTATGATGTTGATCTGATCTAGACTCACGTAGTGGATATGTGGTTTCATGGTGTTCTAAATAGTTATATTCTGGAATATTCAATTTCGACGTACTCTTGCCTAGAGGTAGCTGAATTCCAATTTTTGTAGTATCCAAGAGGAACATATTTGCAAGGTATTCCACTAGCGATCAAGATATTAATGGTAACTTTGAACCTAGAGAGTAAACCGATGGCTAACTAAAATTTTCCACACATGAGGGTAGGAACAAGTTTGGTTTAAGATGGCAAACCCAGTGGCAGAGAAGTAGAGAGAGGAAATGTAATTTAAGTATAATGAGGCATGCGATAGGGAGATAGAGAAGCGGTGTTCCGTTCAGAGAGTATGGCATGGAGGAGAGAGATTCCTCGTGAAGGATTTATGACTCATATAGAAGACGTAGAGCCAAAGCATCAAGAGCTCCCTCATCTTAGAAAGCATGATAGAGACCCCCCCTCAGCCTCACACAGAAGTGCACCAATAGAGATTACCTAGACTGTGGGTGCACATCTTAATCCACCTGGTGACCTAGCCCTTGTGATTAGTTTTTTAGTATCTAGTATGACAAGTAAATAACAAACTAACTTGGGAAGTAGGAAAGTAGGAGTAAGTCAGGGATAAAAACATCAATGGCAGGACAAATGGCTTCAATGTCATTTGGAGGAGCATTCTTAGGTGCATCATCCACATAGAATGTGAGCACACAGAATGTTGGATTCACCTCTGGAAGTGGAACTACCTCACAGACTGTAGGGGTATAGTATAGTACTATTGTCGAAGCATAGGGGAGTATGTCTACAGGCCCTATTCCAACTACAGGTGGTGGATCAGGAGGTATAGGTGGTTCTAGTTCGGTGGATCTGGTGGTTCTAGAGGCAGAGGGAACATAGGAGGTTCTAGATTAGGTGGTCAAGGCCCGCAACAACCACAAAATATCTATATGGATATGTCTCTTCATCTCCTAGAGTATAGAGGTATAGAGGATGCTACCAAACATGTGCATATGTGTGAAATCTTGTGGCACACTAAAGGGATCATGGATGCTAAGCGAAAGGCAAGTCAATTCACCACTACATTACAGGGGTGCGCACACAACTGGTATAGGAAATTTGACCCTGATCAAACTTGTGTGGATTATGCAGCATTGAGAGATGCTTTCTTGAAAGAGTTCTGTATACCTGAGTTCGAGTAGAAGAGTATAAGTATACTCAAAGATATCAAGCAAAGCACTACTGAGAGTGTATGTGAGTATGATTCTCATTTTAAGACACTTCTATCTAAGCTATCTTATGATATTCACGCTAGCTAGCACACACAGTGGTTCGTTGGAGGGTTGATTACACCTTTTAGAAGGGCGCTATCACATAAGACATACACCGACTTGTGCGAAGCCCTAGAAGTAGCTTTACATACCGAGGAAATTGGGAGCATTGACACTGGAATTAGTCCATTCCTAGAGGTAGAGATTGTAGCTATGGAAAAGAAGTTAGAGAAGCTATTAGCAAATTCAGCCCACAAAATGCACTCAGAATTTGGTGTAAATATTGTGAAGTACAAGGTCACACCAAGGATAGTTTCCCTCACAAATCTGTATGCTCATTACTATTGGACTGTGAAATTTTTCATTTAAATCATGATGCTAGTCATTGTCCTTTGTTACAATGCACAATAAGGAAGAATGTATCTTGCTTTTGCAAAATTTGCAGGTCCACGACCCATGATACTAAGGATTTTCAGCTGATTGGTCAGATCCAAGATGTTATAGACCTTGGGGTATGACAGAAAAGTATAATAGATAGTTCTAAGGGTAAGAATGAGCACCAGGATTAGGATCATAATCAAACACACTATGACAAGAATGAGGGGTGTTTTGAAGGAGGTCATGGAAGGGGATGTGGATATCATGGTGGATATGGAGGACGAGGTTGTGGTGGAGGAAGAGGTGAGTTCCCTCATGGAAAATGTTATACATGCAGATATCCTAACCACTATAAGCGTGAATGTCCTCAGAATATTGCATGTTCTTTCTACGGAAATAACCATAGCTATAAAGAGTGCTCGGACTTATATGAGCATATGAGTAAGTAGCATAAGCAAGAAAACAAAGGTGCCAAGATGGTTAGAATCTAGTGTGTGGTAAAGGATCAGTGGATGCCCAAGATAATAGAAGGACCTGAGGCATTGACAGTGAAGATTACTACATGCGCTAAAGCAACACACGTGAGAGAGGTATTGCACAAGAAGCCTACGATCACCAAGGAGGAGGTTTTACATGTGAGGTACCCAGATCCTTCTCATCAGAAGGAAGTTTACCAGGATACCATGGAAGTGCTAAGGAATCTTCAAGGTGAGATATAGTACCTAAAGGAGCAAAAGAAAGCATTAGAGACAATCTAAATTGATATCAATGATCTACGTGAGGTGTGTAAGATGTTGTACCAAGAGAAAATTATTCCGCTATTAGGAAGTTGGTTAAAAGGGAACACTCCACGCACAATTCTTGAGACTAGACAACAAATTATGCATGCAAATCTTCTCCCGATAGCATTGAATATTACAAAGAAATTACTCCGAATGTTGTTGTGGATGGGTGGATGTTCAAGAACATATTGATCGATATAGGTGTGAAAGTAAATGTGCTTACATTATATACATGGGTACAAATGGGGAGGCCTCTATTGTAGCCATCATAGAATGTATTGTTTATGGAAAAGCTGGACTAAGGCCACTCCCATAGGAGTTTTGAAAGATGCATCTATAACTATACAAGGGGCCAAGTTCATTGGGGATTTTGAGGTATTAGCACTTGCAAAAGTAGACAGTTTTCCAGCCTTGCTTGGATGTCCTTGGTGTTATGCGAATAATGCTGACTTGAGATTCAATAAGGGGTATATAAGATTTGAAAACAAGGAGGAAAGGGTTGTAATACCTTTTGAGATGGGAGTTATACACCCTATGTTGAGCCTCTAAGTTAGGAGGATTTAAACAGATTCTATGTACGCAGCTATTCAGGACCCAGAGGTCAATGAGCCATCAAAAGAAGGCATCCTAAAGTGGGAGGAATATCATTATATTAGTGATACTACGAGTATTTCTTGTGACAATTGGGCTCATGGTATATATGAATTATTAGGATGCAAGGTGAAAATCATGGTTACACATAAGAATGGACTTCGTTCAATTTGATGGATAGGTAGCACAATATCTTGGTATACAGGGGCAAAAGATCTTCCTGCATTTCTAAAGGCCATGGAAACACAATGGGTAGATCAAGTTAAAAGGAGAGATATGTTAGTATATACACTATGTGGGACAACAAAGACACAGTGGTGGTGGGTAGTCAACAGAGATAATCTAATAAATTGGAAAGAGATTGGAGTCACTTTTTTTTATTAGTTTATAAGGAACAATGCACCTACACAAATCTCCACTTATCATGGTGATCAACCTATTCAACATCACATTTAGCAGTGTGAGAGAATCTAGACAGTAGGACAAGAAGCATTACCACCTTCACTCTAGGTGCATAGATTGTATTCTATGCTGTAAGGATGCACACGCGTTTGGTATGTATATGCAGAACTACATCGAGAAACTGAGAGCTGGAATGATTTGACTGCATAAATGATCCATAATTTTGACTACTTCTCGACTAAACCTCTTATAACAGAGGCATTAAAACTTGTCAAGCACTTAATTATGGGAGATAGTGCAAAATCCAAGGAGCATATACAAGAATTATTCGGTGAGGCAGAGTTTGGAGCATGTTTTGAAAAGGAAGAAGAAATGGACTCCATACTACTTGAACGTGCTTGCCTTGAGAAAGAGAAAGGAAAGATGGTTTACGTCGTGGATGATGAGGAAGTTAAGAACCTAGATATTGAACATTCACACGGGGTATGTGAGGTCTTGGATAGTGCAGACAAGGATGTGTGTGCCTACCATGAACCCATGAAGACAAATAAGGTGAATATAGGTTCGGAGGCTGAGCCTAAGGAGGCCATAATTAGAGATTACTGGTCAAACTCGGAGGTAGCAAAGATCATCAAGTTACTAAGGGATTATCAAGACTTATTCCCTTGAGGATATCATGAACTTAAAGGCATGCATGAATCACTTGGGGAAATGAAGATCACACTTAAGGATAGTGCACGTCTAGTTAGAAAGAGACCTTACAGAATGAATCCTAATTTACATGAAAAGGTAAAAGAAGAAATTGATAAAATGTTGAAATCTGGAATTATCAAGCCCTTGATGAGTCAGAATGGGTTAGCCCAATGGTGATCAGTATCAAGAAGGACAAATGGATTAGGATATGTGTGGACTATAGGGAGCTGAATGTTGCATGTGTCACAGATCCATTCCCTATGCCATTCACTGAGGAAATACTAGGAGTTAGGCGCAAAATATATTCTTTCACAGATGGATTTTCTAGGTATCATCAGGTTAGGATTTCTCAGGAGGATCAAGAAAAGACAACATTTACTACTGAATGGGGTAGTTTTGCCTATATTGTGATGCCCTTTGGATTAAAAAATGCACTGTTGTATTTTTGTGCATAGTTTTTTAGGCATTTAAGGATTTTATTCACAACTTCTTACAGGTATACCTAGATGATTGGACAATATATGGGCTTGTGAAATATCATTGTGACAATCTACACTTAATGTTTGAATGATGCAGACAATTGAGTATCTATTTGAACATCAAGAAGTGCATATTTGCTGTGCCATTTGGGATACTGTTAAGACATATAATGTGGAAGGAAGGTTTTCTAGTTGATCCAGCCAAGGTTGCAGTCATTTTAGGCCTGGAAGTGCCTACCAGTCGAGTGAGGTGCATGGATTTTTAGGTCATACAGGTATTATAGAAAATTCATAAAAGGATATGCCAAAATTGTTACACCCTTGGAAGAATTCATCAAGGGGAAAGGTACATTTTATTTTAGAGAACCGCAGCAGCACATGTTTGAGATATTAAAAGAGAGACTTACTACCGCACCCATTCTACACTTTCCCTCATGGGATAAACCATTTCATGTGCATGTGGATGCTTCTGGCATAACCATTGGTGTTATGTTAGCTCAATCTAGTGAAGGTATTATAGATCATCCAATCCATTTTTCTAGTAAGAAGATGACTCTATCGGAACGGAATTATACAACTATAGAGCGCGAAGCATTGTCAATGATCTATGCATTGTACAAGTTTTGATAATTTTGTTAGCAACACCATTTTTGTTTTATACATATCACATGACATTGAAGTACTTGGTAAAAAATCCCATATTATAGGGGCGCATATGTAGATGGGTGCTCCTATTTCAAGAGTTTGACTTCACAGTTGTGGTGAAGCTAGGGAAAAGCAATTCTAGACTAGATCATTTATCTAGAATCAATTCAGGAGAGGATGCACAGACAATTGAAGAAACAATGTCGGATGCACAATTATATAGGTTACAATGTGTGCCCATGGAATTAGAAGACATTGTTGTCTTTCTACGAACATGTATGGCACTAGAAGGAATGAAAGCATTAGAAAAGAAGCACTTGTTATATGTGTGAAACCTGTTTGTGTTAATCGGTGGTGACCTCTACAAGCTAGGTAGAGATGAGGTATTACGTCATTGTGTATTAGAGCATGAGCATAAGGATATTATGGAAGAATCTCATGGTGGTATTGCAGGAGGCCATTATGTAGGTGATGCGACTACCTGGAAGATCCTACTTGTTGGATTATGGTGGGAGACATTGTATAAGGATTGTAAAGAATATTGTAAGGCGTGTGATCATTTTCAATGCCTAGGAAAACCAGGGCAAAGAGATGAGATGCCTTTGAGATTGATCACTAGTGTTGAACCATTTAAGAAATGGGCCATTGATTTTGTAGGACCTCTTTTGCCAGCCGCATGTAGGACTAGATCACACTATATCATTACTTACATAGATTATCTCACATGGTGGGTAGAAGCAGCACCTACCAATGACTATATGAAAGCTATAGTAGCTAGGTTTTTGTGGGATAATGTTCTTATGAGATATGAATGTCCCTTAAGCTTGACAAGTGATTGAGGTACACACTTTTTAAATGAGACAATCATGATACTATTAGATGAGTTTATGGATGTACACCATAAAAATACACCTTATCATCCTCAGGAAAACAGAATTATTGAGACCTTCAACAAGATTTTGAGCCAGACTTTGACAAAAATTTGTGATGTTGGGAGAAAGGATTTGGATGACAAAGTGTCATCTATTATTTGGGCATATAGAAGAACTTACAAGAGATTGAACAAAGCCACACCATTTCAGTTGGTGTTTGGTGAAGAAGTTGTTCTCCCTATAGAATTTATGTTACCTTATTTACGCATTGTGCATGCTGGAGGTCTAGCTAATGAATAGGCTTTAGAAGAGTGTATCGAAAAGATGATTCAATTGGATGAGCAACGAGACATAGCAAGATGGAGTTAGAAGTAGGAAAAGGCCAGGCAGAAGGCATGGCATGACAGAACATAAGGGATAAGAAATTTGAGATTGGATAAATGGTACTTCTTTATGACTCAAAGTTTTTGCACCATCCAGGAAAGCTCAAGGTACATTGGTTAGGGCCGTATGTTATCACTCCTATACTTGAATCAAGTGCTTTCCAGTTAGAAGCACTTGATCAAATACGGTTACCCGGTTACTTTAACGGGAGTAGGCTGAAGCCCTACTATAAATAAGTCTTCTTGGTGTTTATAATAAGGCAATATTGCCATTTAGTTTAGGTTTTCAATTTTGTATTTCCTTAATGTATTTCCTTCATTGTTGCTATGCTTTGTCAATTTAGTTGTTATTTTGTAATAAGCACGCTTGCGGGCCTGAAGCTAATTATTGTATGAAGAATATTTATGTGTAGAGGACTGCACATACTTTTAGTGTGGGGTGGTTGTATTTATCCAAGAAAAAGACTGTGGGAATTGAAAGGTGAAAGGAATAAGCTGTTATGGGTGTGCTTTAATTCAAAAGAGAAATGCTTCTCAAAAGTGACCAAGGATAGAGATGAATGAAAGAACAATATAATGCGAGGTAAGCGGAGGCCATGTTAGCTACTAGGAGAAGGTATAGTGATGAGGTACTCGGGCATAGGAGCACGCACTAAAGAGAAGTCTATGACCAGAGGGTAGGAAGGTGCACTAGAAGGTTATAGTTGGGTGCAAAGATGTACCGCATGGAATGAACAGATTTGGTCAATGAATGAGGGGATATTTGGTAGGTGAAGGAGCAATAAATGCATCAAAACTTGCAAAAATTTATATAAGGATGGGATGCGGATGCATTTTTACCATTGCGACTAAGATTATTTGAGAAAAGAGCCAAGTGCAAAGAGCCAAGTGATCAAGTTAAGGTGTGAAGGGTGTGAAACCAAGTGTGACAACTAGATCTATGTGATAAGAATCTTGCATCCCTAATGGTGAAGGGTTTGAATGAAGCAAGGAGATAGAAAAGGATTATGTTACAAAGTTTTCACCTAGGGTATAATTGAATTGAGCTAGGGTTTGATTCACAAAGTTTCAAAGTTTAAGAAGAGACATTTGCAATGTAAAAATGGCACCGAAGAAGGCATCTACAACAACAGTAAAAGGAAATAAGAAGGTAGTCATTGAGGAGGAAGAGATGACACCTGAAATCCATTTTTCATAGATGCAATATCCAAAAGGAGTCATCATTAGGCAAGAATGGGATTCACCCATCAGAAAGAGCAAAGTAAGTGAATATAATCATAGGACTTTGGAGAACAAGGAGCTTGATTCCTTGCTCACTTCTAGAATGAACAAGTGCATGGTGGAGGACATGCCAATATATGACGATGTGGATGAAAATATCCTGAAGATAATTGGGGTCTACCAGTTGTATGAGCTTCCATATGTTGGGAAGTATGAGCCTTGTATCAGTGGCTCATGAGTAAGGTACATGAAGACTTTTTCTACTTTGAAGGGCACAGAGTTAGAATCTCATCTACACTTGTCTCATCAGTTACAGGTCTGAAGGCCATAGGAGAATATATAAAAGGTGATCTTATAGATAAAGTCATGGTTGTAAAGACCAAACAGGAGTTGGGATACTCTAAGGGTCCACGCGGAATGGACATAGATAAATTAAAGAATTGTCTAGTTGTACAAGTTATATCCCACCTTGTTACTAAGTTGAATGATCAGGAGTGGTGGAGTTAGGTAAATAATATGTGGTTGCATGTGGCACGTAAGATGTCAGAAGGGACAATCTACAACATTACAGGCTATATTACAGAGAAAATAGTTGAAGAAGTGTGCACATGAGGGAAGATCAACTTTGGGGCTGTTCTACTATCACTGGTATTTATGGAGATCAGAGTACCAAATGGATCAAGGAGAACATATGGGAATACCCCATGGAGAACAAAACCCCAACTAAAAATTAAGCAAGTACCTATGTAAGGGGGCCATGAAAGATGATGTAAAGAAAAGGGTGAAGAAGTGGTATGATAGGCTCCGCGTGAAATTTGGGGAAGAGTGGCGCATCCCAAAAGACCTACCAAGTAGTGGTAGGGAAACAAGTTCAGTTTATTGCATATCAATATTTCAGCATCATGTGCTTCCCAATGAAAGATGGAGTCTGGAGCCCTTGGTGCAAGTTGCCTTACACATTCATTGTAAGGTATTTTCAAGCATCTGTTCATAGATTTACAGACATGTGTCAATTGGTCTTCAATGCAGATAAGGTAGACTGCAACTACCATACATTGAGGAAGAAGTATGTGTATCCTAGCAGAAGTGCTTATATAGAGGGGATCATTTTAGAGATACTGAATATCAAACCAATAAGATTTTTCAGAGAGATGTAGGGGCAACATTGGTGTATCTCCAGTTGAAGCTGAAAATGGAGAATAAAAAATATGTGGAAGGTGAGTTCACACTTCTAGCACCACCAAAGGGAAAGCATACAATGGAGAACATCCCAACGCTTAAGCCCACGAAACAGTTGAAGTGTAGGATGAGGAGGAGCGTGAAGATAGTGGTGGTTTGGAGCATAGGGGTAGGAGACATCCTACAAGTAAGGGTGAAGCTAAGCATGTTGTTACACCACCTTAGCCACAAGAGGGGGATGATGAGGATGTGAATGCAGTCCAAGGGGAGCACAGGTTTAAAAGGGTATTTAGGAGAACAAGGACCCAAGGTGCTACTCCAACCACTGTGCATAAATCACCCAGACTCTCCCCATAAAAGGAGGCTACCGTGTAGAGAAGGAGGAAACTAAAGTTGAATGAGGAGGCAGAAGAGTCATAGGAAAGCATGCCTAATTCTCCTATACTTCCAGAGGACACAAAAGAATAGGGTGAGGCATCAAAGGAAAAATAAGAGGATGAGAAAATACTAGAGGAGACAGCTATAGAGGATGTTTAGGACATGGAGACACAAGTCCCAAATTTGGAGGCTAAAGTTCCTAAGTAGCAAAGGTCTAGAAGAACAAGTGGAGAGAACATTCCACTAGCCATGGGGTATGCAAAGGACATAGGAAAATTTATCCGCCCTCGCTTCTAGAGCACAATAGTGTAGAAGGATTTATTCAGGTTAGGAGTTAATGGATGAAGATATGGTGACGGTGCACACTCGAAAGAAACTATCGTGGTTGATGCACACCCACATGGATGAGCCTGAATTTGATGTGTGTGAAGATTCATGTGTTTCAAGATGACTAAAGAAGGCACCTCAAGCCAGACACATGATAGTAAAGCCTACTGTCATGTCAGATGAGCAAGTCAGCAATGCATTGGTGAAAGTTTCTACTGAGGTGGCTAGAAGAAACATGGACAAAGTTTCCACGATCAGAGTGTTGTGCAAGGAGTTGAAGACAAAGGATGCAAAGATAGCACACATAACACAAGAGAGGGACTTCATGCAGAAGAAGAATGAGGTGTTTATAAGCATCACAGAGGAGATTAGGGACAATGTAATCAAAGCAAGGCCACACTTGGAGGCCAAGGTACCACAAACATTTCCTTTAGTGATACACTATGTGGGAAAGTTGGTGGACTTGGTACTTGAAGATGAAACTCTACATATGCAAGCACCAGAATGCTCTGAACAAGATGCCAAATGAGAGAAAGCATCTGTGATGAGAAAAATTACATCTTATGAAGGGTTGTTGCAAGCATTATAGGAAGTATTGAAGAAAGTAGACCAAGATTTAAATATATGCACAGCTCCAGAGGCACTTATCAACATCAAGACCCTCGAAGAGAATAACAAGGTCTAGAAAGTGATGAAAGATGAGACATTGGGCCATGCAGAAATATTGTTAATGGTTAAACAGAAGCGTGAGGCCCTGGCAGAGCACAAAGAGCTATACAAGACTTGGCTAGAAGAGATTAGAAAGTTGATTACACAAAAGATGGACCTTTTAGAAGGAAGAATGACATCAATGTTTAGTGTTTTGTTGGTTCTACAAAATGAGAAGGGAGAAATTGCGAGGGATGAGTTGGAATCCATTGCTGTGGACATCCCTAGAAAAAGTAGAGCAAGCACTCACTGACTGGCAGGTATTAGAGGCCAAAATAAAGGAAGAGTATCCGAGTTGATACTGTAAATTGATACAGAGGAGGTTGCCTAATAACCTCATAGATATTATTTATTTATCTACATTATTTTATTCTTATTCTTTACATTCTTCTATTCTTTCCTTCAATATTTTTTTTACGATACCCATTATCAGGATGATAATGAGATTAGTTTGGGGTAATTTTGATCGAGATAATACTTGTCAAATATCACACAAGGAGTCCATGTGGGATAGAAGGCCTAGAACCAAGGGCACAGAAGGACAGGAAGGATTCACGTGTGGAAGGAAAGTTCAGATTTCAAGACTTAGCCGATTTTGAGCATGAAGACCTATTTGTAGAAGACGGCGTGTAGAACACATCAACGATGCAGAGACGTGTGCGTCATGCATTTTCTATCTTTGGAGAAGTGGTTCGAGGATTTTATGCATGGATACAAGCTGAGAATAGAATTGACACTTAATTTAACTACAAGAGGACTATAGATAACACACTTGCATGTGTGGCTATGATTGTAAATGGCATGTGGCTATTAATAGCATGCACCTATTTCTGGAATAGATAAGTAGTGAAGGGAAAGTCCCCACCCTATATATATGATGTTAGGTACATAGTAGAGAGAGTTGGATGTATGGAAGGAGATGTATGTATGTGTGTAATAGAGAATATACACATATGATTGAACTACTATATCAGTTCCATACACGCATTGGTATAGATTGACAATACTGTAAGGAGCTTCTGTATTTACTAATAGATGGAAGATATCACTGAATCAAAGTGTCATTCTCGTGTGTGTAGTTGAGTAGTGCATGTTATTAATTCAATCATGATTACTATTTAAGTTTGTTCTTTTATAGATCGTAGGGTAGTATGCATTGTGGAATGATGGATTAGTTATGAATCTATATGTTACTTCCTTCATAGTGTTAACATCTTGTTACAACAACCCTAAAGAGGGACCTAGTACCTTTGCATGCTTCAAGTGAGTTCTCAGTCTAGGCTGAGTGTTGTGCCAACGTGACTAGGGTGTTATATGGTAAATTCTAGGCTACATCAAATCAATCCAACATTGGTCATATGCTCCCACTCCTCCGAGTCACACTAGACCACATTACTAATAACAAAGGTGGTACTTTGTCTCACATCCACAGATGGTCCCTAGCCTGCATCCAATAAACCACAACATTTTTTAAACCTATCTCTAATTACCTAAAAACCCCAAAACCATACCCAACCACACCAATCATGATTACCCCATTTACCTAATTCACCTACAAGCCTACTACCCTTTACAATTATTACCCATTACCTTAACATTATTTGACCTATTCACCTATCTCATGTTGCCAAAGATCTAATTTTACTCTTATCCCTCTAAAATCATACTATAGTTACCTCTTCTTTACCCATTTTTCTTTCCAAACTAGCCTTTCTTAGCCTTGTTGTTCTTTAACCATAACCGCACCGATCGTCTTGACTGTCACCGCTTTTCCATGACTTTCATCGTTTCCTTTAACTAGTATCAATCACTTAAGGCCATACGATGTTGGAAAATGCTAACCGACATTAGCCAAACCTTGATCGATGTCGGTCTTTGTCACGTCGTCAAAAACTAAAAACCTATCCTCCCATTTTCAAAAATTGACAAAAATTACCTAAAACCCCTAATATACCCACCCCACCCTATCCCAACTTAATTCCCAAACCTATCTCACCTATTTATGACCTTCCCACTCCTCATTCCTTTCATTTTTACCCACATTTCAAATGAAATCCCCACCCCAATTTCTTCATGTTTCACCAAATTTTTAGCAAATAACAAGTTCTAAAACACCTCTTACCTCATCACGGTGTTGCCTACATGGTGGCACATCTTACCGCTGCACCAAAGTGGTCCGCCCAAACCCTCTTCTACCTCGGCATGCTGGAATATACCTCAAATCCCTCCACCAATCACACATCACCAACCTCTCTTGTGGACCTTTCTACCTGGATCCTCTCACCACTTAGTCACTTGAAAAAGGAACAAACTACTCGGGTTCTGTCATTTTCTCAAATTCAAAAGACAACAATGATTCCATAAAATACAAAATTTCAACCTTATAACCCTAACCCAACATGACCAGTGTCAATCACCCAATACCGATGTCAATTACCTTATAACCGGCATTAGTCACCTAACAATACTATTTCCTCTACATTTTTCCCATTTTGACTTAAACTCCTTACTACCACATACCTTTTGGCTTTACCAACACTTATTAAACCCTACCCACAAGCATAAATTACCCATACATTTCCTTAATTGTGTTTAGGGACCTGTTATTTTACCTATACCTTGGCCTTACCCGTGCCATGACCAATATACCTTGACCTAAAATTGTGTACTCGTTATACCTTGCAATGTTGTTACATGTGTTGTTTGAGCCTAATGACCTTACCTTTCCTATTTCCATGTTATTTTTCCCAACCAAACCTTTGGTGTATCGAACATACCTAAACGTTCCTACACCTAACCTACGTCATGTTTCCAGACCATATCCTATACCCTAGATACCTGAATCACTTCAACCTTATCTAGATAAACCAATCAACCTTGGACAATGTAGAGTTTACAAGCTCTTTAACCTGGTCCAATGTCACAATCTATATGTGTGTGTGCATTTGATTATCATTACCCATTACCCGATATTCCCTTTCCCATTACCCATTACCCAATATGACCCTTACCCATTATGCAAAATTCCCATACCCTTAACCACAACTCACCTACCTTCACTTTCATCACTTACCCATTTATCAACTCACTCACCGATTCTATCTCACACCTCTTCATCTCCCAATTTGAGAGGGATCACCTCCACCCATACTTGGGGCAACCTAACTCCCGCTTATATTTGGGGTAACCACTTTTTTGTCAAAGCATCACTTACTAACACAAGCTACGCGACAAAAAGGGCAAATATGGACACCAAATTTGGGTCACACTCCCCTTGGTCCCCTTTAATCAGTTAACATAATATGTTCACCTAACCATGACCCTTTTACCTCACATTCACATTAATTTAATTATTTACAATTGAGTTAATGCCCATCCTCACATTATTTATTAATCTAATTACTTTAATTAGGTTAATTTACACCTCACCTAGACACCTCACCATGGACTTATTCTTAGCCTATTAATTAACTAAGACTCAATCTCCACTTATCCTAACCACCTGGGACTTAGTCTAACCCTAACATTAAATTCCTATTCCTTCTCCAACAACATGCCCACTTATCTAAGTGTTAACCATCACTTGAGACCCGGTGCCAACAAGCAGAGCACACCAAAATAGCCAAGATCTGTTATTTTGGTAAACCTAGGATATTTCACCTTAACTAACATCGATTAACCCTCAACCAACATTGTTCACCTTGACCATCGTCGGTCACCATATATACAATTTGGAAACATTTTTCCTAGGTTGGTTACTTTGATTTTTGAGAGAGATATCTGAATTCAATCACAAACCAGAGTTTTCTTAGCATCAAGATGACATAATACATCTAGCCAGAGGCCCAAACAAGTACGGAATGATCTGAAGGCATTGGCATTCACGGTGACACACTGGGAAGCATTGTTGCAGCACTAATCACCAGGTTCACAGATCAACCATCACCTTCCTTCACCCACCAATCTTGTAGGAAAAAGTAAGTGCATTTGATTATGTATCATTTTTGTACTTACTCATTAGGTTCTTTATCCTCTTGTTATTATAACTTGTTATTCCTTGTATTCCACCATCCCCACTTTCTAGCCCATATCCCTATCCAACCACCATAACCTTCTCGGATCTTTATTCCTAACCTTTTACACATTTCTAAGTTTTTATCACCTTATCACAAACCAGTCCCCCTCCATTCTCTCGTATAATCGCAGAGAAGCATAAAATCATATGTTAATCAAATTTTATCAAGTTGCCCCTATCGACACCAGTTACCTTAACCATCGTTAGGTTCCCCTTCACCGACATCATTACCAAACCGACATCGAGTTCGTATCTCTTGTCAATATTTTCCTAAATTGACCTTAACACCCCAAAAATCTCACAAAATCCTCACCCAAGCTATATAATCTACCTAAAACCTCTCCACAGACCTCCCCATCTCTCTGTGCAGACACAAAAAGAACCTAGACAACTGTTTTTGATATTTTACCATTCCCACAAAAATTGAGATCGGTTATCCCTAACCGGTATTGGTCATAGATAAACCGTCATCGGTCACACCTAGCCAACATCGGTCTTTGTGTCCGCAAGA
Source organism: Taxus wallichiana var. yunnanensis (assembly GCA_018340775.1). Taxonomy (NCBI): domain Eukaryota; kingdom Viridiplantae; phylum Streptophyta; class Pinopsida; order Cupressales; family Taxaceae; genus Taxus; species Taxus wallichiana. The sequence goes on from CM031242.1 coordinate 30,156,211, forward strand.
TACCTCAAACCAAAAATCTCTCCAATCACCCAAATCAAGCCCAAACTCCACCATTTTTACCCAGACCTTACTGTGACCTCCAAAACCCCTACCACCGCCTACAACGACCTTAACCTTCACCAATTTAATTATCAAAGCATTTAAGTAGATTATAATTGATAGTAATCTGAGATACCTAAATCAAAGTACTAGCATTAGACTTGTTTGTTTGCATGCCCATTTATTTTATATTAAATTATATATATTAGTGGATTGACAACCGTCGAGGAAGTATCATGCTTCCTAGATCTAGCTCACAGTAGGCAATCCAATAACCTTTTGTTATTAATTATGTTTTTTGGTCTTTCTTTGTATTTTAGGTAGTTCCTCCTAGCCAAAAGGAAGCTCTTGTAGTCAACTTGGATCAGGAAATCAGAATGCATGCATAACCTTTAACCAACATCACAAATAGGTACTCCTCCTTAATATATTACTTCTTATCTGTTTCATTAATTTGCTAAGAATCCGCTGAAAAAACATGTAAAAATATCCAATATCAATGAGGAGTATGATAAATTTAATCCCTTTACAAAATATGCTTTTGAAGAATAAGACAATGAACAACAACCTAAAATATCAAAAACCAAACAAGAAGCTGTCAATGACCTTCTAAGGAACAACAAGAATCAATATCTTCTTCACCTCCTAGAAATGGGATTGTTTTGTGGCACGAAAACTTATAACATTTATGAGGAAAACCCGAGTCTAACAAAAATATCACCAATCAATGCTACATCCAGCTCATGAAAAGAAGACTCGTTGAAAAAAAAAAAAAGAGCTAACACACCAACTTTCTAAAATCCAAAATCCAAAAAAATAAGGAACAGACAAATCTACTCATGAAAATGATGTAACCATGGACACTCCTCAACCAAACTCCCCATTCACACAAGAATGGAAGAGTATGAAAGAAACTCTAATGGGATTACAAAAACATACGAAACAATTTAACTTCGATAAACTATGTCCTTACCCTTTTGATAAGGACATGTTACACGTACCTTTTCCCAAATCTTTTGAAACACCCAAATTCAACAAGTATAAAGTTAAATATGATCTGAAATAACATGTAAAATAATTTTTCATGCCATGCCAAGAAGAGGCATATAATGACATCTTTCTCTTGTGCCTATTTCCTTAAAATTTAGGAGGGAAAGCTTTGGAATGGCTTTTACACCTTCTAAAGGGATCACTCACCACATTTGCAGATATTTTGGAAAAATGTGTTAAACATTTCTCATTCAACTTAGATCCTAAAGTCACAATGATGCACCTTTACAACACAAAGCAAAGGAACAATGAAACTTTCACGTTGTTTTTTCAACAATGGCGAGGGATCACAAGTTGATTCCTTGCTCTATACCCGAGAAATAATTAGTCAGTATCTTCATTCCTAACCTTAATTCAGAATTATCATTTCAAATGTAAATTCATTGCTTGAAAAACTTTGAGGAAGTTATATAAAAAGGACAACACATTAAGAGGGCTCCCATTACTAAGGGCCTAATCAGACACCTTCAAAAGACCAATGTAATAATAACAAAGCCAATCATCAAAATCATGATAAATACAATTTTATGAACTATAATCGAAAAAATTTAAATGATGAGATTATTATTCTCACCACATTCAAAATATACAAAACCAAATCAATCAACAATCAAACAAAACTAAAAATCAAATAAACAACCCCTAAAACTCTCTAATAAATAAAATACTCTACGTGAGGTCAAACAACAAAAATTCACATCTCTCGAAGAAATTATTTCAAGTGTACTCCATTGATTAACAAGTGTTAAAATTGTGACCTATCCATTCAGATGACCCTTTAAAGAATGGAAACCCATACTTGTGTGGTATAAATAAAATGAATATTGTGAATACCATCACATACATGTCCATCCTACAAATCATTGCATAAGACCACATCACATTATTCAATATTTAATTATTAATCGAGACATTGAAATCAAAATTCAATCTAACAATGAAACATCAAATGTGAAGTTAAAAGTCTTCTAGGACCCTTTTCCTAAGAATGGTAGGAACAATAATGCTAAATACAAGGGCCTAACATCAAACAATGTAAATTTTGATTATATCATTTCAGTGTTAGATCATCCACCGACATTATGGACACCATCAAATTCAACACTCCTACTTTTATTATAAAAATGAGAAAGAAACAGGTTTAGGTACCCATTGCTAAGACACCCTCCACATCTACAACACCACAACAAACATCCAATCCTAAGTCCACCATTTTTCCACAACAGTCATGAAATGCAAAGTCTTCATCTAATTCATATGATATAATCAAAAAGTTAGAGAAGACAAAAACAAAAATTTCCCTCATGGAATTACTTAAAACATCTCTCGCACTCCAAGGTTTCGTTACACATGCACTCCATGAGGCATGTGTTCATAAGGATATTAAATCCCAATAATTTCATACCTTAATTATAAACTTATCACTTTGAATAATCCAATTTTATCATTTTGTCCTCATGACCTCTTGAATCCAAATATCATCAATAAAAATTCCTTATACATTTAATCATTCATAACACATCATAAGATTAAATGAGTGCTTATTGATAACAGGGCCACATTAAATACTTTCTCCATGAAATTATTACAATATGTTGGTTACATGAATAAAGTATAACAACTAACGTTATTACTATTTTTGGTTATGAAAAAACAAGTAAAAGACAATCCCCAAGTAGCATCTCCTTGACAATAAAATTTGGAACTTAAACCTTGGACACATTTTTTCATGTTGTGGACATGGAAACATCTTATAACATACTCATTTGGAACCCATGGATTCATGTCATGTAAGTCATCCCTTCCACCTTATATCAATGCCTTAAATTTCCTTATGAAGGCAAGGAGTTTACATTACGTACGGATGTTAAACCTTTTAAATATTGTAAAAGTTTAGAAGGAAGACATAAACACACAAATTATTTCCCTTCTATGATAAAATCATTGGCCCTGCCTTATCCCATTTACGAGATGAAAACCACATTAACTCCAAGGTCTTTCTAAAACTTCAACCATCTACTTCTTCTCAACCTACACTGGAAATCATCGACAAAGGTATTAGATAATATGAAATCCAAAATGCCCTTCACATCAGAAAAATATTGTTATCTCCACATATCTATTGTCAATCCAATGCTCCCCACATCAAAATTTATCCTATCTACAATCTCGGAAACTCTATGTGGAAATGGTTTAGATATCTTGATGAAGAACACATTCAAGATTCTTTAGACTCTTAGCTATATGATGATGAATTTGATTCTTGTTACGAATTATCTAAATAATTGGAAAGGAAAAGGAATTGGAAAAAATGAACAAGGACATCTTGATTTGGTATCTTACATAGAAAATATTTATCGACATGGTCTTGGTTTTTGTACATTTGAAACTTCACTAGTACTACTCGATATCTCAACACATATCTTCTTCAATAACCTTGCATAAATAAAACTATTTATCATAAACCTTTCCATTAATATCATTGACTTTAAACTTTTCTATCCTACCCTTATAATATAGGATTAAATACACAAGGTCTCCATGGATCTCTTTCAAAACAATGAGGCCATTGAATAATTTCTCGTGTTTGGGATCCCATACCCCTTTTGATTACAATAAGGGATTTGATACCGACATAAATGTAACTAATTATTTTGGTGAAGAACTAGATTATCCAATATGTCAAAAAATTAAAAAACCAAAAAAAAAATTCTCCCATAGTGAAAACCTCGTTAAGGCACTATTCGAGAACCACAAAATCAAAAAAATTAAAAATAACAAAAAGAAAAGGGACGTGTCTCCTAGTGAAAAAATTTCTGAGGAACTAGTTAGAGGGGAATCTAATTCATATCGAAATGCTGATTTACATCAACCTATGGCATATTTTATAGAAAAAGACACATCCAAAATATTGGTTGAGGAAACAATTGACATCAACATCGGTACACATGAGCAACCAAAAATTTTACAACTTGGTGCTAGTCTTATAGAAAAATAAAAAGTAGAATTCGCGGAACTCCTTTTGGAATTCCAAGAAATTTTCACATGGATATAAAAATAAATTCCCTAGTTGGATCCTTCTCTTGTGGTATACCACCTTGTGGTACATCCAGATGTAAAACCTATCAAGAAAAATAGATAAAAATGCATCCCAAAGTTGCATTACTTGTAAAAACAAAACTTCAAAAACAATTGAAAGTGGAATTCATCCAACCAATCAAATACTTAGCATGGATATCAAACATAGTAAATTTTGTAAAGAAAAATCCAAGAATAAGAATTTGTACTAAATTTTTTTATATCAATTTTTTTTTCCAAAGGACGACTTTCCACTATTAAACATAGATATGATTGTTGCCTCGATGACAAGTCACAAAATGCTTTCTTTAATGGATGGTTTTTCTAGATATAATCAGATACAACTTTTTGAATAAAATCAACATAAGATAGCGTTAATCACACCATGGGGAAATTTTTTTATAAGGTCGTGCCTTTTGGCCTTAAAAAATTAGTTCTATCTATCAAAGAGCAATGACGATCATATTTCATGACATGCTACTTGACATCATGGAAGATTATGTTGATGAAATTCTAGAAAAATAAAAACATGAGTATATTATCTGATAGTGTTGAGGCACAACTTTGAAGGATTGTGTGAGTAGAAAGTCATCCTTAATCCTAAAAATGTGTGTTCAATATAACATCAGGAAAACTCCTAGGACTCATTATTTCACAAAGTGGTATAGAATTAAGAGGACTTCAAGGAAATATCCAATTATGCCTCTTCCAAAAATATCATACAATTAAGAGGACTTCAAGGAAAGATATAAATGATAAGATGGTTCATTTCACAACTTGCAGCAAGTGCTGCCATTTTAATTAGTTGTTGAAAAAGATGTACAATTTTTATAAAACCAAGAATGTGAGGATTATTTTTCAAAACTAAAATAATATTTATCAAGTCCATTGGTACTCATGCCACCAATTTCAAACAAACCAAAGTGCTTCTTTACACATATGTCACAAATACACAATAGGAGAATTGTTAACACAACATAATGATCACATATAAGATCAGGTAGTCTACTATCTTAGTAGAACTCTCATTGATCATTAACTTAAATATTCTCAAGTTGATAAATTATGTTTAGCAAAGTGACATTCACATTCCACTGTTATTTCATTACTTGCTCAATCATATAATAAAGCTCTTTACAAAATTAGATCCAATCAAGTATCTACTATCAAGACCTATTCTCACAGAAGATTTTTGAGATGGGTTGTTTTACTTAATGAGTTTGATATAGAGTTCATCAGTCAAAAACTTGTAAAATTACAGGAACTTGCAAATGAACTTACTCTGAGAGCCTCTACCAAGATTGAAACCTCTTCACTTATAATTTCCAAAGGAAGAACTCTTGTATATTGATATAGTACCTTCTTGGACTCCATGTTTTGATGGATCTTGTAATGTCCATGGCTCATGAGCTATTATTCTACTTATCACACCAGATGGAAATGTTATCCCAAAATATTTTCTTTTCCTTCCCCTACATAAACAATACTATAAAGTATGAAGCACTCGTAGTTGTATTGAAATTGGCTATATCATGGAATTTCAAGGAGGTCACAGCTTTTGGTGATTCACTTCTAATCATTAAACAAGGCATAAATGAATTTAAAGTAAAATATGAAAAGATAATTCCTTATCAACTCATGGTGGATAGCCTTAAAGGTTATTTTTAGTTAATCACTTTTGGACATGTTCCTCACCTCCAAAATAAACTAGAAGATGTAATTGAGTTCAATTCTCATCAAACATATACCGAGTTTCTCATTAAATATCTTCTAGTTATGGCCTAAAATTTTCCTGAGTTAACCATGGTCTATGAAATAGTTGGTCCTGAAAATCCCTGGTATCATGATATTTATAATTTCATCCATGAACACACTTATCCTGAAAATATGAACTCCCAAAATAAATGAGCCTTATCACAACATGATTTGTGTTATACCCTACTTGTAAAACCCTTTATCAAGAGGATATGATGGGACTCTATTAAGATGTCTCAACCAAGATGAATTAATCAAATTTCTAGAAGAGGTACATGTTGGTATTTATGAAGCACATATAGGTGGCATCGTCTTAGCAATAAAAATCTTACGCGTAGGTTACTATTGGCCTACTATGGAATCGATGCATGTAATTTTGTCAAGAAGTGTGTGGCATGCCAAACACATGGGAACCTCATTCACGCACCCTCACAAGCTCTACAACCAATCACTACACCTTGGCCTTTCTCCCATGAGGGATACACCTTATAGGAAATATAAATCCCACCTCGTTTGATGGCCATAAATTCATTATCACTACCACAAAATATTTTACCAAATGGGAAGAGGTAATGCATCTCACATATGTAATTCGTAATAATATCTCCAAGTTCATATTCAACTACCTCATTTTTCATAAATGCCCAAATAGAATTTTATTTTTGGGATTGTAAATGGCGTGCCCTCACCCTACTACAAGATCCCCTATTTGCGGTGGCAATGGAAATGGTGTTGGTTCAAGCTCTTTGTGGCTAGATTCTTCATTGATATTTGGTTTCATGCATAGTAGCATTGTGAGAAGGGGTGATCCATCAAGGAACCCTCAACCTACATTTCCATGGTCCAATATCACTGGTAATGGCCTCCATCTACCGATATAGGCTCCACAGTTAGATGATATGGATCTTCCCACACATAATCGTGCAAATCCCAAAAACTTTGAGAAGGAATTATATGTTTAAAATACCTGCATTGTGTCTAGTTTTCAAGATGCATCCAGAGCCTATCGGGATAGACACGGGATTACCATTGAGGGAAAAATGATCCTAATCTTGTCGATACTTTCAAAGATGACAATTTTCCTAGTTGCGGGCTGCAGTGTCAGTCATTTGGGGATTGTTCCAGGATAATTGTGAGTGTTGATGGATATCACGATAGATGGGAAGGGTATTTTCGTCATGCTTATGAAATGTATTTTTAGCATGCTACCAGGTCCTCATCTACACCTACTATGGAAACACCCTCTGCATCCAGCTCCCACATCTTATCATGGGAAATGACCTTAAATTTGTTCTTTCACAAAAAAATTGATGCATGTTTAATCTTATTGACCTTACTTTTGGTGGAAAATATTTGAAAAATGACTCCCTTCTCAATTCTTAGGGTACTGGAAGAGATTCCATGATTTACATGTCGGTGTTTTAAATCAATGTGCCAAACCATAAATTTGTATACCTTTTAAGGATGCACTATTTAAAAATGCCCCGTCTACATCAACTACAACTACCCCTCCTCCCCCAACCTACATTTTTGATCAAACCTTAGAATCCCTTACTTTAGATATCAATAGTTTTGAAGCTCTAAACTTCGACATAATCTAGAAACTAAGGCCCTCATCTGTAGATTCAATAGTGTTTGGTCATCATTAAATGTGTTGATCTAGTAGATGCATTCCTCTTGGACTAAAAATTGTGAACTATTATTCTGCGTCCGAGGCTTTTTCATAGTCTACTTCTTTGATCAAGAATGTTATCAATTGACTATTAATGAGGGCCCTTCATTCTAGGGTTTGGAGGGACTATTCACTACCCCATGGTTTCCAAAGTTTGATTTAAGCTCCTTCTCCATCTTGCACGTTCTTGTTTGGGTAAGATTACCTAATTTTCCTCTCCACTTTTTTTTTCTATGAAAGATATCGGTAATAGCACGGGAAAATTAATTAAAATACAAAGTGGTTTTCTCACTTTTGTTAGGATTTGTGTTGAAGTGGATCTTAGTAAAGGACTACTAGATATAATGATTCTTAATATGGGAGATGTAACACACATACAAACTCTTGATTATGAAAACATGGCATTTAGATGTAGGAATTATAGATCCATGAGTCACCTTTAGTCTACCCGCATCATAAGAAAGTCAATATCCTAAATGATGGAACCCTCTAGATCTTGATGAAGAATCTGAATTTGACTCAGATGTACAAGTAGATGTACAAGTATCTAAAGAATCATCTCCTTCGACTCTTTCTCGTCTACTACTATTGAATGTACTAAGGTGGGATAACCTCTAGTCCATCCCCACATTTTGGGAGGACTACTCCAAGGATCAAGTCACCCCATGAATCGATCACTCTAACTCAAATAAGGATGGTCCTAATTCCTGGAAAAACCTCCAGGATAAGGAGTTATAGATATCCACTCCCTTAGACTTAACTAAATACAATCCTCTTATATCAGAGATGATTTCACATGAAAATTGGAAAGTGGTGTGTTTGAAGAAAGGAAAAAGGGGAAAGAATTGATTTTTCTCCTTCCGTCCTTGTTTTCTCACTTTCTCAGCTTCACTTCCACTATGTTGGCTTGCAACTTATTTTGAGTTGCATCTCTTCTTCCCCCTTGTGCTACTTCGCTTTTTTTTGTAGGTGTACTAAGGTTGCTTCTTCTCCTTCTTTGTTTCTACACTATGTATATTGCATTTAGTATCGCTACAGTTTCTCTTTGTCCTCTCTTTTGGTTTCTCCTTTGTTTCTCCTTTTGGTTTGGGCCTACTTGGCCTTCTGTTCCTTTTTCCCATTGGTATATTCATTGTTATGCCTCAATACACTATCTCACCTTTGGGTTGGTTGTAAAAGGTTACAAGACCTTTTAAAACCCCCAAATTTACCCTTTTCCAAAATAAAATACCTCATTTTCCACTTTGGCATTCCTTCCTCTAGTTTAACTTATAACGGTTAGTCATTTAAAATCTAAACCATTAAAGTGTTAGCTAAATTATTCCAAATCTAGATTTTGTGGTCCATACCTTATTATCCATAATGTAATTGCACATTACCTAAAGTGTTCAATAAAAACTAAAATCCATCATAGAAAAAAATTGACAAACATGGTCACAATTGGCATACACAAATGTATCTTTCCCTTTGGGCCTATCGCATATGTCCTTCCATACTCCAATAGGAGTGATTCCATTTTCACTTGTATACAGCTCTAAAGATGTATTTCCTATAGAGGTTAAGTTTCCATCACTTTGTATATCCCTTCAATATCAGATTAAAGAAGACAACTATCGATGGACTCATCTTACTAAGATTGATCTCCTAAATGAAAACCAACTCAATGTTTTAGATCATTTAAAATTGTATCAAAATCAACTTCATCGTAGATACAACAAGAAGATCAAACCAAGAAAATTTTAGATCGGTGACCTTTTATTAAGAGAAAAAAAAAATACAACCAAATATTGAGACAAGAAAGGGAAATTTAAACCAAATTAGTTGGGTCCTTACCTTATCACCGTAAAATTAAGATCAAAGGTGCGTATAACTTTATACTCAAGATGACTAAGAGCTTAAAGAATCCATGAATATGGTTCATTTGAAAATATTATATTCCTAATTCATATATGTATACCTGTTGTGTTGAGGAAATTTTGGAACATTCAGTTATATAACTCCATTATATCCATCTTATTGTATTATCCCAAATCGGTTGTTGATCTTATTCCTTGTAAGTAGGATGTTTACCATATTTCATACTATCCAATTTATCTCATATCCATCCCTTGATCTTCATAATATTTTATGTTCTTGTGTATTCTTTGGTGGATTCTCGGATCACCAAATTAAATCTCGTTGGTTATAATAATTAGATCAAAACACTCAAATAATAAAAACTCCAAAACATTCAAATAATCAAAAATCCAATACATTGAAAAAATAATCAAAATTCTCAAAACATTCAAATACTCAAAACTCTAAAGAACATTCAAAATAACTAATACTCCTAAAAAAATTTAAAAATAACAAAATTCCCAAAATATAAACACACTTAACAAAGTCAAACTTTTAACTCCTATTCTAGTGATCATTTCAAATATCCTACTATTATCAAAATAAATCATCTTACCCCTTGCATGTATCCTTTCTCAAGGAAATCCAAATCAATCATATTCCTTGTGTGTATCCTTGTTTGGGGAAATTTCAGCTCTCATTATCTCCCTTACATGTATCCTTTCTTGGTGGAAATGATCCATCCAATCTCAAATCAATCTTCAATGTGGATCCAATAAGAGTGTCACTTGACCCCACTCTTCAACTTGATCGAATCTTACCCCTTGCGTGTATCCTTGCTCGGGAAATATAAATCAAATCAATCATTATTGTGGAACAAATTAGGGGCATATTTAATTGTATTTATTTATAGTTATGTTGAATTGTTATTGTTCTTAGTTAATTATTGACCAATTACAAGTTTTTTTATCATCTTCGTTCATTTATAGCCATGGTGCATACATTTACTGTGTATATTTGGTTTGTTTTAATTACTATATTTTATTTTACTTTTGACCAATTACAAGTATTTTATTACAATCTTGGTTCATTTATAACCAATGTGCATACATTTACTATGTATATTGGGTTTTTTTAATTTTTATCTTGTTTATTACGTGTTTGTTTGTTTACGCACATAATGAGTTACTCTTCATGGTTCTTTAATAATCACAATGTAAACTATGTTTTGCATTAGAAAATCAATCACTCTAAAGTACAATATCTAAATGGAATCTCAAGCTATAATTAAAATCACTCACATCATTTATCATACTAATGAAATCAACTAACTATCCATCTATGAAACAAGTTACAATGTGCAAATTAATAAAATATCATCTATATACATCAATAAAATCAAATGTCCATGTAAAATGTCCAAAAGAGTGTTATATACATGAATATACATCAAAGTACCATAATTGATATCTATACAAAATAATATGCCTTCATCATGAGGTGTATACAAAAACTATATATATATATATATATATATCATAAAAAGAGTCATCCATGACTCTCTCGACTTCCAAACTTCCTAATCCATCTCCTCCTCACCTATGTGGTGGCATCCGAACTAATCTAGATGGCCCATGTGATCTAACTGGTCTGCCTAACCTCATATGTTTCCTCTTATTGTAGCTTGGAGCTCTTTGGATCTCTAGGATGGTTAGGTCATACAATTCTTTATAATAACCCACATTGTGAGTCACTATCAATAAATCTTGTAATATATCCCCATCCCCAGTCCTTGGAAACATGATAAGCCAAATCCTTCTCTGTTTTCCGTTGTTAAATCTATAGCACTAACTAATCTCTCCCATATGTCCTCTTCTCGTAATGATTTCTACATTGTTTGAGCTATAATAAGATAGGCATCTCTTTGTCGCACCGTTTCTATCTCTTTTTCTCTGGGTCACATGTAACTCTACTACTAGAAAACTTGGAGGTTGTAATGGTATAATGTAACTCAACAAATCAACCTCTCCTCTATCTCCCCAACCATTATTTCCATCCCCATCCATCAAATACATCATCTCCTCTTCCTAGACTAGGTACCCTATGTGGAGATATTGGTAACTATGTACCATATACCCGTACGCATTGTCCCATGTTTCCTATCTTTATCTCCATGAATATCTCTATATGGGTACATGTACATGTGTCTCTTCATAACCTTGTCTAACTCTCTCTCCTCCTCTCTAGCCCCATCGACCTCTCCCTCTCCCATCTATCTATCGTACCACAACCATCATTGTTGATGTTATCCTTACTACCATCACTACCTATGGGGTGGTCAAATGAACAGGTACTATAGATGCATACCAAAATACATACCCAAATGAAACACTAGGGTCCACAATGTCTACTCATGCTTCCCATAGTTGTGCTAAAACTCCTCTAAAATTGGCCCTCGTTATGTTCAGCATGATGTGTGGCCCAAAATCTATGGTCTCTCGCACTACCCACATGTACCACTAATCTCCCTCAAAAATATCTTGAATGAATCCAAGTTTTTACATGACCCTATCTAGTCTATATGGATAAATGATATACGATTGAATACCAATAATTTAATGCTCTATCTCAATCGCTACCAGCTCGCCACATCTATCGCCCATCTATATAGTCTATATGACCTCCATATAATTAGTTGTAATTGTAGATCATCCTTCGCTCATCTCAGTAAAATGCTAAATCACCTTGGTGACCTATCTAACTACCACCTACTATCTCTTATCCATATATGAGTGGCTCCTTTGGATTTTTGTTTCTCAAGTATCCTCATAAGCTGAACTTCTAAAAAATGGTCCCATGCCCAAATTTGTAATAATGTTATTCGGCCCAAACTCCCTCGACTCCGTACACCACCATATGTATGTATATGTATATATCAGATCATTGGAAGAAAAATAAAATGAGAGGGGAGGTTAAATCAGTTCTTCAAAACCTTTACTTAATTCCTTTAAGATGCATATACCATTTAAAAATCATATCAACATTCATTAACCACTTAAAGTACACTAAGTATGACCAACCATACATAAGAATAAGAGAGTACACAGGACACCAAATATAAGTGGGAAACCCTCAAGGGGAATAAAACCCACTAAAAATTTTATTATGTTTCTCAAACCAAAATACTTGAATGAATATGACATATCACACAAGATTTTTTTAGTGAGATACAAATCCCATAAGGAGCACCAACCCCTAGTTTAGTAATAAACCAATCCTATAAGGAGGATAAAACCCCTAAGGTGATCAAGAACCAACTCAACCACCTCAATATGAATACCAATGAAGTAATTATTTCTACTAAAATTTATAGTGATCACAAATTCAGCTCCACTTTCTCAAAACCCTCTTCAAACACACACTCACCTACTTCGCTCAATATTGCTTCTTCATGGGATGATTAGATATTTTTCCCTTGTTGCTTTACTTCTCACATCTCCTCAAAATTCTTACTCACTCTCATATCTATCTTGATTCCATCAATCATCTATCACACTCTTTCTAGGTTCACACTTTTCCCTCTCACATAACTAGTTTAAAAATGAACACATACACTCACTTAAAAACATGATTCATCTCCTAAACACTACTAGTTCAGCCATGATCCTCAAGGTTTGTCATAACAACACAAAAACATAAAATATCATATAAAATCATAATAAGGACCCATATAGATCGAAAATGCACCAAGATGCAATAAGCACAAACTATGCTAACAAGACCAAATCCTTCTCCATCAAGAACTCCATGAAATACAAGGGAAAAACATTTTTTTCAAGAATCAATAAGATCCACATGTGTAATTATCATCCACTAAACATATCCTACCAACTCAAGAACCTTTTTACTATCATCTCCCTTCATAACACCGCCAAGTAGGATTGTTTTCTACTCAAACTAGACACCTTCAGCAGACCAATCTTCAAATATGAAGACCAAATGCTCACCAAGCACCTAAAACATGCCATGATACCACTAATTGGAAATAAAATTACTGAAGGAACACATAACCATGTTAAACATCATGACTCAACCCATAAATCCATCCACACCTCTTTGACTATCAAGTAACTTGAACTACTCATAAACCAGTTTTGCAATCTTTACCTTTGAACAAACTTGTTGACAATTTCAAGATCTATAAATGAATGGAATATGATAAATTTTAATCCCTCTTCACTCTCCAATGGATAGGAATCATGAACCAATCTAAAATAATTGTCTTCCAAACCAAAGCACGGATGTCCTAAACTAGTCAAACTAGGTCAACTTATGACCTTCTTCATGCCACCTCAACTCATCTCCAATGCTCAAACAATGATTTAATCTTGTCATATGGGATGTTTAAAAACCTCTAATTCCATCAACCATCATTACTAACTTCAAAAGTTCCCGATAACATCCATTCTTCATGATCGCTAAAACAACCTTCTGGCCCTAAAAACCAGTCTTCATGTTTTGACATGTGCAGACCTCCAAAATACTTCACCAAGATCTGAAAATAATCCAAATATCTAGCATACATCCCATACATCTCATAACACCAATTTGGTTCATAGTTCAAATGGAAAACCTGAGATCAAAAGAAGCTTTCCTAGAAACTAGCACATTTGAGTAGGATCTACATATAGTCGACTCACCAAACCACCACCATCTGAAATATGGGAGAGTATTCTCCATCCTCCAATCATAATTTTTATTATTTAATGCATTTTGAGCTCAAACCAAGAATGTTTTATCTGCCGCTAGTTAACTAGGGTTTTTGAGCAACTTCCCTTCTTAACATTCATTCATAAAGGATGGCCTCAATTAAACTCATTCAAAATTTGAGATATTCTTAACTCCATGCCTCTCAAACCCTAGAAGGATAAAAGTACTATGCAATTATTACACCTTCCAACCAGTGCAAAACATTTCACTTTGAGTTGGAAAATGCACTCTTTGAGCTCGATATAGTCAAAAACCTCATAACTTGCAAAATATTCTTCATAATGACCTAAAACTTAGCCCACGACATTAGGAAAACCTCTACTAACATCTATAATTCTCACCTGATCATAAATATCCCTACATCTTCTCAACCATCATGACTTTCATAACTAGTTCCTAGAAATCAAATCTAGTTCAGACCTAGACAATGAAGAAAACACCATACCTTTTCTTCCAAACTCTTCTAAAGGACCTAACACCCTTGAGATAAAATTTCTAACACCTTTACATGCCTTTATAGGCTCACATATCTCTAGAACTCACTTTCATGCTCCATTAGGCCACCAAGTACTTAGACTATATGCTAGATGAGCACCTTCAAACCCTGCTCACACCTTACAATTAACCTTTGAACTAGTATGAGTGCTCCAAAACACTCTCCTCATGCTCTCCATGCCTTTACCATGCTTATCCAACAACCTCATGCCTTCATTCCATCACCTAAGCTCACTAGACCTCATAATTAGGCCTACTAGACCAAGCAACTTGCACTATTGACACTTATGCACGCTTGTGCAAACCATCCTAACTATACCACATCATCACATTCTTGCTCATGTACCTATAACATCATCATGACACCCTAATATATTCTCCTTTTTCATTAATGGACCTTTTTCATCAATGACAACACATAAGAACTTACATGCCAACAATCTCCACCTTTGTAATTGATGGAAAATGCACATACTTATAAAGACATGATCTTCATCTTATTCATCCTATTAGGATAATTTCTTAGTTAGAAACATCAACCAAAATCATACAAGCATGTAGGCATGTTTTTCTTCTATAGTCCCTATTTTGGCTTCATGAGAGCATTGTAGCTACCCTCGAGCAGAGTCACTCATAGCACATACATATGCACATGCTGAAAATTGGGTAAATGACATCATCTTAACACCTTATTAGGAAGATATCATCTAATAGATACTCAAAAACAAAATTAACTTTGTCATACACAAACTACTAGCACCTTTAGGAATATAAACCCTAAACCACCTCTTTAGACCAAAAATCCTAACTAGTTCTAGCTATATTGAAAGCCACACACAATCGAAACACCTCCTTATTAATCCCTCCGGGATCATACTATCTCTATATAAAATTAAACACAAGAATACATGAAAATACCTTGCACTCATGACATGAAGATAGAGAAATAATAATGCCTCTATCCTAAGTTAATTTTTAGTGCTTATAGCCTTCTTTGCATATATATTATGACTTATTTAACTCAAGACTTTCTCCACAAAGATCTATGCTTGCAAAAAAATTACAAATTTTCCAGTCTATCCTTCTTAACACCTAACACACCTACTAGAAGGTCATTGACAACTTCCCCTACTTCAAAAATCCTTCATAGACCTGTAGCTCATCATTATAGTGTAAAACAACCTACAATACCCTAATATAGTGCAATTTCACTCATAATGCAAGTCAACAACCATGCAAGTCCTATAACACTCCTAATTTCTCTTTTCAATGGTAAGGAGTAGTCAATCTCACCCTCAATTGCCTGCACCATTCGAAAAAAACTTCATGAAACATCATGCACATGATGTATCAGCACCTTTATGCCCTTACAACACTATGTCTACTTTAAGGAATGCAACTGAAATACATACATTGACTTTGATGCACTTGCACAAATTTCATGACCATCATTAAGGTTTAAATTTCTGTTTTAGGTATTTATAGCCTTATAAATCATCTTAGCATTCCATATTCCTATTAAGGACACTATTAGAGTCTCAAAAAAACCATATATAGACCTCGTAACCATGTTTATCAACTAGAAGACTTATCTCTTTGTCTTTCACAGATCTAATCATGATTTAACTTCTACCAAGATGCATAAACACTCTAAAGACATCTCAAAGGTGACTTCAAGGACTAGTAATCAAACATATAGACCCAATCAACTCACTCACATACCTAGAAAGCATTAATGTACTCTACCTCCGATGGTTTGATCAAGTCATCATACAAAATTACTAACTTGCACTTCATGAATCCAACATTCTTTCTCACTATCAGCACCTAAAACCTATTAACCTTCATTTGATCCTTAATAACCTCATACATATATGTTTATCTTATTCACATAACTACAACAGACCATAATATTGCATATACAACCCTTCACATGGCTTCATCATTACAAATACGACTTTTACCATCCTTATAAGAATACAGATCTTTTTCATGAATAGATGTTCAAGATTTTCTTCAAATGTAAACATAGAGAAATGAGCATACCTCTATCTTGCACTCTATTCTATATGACACTTACATTATTCAAGTTAGTTAAAAAAATCATGCTTTACTTTAAACAAGAAAATGACTCCATAAAGCCTAATGGAGGCATCTCATACACCTAGCTTAATCTAACAAGGTATAAATTTCATGTTCTTATGGGAGATGATACAAAGATCTATCAACAATCTCCTAAATTCTACACCTTTTCTTCTCTATCATCTACTTGGTAGTCTTCTTGAGTAGACAATAAAAGATCTTCAGGTTCTTCAACAGAAAAAATACTGCACCATGACTAGAACAACTTGCTACATTAGTTTCCTCCTTCTTCCTTTAAACATAATTAGACTTCACAGGTGTCTTCTTTTCATAACCATTCATTCCCCATGCACAAAATCTTGCAATATGTCTAGAATTCTTATAGTTAAAACAAACAAGAAAACTCATACCTCGATATGTTCCATTTTTCTAGTGCTATCTAGGTGTCTCTTGATAATAGCGCCTTGTAATGTGTCCAACTTGATTACAACTAAAACATACAACATTCCTATTACCTTCATTTTTCCAACTTTGTCTTAGTAGATCATGGAGAAAATTTATTGTTATGCGGCCCTTCTCATAACAGTTGTAATATATTATGTTCTTTAGAGGATCATCTCTATTGTCCCTCTTGGGTGATCATCCTTGAAAAATCTTCTACACCCCTTTGCTCTATGTCCAAAGTTATTTCACGAGTAACAATATCCATTGAAATTTATTTCATACCTTGAAGCATTTGGTTGCCTTACTAACCTTAATTTCATGTTTTCCTTGAAGTTTTACTCCTTGATACTTGGATTTTCAGTCTTCTTTCTTGTAATAGTGGCATCTTGCATTATCTCTTTTCCTTTAAGATCCTATTTTAACCACAAACATGTCCTATCTCCTGCATATTTTATACATTCCAAGAGATCATGTAGATACTTAGAGCTCTTCTCAAACTTTTGGAAAGGCTTTTTCCTGTTAGCAATCTCAGATATCTCTTCTCTCAAAGAAATAATATACTTTTCCTTGACTTTTATATTTTTGAGCTGATTTCAAGTTTCTTTTCAAGTTGATTATTAATTTCCTCAAAATATTTAACATCCATGCTTAGTTTCTTTTTAATAAAATCAGTATGAGCCTCATAGTCCTTGATTTGTGCTTTCAATCTCTTGTTCTTTTTCTCATCATGTTTCAACTCACCTTGAATGCTAATCATTTTAGTATCAAGATCACAATCTTCTTCCTCTTTAAAGTCCATACAAGAATCAAACGTGGATTCTTCACTTTTTCAACCCTTAGCATCTGTGGCCATGAATAGGACCTCATCTTTTACATCATATTCAAATTTATAGTTAGAGCCAAAAACATCATCCTAGCTATTTACCTTAGATGAACAACACTCTTTGTTTGAATAGAAACTCTTATTGGTCTCTTCTTGTTGTTGTGGAATTTCTTGAAATTCTTCTTGTATTTACCATACTTGTGATTCTTCTTATCATGATCATATTCATGTTCTTAATCAATTTCATTTTTATGCCTATTAGGACACTTGATTACAAAGTGACCTATTTCACCATAGTTATAACATTTAAAAGGAAATTTTCCTTTGTACTTACCTGAACCAAGCTTCAATCTTCTAGAAATCATTGCAAACAATTCATCATCTTCAATCTTAGGAGAAACATCATCATTAGTCTTCTTATCCTTTGGCTTATTCTCAGCCTTGAAATAAATATCCTTCTTGATATGTTTAGAGTCAACAATCCTCATCTCATATGTAGTCAAGATGCCATGAAGCTCATCCATCAACATAACCTTCAAATATTTGGATTCCTCAATAGCAGACACTTTAGGGTCAAACTTAGGAGTTAGAGACCTTAACACCTTTTGTACCACAACTTCTTCCTTCACTTATTCACCTAATCCTCTCATGGTATTGAAAAACTTATCAACTTTGAGAAAATATGCAGTAATGGATTCCTCTTCACTCATATTTAGGCCTTCAAATTGATTTTGAAAGTTTGAAGTTTTGTTATCCTTACCTTGGAATATCCTTCATAAATGACCTAAAGTTTCTCCCACATTTCTTTATCTAATATAGAATGTATGACCTTCACAAGTTATGATTCAGCTAGACCACACAAGCTTACATTAATTTCCTTAAAGTTATCACTACTAAGCTTCTTATCTGCAGTGATGGTTGGAGGATTCGAGGAAATCAGATATACCCATATAACGCAAAATGTCAATTTTTAAACCCTAAGGACATGATGTGATTCCTCATCCTTATGCTCTAAAATGTATATTTTGTTCCATCAAACAAGGGATCTTTGCTAATATCAGATCCACTCTTCTCACTCGTCATTTTAGTGCTCCAAAGGATCTCCTTCAAGTGATTAAACTTATTCAAAAGGACCTACTCTGATACCAATTTTTGGAATCACAATGAACTAAGGTCAGGTAAATCACTTATTCAAAACCTTTACTTAATTAATTTAATTTACATATAACATTAAAAGCAGCACATCCACATTCATTATCCATTTAGAGCACACTAAGCATGATCAACCATACAAAAAAATGAGAGAGTACAAAAGACACCAAATATAAGTGGGAAACCCTCAAGGGGAATAAAACCATTAATACTTGCATGAATAGGACACATCTCACAATATTTGTTTAGTGAGACACCAATCCCACAAGGAGTACCAACCCCTAGTTTAGTAGGACACCAATCCTACAAGGAGGATAAAACCCCTAAGGTGATCAAGAACTAACTCAACCACCTCAATATGGATACCAATGAAGTAATGTTTCTTCTATAATTGATAATGATCACAAATTCAGCTCCACTCTCTCAAAACCCTCTTCAAACACACTCTCTCCTAATTCACTCAATATTTCTTCTTCATGGGATGATTAGATCTCACTCCCTTTTTGATCTACTTCTCATCTCTCCTCAACACTACATACTCTCTCTCAGATCTATATTTATTCCCTCAATCCTCTATCACACTCTTTCTACATATGCACTTGTCCGCCTCACACAACTAGTTCAAAAATGAACACATACACTCACTTAAATATATGATTCATCTCCTAAAAACTACTAGGTCGGCCATGAAACCCAATTTTGGTCATACCAACACAAAAAAACCTACAACATCATATAAAACCATAATAAGGACCCATATAGGTTGGTAATTCGCCAAGATATAACAAGCACAAACTATGCTAACAAGACCAAATCCTTCTCCACCGAGCACTCCATGAACTCCAAGGGCACAAACAATATTTTTCAAGACTCAAGAATATCTATATATGTCATAAAAATCCTATCAACATATCCTAATATATCAATAACCTATGTAGCATCCATTCCCTTCATAAAAACACCAATTAGGATAGTTTCCTACTCAAACTAGGCACCTTCAATAGACCAATCTTCAAATATGAATACCAAAACTCACCAAGCACCTCAACCATGGCATGAAACCAATAATTATAAATCCAATGACCAAAGTAACACATATAACCATGTTATACATCATTATTCAACCCATAAATCCATCCACGCATTTTTTACCTTAAAGTAACTTGAACTACCTAGAAACCAGTTTTGAAATATTGACCTTTTAGCACACTTATTGAAACTTTTAAGATCTATAAATTCATGGAATATGGTAAATTGTCATCCCTCTTCACTCTACAATGGATAGAAATCATGAATCAATCCAAAATATTGGTCTTCCAAACCAATCTTCAAACCAAAGCATTGTTGTCCGAACCATTCAAACTAGGTCAACTTGTGACCTTCTTCATGCCACCTCAAATCATCTCCAGAGATTAAAAAGGATTGAATAATGTCATATGGGATGTGTAAAATACTCCCAATTCTATCAACCATCATTACCAACTTCACAAGTTCCCAAGAACATCCATTCTTCATGACTACTAAAATTGTCTTCTAGCCCTAAAAACTAGTCTTTGTGTTTTGACCGTCATGCAGACCTATAATTTACTTCACCGAGCTCTGTAAACACTCCAAACATTTATAATAAATCCCATACATATCAAAACACCAATTTAGTTCATAGGTCAAATAGAAAACCTGAGAGAAAACAAACTTTCCTAGAAGCTAGCATATTTGAGTGGGCTCCACCTATAGTCAATTCACCAAACCACCACCATCTAAAAGATGGAATAGTATTCTCCATCTTCCAATCATCACTTTTTATGATACAATGATCTCAAGCCAAGAATAGTTTCTCCATCACTAGTTAAGTAGGGTTTAACTAGGATTTTTTACCAACTTCCCTTCTTAACATTCATTCATAAAGGATAGAACCTCATTTAATCTCATTCTAACTATGAGATATTATTAACTACATGACTAAACATCCCTAAAAGTATCAGGGTCTCATGTAATAATTACACATTCTAACCAATACAAAATGTTTCACTTTGAGCTAAAAATGCACTCTCTTGAGCTCGATATAGCCAAAAACATCATAACTTGCAAAATATTCTTCATACTAACCTGAAACTTGGCCCACAACACTATGAAAACCTCTCGATAATATCATCAATTCTCACCTAATCATAAATATCCCTGTATGTTCTCAACTAACATGACTTCTTGTATAGCTAGGTCTAGGAATCGGTCTAGTTCAGACTTAGACAATGAAGAAAACACCATACCTTTTCCTCGAATCTCTTAAAAAGGACCTAACACCCTTGAGACAAAATTTATCACACCTCTTCATTTTTTCATTGGCTCACATAGCTATGCAACTCACTTTCATGCTCCATTAGGCCACCAAGCACCTAGACTAGGTCCAGATGAGCACATGTAAACCCTACTCACGCCTTGTAATTAACCTCCGAAATGGTATGAGTTCTCTAACACACTCTCCTCATGATCTCCATTCATTGACTATTCTTATATAGCTTCCTCATGCCTTCATTCCATCACCTAAGCTAACTAGACCTCATAATTAGGCCTACTAGACCAAGTAACTTGCACTATTGCCACTCATGCACACTTGTGCACACCATGTTGATTTTACCACATCATCACATACTTTCTCATGAACCTATAACATAATCATAACACCCTAACATATCCTACTTCATCATTAATGTACCTTTTTCATCAATGACAACACACAAGAACTCATTTACCAATAGGGCTAGCACGCACTACCCCCACATAAATAATGTCACTAAATCCATTAGCCGCACTAACAAGATAATCAATCCAAGATGAAAATTCCTCCCAATTTTATCAGTAAATAATTATCCACCGATAAGATCCATAAATTAATTAGATGTCACACTAACACATCATCCTCCTTACACTCTATAAGGTGCACTCCCATGCCCTCTCCATAAATCTCCTCTACTCTAAATAGTAGTTATTTTTGTGCCTAGATCTGTGTTGCACTCCTCGCCCGCTGAATCAAATGACCCTACATCGGCACCCTTAGTATGTGATATATATCCTCTACTATCACATACATCTCCTCGGTAGGTAATATGAATGTTTAGGACTTGTTTCATCACTCTACTAACACACTCAAAAAGTATTGATCCAATCGATGTTTGGCATCTTTGATATGTGTGTCAATCCTAATGCCTCTAGTATCACACATAGTTCTCTTCACTCTAACTTCTTCATCTATCGATGAATGAAGAAAATTTTGAATGTCTCTCTCACATATCTAAAGAATTTAATGTAGTTCCCACTTCCCTTTGACACCTTTTGATGTGTATTCGATCATCATTGATTACATTATAAGACATTACTATGTTTTGATTTAGTATGCTGCTAGACATTGGATTATGGATTATTGTGGATTTTGATTTGATTATGATGCATGATGGGTATTAGAGACACCTTATATATGGATGATGATATGTTAATTGATATGGATGTTGTTCAGGCATGTGAATTGGATATTATGAGTTGATCTGGAAAATGAATATTTTATGATGTAGATATATTTGTTGATTAAAAATGCAAATGATGTAATAGTGACTTCGATGTTGTTGTGATTCATTGTATAGTTGATTTTTTGTGATTTTTGTATCATATTGGATGTTCTGATATGGCCATGAGGCCGAAGGAGGTATTTGTATTTTGCAGGTTAAAAATATCACAACAAAACATCGAGGGATCGGAGACCAACCAAAATGGAATTCTAGGTGAATTCAACACGGTCACCATGGTAACTTGTTTTATTGTGTTGTGTGTTGTTTTTGTTAGAGATTCCCATGGGGGAATCATCTTTATATGTGACCATGGGTTGTGTATTTTATTATTATGGTTAATGTTTATTTATTGTTGTATGTATTTTATTTGTAATGTGTTCTCTTCTTTTAATTAATTAATTGTGATAGATTAATGTGAGAGATCATATGTTTAAAGTTTAATTAAATCAAATTGGGATATGGGAAGTAATTATAAGAGTTGTTGGCTGTTGTAATTAATTTGTAAGAGCTTGTGTAAGTTAGATTTTAGAGTATGAAATACTCCACCTCCATGGAAATTCGAATTTGACCTTGGGGGCTGTTTTTGGAGACTTGTGGGACAAGTAAAACTTGTCCCATGCCTCTAAATTTATGTTACCAACCATACTTATGGTTGGGGAAGTGATTGGTGACTTTTATAATGCATTTTATTCATCTTGTGCATGTTTTTAATTACACTTTCTTACATTTTAATTTAATGGTTGTCCCTTGAGGTGTGGGTTGTTTTGGAGTGTGCAAGTAACTTGTCATTCTTCACCCACCTCTTTATTAAGCCTTGGAGTTTGGATTTTGTCTTTTGTGTTGATTTGAGAGGATGTGTGATGTGGCATCCTACATGGATCCACATCATCCTCTTCTTTCCCCTTCTATATATTTCAAACTCTCTTCTTGTTTTGGGGTTGTTGAACCTTTTTGCATTCTTCCTTGGGGGCGCATTTTCTTGTGGGAGCTCTTGCTTTTGAAGAAAGTTTTGGAGATAGATTTGCATGCTTGGGAAGTTTCTATTTTTGTTTGTGTTTAACATTTGAAGTTTGTTGTTTGGAGCTGTGTTATTGTCTTAGAAAGCTTGTTGTTTGGAAGCAAAGTAACCATGGAGAGGTAGGAATTTAACTCTCTTTTATTTCTGTTATTTTCTTGTTGTGTTGTGTGGAAAATGCATGCTTTGTTTTATTTGTTGCTTGGTTGGGTAGACTGCCTTAGGGAAGGTGTAGGAGAAGGCTATGGGGAATTATTATGGGGGCATAAGGGAATGCCATTGGCATCAGAATTTTGTGGAGGGAGTTTGGGTTTGGGATCCACCATGGAAAATAAATAGCTTGCATTTCTTACTTTGTGGGGGCATAAGGAAATCTGTGGGGGGCATAAGGAGGGATTTGTAGAGGGCATAAAAAAATGTGTGTGATGAATTACTTGGCAGTTTGCATTTGGTGGATGCCCAATTCCCAATTGGGAGGCATAAGTAGCTTCCCCCATATGCCTTGCTCCTTTGGCTTGCAAGATCAAGCCTGAGTTCTGTTTTGATGTGTTTCTAAATGTAGTTGTGAACTACTTGTTTTTTTTTGTTGCATTGTGTTGCAAAAATGAAATGTGTGTGTGAAGGAATGTTGTGTTGTGGAAGCCAGTTGTTGCCATGGTTGAATTACATCTTTTATTGTATCTTGGTTGGGGCTCGGGGGCCAATGATGAAGGAAGGATTCTCCTTTCATTGGATGTCTTGGTTGGGTGGAGAGTGTTGCCTTTCCCCCTCTTTTGTTGTGATCAACTTGGAGAAAATGAAAATGAGCATGTTGCTGCCCTGGAGCAAAAGATTTGTACAGTTTGACAGTCCCTTCTTGTGAGAAAGTTTGTTGTAATCCTTCCCACTTTGAAGTGGATGATTTGTATAATTATTGTGAATGAGAAGTTGCTTGTATTGATGAGGAAAGTTTGAAAGTGAAATGTGAAATGTAAAGAGTTATATTCCCTTCTCTATTTTGAAAAAGGAATGTGAAAGAGTGTTGTATATTTTGTAAACTGTATTTGAAACCAAATGAAAATTTTGTTAATTGCATTCAGGAATTGAATGATGTAAAGATGTTCTCTTTTTGAAATCAATAAAGGAATTACAAGTTCATCTCTTATTTACATTGTTGTAATTGAAATGGGAATATCAAATGGTGATTGAATTACTATTGTGAATGGAATCTCTGTTTAATTGCAAAGGAAAGAAAATACGCATGAGAGAATTATATTGCTTGTCTTCTTTTGAAATATATCAAATTGGGAAATCAGGTTTTAAAAATCTCATTTGGAAATGATTTGTTAGAAACAACTAAGTGCAATGGACTAGTTTAGAAACTATATACACATTTAAATGATAAAATTGATATACAGACTTAAAAGAGAAAGATCATTGTTATAAACTTTATACTGGCAATTCATTTTAAAAAAGAACATTTCGAACTTGCACACATTAATTAACTTGGAGATGTTAAAATTTAGTATGTTGGTTCACAAATGAACCCAAATTGACAAAGAAATCTCAAGAAAACAACTTAACCATTGCTAATTTGAAAACAATCCCTCTAACAGTCATTTTCTGTCACTTGTTGGAAAAAATACAATTTTGAATCAATTGAACAAACCAACTTCTCTAAAATACTCTAAACCCTCCCTAGATCAATCCTCCATGTCTGTTTGACATGTTGAGTAAAGGAGGAAACCAAATTTAATCAAAATTGAAAGTTGGAAATTACCAGCTTGCAAATTATAATCTTGCAGATTGTTTTCATCAAATTGACCACTTAAATTTCTTCAAATTTCAAAATTGATGACTCCTGTGTAAATAGGGCTTGGAGAGCTTTCAATAAATTCCTTGTTTTCCCAAATCTGAGCTTGCTATCAAAAGTTATGGCCATTTAAAGTTTTACTTCAAATTGGCATTTAAAAATAAAATAAATCTAACTTTTAACTTTGGAAAAATTTCCGCAAAAAGTCCATGGCCCCGCCATCCTGCAACCAATCAGAACCTGCCATATGGCACCTCGGAGGGATGGACCAGTTTTAAACTTGTCTTTTTTTAAAAAAAAATTACTTTGGGAAAATTTTCCCACTTTTCCCCACATCCCTGCCAGCTCACAACCAATCACGTGTTGACACATGGCACGGCAAAGGGGAGAACCCTTTTGAACTTAAAATTTTTAAGATTTTGGACCTCAAAAAAATTTCCAAATCTTCCCCGCATCCCCGCTAACCCACGACCAATCGCATGCCGACATGTGGCAGCCTTAACGTCACGGAGGCGCGAAGTTATTTTTCTCTTTGAGTTTTTAACCTCTTTAAAATCATAAAGTCCTTAAGTGCTCACGAAATCCCATGGAACCGCACCCAATAGGGTTGTGACACATGGCATCCTTTTTCAATAGGCGGAGGCATGTGGAAACTTTCACCTTTGCACTTTGAAATCCAAAATTTTCTTTTACTCTGTTGCCCCCACCAACCTGACTTTCTTGCGCTAATTAGCATGCAACATGTGTCTCCCAACGGGCTCATGGGTGCACGAATGCATTTTGCACTTTTGCACCCAAAGAGGAAAAATGAACCAAGTTCCTCCCCACTCTGCTGACCCACGCAAGGGGGAAAATTTTCCTCCCTAGGTCCGTGGACTTTCCCTTGGGAAAATTTCTCCCCTAAAGTCCACTGGCCCATAACTTGAAAAATATAAGGAGTTAGGAGGACTTCTTTATATCACTGGAAAGGTGAGAAAATTTCCTATCCAATGGAAATGATTTAGGAAATTTTGGAAGTGTTAAGTATGAGAAAAATCTAGTTGAAACTCTGAGGCTGCTAGAGAGCAGGCATGGGGGTAAATTACTCCCTGAACCTAACTAAAACATCTAACCCTAAAATTGGAACCTTGTGAACTTGATATTAGTTAATAAAGGAAACATGTGTTTTGGTAAAATTGGTTTTATTCGGAACCTGCCAGTGGAAATAGTTGTCTTGCAACTTGGTTGTGGACACTTCTAATAAAAAAATTATTCCATAATTTTCTAGCTAACCCTAGGTTGTTTCTTTGGTCTCAAGTGGTTATTTAATCGGGCATCACATTTAATCTCTCCTACACACATTAAACTATTTCAAAATTCCTTTACAAATCATTTTCACTCTTGTCTCATCTTCTACTGACTAACATATTTCACTAAATCATGCTAGTGCACCTCATGTTACACTAGTACACATGTTTTAATGCTAGCGCATTTAGTTTCATGCTAACGCATTTCCTATCATGTTATCACATCCATTACTATACTAACACATTTGTTACACTAGTTCCCTTATTTATACGCAAATGAACTTTCATTCATGCTAGCACAAAAAATTATATGCTAGTGCACTTTACAAGTTACGCTAGCACATGTAATTCCTTACACTAGTGTTACTTTTTCACTTTCTTCTACCTCTATCAATTAATAAATGCACCTAATTAATTCATTTCTTATATACTTACCAAACCATATTACTATGTAATAACACTTTAAAGAGTGGAAAATGTAGACACCCTAAAAATACACACTACTCTTTGCACATTACTATTTGGATCATTATTCATCCACATCCCATTAGAATTAATTAATTAATTCTACAACCTATAAAGCATACACTATGCACTCCTTAGCTATTTAAATAAATAAAAATATTAATATCCACTTACCTTCCACTCATCTCCACTTCACTATCTCACTCACTCAAGTTCTAGAACCCTACAAAAGAGGAAATTAAATTACACGTATAATTGAAGAATTCAAGAGCCAACTATTCAAATTAAAAGCCTCTTTAATTCTTATTCAAACAAGCCAATTGCATAGACCAAATCAACATGCTAAATTAGCAAAATGTATTCATTCAGCTGCAACTCAGTCAAATCTTGATCCTCAATCCATGGCCTCTCCTTAAGCTATAAATAAGAGGATCATCTTCTTACAATTCCATATTTGGAAGCTTAAGGAATTTGTAGTGTTACTCTATCAAATTTCCACTCAAATTCATACATTGCTAAGTTTCCCATTTGATCAAAAATCTCATAAATCAATCTCATCATCCATCCATTTTCTTGTAAGCGAATCATACTTCCATTTGTATTTATATTTGGAGCATCCACATGTAATCTATCAATGAGATTAAACAAGCTTTGTACTTCATTCCATGCTTCAACCATCTCATCTAAGGTTGTAAGGAAATGTGAAGTAAGGATTTGGTTTGCATTTCATTTTTTCTTTCTTCCATTATTAATTTGTTCCCTTGTTTACAATTGGCGCTAAATGACATTAATTTGGATGCACTAATGTTTTGGGCTTGGAAATAAAATTTCTATGAAAAATAATGGTCTTCAAACCCTCCATTTGGTAAAAAAATTTAAATTCTCAAATAAAAATGAAAAAAATTCTAAGTGATGGTCAATTTTACGGTTGATTGTAGTGCCCACATTTTAAACACCCAATTACAACGAAGTAAAATAATAGGTAATTTTTTTACTTACATTGCTCACTACACACACAACACAGCAAGGACTCCAAGTACAAAACTCGACTCGCATATGAAAATTACCTAAGCCATCAACTCACATAGACACATGAAAACAACATAGGCATATCGATGCCAAACTTTTCCCAATGAATGGTTACTAGTGATCGACCCAAACACAAGAAAAATGACTTCAGGAATGGCAAACCCACCACACATCATTTCTTTAATTGTATTTTATTTATGATTAACACTCCAAGAACATTGTTTTGCAAGGAGAGCTTCCTCCTTTTTCCACCTACAGAAAACTTTAAGTTCATCCCACATATAATTTACAGTTCAACCATATTAATTTGGCTACTTATCCTTTACAAAAATTTCCCTAACTTACATACTTATTTGGCATAATTCGAATGCATACAAAATACTTAATTATCTTGTTCTTATGTTAAGAATCTTCTTCTCGAACATATATTCAATGTCTACCTTATTACTCTTACCACTCAAGTGAATGTGGCTTGGTGTCCATATAGTGATATTAAGACTTAACGGAGATTTAAAACACAAGATAACTTTCTATTGAAAACATTCTTCGATCACGGAACATATATTTACCTACCATAGTTATTCTAATTCAATGACTTGTGAATTTCCTTTTTGTATTTATATATCTTTTGTTTTCTCGTAGTTTGATCACAACAATACAATACATATCCTTTGAAACACATAAAGATATTTAATTGAGTTATAAGGTCTTCAAGAGTGGCATTATTCGAACCTCTAATCCCATTTTTACTCTTATATGCTTTATTTTCTACGTCACGTTATGACCTAATTACTAGCATTTTCTTGCCAAAAGGAGTTACGAAATGGTTTTCCTAACCTCTTGAAGACATACATGATTAGGAGACTTGAAACTACACGTGAACCCTAAGTTAACATCCAAATCAACTGAGTTTTAGATTAATTCCAACTTCACCTAAGGATCTACCCATCAACTATAAATGAGGTTTAAGCAAGAGGAAAATTTATGCTAAACCACCTTCACGAACGGACCAAGGTGTTATGTTGAGAGAATACCAAGAAAACACATTTAGTTGAGCGGGGATAAGGGGTTCATTAACAATATCATAAGACCTAAAATCAACTAAGTCACAACCTCCATCCATGTCGTCTGAATCCAACCAGGTTTTCACTTGATGAAGAAATTTAATTTTAAATCTATCTTTGAATGACAAGGTAGTCCGCTAGGTTACAAAGGAGGGGTTAGCTCTACACACTCCAAGAAAAGTTTGACTGCGTCACTCCTATCAGACGGGTTTAAGACAATGTCACTAAACCTGTTGACTAAGACGATAAGTCCATTCTTGAGCTCTAATTTTCCTAAATTGGGATGTTCCACCGAGAACAAAGATTAAGTTCATCCTACGGTTTTCAATGTCTTCTACGGTAAGGAGTATCACACATGAAAAACAAGTTATGTCTCGATGTTGAACAAGGGTAGTGTGTTTTTGATTAAAACTCTTTATTACATTTACAAAGTATGAATGCACAAGATGACTCATTATTCATTTATTGAACACTAAATATACACTACAAGATATTACTTCAAATTCATTTACCTTATATAAATATCAACCCCTTTTAACCATGTGTTCTCTGAATCAAAATTGAACCTAAGATTAAATGCACATTTCCTAGATGTCCTAGAAACTAGCATTTCATACATATCAACAAATTATCAATTATAACCTTTTGTAACATGAGACTACATTATACATTTATTCATTTAACAATGAACTATAAAAATTACAATGATAATAATTAAATTACACATCACCTTTTCGTCATCATTCTTCCATCCTGCAAAACCCACGTGAGCATGATATCAGCGATAAATCACTGGCATGGCATCCACCCTAATCTAACATAATTATTGTTTTTCAGTTTTCCCATCTACATATGATAATAATTACAATTTGCAAATGAAAGAAAAGGGTTTAGAGACATGTATTCAATGCATTTCATTTCACTTCACTTTGTAACCCAGGAGAGAGAAAGAGAAGGGAAGAGAGAGAAAACACCATTTTGTCAAAAGTTCTATTTCACACAAAAGATACACTAAAGGGTTTTAAATAGTTATTTACATGTGTTAAAAGTTTCCAGGGTGGTTTGGCAACCCTACAAGGGTCTGACTTTCTATTTTTACATTTTCTTACTAGCTACAAAACGTTCAAAACGGGCGTGGAGGCTAAGAAACCACTTCCAAAAGTTATCTTCCAATGAGAACATGCACCACGATTAACTTGCTATGTGTCCCTAGATATACCAAGAGTTCATAAAGAATCGAGCGGAATTGGGAAAAAGTGAACGGTTTGCATTTGGCGGCTAGTTTTCGGGGTCACTGGTCGTAGTTGACCCAATGCAAAAAGAACAAAAGTTAGTTTGAGGGCCCAGAAAACCGCATCCATAACTGACATTTGATGGATGAGCACACAATGAGACACCTCCTACTAGTTCCCCTATATAAGGAAAATTCATCAGAGTTGATGGGACTGAGAGCTAGAAAACCATTTTCAAACAAAGAACAAGTTTTTCAAGTGACAAGTCAAAATTGGTCTAGTTTGACCTCTCACAAGCTGCGATCGAGGCCTACAAAATGGATTTGCCAAACCATCCAGAAAAGTGCTTTTCCCTAAACTGAATGTTCCATGCAATTTTCTAGTATAAACACTAGAGGTTTGCAAAGACGGGAAATAATTTCTCTATCCAGGTTTCAAATGGCGGTTCAAAATGAAAGCCAACTTTCTAGATTTAACAACTTTTTACTACTGTAAAACAGTGTAACAAGGCTCCTATAAGAGCGTCGAAAAGATCTCATATGTTCATTTAGGGTCAAACCAAAGGTCAAGGTGACTCCTCGCATATCAAGGTACATGAATGAAGCTTCACATCTCGTTTTCAGAGTTACGAAGGGTACTTAATGAGTCTCGAAAAATGTAATAATTAACTATTTAACAGGAAGAAGGTCAACAATATTACTGGGAAGTCAAACTCGTCTTGTCGATATACCAATATTGTAGCGATCTAACTAGGTAGGAAGATTTCTAAATCACCTCAGAATGAGGGTGGAAGTTCATGTTTTAATGTAACGAGTTATTTTGACATCGTGAGTTATGACAAGACATTTCATTGTTTTTGCACGAGTTGAAATAAACAATTAACTGTATTAAGATCTTGATATTTTAAAATTATTTTAAGTTGTAAACAAAAACTAAAATATGAGAGTTATGAAAGATGAGGGAAGGTGAACCATGCCTGGGAATGAATTCGATCGAAACTGCATGGGATTCGGTTCAGCATCTCGCTTGGGCACTTCGCCAACCGGTTCACGAGCATCCACAACTCCACCATTTTGCATACACGTCTATCAAAGAATTTGTAACTGCAGATTTGAAACCATTTCTCTACTCTTTATACTTGAAGGATGTCCAAAATGTGTTCCACAACTCACATCTGGCACAGGATGGAGATGCTAGCAAAGGTTATGGAAACGGCTTTAGATCTACCAGTTACGGTTTTCTCATAAATTTCTAAAGCCTGTTCAACAACCCATTTGTGCATATCCTGCCATCATGGCATTCCATGAGACCACATTTCTTTGAGGCATTCTATCAAACAGTCCAAACGCCTTTTTAACAAATCCATTTTGTGCATAGGCTGCCATCATGGCATTCCATGAGACCACATTTCTTTGAGGCATTCTTTCAAATAGTTGTCTACCTTGTGTATGCTTCCGCAAATTGTATACTTGTCTACTAGCGCATTTGCAACTAAAATCCTCTACTATTATGCTTTGACAGTTGTCTAAGGCCTGCTCTAAAGCTCCCATTTTGATAGAGACTGGGAGGATGCTGGAAAAAGGTTGTGGAGTCTGGATTTACATGTACCAATTGCATTTTCTTGAAAGTTTCCAAGGTCTTTTCAACAAACTCATTTTTTTACACATCCTACAATCATTACAGTCCATAAAGCACATTTCTTTCAGGCATTGTCGAATAGTTCACATGCTTCCACATTTTTACATTCTCATGTGCTCATCAAACACCAAGAAAACATATCCACATAGCCACCACAGGCCGGATTGGCATGTTGATGATACATTCTCATGTGCTCATTAAACACCGAGCAAACATATCAACATAGCCACATTTTTTTGTAGGCATTTTGTCACACAGTCCATGCACCTTGTGACTACTTCCACATTTGCATACAGATCCGCCAGTGCTCTCATACAAACAATATCAGACAAAAGATCCCTCCTCCATTTTCTATACCCAGCCGCAACCATACTCCATGCAAAGTTTTGCCTCTTTTTTTTTTTCCATTTGGTCAAACCCTCGTAACATGTGTGTTTTGTGAGGTGGCCACGAGGGTTCAAAGGCTTTTTCCATACACATTCTTCAACCTCTCGGTGGATACACCGATGGATCGGGGCTCCCATCCTCCCTCCATGGCGGTGGCGGTGTTATTCTACCCATAAGCAAACAAAATGAAAAAGGCACAAAAAAATAGATGCAAGGAGCCCAAGCGCCTCCTTGCCCTAAACCGCCTCCAATTTTTCACGGGCATTTTAATTGTAATTCTTTTATTTTATTTTTTTATATTTATTTTATTATTATTATTATTATTTATAATAAAAGGAGGCATTACATTGATATTACATTGTGATGGTAAAATGGATGCCAAATTTAATGTAAGTAATTTTTAGGTACATAAATTACTAAGTCACACCACTACCCCCTTCTAACATTATAGAACACCTATTGAAATTAAAATTTAAACATTATGTTTAGAAAATAAAATGTATTCAATGTTGAATAATTATTTGGTTCATATATAATATTCATAAAATATTTGTTATGCAAATTTTACATAACATATAATGATTGTGAAAAATGATTTAAGATAATATTAAAATAAACATATACATAATTTATTATGGAGGTTCAAAACATGTGGAGAATAAACTAAAGATAACAATACACTACTATAAATATCTTAAATACAATTATCTAATGCCAATAGATATGAATCTCAAGAATATTAACTCAAGATTTTTGTTTCACGGTTGTGCTCAAAAAATCTTCTTAAGAAAACAAAACATCCTCCAAACTCCATCGTATGGTGTAACAACCACTTTTATCACTTCAATTCGAGGGATTTTTTTAATTTAATTTCATGCTTCACTGATGTAAATACCCATATATTTAAATCCAACATAAATCTTAAGTTCTATCTCATGTTTCCTTGTTCTAAATTCTCATAATTTAGAACTAACATCATCTTAGTCAATCCATCCTATAACAATCATAAACTTTGAGTAGCTACATGATTCGGTTGGTAGTCGTCCCATCATAGATTACTCTTTATGAACATGTATAAAAAGTATACTAATGGTTTCTTTAATCAATCATAGATAGTCAAATATTACATTCTTAAGTGTCTAATAGGTTTTCGTCATCAAATCCCATCCGAAATATTAAACTTAGATCTTGGTGAAATCATGACAATGTAATCAATAGCTTACACTACTCGGCCAGAGTTTCTAAGATATGTATGCCATGCTCTGTTCCATGACGGCACACTTGTTGTTAGGAACTTGACTTCCACCATATTAATTTATGTTATCTAGATAAGGGCTATATAGTGGTGTTATGAAAATTTACAATTTCTCGTATAAGCTATAAATTTGGATTAACCCGCATAAATACACACTACTACGTCATCTTAAGATGCATATGGGAAAGAAAGTGTCTTTGTAATGATTTTCATCATTACTAGACAACTTCCCTTCTCATAGCCATCATAAGTTGGCATCAAGGTATGTATTTGTGAGGTTCGAGTCTACATTTGTAACTCTAATGAAGCTTGTTCTTAAACGCATTATGATTGTCACCATTTAAGGGATTTCACGAGGTAACTCAGCATAGCTGCTAAGAAACAATATAAAATTAATGACTATCGTCAATAAATGATATGACCACGTAGTGACCATAGTAATTTGGCATGCCAAGTGCCTTAAATTGGAACATTGTAACTTAATTATTTCAAAGTAATTAATTAAATCATGACAGTTACCCTAGATCTCATGATACTTTCACCACGAATGAATCCTACCTAAGGTCCTATCTCAAGATAGCCCAATATTTAAAACGTAGTTCATTTTTGTACCTCACATTCTTTTATACCACCTAATTACATATGTAAATTTAATTACTGCATAACTCTTCCAAACTAGCTTTGTCTATTTATTCAAGCACAAAATATTCCCAAGTAGTTCTATTATTTCAACCACATAACTATATGAGTAAATAGAAGAAACTATTTAATATTCTTACCACATTTAGTAATTATAACACATTTATTCATATTATGTCCATCTAATATGTTATGTTCTTTCATTAACGTATTACTCAACATATGATCCATGCATCCATTTCATTAAATAGAGTACCCTTATTTTGGGTCTTCGTACTACATGCCTTTCCTTTCTCATTTAACATTTCACCATTATATGGTATTTTTGTTTTGTTAGGTAACCTGCACTACCTAAGTTACCTTACACAACACATGATAACTAACAACATTTCCCCAAAATATTCCCATGCCCAACTAAAAGATACTTAGTTATTTAATAATCTTATGATTTAATACTTATTCATAGTAAAAAGGAAACTATGAAAGAGACAACGTATACAAGGTTGATAGTCCCTTATCCATAATCAAAATAGCTTATATCACTCATTAACCTAGAATTTATTTATATTACTTCTACCAACATCAAAATATATCTTTCTAGCTATCATTTTATAACCTCATGTTATCTATGGTGATCAATTATAAATTGATTTCACATTTGAACTCAATAAATCTCTCGTTCTCATACTATAGAAGAATCTTATGAAGTTTAATTCACATTTATCCTTTTGAGGATAATCAATAGTACAAGTAAACACATCATCAAGTACCCATCAATAGTAATAACTTTTGTGATTTGTATAATCAAATCAGTTTAGTCAATCAAATTTTATTCATTCTTACATCGGCTCATCAGCCATAGACAATTTGCCAAAGAAATATTTCACTTTCCTCAAGTACATATGTTTTTATTTAATTTTACGAGATTCAAGTATAAATATTCATTTCCCAATTAACCATTCACTATCTTTATCCTTCAAGGTACTTATTTATTCCTATAAATTAGAAGGAACATCAACAACATCTGTATACATGGTCGAGTCACAGAAATACTTGGCATGAAAAGTTCCCTTTCATCTTACATCTTGTTTCATTTAATACTTGCATAAAATAAATGTTACAATATTAATCCACATTTCATTATATGGATAAGGAAAACATAATATCATAAATCAAAACTCTTTCACTTAACACCCTTAAAGGAACTTTTTACTACATAACATCAAGACTACCTTAATGGAAAGAATTCAAGTTTTTAATAATCATATCAACATAGTACAATCATGTTCTTTCTCATCACATTATTTTAAACTTAATAGTTATCTATACATATACATGTTATATAGTTCCACTCACTCAATGCCTTCCGCTTAGTTTATACATTTATATATGTACCCATACTTTATAGTTCAACACACTCAATGCCTTTAGCTGCATTTATATATGTATCCATACTATATACCACTCAACTGGTATATTTTGTATTATAAGCCTTAGATATCACACACACACACACACACACACACACACACACACACACACACACACAATGAAGTTATGTAATCCAAAATAACTTAAATCCTTATGCCATATTCAATATGCACAGTCTCATTAAGGTAACTACTACCTCCATTTAAGGTTGAGTAAGACTCATTTTAGGGTGACTCCCTAATTAAGCGACATTGATCTGTTTGATTTCACGATCTCTCTTTCTTTTTCTTTATATTCAAAGGTCACAAAATAAGACCATAATATTATTACGTATATCAAAGTATTATTCCCATCCAAGGTATGTGGATAACTAATCAAAAGGGAAGTCAACCATTTACCAAACTTGTGAACATCATAAGATATTACTCATGATACCCCAACATATCCACGAACACCTGTCGATACTTTAGTCAATGCCAACAACCGAATTTGTATCATCAAATGACCATAAAATTAGGTTTAACTATGTTGTGATAATTTTGTTCACCTAAACCAAATCATAACATAAGAGAGCAACCACTCTTCCCCAATTGATTTAAGGTAAACAATAGTTGACCATAACTATCAAAGGGTTGAACATGTTATATACTAGCACAGATTCGAAGTTTCCTTCAATCACGTCAATCAAACCAAACAACAAGACTTCCTTTTTCTCGTATAACTTGAGCACTAATACTTTGTCAAACATACCCCTACAATTTCATGGTGTCATTCGACAAGACTCATTGACACCGATAAAACCAAACCAAACAAAACTTAGCTCACCAAAACTTACCGAATCAATATCTATATCAGAATTTACATGCAAGAACAAAGTTGATATTTTATAAGTTGTGTTCTCATACCATCATATGGTATTTAATAATTCAAGTATATATATTTTCTTTAAGGTCAATTTAAAACACAAATCGAACTAGAAAATATAAACGAGGGTATTCATAGATACATGCGTATAAGGTGGGTGTGCATTTTAGAAGCACCACAAAAACATAAATACAAATCATAGATACACCCAAGTATAAAAGGGTTTTCAAATAAATAGTAAAATCATATGCCCATATGAGGAATAGATATAGGGTCTGTCACCTGTTGGCAAGAAAAAATTTCAAGTGGAAAAACTTGTGGATTTCTTGCCAACGCTCTTATAAAATAAGTCCCTCTGCTTAACAGGTGTAGTTGTTGTATATGCATGTACGAGTGAAAGTGAGTTTTCTCTGGGTGGCCTTATGGCCAAGGATCCAATAGGGTCACTCACTTTGACCCTATGGAAATGCTAGAACTCTTGTTAGGGAATACTTTGTATGAAGAGTGGGAAAGAGGAGTGAGAAATTATATGGGAGAACTAACGTTGTAGGTAGAAAATCAAATTCCTACACACACTAGTTAGAAATTTCAACACATGCATTTATGAGAAGAAAAAACTTTGTAAATAACAACAAGACCAAATAGAATTTATTGATCACAACGTATTGATAAACCCCTTAGTCAAAGAAAGCTAGAAACCTTGTCTTCTTTTATTAAATGCTTAAACAAAAGTTTTACACAGTGTGGGAATGGAAGAAATTTGAGAGTGGAGGAGAGTATAAGAAAATGGCTATCTCCTTTACTTTCTCTAATTACAATGCACTCTTGATTTTACAAGATCAATTGCCAAACTTTTTAAAATAGAATGGATTTACAATTTATAGAATGAGAGATGACTCATCATCTACCCCCAATGGCTTTTCATATGTCCTCGTGCAACTTAAAACTTTTCAACTTCCTAGGAGAATATTAAGCCCCTTTTTGTAACATAAAAGTGACTTTTACATTAGAAGCATAAAGTTCATTTTTTAACTTCATTAAAGGACATCTAAAAATTTCACCCCCAATGAATAATTAGAACATGGAGAAGAGAGAAAGTAGGGGGAGAGAAGAGAGGAGAGAAAGAAGGAAAAAGAAGGGGGAAGAAACACTGATGAAGAATAATTTGCCTTTGATGAAGCACGCATCTCCTTATAGATGATCCGATGAGGTGTTCCACTGAAGTGAACTCTACATCTCCAAAATATTTATACCCTGATATATTCCTTCATCTTCTCTCACAGACACTTATTGAGTTGAATGAATTGTTCTGCTGATGACCGTAATTCCGACCCTACATATGATGTACCTATGACCCAAACCATCTAGTGAGTGTTGAAAGACATTGTTGAATTTCCTAAGATGATTCTCAAATTCCTTATGATAAATTCCCATGGATGATCCCAAATTATGGTGTTGACCTAAATGATCATCCCTCTATGTCCCATTGTGTCAACTTTCCCTTTGAAAATGACCTGCTATTTTTAGAATATGAGCCCATGATATGCTATCTAAGACATATCACATGTCTTCCTCAGTTTCATCTTCGAACCTTCTACCATATTCAAATCTCCTATGTTCCTAAGATATTTTTATTTTTAGCATGTTGTCATTTCGTGACTGTTATTTTGGGAAGAAGTCATTTTTGTCTTACTTTCCAGGTTTACCCTTTTTCTGATTGTTCTGAGTGATCGAACTTGTAATTCAGTGGGGCTTGCCATTTACAGCATGTGAGGAAGTATGACATATGCTATTTTTAGTAAGTGATGAAAATGACCTATTTTTGTGATGGGAATAAATTTTTTGGATTTGGCTCTTTGTCACGAACTCGTGCTCCAATTTTCATCATGATTCACTTTCCAGAAAGATCATAAATAAAAAATTAAAATTTATGTATGGAAAGAGCTTCGAGTATGGAGCTACCAAGGTATAATACTAATAAAAAATCATTCCTTCATATCTCAAGAATATGTCCACTTCATCATGCAAAAACTAGTTTGAGAGAAACTAGATTTTTTAGAGACCCTTCCCTCTAAATTTCAGATGATTTTGCTCGCCGGATCTTGGGCATTTGAGAATTTATTCGAAAATGGAAGAATGATGATTAAAAAAAAAATCCCTCTATATCCCTTGAAATATGGAATTCATGGCATGAAAACTAGTTCACGTGAAACTAGATTTTTCATCGATCATTCCCTCCAATTTTCGTGCGATTTTTCCCACTGGAACCCTGAGAAGTGGAGAGGTAGCTCAGCGATTTTTGCACTATTGTGTCATGGCAGCCATTAATGGAGATTTAAATTTTCAGGTCTATTTTTTCTCCATTTTTGATGAAATAAAATACATTGCAACAGGTTTTTGCTTCCGGTGCTTCATGTGAAATTTTACTTCAATCTAACAACCGATTTGATGGGAAATTCAACTTTTTCTGCGTTGAGCCGGATAGAAGATTTCTTCATTGTGAATGCTCTGTTTTACAAGAGGATATTTTGAAATTATTTTTTATGGTCTTAGATATAGGAATAAACATAAAAATATGGTTTGTTTCTTTGTGCATTGGTTTGCAAGATTTGTATGAATTTTTGTTTTATGGCAATGAAGATTTTCACTATTTTCTTCTTCGTTGTTCTTCATTTCTCCTTCTTAACTTGATGAAAAATCCTTCTAAGACCTGCATATATCCACGAGAAATTTATTTCAATGCCTTGGTATATTTCGTATGATTATTTGCAATGGTGGAGTGATGGTAGAAGGTTACAGAGGAAGTATGGAGATATGGTTGTGCACAAGAGTGTAAGAAGTTAGAAGAAGGAAACATGTAAATATTTAAATTTTTAAAATCATGCTGAGAGAGGTCTAGGTGCATTTTCTTTTCCCTAACATCCCTCACCTCACATGGATGTGAGGAAAATCATTTTCCATGGTGAGAAAGAATGTGACATGTGAATGATCCGACGACATGGAGCGAGTGCTCCAAATCTTGCTTTAAATCACTTTGAGAGGCACTGGAAGTGGATCACATGGGTGACCATAAGTCTCTCCTAAGGGATTAGGAACATTATTCAAGGTTTTATGTCCCTAACCTATGTGGGAGGTGAGGGACATTGAATTCCATGGTGGTCTTGGAGCTAACATGTGGCGAGAGATCCGACGATAGGGATTTGAGCTCCAAAGTGCACCCAGGGGCTAGATTGGCAATCTTGATGGTCACATGGGGTTCCAGAGGTCACATGGGGGCTAGGTGAATTTTTCCAAGGTTGATGTACCTAACCCCTAGGAAAATTGGGGACATAAAATCTTCTTAGGCTCTGGAGTGACACTTGTCCCCCTAATTCCTTAACTTTTCTCCAAGAGGACAACTTGCAACAATGATTATTTGAGCTCCCAAAGGATGTTTTTGGAAAAAAATTATATGAACCTGACTAGAAATTTTATTTCTAATAAAATGGCTTGGGTATCATGTCTTTATTTTTCCATTTGATCCCTAAAAATAGGATTTTGTCTTTGGCATTCCTCTTTTTCTAAGAAAAACTACCAACAGACCCAATGCACCAAAGTTTTGTGAAAATAATTATTTCACCTTATTGTAGGGCTTGGAATGCTCTTTCCGTAAAAAAATTTTCTCCTAACTCCATCTGGAGCTCCCAAAATCAAGTTCGGAAGCTCAGCAGCGGTTTTGGCCTGTGCACTGACTAGGCCTGTTAACCCTAATTTTGGCAAAATTGCCACAGCTTCTCCGAGCCCTTCCAGAATCACTTCCATGATTTCCCAATACCTTTTAATCAAATCCAAGTCTATTTTTTATTTTCTTCTCCACTCCATGGG
The DNA here is from genome assembly GCA_018340775.1 of Taxus wallichiana var. yunnanensis. NCBI lineage: Eukaryota > Viridiplantae > Streptophyta > Pinopsida > Cupressales > Taxaceae > Taxus > Taxus wallichiana. The sequence goes on from CM031242.1 coordinate 30,196,928, forward strand.
GTTTCTCCATCCCTAGGAAGGCTAGTGATAGCCCTTCCCACAACTGCCTGTGGCTTGCAACTTTTAATGAACTCCTGAAATCACGTAGGCAGAATGAATGGAATTTACTAAATCTCTTAGGGGGATGAGATAATGTTAACTCGGGAGTTCACTTGGGTGACTGGACTGACCCATGGTGTCTTAGAATGATAGGAATTGAAAACATTAACACAATGGTATATTTTTCATTCTCGAAATTGTTGATTTCTTTAATGCACATTTGCATGAAAACAGTGGCTATATCTCGGGACAGGACATGAACTAATTTTAGTGAAGACATGACATGGGGAATCCAAAATCTCAATTTTAGACCATATGATCCATTGACTAATGCCTTATCCATTGGGCCCTATAGTCATGTACAACTTACGAGAGAGATCTAGAGAGAGAGAGAGAAGAAGTAAACACACACAAAACAAGGAGAAAGGGAAACACAAAACACACACAAAAGGAAAGACACACACCACATAAAAGAAATTATATATATAAGGTGGGGACAACTGTTTCATTGGAAGTACTTTTTATTCCTCAAAAGTTACCCCTGAAGAAGCAACACCGAATGATGATGTTCTACAAATCCATTGGCTATTTCAGAAAGTAAAATCCTCTCCTCAAATACTTATGAAAGCTAGGTGCTTTCACATTTATATGTACACTTTGTAGGAGTGAGCCTATATGATCTTCTTAATGCTCAAGCCTTCGATTAAAAATTCTATCACCTTCATGTTCTTTGAAATCAGTTTCATAGTGCCAATTTCCTTCTATATTTATCCACATAGATGATTCTTCATTGAGCATGCTATCGCTACCCTAGGGATGCTTTTCATTTAAATTACTTGAACATTACAGATTATTTTCTTTCCCAGGTCTATGCTCGTTGACCTCTTTCCATGAGAAAACTCAGACTTATCCTTTTTCTCTACTCCATTGTGAGGTGCTTGAGTACTTGACGGAAGGATTGGAAGCAACCTCATAATTGTCTTGTATGGCCATGAAACGAGTTAAGAGATCAAGAATCATCTTGGGGTCTTCTCGCAACTTCCATTGCATCCAATAGTCCTTACACAAAGATCTCCTTTGTTACTTCCTGCATCTCATCTTTGTATGCCTTTAAAGAACCTTTATTTTTCAGCTCAAGGTAACTATCCAAAGGGATTACTTCAATATCTTGGGAATCATTGCATTCTATCAATACTTCAATAAAGGGAGTCTTCTTCTTCAAATGGAAAAGAAAATACCTCCATTTCATTGTTGCATCCATCAATCATTGGCTCATGGAGGCATCATATTTATCATTTTGATTTTTTCAACATGGCCAACCTTTACATTGATTGAAGATTTTAAATAATATTTGTGCTTATCTTGTAGGTTCATGGATTGCATCAAGAGTTTGAGACTAAGCTTGGGATCTTTAGTTTCTTTTGAGGCTCTAAGTAGTTCTTGTACAGATAGTTCTTTCAAACCTTTCATGGGTTCATCATAATATGGTCTTGTCTCTCCATAGATGGCCTGGATGAGGTTGTCTTCACCCCCAAATGGGAATGAGAATAACTCCTCATCACAGATAAGCACATAAGCTGATTTTCCTACTTGAAAACCATCAAGAACCATTTCCTCTTCTTCATGGTTTACATCATCCGACAATTCGGATCTACCCTCTTGTAACTAAAATATCCTCAATTCTTCTTCAAGGTCCATGCCTCTTGAGAAAGGTATCTCTAGCCCCTTCCTCCTTGGTTGTCACAAAGTGATTCGTTTTCTTCTATCTTGGTATAAAATGTTAGCTTACGGGCTTCGGACTTTTGTACTATGTACCTCATCTTCTTCTCAGGAAGTAATTTCTCCACGTCTCCCTTTATTGGTATGATTGTGGATAACTAATTCATCGAATTTTCCCTCCCAAGTCTTGGCAGATTCTTCTACTCAAAGCAAAATTTCGAATGAGGCTAGGACATCTCGCTACCAAAATCATCACTTTGAAAATTTCTTGTCTGGAAATCGCGAGAACCACTTGTTTATCTTTTACCTTCCCTACAATTGGGACCTCTTTTGACTCCAAAGAGTAACAAGAGCCACCAGGTGGAGTCATAATAAGTTTGAGAGCCTTGGAAACCTTTAAAGGCTTCACGTTGTCTGAGGCACCGAATCTATTATGTAATTATTCAGTACATATTCTCTAACAAGAAGGGAGACATAGAAAGGATCAACCTTTTCAGTCTTGGATGCACTTAAGGAAAGCATGTTATGTGAGGGAGGCATAGGTGGGTTTGGAAACATGCCTTTGGAACTAGAAGTTACAACATTGGGTGTTAGACTACCACTCTTGATATATCAAATGAACCTCTCAAATTGTTTAGGATGAGTCCACAAATATTCAGTTTCAGTAATTTGGACTTTGGCTTTGTTTGCATATTCTATGAAATCAAAAGGAGAAGATGCAAGTGAAGGTGATGAAGGGACTACTTTTGGATTTAGGACAGGTTTGGAAGTAGGAGTATATTTTTGGGGAATGGAGGGTATTTTTAAAGGTACACTAAGAGCTTTCAAAGTACTAGATTTTATAGGAGAATATTTAGATTTAGACTTGGAAGAGGCATCGAGAAGACTTACTTGGAATTGTGGGAGTCTTCTTACTTGCTACTGAGATCAAGCTTCAACAATGTAGACTCCATGGAGGGTGGGAGTGGAGATCCTCAACTGATTATTATTTTTTTGGAGTTACCATAGGAGGATCTTAAATCTTATTTTTCTTTCTTTGCGGTGGAGGGATACATTCGTTTATCATGCTGAGAACGAGTGAATACCACACATGAGAAAATGGGTGCATCTTCTTCATCACCTCTAAAATACTCACAAAATCTGATTTGTGTATCATTCTCAAACTCATCACTTTCTAGGAAATCACCACCTTCACTTTTTGGTTCAAGCTCCTCTTCATTTTCCTTACTCCTAAAATTTTCATTGATAGGTGGGGCCTCCAAGGAAATCCTTCGAGGTGCTCTTGCAATCTGATTTTCATTGCTTATTTGAGAAGAAACTCGTTCAAATATTTCCCTCTTCAATGATGTCATCTCATTCACCAATTTTTGTAGAAATGGATCTTTTCTCTCATCTCTAGGATGTTGTGTCTTTCCCTTTGATGGATTCTTGATCTTTCCAGAGAGGATGAGATCATCATCAAGTTTAATGTCCATCCTTTATGCTTCCATAATGCCCCTTGGTTGAACTCTTCGTAGGAGAATTCCTTTAGTGATTGAGCATTGATGAAAAATCTCTTGACATTGTTTTCAGATGGTGAATCCTCTTCAGGTATCCTGCGAAACAACCAGTCAAAATGAGCCATGAAGTCTCTCATAGTTTCATTTTATCCTTTCTTTATTTGTGCTAATTAAATAAAGAGGTCTTGTGATCTTCAAGATACATCTAAATCTTTCCTCAAACTTCATTTTGATGTCATTCTAGCAAGTGATGGATCGGGCAGGTAGGAGGTAGAACCACTATGTTGCTTTTTCTTGAAGATACTCCACAAACAATCTTACATCGACATCTTCATGTTGGACACCAAGAATCCCACATGATGTGGTGAAGGCTGATATATGCTCTTCAGGAGTTGTGTGCCATCACCTTTGAACTTTGGAAATTTCTTGTGGGAACTTATTAGTAGATCATGAAGAGGAGGTTCAAGAGCAAGCGGATATGTATTTCTTCCCATGGAATAATGGGTTGGGGTATTTCTACTTCATCTTCCATTGTCATTTATGCTTCTTCTTTATCTCTTGCTTTACAAATTCTTCTTCAAATTCTTCTTTTTTCGGGAACTCAATGCTCAAGGTTGATTGAAAAATGAGAGAATTTGAAGGGAGGGTATCAACAGGAGTTTGGATAGGATTATCAGGTGAACTTCTTGAAGATCCAAATGAAGAGGAGGCTTGAGAGAATAAGTATGGATTATCTCTAATTCATTCTTGTTGATTTTGAAAATCTCAAAATTTGAATCAACACCACCTCTTAACCTATTCAACCTAGTGTATCTTCCTTCAACTAGCTTTTGGAAATTCTTGAAGTGGGAAAATAAAAATACAATGTGGAATATGAAATCTCACGCACAAGAAATTGTGAGTGTCACCTCATCAATGGATTTTCATGAACTCTTTTTTTTTTGTTTTTTCAATATTTCATTTTTTTAAAGATTTTGGGCCTTGCGGTCATATTTTGGGTGCAAATGCTACTAAATATGCCCCACAGTGGGCACCAAAAACTGTTAGCAAGAAAAAAATTTGGGTGGAAAAACTTGTGGATTTCTTGCCAACACTCTAAGAATCTAAGTCCCTCTACTTAACTGGTGTAGCTATCATATATGCATGCACAAGTGAAAGTGAGTTTTCTCCAAGTGGCCTTATGGTGAGGATCTAATAGGGACACTCCACCGAATTCCTATGGAAAATCTAGAAATCTCTTGCTAGGGAAGAATTTTTCTAAAGAGTGGGAAAGAGGAGTGAGAAATGATATGGGAGAACTAACGTTGCAGGTAGAAAATTAGATTCCTACACACACTAGTTAGAAATTTCAACACATGCATTTATGAGAAGAAACAACTTTGCAAATAGCAACAAGACCAAATAGAATTTATTGATCACAAAGTATCAAGAAACCCCTTAGTCAAATAAATCTAGAAACTCCTTCTTCTTGTATTGATTTCTTAAACAAAAGTTGTACATAGTGTGGGAATGGAAGAAATTTGAGAGTGGAGGAAAGTAGAAGAAAATGGCTATCTCCTTTTCTTTCTCTAAGTACAATGCACTCTTGATTTTACAAGATCAATTTCCAACCTTTTGAAAAGAGAATGGCTTTACAATTTATAGAATGAGAGATGACTCATCATCTACCCCACAATGGATTTTCATATGTCCTCATGCAACTTAAAACTTTTCAACTTCCTAAGAGAATATTAAGTCCCTTTTTATAACATAAAGGTGACTTTTACATTAGAAGCATAAAGTTGATTTTTAATTTCATTACAGGACATCTAAAAAGTGCACCCCCAATGAAGAATTAGAACATGGAGGAGAGATGAAGTAGGGGAGCGAAGAGAGGAGAGAAAGAAGGAAGAAGAAGGGGGAAGAAACATTGATGACAAATAATGCGCCTCGGCCGATGAAGCCTGCATCTCCTTCTAGATGATATGATGAGGTATTCTACATGAAGTGAACTCTACATATCTAAACTATTTGTACCCCGAGAGATTCCTTCATCTTCACTCACAGACACTTGTTGAGTTGAATGAACTATTTTGCTGATGACCACAATTCCAACCCTATGTATGATGTACCTATGACCCAAACCATCTAGTGAATGCTTTGAAGAAACTATTTAACTTCCTAAGATGATTCTCAAATTCTTTATGAGAAATGCCCATGGACGATCTGAATGATGGTGTTGACCTAAATGATCATCCCATTGTGTCAAAATTTCCCTTTCGAACGAATTGATATTTTTAGAATAGGATCCCATGCTCTGCTATTCTCGGACATATCACTTGTCTTGATCCAATTTCATCTTCTAAACCTTCTACCATATTTTAACCTCCTCTATTCCCTGAGATATTTTTATTTTTAGCACATTTCTATTTTTAGTAGGTTGTTATTTGGGGACTTTGGGAAGAAGTTGTTTTCTATCTTACTTTCCATTTTACCCCTTTCTAGTTGTTCGAGTGATCGAACTTGAAATTCAGTGGGGCTTTCCATTTATAGCATGTGAGGAAGTATGACATATGATATTTTTAGGAAGTGGTGAAAATGAACTCGCATTTGCAACGAGAACAAATATTTTGGATTTGGATCTTTGTCACGAACTCATGCTCCAATATTCATTATGATTTGCTTTCCAAAAGCTCGAAATAAAAAATTAAAATTTGTCTAGTAAGAGATTTGGGTATGGAGCTACCGGGGAAGAATACCGATAAATAAATAGTCCTTCATATCTCAATGAACTAGCCACTTCATTGTGCCAAAACTAGTTTGAGAGAAACTAGATTTTTTGAGACCCTTCCCTCTGAATTTTGGATGATTTCACCCACCGGATCTTCGGGACTTTGAGAATTTCTTTGAAGAGAGAAGAACGTTGATTAAAAACACAGCCCTCCATATCCTTAAAAAAATAGGGACTTCATGGTGTGAAAAATAGTTCACATGAAACTAGATTTTTCAATGATCATTCCCTCTAATTTTCGTGTGATTTCACCCACTGGAACCCTAAGAAGTGGAGAGGTAGCTCGCTGATTTTTTCCACTACTATGTCATGGCGGCCATTAATGGAGCTTGAAATTTTCAGGTCTGGTTTTTGTCTCCATTCATGAAAAAATAAACTCCATTGTGATAGGTTTTTTCTTCTAGTGCTTCACACGAAATTTTACTTCAATCCGATAACCGGTTTGATGGGAAATTCAACTTTTTCTTCGTTGAGCCGAAAAGGAGATTTCTTCATTGTGAATGCTCTGTTGCATGAGAGGAGAGTTTGAAAGTATGTTTTTATGGTCTTGGAAAAAGGAATAAATAGAAAAATATGGTTTATTTCTTCGTGCACTAGTTTGCAATATTTTTATGAATTTTCGTTTTATGGCAATGAAGATTTTCATTATTTTCTTCTTCATTGTTCTTCATTTCTCCTTCTTAACTTGATGAAAAATCCTTTTGAGACTTGCATATCACCATGGGAAAGGTATTTCAGTGCCTTGGTTAAGCTGGTCTAAGTATTTGCAATGGTGGAGTGATGGTAGAAGGTTGCAGAGGAAGTATGGAGATATGGTTGTGCATGGGAGTGTAAGAAGTTAGAAGCGGGAAGCAGGTAAATATTTAAAATTTTAAAATCATGTTGAGAGAGGGCTGGGTGAATTTTCTTTTCCTTGATGTCCCTCACCTCAAAGGGACATGAGGGACATAAATTTACACAGAAATCAAGAAGGCGACACATGGCAACAACCGATGGCATGGAGTGAGTGCTCCAAAATCAACTTTAAAGCACTGAGGGGCTAGAAGTGGGTCACATGGGTGACTAGAAGTATCTCCTAGGGGGATGGGCACATTTTTCAAGGTTTTATGTCCCTGACCTATGAGATGCATGAGGGAAATCAAATTTCATGGCAGTCCTAGAGCTGACACGTGGCGGAGATCCGACAACAAGGGATTTGAGCTCTAAATTACACCGGGGGGTTAAGCTGGCAATCCTAATGGTCGCATGGAATTCCAAAGGTCACATGGGGGTGGGCATATTTTTCCATGGTTGATGCACCTGACCCTTAGGGATGTTAGGGACATAAAATTCTTCCATGCTCTTGGAGCTGACACATTTCCTCCCAAAATTTGACTAAGTCCTGAACTTGCTCTAAGAGGACGACTTGCGACGATGATAACTTGAGCTCCGATGGACTTTTTCAGAAAAAATTTATATGATCCTAACTATAAATGGAATTTTTAATCCAATGGTGGGGGTATCATGTCTTGATTCTTCCATTTGATCCCTAAAAAAGAGGATTTTTGATTTGGCATTTTGTTTGTGCATGAGAAAAACTTCCTATAGAACTAATGCAAGAAAGTCTTGTGAAAAAATTATTTCACCAACTTTTAGGGATAGTAATTATCTTTCCGGAAATGTTTTTTTTGCTCCTAAATCCATCTAGAACTCCCAAAATCACCTTTGGAAGCTCAGTGGCTATTTTGGCATGTGCACTAGCTAAGCCTGTCACAACCCTAATTTTGGCGAAACTACCCCAACTTCTCTGAGCCCTTCCATAATCTTCTTGAATATCTTCCATTATTTCCCAAGATATTTTAATCACCTCCAAATCTATTTTGGCTTTTTCGCTCCGCTCCATGGGGTTGCTCTAGCCCTAGGAAGGCCAATGGTAGCCCTTCCCACAACTGCATGTAGCTTACAACTTTTAATTACCTCCTAAAATCACCTAGGGGGAATGAATGGACTTTCCTAAATCACCTAGGGGGATGAGATAATGTTAATCAAGAGGTCTCTTAGTCGACTAGACAAACCTAGGGTGTTTTGGAATGATAGGACTAAAAAAAATTAACACAGGGGTATAGTTATCATGCTTATAAATTATTGATTTCATTTTTGCACATTTACATGACAACATCACCACAAGTCGACCGCTTGAGTTCATCAATGAAACTCATATACAACTTAGTCCCCAAATCATTAAAACCATAATTTTACCTTTTGTTTAATATGGATTTTTCGACCCACATAATAATTTCATAATAGTCAATCTAACAGTAATATAACCACGGTTTTCCTATTCAAAACCATAAAATCATAAGTTGCCAAAGTATCCCATCCATTATCAAATATTGAAAACCTAGGAAAATGCATAAATATATTTTCATACAAGTTAGAATAAAACCGTAGTTATAGCCATTATTGCAGCCTTCCAGAAACATAATCATACTATGCTCACTCTAATGAACATCAATATTAACCATAAACAATAGTACTAAAAACCCAACAAGATTTATGTAAATATTTCATCATGCAAGTAATAAATTGAATAAGTCACAAGGGGAGAGGGAGCAGTTCATACCTTATAGATTTATGAGCTTCCAACAACTAGCAACGATTAGACCTTCTAGTTTCTTAGAGCAACCACACCAAACACTTCTAGAACTCATTAGAAGAACTAAATAAAATCCCCTTTTCTATTTTATTCGATTCCATATGACCTTACATGCATAATTCAACACTAGTGAGCCTCACAAATAAATGCAATAGAACTCACCCATAACAATGCAGAGCTCTAAATGGGGTGAGAAAATCGGGAGGAAACAATAAAACCCTATCTTATTTAACCCAAAAACTTATCGTTCTACAAAATTTGAGGATTACATTAATTTCATTAATGGCCAATGATACAATCCACTTAATCCTCCACCCACTATCTAAACCTCCAAATTTATTAGACTATAGTTTTAAAACCTTTGCAATATTATAAACTTTGGATGGCGTTCAACTTGGTCAGTCAAAGACCTTATCACAAATTTAAATTATCTAATTATTATAAGTTGCATGTGTCATCATGTTCAACTTATAAAATAACTCAATGGGACTTTGGTAATATCCTTTTATCTTATATGTATATGGTTCATGGATTCAAATTAAACAATGATTAATTTGTCACCATGACTAATTAGGGTATAAGAACCCACATTTCCTATTGTGACCCTTACAACTTATGGATCCTATTAGCTTAATGTTTATTAGCCTTGGAAATTGAAAAAATGTTACTTCAATATATATATATAACCATGTTCATCATCCATAAGCCATATAGACATAGAGATCAAACCTTCCATGTTATCCTGGTCACTTTTCTAGCCAAAAGAGTTAATTCTAGCATTGACACAACTTGTGTCATCATCTAGGGTCAAATGTCCTATTTTATTTTCCATCATGAGTCATTTAATATTTAACAACCATTATACTAGGAACCATGTATATAAATAGCCATAACAACTAAATGAAAGGCACTAAGTCCTTATAATGATAAACAAAGTATCTGCATAACTAGTATGTTAACTTGGCATAATATTATCAGTTAAAGAAAAGGAAATAATCATCAAAAAACATAACAATGATTGTTTAGAATACAAGATGACCAAATCGATCATTTTATGATCGTATAAAAAAGTAACCGTAAATCATATCATTGATCATCATAAAGAATCAAGAAGTTATTATAAATCATAGCAACCAAAAAACAGATCAAGCTAGCTTATTAGTTCCCACAAGATATGTATTATTTCTATACATGTGCATATTTCCTCTATCACATTCATCAAGAAATATGCACATCGGTTACTTATTAATGATATTGAAATAAAACAATATCACTTGTACATAAATTCACATACCCATTCGCATTTATGACCTATTGCGTTAAAAAAAAAGCAGACAAGAATTATGGGGTGTGATATACATCCCCCTTAATGAATCATCATCCTGATGATTTTCACTCATGGACACAATCAGAATACTCAAATTCATATTTATATCTAATAAAAAGAATAACTATCATTTTCATTAAAACTTGTTATTTTCAAGTCTCAATTCATTTTTATTGATTTCGCAATAGTCTATCAACCTGGCAAAAGCTGTCACACAATCAACAACATGACATAATATTTGTCATTATAGGTAGTCATAAAGTGTAATATTATTAAATATCACATATATATAGTCAAAACAATTCATACCCCTTACAGCTATAAACAAGGAAAACATTGTTTTTAGTTTTCCATTCGTCCTCTTAAGTTGTTTTGTTTTGTTGTTTTTTTTTGTATTTGCAAATCTACCTTTTATCCTTCATTATGCCCATCTTAGTAAATTGTCAAAAATTTATTCAATCAATGTATTCCAATATGCAAGGCTTTTCATGAGGATTTTATCTCTTGGGGTCATACAAATATCTTCAAATCAAAAAAAAAGCTCATACTCATACTCTCAAAATAGAGTCTTTGATTATTATATCAAGCTAAGAGAGTGTATGCAAAACCTTACAAACCATCTTACAATATATTCCTTGAATAACATAACAAGGAATCATTATTTTTCTTATTCAAACTTAGAAATATCCTTCAAATACATTAAATGACTCCTCCTATAGCTTTTCCACAGGTAAAGATGCACTTCAAGCATAAAATTCAGCAAACCACTCCATTATTGCCCTATATGAGTCTTTACACGATTACATACCCAAGTTAGGTATGATTTGTATGTTGATCCACCATTAATAATCTGTAGGTCTTAGCACCCTATACTGAGCCTAAAACATATGATTTTCAACAGGTGGACTCAAGATTATCAAGGAATGGAAGATAAAACTTGAAATATATTAACTATTCATATGAAATAGTCTCAACTTTGCATCGGGATGGAGAGTTAAAAATTCACCTTCAGTATTCATTTCTTCCTTCCTCATCTCTATCAAGGCACACAAAGTACTTGAAAGGAGTATAATAAACTTGCTATTCTTCTTCAAACCATGAAAGTCCATGAGTTAGTGATTATGGCATGAATCCTTTAAACTACCCTAAGCATTCATTGTTCACTATACAAGTAGGCCACATTGAATATTTATTCATAGAAACACATTCAAATCTTTGAAACCTTTTGCATGCTTAAATCACCATTAAATTCATACAACACATTGAGAATCTAATGCAATTTACAAGAATCAGATGTCATAATGATCAAGAAATATACATATTAAAGGATCATTCGATATAGATAGTCTGATTTATTGCTCTTAAATCAAGATTACTGACCCTTGAGCATCTCAGGATCTCTCCCATGTACCTTTCTTCCCAAAATTCAATGATGAAGATGATACAATGTTATTGATTCACTTTTACCCTTTTCTAGTTAACATTTATCGCATATTTCATTCTACCCTATTTGGCCTTTCCATTCATCGATGCTATAGAAGATAGTCCTCTTCTATCTACTTCATCTACCCTAAGCGGGTTTTTATTTCATATTGGATTTAAGTTCCAAATCTTTATTTAAGACAGTTCAACAATCATGCAACCCCTCGTTGATTTTTATCAATCAACTCAACTTGTTTTCCTTGCTCGATCATGTTCACACTTACCGATTGCTCCCAAAGATCCTTCTAGTTTCATGTGTCATGAAGGACTTGTTGGAGTGTTATTTAACTTATTTGCCACCAAAACTGAAGCATATTTTGGTCTGGTTCATTATCCATGGTAGATCCTTCTCACATTCATTTTATCATTTTGATAAAATAGAAATTCATTAAGTGTAAGGACCCAATAAGTCCAAGAGTCAGTAACCTTCAGCTTTGATACCAAAATGTAAGAACCACTTTTATCACTCCAGTTCTAGGATTTTTTTTTAATTTAATTTCATGCTTCATAAATTTAAATACCCATATATTTAAATCTAGCATAAATCTTAAGTTCCTATCTCATGTTTCCTTGTTATAAACTCTCATAATTTATAACTAACATCATCTTAGTCAATCCATACCATAACGGTAATAAACCATGTGCAATGCATGAGTCGGTTAATATATGTCCCCTCATAGATTAATCTTTATGAGCTTGTATACAAATTATACTAATGGTTTCTTTAATCAATCATAGATAGTCAAATATTATATTCTAAGTGTCTATATAGGTATTCATCATCAAACCCATCTAACATCCTACACTTAGATCTTGGTGAAATCATGATCAGTGTAATAAGTAGCTTACACAACTTTGGCCGAGTTTCGAGACATGTATGCCAAGCTCTGTTTCATGATGGAATACTCGTTGTTAGGAACTTGACTTCTACCGTAATGATTTTTGTTATCTAGATTTGGACTAGATAGTGGTTTTGTGAACAGTTATAAGTTATTATACAAGCTACAAATCTAGATTAACCTGCATGAAGACATACCACTATGTCATCTTAGGATGCCTATGGGACAATAAGTTTCTTCGTAACAATTTACATGATTATTAGACCAATTACCTTCCTTTAGCCATCATAAGTTGGCATCAAGGTACGTATCCATGAAGTTTAATCCACCTTTATAACTCTAACAAAACTTTTTCTTAAATACATTACGATTGTCACCATTTGAGGTACTTGACAAGGAAACTTAACATAATTGCTAAGTAGCAATATATAATTAACAACCATCATCATTAAATGGATACGACCACATATCAGCCATAGTGAGTTAGCCCGCCTAATTTTTACAAATTGAAACATTGTAACTTAATTGTTTCAAAGTAATTAATTAAATCACGACAAGTTACCCTAGATCTCACTATACTTTCATCACAAATGAATTGTATCTAAGGTCCTATCTCAAGGTAACTCAAAGATTTTGAACATAGTTCATTGTTTTACCTCACATTCCTTTATACCTCCTAATTACATATGTAAATTTAATTACTGCATAACTATGCCAAACTATTTTTGTCTATTTATTCAAGCATAGTAATATTCCCAAGAAGTTCTCTTATTTGAACCACATAAGCTGTCTAAGTAAATAGCAGCAAATATTTTATATTCTTACCACAACTGGTAATAATAAAATATTTATTCATATTATGTCCATCTGATATGTTATGTTCTTTCATTCACATATTACTCAGCATATGATCCATGCATCCATTTCATTAATAGAGTACTCTTATTCTGGGTCTTGGTACTACATATCTTTCTTTTCTCATATAACACTTCACCATTATATGGTATTTGTTTTTTGTTAGGTGACTTGCACTCCCTAAGTTACCTTATACAACACATGATAACTAACAACATTTCCCAAAATATTCCCATTCCCAACTAAAAGATGCGTAGTTATTTAAGAATCTTATGATTTAATACATATTCATAGTCAAAAGGAAACTATGAAATAGACAACGTATACAAGGTTGATAGTATTTTATCCATAACGAAGACATCTTATATCACTCATTAACCTAACATTTATTTATATTACATCTGTCAATATCATAGTATATCTTTCCAACTATCATTTTATAACCTCGTGTTATCTATGGTGATCAATTATAAATTGATTTCACATTTAAACTCATTAAATCTCTCATTCTCATACTATTGAAGAATCTTATGAAGTTCAATTCATATTTACCCTTTTGAGGATAATCAATAGTACAAGTAAACACATCATCAAGTATCGATCAATAGTAATAAATTTTGTGACTATATAATCTAATTAGTTTAATCAATCAAATTCTATTCATTCTTACATCTAGCTCATTGGCCATAGACAATTTGCCAAAGAAATATTTAACTTTTCTCAAGTACATATGTTTTTATTTAATTTTACAAGATTCAGTACAAATATTCATTTCCCAATGAACCATTCACTATCTTTATCCTTCAAGGTACTTATTTATTCCTACAAATTAAAAGGAACAACAACAACATGTGTATACATGGCGATCACAAAGTAATGGCATGAAAATTCCCCTTTCATCTTACATCTTGTTTCATTTAATACTTGCATAATAAATGTTACAATACTAATCCACATTTCATTAGATGGATAAGGAAAATAGAATAGCATAAATCAAAATCATTAACTTAGCATCCTTAAAGGAATTGTTTACTAGATAACATCAAGGTTGTGTTAATAGCAAGATTTCAAGTTTGTAATAATCATATAAGCATAGTAAAATCTCATTCTTTCTCATCACATTATCTTAAACTTAATAGTTATCTATACATATCCATGCTATATAGTTCCACTCACTCAATGTCTTCCACTTAGTTTATACATTTAAATGTGTACCCATACTTTATAGTTCGACACACTCGGTGCCTTCAAACTAGATTTATATATGTATCCATATTATATAGTACCACTCAACTAGTATATTTGTATTATAAGCCTTAGATATCAAATATAATATATATATATATATATATATATATATATATATATATATATATATTGAAGTTATGGAATTCAAATTAACTCAAATCCTTACTACCATATTCAATATGCATGGTATCATTAAGGTAACTACTACATTTGTTTAAGGTTGAGTAAGACTCATTTTAGGGTGGCTCCCTAATTTAACTCGACATCAATCTATTTGATTTCAGCATAGTGTCTCTTTCTTTTTCTTTACATTAGAAGGTCACAAAATAAGAGCACAATATTATTACATATATCAAAGTATTATTCCCATCCTAGGCATGTGTAAAACTCATCAAAAATGGAAGTCAGCCATTTACCCAACTCTGTGAACATCATAAGATATTACTCATGATACCCCAACATATCCACAGTAACCTATCCATACTTTAGTTAACGCCAACAACTAGAATTTGTATCGTCAAATGACCATAAGTTTAGGTTCAACTATATTGTGATAATGTCGTTCATCGAAACCAAATCATAACATAAGATAGAAACCAATCTTCCCAAATTTATTTAAGGAAAACAATAGCTGACATTTCCACAAAACTATCAAAGTGTTGATCATTTTATGGACCGACACAGAGTCCATAAGTTTCCTTATATCACATCAATCAAACCAAAAACAAGACTTCCTTTTTCTCGTGTAACTCGAGCACTAATACTTTTCCAAACTTACCCTTAGAAGGCCATGGCACCATTTGATAAGACTCATTCCCATTACTAAAACCAAACCAAAGAAAATGTAGTTCACCGAAACTTACCAAATTGATATCTATATAAAATATACATGCAAGAACAGACTCGATATTTCATAAGTTATATTATCATACCATCATATGTTATTTAATGAGTCGATACATACATTTTATTTAAGGTCAATTCAAAACACAAATCGAACCATAAAATTGGAAGGAGGTATTCATAGATACCAGCATATAAGGTGGGTGTGTGTTTTAGATGCACCATAGAAACCCAAATACAAATCATATACACCCAAGGATAAAAGGATTTTCAAATAAATAGTAAACTTAGATGCGAAGATGAGGAATAGATATAGGGCTAGTCACCACAAGTTGACCACTTGAGGTCATCAATGAAACTCATATATAACTTATTCCCCAAATCATTAAAACTAGAAGTTTACCTTCCGTTTAATACGGATTTTCAACCCACACAATAATTTCATAATATTCGATCCAACCGTAATCCACGATTTCCCTATATTCAAAACCATAGAATCATAATTTAATAGTTTCACATCCATTATCAAATATTGAAAACCCGGAAAAATACATAAATATATTTCATACAAACTAGCATAAAATCATAGTTTAAACCATTATCGCATCCTTCCAAGAAATGCAATCATATCGGACTCACAACAATGAACATGGATATTAACCATAAACAATAGCACTAAAAACCCAACAAGATTTATTTCAAATATTTCATTATGCAAGTAATAAATTGAACAAGTTCAAGGGAGAGGGAGTAGTTCATGTCTTAAAGAATTATGATCTTCCGAGAAACTAGCAATGATTCAACCTTCTAGTTTCTTAGAGCAACCACACCGAACCCTTCCAACAAATCATAACAAGAACCAAATAAAATTCCCTTTTGTATTTTATTTGAGTTTGTATGACCTTTCATACACATGTCAACACTAATGAGCCTCATAAAGCAATGCAATGATCTCACCCATAAAAATTGTAGAGCTCCAAATGGGGTGAGAAAATGGGAGGAAACAATAAAACCCTAGCTTATTTCACCTAAAAACTTTCCCTTCTATGAAAATTTAGGAGTGCATTAATTTCATTAATGGCTAGTTCCTCGCCCACCATCTAAACCTCCAAATTTAGTAGACTGGATTTTTAAAACCTTTGGAAATATTACAAACCTTGTATGGCGCTCAACTTGGTCGGTTAAAGACCTTATCACAAATTTAAATTATCTAATGATCAAAATGTGCATGTGTCGACATGGTCAACTTATTAAATAATTTGATGGGACTTTGGAAATATCCTTTTATCTTATATGTATACGGTTCATGGAGTCAAATTAAACAATGATTAATTTATGACCATGACTAATTTGGGTTTAAGAAGCCACATTTCATATTACCACCCTTACAAATTATGGATCATATTAGCTTAATGTTTATTAGCCTTGACAATTGACAAAAAATTTACTTGAGATATATAACCATGTTCATCATCCATAATCCATATAGACAACGATCAAACCTTCCATGTTATCTTGGTGACTTTTCTAGCCAAAAGAGTAAATTCTAGCACCGACACATAACTTGTGCCATCATCTAGGGTCAAATGTCCTATTTTGTTTTACATCATGAGTCATTTAATATTTAGCAACCATTATACTAGGAACCATATATATTTATAGCCATAATAGCTAAATAAAAGGCACTAAGTCCTTATAATGATAAACTAAGTATCTTCATAACTAGTATGCTAACTTGGCATAGTATTGCGTTAAAGTAAATGCAATAATCATCAACAAACATAATAGTGATTTTTCATACTACAAGATGATAAAATTGATCATTTTATGATTATAAGAAAGTAACCGTAAATCATATCACTTATCATCATAAAGAATAAAGAAGGTATCACAAAGAACCAAAAATAGATCAAGTAGTTATTATTTACCACGAGATATGTATTGTTGTTATACATGTTCCTATTTCCTCTATTAGATTCATCAATCAATATGCACATTAGTTACTTATTAACGGTACCAAAATAAAATAATATCACTTGTACCAAAATTCATGTACTCATTATGCATTTACGACTTACTTGTTAAATGAAGAAGACAAGAATTATGGGGTGTGACATATGGCCAAGATATTATGACCATTAAATTGGCTTCTCAAACAAAAAAATATAAATCTCTTAAATTATGGTAAAATGGATGCCAATTTAAAGTTAAACTTTCCTATAACAATCGGAAGAAAAGACAAATTTTAAATCATCCTGAATCGTTTATCCTCAATATAATTCATTAGAGTCAAATTATAATAAACATACATAAATTATAAATTCATAGACATTAGATATATTAATTATGCCGAAAGGAGTTCTATAATGGTAGTACAGGAGTGTGATGTGATGGTGTACCCATGTAAAGTTTAATTTCTATATTAAATTTGACATCCATTTGATCATCACAAGATGAATTTGACTATAAATTGTGTCTACTTAACTACTATATATAAAAAAATTACTTTGGAAATTCAATCAAAAATGTAACATTTTGGTCATGCTATAGAGCTTGAGGTCCTTTTTTCTCAATTTTTTTCTATCATTCTACGTGAAATATGAACAAAATGCAATGGAATTATTAATCAATGCAATATGTGTAAAATATAAAATAAAATCTTTGAAATTGATATCTATCAACATTTTTTTTAATTGAAAAAATTGAATGTTACAACAACAACGTAAGCTACAAGATATAAAGAACACACTACAAGACAATTACAAGCTCGAAAACCAATGACTAAATAGAAACTAACTAGTACAATTTAAATTTTCAAAGAAGATAATATTTTCCTTTTCGCCCTTCCTAATTAGTTCATCCAATTTTGTTATTTGTTGTGTTAGTTTGGTGTGGTGAACATGATATTTTTGGATTGCCTTGCAAAGAGTATGTCATCAAAAATAGTTAGAGTAAATCTTTTAAACCAACCGCAAAAGGAATACAAGATTTATTGAACATTAAAACACTTATACTTTTCCATAGGTGGTTGATAATCAACTATGAGAAATGTTAAAGCATATTAGAGCTTGTTTCCAAGACAATCATTTCCCAAAAATAGCAGGAATGACATAATGAAAAGTAACCCAAGTTCTTTTTTCAAACCTACATCTACAAAATATATGCATAACAGACTTAGGAAGGTTACAAATAGGGTGTTTCAAAAGAATTGGTAAAAATAAAATGTATGTTGTTTTCAATCAATAGTTCATGAAATAAAAACTTCCACACAATTTTTTGACCATGAAAATAGCTTTAGACTTCTAAATAATAGCTCGAGTTTTTTTCATTTCTCTTCATTAAATTTACATTTCCACTTTGAATTTATCCTATGTTCCAATAGCAATTTTGGAATAATTTTTGATAAACACATTTGAGAGGAAAGTGGTCTTGCCTCCACCTATTAGGCCACCTTCAGTCCTTCGTAAAATTACATCCAACAAAAATGGGCATCTTAACAATTATAGAATCATCCAAAAGATGTATGATTTCATTAACAATAGTCATATCATTGTTTTTAAGGTGAAAATATCCTTTAAAAGTGTCTATTGCTTCCACTAACCGTAGGATAGCTGTCATAAATATCCAAACTATTGTTTTCCTTTGTTAAATAGGCATTTTCCTTTCAACCCAAAGTGGAGAAAAATGGGTTTCTGTCAAATTAAACATGCATCTTACAATAAATGGAGGAATGATAATGGTCAGATGGGATCACAACAATCATGTTCCATTTACAAAATCAACACAACATAATAGACTTCAAACAACACACAAATTTCTCTATTAACTTGAAAATCATTAATGACATTTACAAAAATTTCACTCTAATGGGGTTGTTACAAAATTATAACATGACTCTAAATTATTACAAGGGTGGTGCTTCACACTAGGGAATAGTATTAGGTTTCTTTGGCTCACTCCTTAGCAAAATTATTAACACGCCAAAAAAATTTAACAAACTTAGACCGAGATGTTGGGTATCCATTTATACACACATGTTCCCGCTCCTTCATAATTTCAACTTTCCTTCTTGAATTCAAATTTGAAATATACTCATTAATAGCATCAAATTACCATGATATGGTATTTGAGAAAATCTTACAAAATAATCCATGTAACCTTGCTAAGTTGGCAATGTGCCCCCTTTACACATGGCCGACCATTAATCTACATGAAATCCTTTTTCATTTTCTCGGACTTGTCCTCTTAGTGTCCTTAATTTAATGTGTAATCCTTCATTTTCTTTGTTCTACATATTAAAAAATTTTAAATATTTTTGTATCCCCTCTTTTTACTCCATTGCATAATCCTTGTACACCACCTTCATTCCACTCCAAAATTCCACCTAACCTTTGAAAAAACAATTCACACTATTGCATTCACCCTTCTTTGCACTCTTATTGTGTAGTAATTTTTCTATGCAATTGTCACTATTTATCATTGTGAAAAAAAATTCATGCACTCATGTGTAATCACTAAAAAATTATGTTGTGTCTCATTTACCTTGTTTTCTTTTGTTAACCTTTCATGCACCAACATTTAGTCGAAATTTCTAAGTTATGAAATCTTCTATAATTTTCCTACAATGCTCCTACATCAAACATATTAGGTTAAAAAAGTGAGTTAAATCTCATGAGTTAAATTCCTTGAGAGTATGGCCTAGATGACCAAACTCGTTTAAAGATATCCATATTGCATCTGTTATCCAAAATGAGCCCCTTGCTCATTTTGTGGCTAACTCCCTTCATTCCTCCCTCCCGTGTGCCTCGGTCATGAATTTTTATCTTTTTAAGCACTCAAAACCTTCTAGAAGTGATACCATTGGATAGAGCTCTTTCTCAACTTTCTAGAAAGGTAAAGTTTTCTTCCTAACTCCATGTATTTTTTAAGTTATGGCTCGGTGGAGTTTTTGTGGGAAATTTTCCCAAGATAACCCCGCCGGCCAATCAGAAGTCGCCACGTCGGATCGTGGCATCGGGAGGTGGGGGAAATTTTCAAAATTTTACCAAGTATTGTGCAAAGGGAAAATTTCCCATGGAAGGCCCATGACGAATGGGAGCACGCCACGTCAAAAAAAAGTGGCGGGGGAGGAGTTAGGAAAATTTCCTAAGTGTTGGCACAAACAAATTTTTTTCAGGCCCTAAAGCCCACAACCAATCACATTGCGCCACGTGTCCTTAGGCCGAAGGAATGTCGGGAGGTGGAGGAAATATGAAAATTTGGTAAAGTGTTTGGCGAGGGCGCAAAGTTAATTTTTTTCCCTGGGGCCCGCCGTCCAATGGGGAGAAGCCACATGTCCTCGGGGCCATCGGGTCATCAGGGCGGTGGGGAGAAGTGGGAAAATTTCCCAAAGGTT
Source organism: Taxus wallichiana var. yunnanensis (assembly GCA_018340775.1). Taxonomy (NCBI): domain Eukaryota; kingdom Viridiplantae; phylum Streptophyta; class Pinopsida; order Cupressales; family Taxaceae; genus Taxus; species Taxus wallichiana. The sequence goes on from CM031242.1 coordinate 30,217,579, forward strand.
AGTGCAAAGTAAAAATTTCCCTAAGGCCCGCTAACCAACCAAAGCTCACCACGTGTCCTCACTGGTGGAGATCGAGACATGGAGAAAAATTTTCCCGCTTGGCCAAAAGGGAAAAAATTGAAAGGAAGGCCCACCCCAAAACCCGATCCAATAGGATCGTGCCATGTGTCCACGTGGTGGAAAAAAACACAAGGCAAGCCCGTAGGGAAAATGAACATGAAAGGGCCACATCCAATAGCATCACACCACATGTCCAGCTCATGGACGATGGTCAATAGCGATGAAAAATTTAAGAGCAGAGGCCCGCAACGAATCACATCGTGCCACGTGGCCTTGGAGATTCAATCAGCGGAGAATTTTTGGGAAATTTTCCAAAGGCCGAAATGATGAAAAAAGAAGTAGAGAAGGCCCGCAACCAATCAGAATGTGCCACCTGGCACCAGAGCAATGGGGCATGGAGATTTTTGAGGAAATTTTCCAAAATGCAAAAAGTGGGAAAATTTCAAATTTTCGGCCCGCCAACCCATTTTGGCCCTGTTTTGCCCTAAATTTTCAGAGGGGCATAACTTTTGATCCAAAGCTCGGTTTTTGCGTTCTTTATATCAATGGAAATCTAGTAAAATTATCTACATGATTCTAGGCTCAATTTTGTGTTTTGGTAGAGCTTGGAGAGATAAAATTGTAAAATGCGTCTGGCACATGGAAATGAACAAAACTAACATTTCAACCACCATTTTTAATGAAGTATGGCTCGCATTCTCTCCCAGCATGGTTAAAAATGTCAAGGAATGGAATTTTAAGGGTACCCATGTTGTTTTAATATCATTTGGTTGGTGGTTGAAAGCTTTCTCATGTTTTCTCGTGTTTCTCTCTCCTGAGCTCATTTTTTACATTGTAAAAGCTAGAATGGGCTCATTTTTAAAAAGTTAGACATTTTTTGGCTCTGCAACTTCCCTTTTCTTCCTAATCAGGTAGATTTGTGGAGTTTTTTACCTTTCCATGCAAATATTGCACTTCTTTTTGCCTCTTGGTCATTGTAATGCACTGTATTGGACCTGGAATGATGATATATGCTCTGTGATTAAATCTTCTCAATCCTTTCATATGTTCATCATTGTTTCCTGATATTTCATTACATTTTGGCAATTTGTGCATGTTTTATGTTGTATTTTCTTGTGGATTGTGTATGTTTTGCAGCAGCAGGTGTCTAATACTCCTTTGGTGCATCACCTTATTTAGACTAGGTTTATTTTTGCATTTTCTCAACCCTGTCTCCTTGGAAAAGTTTGATTAAGTTATAGGTAAACCCTCTGCAGAATGTTATGCACACTTGAATAGAGGAGTTGAGGAACCACCTCTAATCTGGAGATTCTTTTCCCATTTTTACAAGTCCCACACTTGGGGAAAAGATTCAATGTTGTGCAATCACATTGGATGCTAAGATGTCAAACTAGAAATCTGATAGAACATCCAGAGGGTGCTGCTGATTTGCACTAACAGTTTTGGCACGCCCGGTGGGACCTATGAGGTCTTCATCTTCATTGCAACAAAATTGATGTGCATTTGTTGCAAGTTTCTTTCTTAAAAGAGCCCTGAATTGCACATCTGGCGACTCAAAGGAAGAAGAATTAGCCGGTTTTAGCAGACATGAGACTTGAAAACTCATGAGAAATATCACCACAAGGTCAAGAGTTGGAGAAGAATAAGTATTGTTTGAGTATCTGCAATTATCTCCAAGAAGAAGATAAAGAGGGAGAAGAATCCAAAGGTCTCCATCTCCACCAAATAGAACTCTATCAACTCCTCCACCTGGTAGACCTTTCATCCAATCAACAAGGGTTCCAAGGCCAATCAAAATGGCACAACATAACCCATATGTCAATTTCACTGGTAGCAGCCCACTTTCTCTCAATGCACAAAATCCAATCCCAGTTGCAGCACTAACTTTACTGGAGAGAATCAAACCACTCCTGGTGATCATGTCAAGGATATTGCTAATATTTGTACAATCCATGATATTGATGAGATGCAAGTTGTTGTCAAACTACTGGCATCTTCATTCAAAGGGAAGGCATTACAATGGTTTAGGATCCTTGCTTGAGTTCTATCCAAAATTGGAACTAGCTATGTATAGCCCTCCATGAGTAGTTTGGAGAAAAGGGGGATAACTTGTCTCTTTGAAACAATTGACAACTATCAAGAGAGCTCCCAATGAGTAAGTGAGTGATTTCAACTTCAGATTTCAAAGGACTTGGGAGATAATTCCAATGGCAAGAAGGGCAATAGCGAGAAGGTGCTTTTCTATATTACCTTAAAGCTTTAAATTTTGATATTTCTATGTTAATTCAATCCATGGGAGGCACAACTATCCTGCTGTTGCTTATAGCATTGCCATTAGAGCTGAAAATTGTTTGATTCAAGCTGGCAAGCTAGCTCCTAGGCCTCCCATGCCATTGTACCCAAATTTAGAAAGTCCAAGCACTAGTCAAGCACCTAATTTAGCTCCTATTCCCACTCCTATAAATCAGAATTCAAGTGAATCTTCTACTTCATCTTCTAGTGCCTCAAATGAACTTCAAGAAGTCATGAAGCAATTGCAAAGTTTAGGTAATGAGCTGGTTACACTCAAGAGGCAGCAAGCCCAAAGTTTCAGGCCTTCATATCAGCCTCAAGCCAAACCTAACAGGCAACCATATTAGCCTCAATGACCACCTAATTCAGCTGTGAAATCAAAATCGGGCAAGGCCTCTTGCAAACAAACCATTTCAGCCCTATAATCCCAATTCTACATCTACCTCTAAAGAAATAGTGCCAAGACAAAACAACATAGCTCAAGAGTATGATTGGTGTTTCCCATGTAATGAACCTCACAACTAGTCTACGTGCTTCAATGGTGCCCTAAATCAAGCATTAATGGTAACAACAACCGGGTGGAGGGTGAAGGGAGCCATGGACATAGCCAATAGCAAGAAACATCCCATCAACAATCAGCTCCAAATGATACCACACTTGTAAACTGGTAGGTAGAAGACTTTTGTGGTATGAATCAAACAATATCTCAAAGTGTTGCAGCCAACACAAGGTCAAAAAGCAGAAATTTGGGTGAAGGACAGCCATTAGCTCCAAGTAATCCACAACCTTCTATCACTCCACAAACTGTTGGAAAACAAAATACAGGCCCAAACATGCAAGGACCACCCAAACCAGCCCCTAAACCAACTCGGATGCCAGCTACTACGCCCATGTGTAAGGAATGAATGTGCGGGCTAGAGTATAGCAGAGAGGGATACTTCATCCCCATTCAACACCATTGATCGGATGAAGAAGACAAATGTAAACATATCAATGTGGGAATCACTATCCATCCTGTGCCAAAGAGATTTACTACAAGCTGCCATGAAGGACTGGTCAAATTCAAATCAACAGGTCCAAATGCAAGAGAAGGTACTCACAAATGTTGCCCATCCTAAGGGGAATCATGGAGGACAAAGCAAGGTAAAATGTTGAAGCCCCATCCATTTTATGTTTCATTGATCATTGGAGACCAATTAGTACATAATTTCATGATTGATTCGGGGCAAGTAGTTCAAGAATGCCCAAGCAAATAGCTGATCATTGGGGCTCCAATATGAAGTCATATCCAAATAGGTAGTGCAATTGGATGGGACAACGGTGACAATATAGTAGGAGTGATTAAAAACTTGAGTCTTACTTTACATGCATGCCCCAACGTTTTTGTTTTGCAAGATGTCTAGTGATAGACCTTCCACCACTCTTTGCCCTATGTTTGTCAAGGGATTTCACAGCTAAGATTGGAGGTTACTTATCTGCTGATTGGTCACACATGTTGTTCAGAACAAGATATGGAACTAAGGCCACAATCAAATCTGAGCCTATTGCAAAATTTCACATTGAGCCTCACACTCCAAGCCAAATCAATGCCAACTGTTCAATGTTTGATCAAGAAGATTATCCAAGCACTGATGAAGTTGACACCAAGGTTGGAAGCATCCCAGATTTGACTCTTGATGAATGGGCAAGCAAGGTGCATGCTTTTGATCCTTATCAAGAAATAGAAGAATCTGAGCTAGGATTCTATTGCATACATGAAGAAAATCATCCTATTCCTAGCATCACCAAGCCAGACCACAAGGATGATAATGAGGTATGGTAGTTGTTATTTGATGGATCAAGAAGTAGACAAGGTGCAGGACGAGGAGCTATGCTTGTTTCACCTCAAGGAGTTAAGTATTATTTAGCTTTTAGATTTTAGTTTGCATGTTCTAATCACACTACTGAATATGAAGCTTTGATACAAGGATTGCATTGGTCAATCAAGAGAGGAATAAAGAACTTGCAATTTTTGGTGACAAAGTGAGCTAATTGTCAACCAAGTTAAGGGACGACATCTTTTGCCAAGAATGATCTACTCAAGTGCTACAAAAATAGGGTGTGGGACCTTATTGAAGATTTTGAGGGCTTTAGCATCAAGTCCATCCCTAGGAAAGAGAACCAAGCGATGTGCGGGCTTGCAGCAGTTGGAGCATCCTTTGATGTTGTTGAAAGCATCAAGAAAGACAAAGTATGTGCAAGCATTCATGTGATTGTGACGCCTTTAGTGCCGCACAACAATGTAAGTTGGCAAGTGTTTGAAAGTGATCAAAAATCATCCATTTCTTGAAAGAAGAGGCTGAGTTCTCGTTAAAAATTAGGAAAAGTTAGAACAGGAGTATGGTGATCAAATGGTACAACTAAAAACCAACAAACTACCAAAGGGACTTGTCACTTTAGAGTCCATTTTGAATCCTAATGATCAGTTTAGGAAGGAGAAAGCAAACATCCAATTCAAGGAGAAGATTCAATGCCCATCTTGGTGGGAGAGGGAAAATCACTCCAAATTGGTAAAGCGACAACTAAGCAAGAACGGTATGAGTTCATACATCTTTGTCAAGAATTCCCTAATGTGTTTGCTTGGAGTTATGAAGATTTGAAAGGTTTCAATCCCAAGTTATCTCAACACACTATTGAATTGGACCCAAGTGCTAAACCCATCAGGAAAAAACAAAGGTCAGTCAATCCACACCTGGAGCCTCTCATGAGAAAAGAATTGAATAAGTTGATAGAGTCAAGTATCGTATTCCCTATCAAGGATTCTAGTTAGGTAGCCAACTTGGTTCCAGTTAGAAAGAAGAGTGGAGAAATCAGATTGTGTGTTGACTTTAGAGATTTGAATAGAGCATCTCTCAAGGATCATTACCCACTTCCTTCTATGGAGTAGATTTTACAAGTTGTTCTTTGGCTCGAAAGGTTTTCATTTCTTGATGGCTATTCAGGGTATAATTAGATTATGGTGAAGGAAGAGGATCAGTTGAAGACAGCCTTCACAACCAAATGGGGGACTTATGCATATAGGAAAATGTCATTGGGGCTATTCAACGCTAGAGCTACATTCCAAAGGGCAATGGACATGGCATTCAAGTATTTGATTAACAACATGGTGCTGATATATCTTGATGATATCACTATTTTTTCAAAAATGCAGAGACCATCTCTTTCATTTAAGACAAGTATTCTAAAGGTGCAGAAGATTTAGAGTATCTTTGAATCCCAAAAAGTGTGTTTTTCTAGATCATGAAGGGAAGCTCCTTGGCCACATTGTCTCCAAAGAAGGATTAGCAATTGATCTAGAAATATTTGAAGCCATAAGAGTACTACCATTGCCAAGTCATAAGAAAGCCCTTCAAAGTTTCTTGGGAAGGATAAATTTTGTTCGTGAGGTTTGTCCTAAATTTTGCAGCCCTAGTCAAACCTGTCACCAAGATGTAAAAGAAAAGCATAGCTTTCAAATGGACAGCAAAAGGCAAGGCAATTTTTAAAGCAATCAAAGAGGCCATCTCACAAGCTCCAACCCTCATTAACCCAGATTTCTCCAAGGATTTCATCCTCTATGCATTTGGAGGTGATGATACTATTTCTGTAATTTTTGTACAGCAAAACAAAGACAATGATGAGCAGCCAATTGCTTTCTTTAGCCAAATCCTGGAGGACTATGAGGTGAGATATTCTTTCATTAAGAAGCATGTTCTTGTAGTAATTAGGAGCTTGAAGAAATTTAAGCATCTAGTTTCAAACAACAAGGTTCAATTGTTGGTTTCTCATATGGGAGTTAAAGACTTCCTCCTCAATAAAGACCTGAATGAAAAGAGAGCAGGGTGGATTACTCGTGTCATGGAGTATGACATTGAGATCAAAGTCACCAAGTTGGTCAGAGGAAAAGGATTGTGTGAGTAGCTGGTCTTGAACAAACAAAAGGAAGCATGCAATGAGAAAGAGGTTGTTTTGGCGTTGCAAGATAGCCATGAGCAAGGAAGCATTCAAGAAGAAAATGATGGTGTCCTCACTCCTTGCTGGACCCGAGACATAATGCACTTTCTACACACAGGCCTATGCCCTCCAGAGATGAAAAAAACCAAAAGGAGACACTTTAGATTGCAGGCTATCCCATATGCCCTTGTTGATGGTGTTTTATTCAAAAGGGATGTGAATGAAGTGCTACCGAGATGCATCAATACTGATTAGATTCACAAAGTTTTGGAAGAGTTCCACAATGGACCAGCTTGTGGTCATTTTTCACCAAGAGTGACAGCTCTCAATATCATGAGGGTTGTCTATTATGTGCCCAAGATTTTCAGTGATTGTTATGCATGGATCAAGAGGTGCAAGAATTGTGCATTCTTCACAGGGTAAGGAGAGACTAGCTGCCCTTCTATTACATCCAATTTTAGTTGACCATCCATTCATGTAATGGGGTTTGGAATTAATTGGAGTCATTAATCCAAATTGAAGCCAAGGACACAAGTTTCAAGCCACCAAGGATTTCAAATTTTTGGCCCGCCAACCCATTTTGGCCCTGTTTTGCCCTAAATTTTCAGAGAGGCATAAGTTTCGATCCACATTTCGGTTTTGCGTTCTTTATATCAATGGAAAGCTGGTAAAATTATCTACATGATTCCAAGCTCAATTTTGTGTTTTGGTATATCTTGGAGAGATAAAATTGAAAAACACCTCTGGAACGTGGAAATGAACAAAACTGACATTTCAACCACCATTTTTAATGAAGTATGGCTTGCATTCTCTCCCAGCATGCTTAAAAATGTCAGGGAATGGAATTTTGAGGGTGCCCATGCTGTTTTAATATCATTTGGTCAGTGGTTGAAATATTTCTCACGTTTTCCTACGTTTTCTCTCTTGAGCTCATTTTTGCATTGTAAAATCCAGAATGGGCTCATTTTTAAAAAGTTAAACATTTTTCCTGGCTTTGAACTTCCCTTTTCTTCCTAATCAGGTAGATTTGTGGAGTTTTTTACCTTTCCATGCAAATACTACACTTATTTTTTGCCTCTTGGTCATTGTAATGCACTGTATTGGACCTGGAATGATGATATATGCTCTGTGATTAAATCTTCTCAATCCTTTCATATGTTCATCATTGTTTCCTGATCTTTCATTACATTTTGGCAATTTGTGCATGTTTTATGCTGTATTTTCTTGTGGATTGTGTATGTTTTGCAGCAGCAGGTGTCTAATACTCCTTTGGTGCATCACCTTATTTAGATCAGGTTTATTTTTACATTTTCTCAACCCTGTCTCCTTGGCAAAGTTTGATTAAGTTATAGGTAAAACCTCTATAGAATGTTATGTACACCGAATGAGGAGTTGAGGAACCAGCCTCTAATCTAGAGATTCTTTTCCCATTTTTACAAGTTCCACACTTGGGGAAAATATTCAATGTTGTGCAATCACACTGGATGCTAAGATGTCAAACTAGAAATCGATAAAACATCCAGAGGGTGCTGCTGATTTGCACTAATAAGATCTTCTCTCTACGAGATTATTCCATTTTAATAAGTATTCCTTGTATTTTTTCCTCACTCTTGAGTCCAATATGACCTTGATTTTTTCCTTTCCTTTCTTTACTATATTCCTTCTCCATTCAATTTTTTCTTGCACACTTTCATCCAATTATTCTATGCACTCATCTTTTCCTTCTTGCGCACTACTATCCCCTTCATGGTACTCATACAAATAAACAAAATTAAATATTGGGGAGATATCTAATTCTTCTGAAAACTCAATATTATATGCATTTTTCCCTATCTTTCACAATACTTTGCATGGTCTAATATTCTTCAACTTAAGCTTATTATACATACCCTTTGGAAATCATCTCTGTGTAATTTTTCCAACACTTAATATATAAGCGTCAAAGTATTTATTTTTGCCTCTCATCCGCATGATCCCTGTAACTATTGTTACTCTACTCCAAATTTTCATTCACCTCTTCATGTAACTTATATATACTCTACATAGTCCTATGATTATCCACTTCTCATAATTGGTGACTCCTCTCGTACTTATTCCATGACAATCTAGAATGGAGTCTTCCTTTTCTTTACTAACTAAGTTGTTATAAATGAGTTCTACTTTCGCTAACACCATATCCCACCGCTTTGGTTTGTCTCAAACCAATCTACACAATAAATTTCCTAAAATACTATTCACCACTTCCATTTGCACATTTTTCTATGGATGATATGCTAAACTAAAATTTAGTCTTTCTCCCATTATCTTCCATAATGTCCTCTAGAAATGACCTAGAAAATTTTTATCTATGTCAAATATTATGCTCAATGGTGATCCATGGAGCCAATAAATCTCCTTGAAAAATAAATTTGTTATCCCTATTGCATCCCTAGTCTTCTTACATGTAATAAAATGCACCATCTTTGAAAAAAATTCAACCACCAAAAAAATAAAGTCCCTCTCTCTTTGAATTCTCAATAATCCTAGCACAATGTCCATATTAATGTTTCCCATGGTATCGTGTGTATGGTTAATGGATGATACACTCCCATATTTTTCTTGCACCCCTTGGTTAATTGGAAAATTGTGCATCTTTGTATATTTTTGTGCACGTATGCACTCATCCTTGGCCAATAATAATGTTGCTCTAATTGTGCTAAATTTTTGTCACTTCCAAAGTGATCTCCTAATATTTCACTATAATTTTCCCTAATTAAACTATCATGCATTGAACCCTTGGGTATGCACAATTTATCTCCTCTAAACAATATTCTCTCTTGTATGAAATAGTCTCACCACAATGTTCTATCCGCACACACTAGTTCCACGCATGCTTCTCAAACATATTTTAAATCATCATCTTGCATGTATAACTCCTTTATGGTGTTGAAACCCATGACTTCATTACATATTTAATTTTAAAACAACACTATTCTGATCAAGGAATCCACAACTTGATTAGACTTCCCACTTCTATACTTTAACATAAAATAACAACTTTGTAGAAATTATACCCATTTCATATGCCTCTAGTTCAAATTTTCTTGACTATTGATGAACTATAATGCCCTATGATCTGTGTATAAGATAAATTCACTAGGAAACAAATAATGTCTCCACTTCTTCAATGCTTGCACTATGGCATAAAAATATTTTTCATAGACAAAATGTATCATCTTGGTGTCATTGAAGTAGGTTATGGATTTCCCTTCATGACTTAACAATTTGACTATTTCCATGCCACTTGCAACATAAACCACTTGAAATAATTTGTCAAAGATCAATACTAGTACTAATAACATTGTAATCCTCTACCTTAATTCCTCGGAAGTTTTTCTCTACTTATTTTATCCACAAAAATTATTTGTGATCTCCTTTTTATTGTCTTTGTGATCACTTTGCACACTCCACTAAAATTTATAATAAAATTCCTATAGAACCTTGTTAATCTATAAAATCTTCACACCTTAGTTACATTTCTAAGTGATGTCCACTCCACTATTGTGCACACCATTTCTAGTCCATCAACAATCCTTCTTGGGATACTACAAAGCCTAAGTAAATAAAATTCTCGTGCATAAATCTACACTTCCTTATACTCACTAAAAATTTATCTTCTCGCAAGTGGTTCATCACCTTGTGCAAGATATCCTTCCTTATCCTACTAAAAACCAATATATAATCCAAATGGACAATCATAAAATTTCCAAGGAATGGCTTATACACTTCATTCATTAGTCTCATAAAATTACTAGGGGCATTGGTCAACCCAAACAATATAACCTACCATTCATACAAGCATTCCATTATTTTTAATGTTGTTTTCCACTTGTCTCTTTTGATGTGGATATGATGGTAACCACTCTTTGGATCAATATTTTAAAATTAGTGCAAACCAATGAGACAATCCATTAAATCATCCATTCTTGGCAATGGAAATCTATACTTGAGTGTTATCTTAAAATAGCCCTGAATCCACACACATGTGCCATTGTCCTCCTTTCTTCAAAGTGCTAGTACTATGGGTACTGCACATGAGCTAAAACTTTCACAAACCAATCCTTTTCATTACACTTAGCATCTCGCCTCCGCATTCTCGATTGGAGTCATTATATATAGTAATTTGTTTGGAAAATTTAACACCAAGATCAAGTCAAATTGATGACTAATATTGCACATTGGAAGTAATTTTTGCAATAAGTCCTCTTTCACTATGTTTTTAAACTCCTTCAACATTACACACACTTTTTGGTAATTTTATCCTCCTCTACACAATCTTTATGCACTTCCTTCATCACAAGTAGTAACATGTAACATGACTTTTCTTCCTTAAGATCTTATATAATTTTTACCTAACACAACCAACACTCTCACACAAACTCCACTACACACTTCACCTTTATCCTTATATTAAAAGGGTGATAAATAAAACTTCCTTTTATCCTTATCTATACAAAAAAATTATGCACCCATCATTGACAACTTTCTGGTTTTACTACCAATTTCTTCCAAGAAATATGACAAACATCCATTGACATTCCATCACATAACACTTCATCACAACAATTCCCAATCTAGAACTTAACATGACTTTTCTCATTCATAAGTACTTGATGGCCATTATATAACCATGACACCTTATATGGGTTTGGATGGGCAATCCTCTTTATTCCCAACTTCTCAACCATTTCATAGGAAACTATGTTGTCCCTTATACCACTATCAATAATCACTTTGCAATACATTCCTCTCAACTTACACATAGTGTTGAACAAACTTTTCCTTTGTGTAAGATCATCCTCATTTGTGTAGTCTTCAAAAACACTTTCCTTATAATTAAATATTCTTTGCATTATGGTCATTTCATAATCCTCTATAGATCAAATTGATTTTGCATCACCATGTTCCATATGCATGCTAGATTTTGTGTGCCTACTTGTTACTTCACTCTACACACTCGTACATATGATATCTTACCATTTCACACTTGAAACATGTTCCAAAGAATCCTCTTCCCCTACCTCGATTAAATATTTCATGCCCTCTCAATAAGTATGAAACTCCTTCCTCCTACATACTATTTTCGCTCATGCTTGCACTACTACACTCATCTTCATGTGGCTTGTTATATCCACGATAATTTACACCTCTTGCACACACATCAAGGCTTCCTCTAGAGGATACACTCTAACTCTTACACACTAAATTTTATTCAACCTTTAAAGGTAACTAATAAGTGTCATCCATAGTGATTTTAAAAATATTTAAATAAAAATGTTAAATTCTTAATTAAGTTATAGAGTAGTAGGTATGCAATAAAATATAGAATTGACATAAGCAAGTAAGCTAGAAAAATATGAAACCCTAAGTATAAGAGAGAGGGTAAGATACTTGGTTGATTCATAATAAATCTAAATTTGTGCCAAGCTAGAAAACCTGATGAAACAAGAAAGCAGATTGTCGCAACCGAGTCTACAGTAAATGTAGAATTGTCATAAATGTTGAGACTAGGGCACATGTGTAGGTTCAAAGGTGCCTAAGGCATAGTAGACCTCCTCCGGGAACCTGTGACTTCTCATAACCTCAAAAACTCAATTTCATAGGGTCACGAGATGTTCATTGGATGTCACTTTTAGTCACCTTTACTTTACTACTTGATCACCAAATTCACCTAAAATTTTCAAAGAGAAAGAGCACCTATGAAATCCCAAAACACATCAAAACCTAAAAATAAAAAGATACATATGGGGAGTCATACCGACCCCAGAAGTCACCTGACTGAGTGAACTTACAATATTGGTGTTTCACTACATTTTAGACTCCATGTAGTTCTGATTGTGTGTTTTGTGCGTAAAATCATGCCCTCAGTGGATCTTGTGCAAGTTGCACGTGATAACAAGCAATAGCTAGATGTAGAAAATGTAGAAATATGTGTGCATGGAAAAATGAACTTCCCCTCCTATGAAGTTTATGAAGAATAATTCAGTCCCTTATCCCTTGTGTGGATACTAGATGGATGTTTTTATGCTCTTGTAGTGCTTTTGAATGCAACCTTAGGTGATGATAGTAGATGTTTAGTGTTTGATCCTTTATTATGGTCACATAACTTTGTATTTATATGATTACCTTAGATGTGCAACAGCTAGAAAGGACCCAAAAATGTGAGCAAGATATAAATAGGTCGGGACCACCACAGGGAGACGGTGTCACTTAGGCTCTAGTGTTTAGACTCGAAGAAAAAGTGTGAAGTGTTAAAGGTTAGACTAGGAAAAAGGTGTCTAAGATCAAGAAGACAACCAAAAAGCAATCAAAGAAGCCAAAGACAAGTGGTCAATTAGTTCTTTTCTTTCTTAGGAATCGTATGAATAGTGGTATGTGATTAAACCTATAAATATACCCAAAGTACGTGAATTAGTGTCTACATTTTCCCCCACTTTATGTTGTTGAGTGAAGGATTGATAACATAAAGTAGATAAGAGATGTGTACCTGATAACCATGTAGATCGATGGCAAAAAGTGTGCTGAGGAGACAATAAAAAGTGTGGAGTGATATGTGGAAGCTAGAGAAGCGGAAGTGAAAATGACCCTAGGGGTGAAATTGTATGTGTGATGTTGCGTTGTACCTATTATTGATGTCACTTGATGTTGGATGATGTGAATCCTACTTCCCATAAGGATGGACCTAAAAAAGAGAAGAGAAAGGGAGTATCCAAAGTCATGTTTATGAAAAACATGATCATAATAAGTAAAAAGTGTGTAGATAGTATGTAAAAATGTGAAAAGGAACATGTGCACCTGATCTGTGATGAGTGAAAAGAGTAGAAAGGATTCGAAAAGGTTGAAGAAGAAGAATTATTTGGGCGATCTCATGCCAAGACTAAGTTTTTGGGCGATCTCACGCTAGTTGCACCAAGTGTGAGTTTTTGGGTGATCTCATGCAAAGTGTGGAAGAAGTGTAGGGAGAAAGGTCTAGTGTTATTCTCCAACCTTTAACTGATTCCCGAGATGTAAAAACCATTGCATATGGTGTGTTCAAATCTGATCCATTTCGATCTAGTTATATCCAACACAAAAATTGAAAAATATGGTAGAATGCATGCATGTCAATTGCTAAAGGAATGTGTTTGTCCTATAAAATCCACTTTGTAAACTACTATAAAATGTGTTAATTAGAGAAAAATTGTAATTGTAACAGCCCCTAGTCATAGGCACCCAAGAAGGGTCAGGTGTACTCAGGTGTTATTGTCTAGTGTTGGGCACTAGTGTCTATTCTGTGTTGAAGACCCTAGTCAAATTTTGGGCCATTGCTGAGACTGAAGACTATGTTTTATTGGTACTTAATTGTGTTGTACTATGACTATGAAGTATTGCATACATTGATTGATTCACCTAATGATTCCCCCCTCATTTGGGGTGCATATGACATCACGAGGAGTATGCGGCCAAAAGGAGGACTAGACATTGTGCTAAACTAATTCCCTCAGTAGGGGAGGGAACGTTCTTAGTAGAAACTAAGCCACATGCAAACAAAGTGGCTAGGAATAAGTGTTAGTGTAAACAATATAAAAATGCATGTATTAGACAATATGTAATATAGCAAGCAAGAAGACAATGTGTAATCTAGCAAGCAAGAAGAAAATGTAGACTGCAAAAATTGGGTTACAAACATGGGAAATCAATCACAATGTTGCAGGAAAATTGATGAGAACGTGCCAAAAATCATATAAGAAATCAAATAACAAACAAGATATCAGACATAGCCCACAAATAATGGCATAAAATGACAAATAGTAGCAAATAAATAGTAACAAACAACCATGGTATCAAAGAGTTCCTGTAAGATAAATGTTGCACATGATGCACCCTTTAGCATGTTAGAGAGATAAAAATTATGTCAAATTGTGTATGATATGATATAGTAGTGTGCTAGTATGAATAGGAAATAGTATAAATCGAAACAATAACACCTATGATGTGTACGAAAGTGGATGCCCCTAGGAGCTTGCTGTAGGATTGGTAAGAGGTACAGTGCCAAGCATTCATGTTGTATGTAATGATCTATGTAAATTATGTGATCATAACTAAAACTCAATAGAACACATATGTTTTTATGATATAAGAAAAATATTTCTAACATAGTAAGAAAAGTGTAACATGTGATCATAAGTAAACAAGAACAATGTGCAACCAAGATATGCTATATGCTCTAAATGTGATAAGATCAATGTGCCCCTTGAGTAGATCAGATTTAATGAATGTGTATGAGTGTACATGAGATGAGGTTCATCTATAAATCCCCCTCAATAGTTGAGAATGAACCATAAAACAAGACTGTGTAATCGGAAATGGTTTGAATTGTGCTCTAGAAATATAGATTAATGAAGCATATAGCATAAAGTGTGAATGAGTGTGGCAAGGTTCATTTTTGAATTAGACCCGCAGTAGTCATGCATGAACTAAGGAACTAGAGTGCATCATAGGGAAATGGTTTGAATTATGTGCTAGAAATATAGATTGATGAAGCATATAGCGTGAAGTAAGAATGAGTGTGGTGAGGTTCATTTCAAATTTTTAGACCCTTAGTAGTCAAGTATGAACCAAGGAAATAGAGTTCATCATAATATAGTGAATTTTTTTGAATGTGCGTGAGAAAGATGTGTCGTGAATGCACCGAGTGTGTAGTGTTTTGTGTGATGTGATGTGAGGTTCATGAATGTAGTGAGACCTCAAAATTCAAGTGTGAACCATAGCACAAGAGTGTGTCATCAGGAAATTATGATGCAAATGTATCAAGATGTGTAAGACACATATGAAAGACTAAATGCGAGGTGTAGAGTGAAGAAGTATAAATGCGAGACACCAGACAATGCTAGAGAGGGGGGAGAATAAGCATGTTTCCCCACAAGCGTGTAGTCGTGAGTATGTTATCCGATAAAACTAAAAGACGAGGGTCCTCCACCCGACACTTGTGGAGATAAAATCATGTGACCATGCTCTAAGACCAGTGGTGTATGAGACAAATGATGTATTGGCGAATCAAACCTATGTTTCGAGACCAATAAGGTGATGGACACTTATGTGAAGGAGATCATGGAGGTGATGAAAATGTATGTGAAACAGAGCGTGGAGGCAATAAACACCTATGTGAAGGAAAATGAGGAGGTGATGTATACTTGTGTGAAGGAGTTTCCCGAGTGGCAGACCTAGACCGATGATATGGGCTAGAAGACATATGAGACCGAGTAGGCCGTGCGCGAAATAGGAAAACTAGGAGCAAATTGTGCTTTATATTTGAGAGGTTGCATGGACCTATATTCTCTAGCGAGTGTGATGGAAATCTCAAAAGGAGGTTGCATCCATGATGTGGATGGTATAACACCACCGATAGTGATGAATTAACTATTATGAATGAACTTTAAACATAGGTTATTCATGGAAATGATAGCTTGACTAGTATGGAGTCAAGGAAGACTTAAGAGCATGTCACACCCTTTAACCGAAAGAGTTAGAAGAAATGGCACAATCATGGTAAGAGTACCATCTATGATTGGAAGCTTGGCATAACCATATGATTTAAGGACTGGATATGAAATTTGTGAGAGTGGATAGCCAATAGTGACAATAAGTGTAATATAATATGCACGTATTCAAAATGATGGATCCACCATAGTGTTATTGATAGAAATATATCCAATAGAAGCAAATTGATGTGCAAGAAATCATAAGATAATGTAGCATGATAGTCATGATTGGAGAAAGAAATTATTGGTGGAGATGCCTCAAAGTGTGAGCAACTAGAAATCAAGAGCCCCGATGTAGAAGGAGGAGGAACTGCGTGATATGTATGATTGGTTGAAGAGTCATCCACTTGCTTGTTATGTTTAGGAAGAGTATTTTTGAACATATTGAACTTGTGATTTTCATTGATTGTTGTAGATGTCGTAGGCTCGGGAAGCTCAATTGCATTGTTATCGATAAAATCTTGAATAATATTGCGAAGTTTGAAACATCGATCTATAGATGATATTCACATTTGAAATTGTCATTTTAATTATGACCTTTACGACGAGATGGGTCCAGATTGAGTAGAGGAGGAAGTGTAATAATATTTCTCTCAATGAGTTATGGCAATAGAATATGTGGAGCACAAGGAAATTTAGTAAACATATTCTTAGGCAGTTTCCATTGAATATTTTTAGGATTAGATACAACATTGACAATAGCTTTAGCTTCAATAGGTTTGGGAGATGTCTTGAAATTTTATTTACTTAAAAAGTGCATAGAAGATCAAGCCTACTCATGATACTTAAGCTTTCCTATAGATAAGATTTTATTTTCATCTAGCTTAAGAGTATGACATAAATGCTTAAATGATGGATATTTCTCGAAGATAACACTCTCCTAGAGAGGCAGTAATAGACTTTAGACAAATAAATTTTGAATTTCATAATTCACAAGCATATTGGACATCTTAGCTAAGTTGTTCTTATACCACAAGACATAATCTGCTAGATGTTGGTTATATCCTTGTTTAAGTTGTGTGATTTGAGTATAGGATGTCTTAAAGATGGTATTAATAGAGAAATGAGTGAGAAATTAATTGGATAAATGCGTAAAATATGTTACCGAGTGAACAGATAGATCATAGAACCAACACATTGCATAATATTGAATACTGCAAGGAAATATCTTTGCTAGTAAAGTGTGATCATCTACATAATCTAGAAATGATACATGAAATGCTCGGAGATTATCTTAAGAGTTGTCATGGCCTTTGAAAATGGGAAGCTTGGGGTGATGAAATTAAGAGGAAGCGTATAAGCATAATTCATGGGTGTGAAAGGAGTATGAAGGAGTAATGTGGAATCCAGAGATGGAGATGCACGAGAAGTGGCCAATTAAAGTTGACAAATTTGAGTTTGTAAATCCTAATATAAAGAAGTTAAATCATGTTTTTTTAAGAAATGTTGGGTTGTGTATTAGAAACATTAGGTTGAATTATGGGAGTCGTAGTTGTAGGAATGGAAGCATTAATATGAAGGGGTTTGGTGGAGGCCATGATAGCCAAGGAAGAACCAACAAGATATGTCAAAGCAACATCATGAGATTTTTTAGAAATAATCAAACCATGAAGAATATGCGAGAAGATGAGTAATATTATCACTTAAAGATTGAAGAAATTTTTTGATCTAGTCTAATTGTTCTTTATCAACATTTTTGTTCTCATCATATGATTTCTCACTATCAAATGCTTAATTTTTTCAAGAAGAACTTGCTAAGTTAGTGAATGGATTATCAATTTCAGCCATTGATTTAAAAACCCTACGAGAAGATGGAGGAAGCTCGAGATGCTCAAATACCCAAAATGACCACTACAGGTGATGGGCATAAGAAGAAAACCCTAGAAAGAAGGTTGGAATCGAGTGACGAGTTCACCAAATGATTTTAAAAATATTGAAATATAAATGTTAAATTTTTATTAAGTTACATCGCAATATATATTCAATAAAATACATATTTGACATAAGAAAGTAAGTTATAAATATATGAAACCCTAAGTGTAAGAGAGAGGGTAAGGTACTTAGTTGATTCATAATAAATTTGAATCTTTATCGAGCTGGAAAACTCGATGAAACAGAAAGAAGAGTGTCGCAAACGAGTCCAAAAATGTAGGGTTATTGGAAATATGGGTACTAGGGCGCTGTGTGGGGTCGGGGCTGCCTAGGGTGCTACTGAGACCTCCTTTGGGTGTTTGTGACTTCTCAAAACCTTGGAAACTAAATTTTAGAGGTTCGTGAGACATTTGTTAGATGTCACCTTTAGTCACCTATACTTTTCTCCTTGATTGTTGAATTCATCTGAAACCTATAAAGAGAAAGAGCACCGCAAAACCCCAAAACACCTCAAATCCCAAAACTAAAAAAGATGAAAATGGGGAGTCGACTAACCTAGCGGTCACTCGACCGAGTGAACTTACAATCTAAGTGTTAACTACATTTCAGACTCCATGTAGTTATGTGTGTGTGTAGAATCGTGCCCTAGGTGGCTCTTGTGCAAGTTTCACTTAATAGCGAGCTATAGTTAGATGTAGAAAATGTAGATAGATGTGTGCATGGAAAAATGAACTTCCCATCCTATGAAGTGTATGCAGAATAATGCAGTCTTTTTTCCCTTGTGTGGATGCTAGATGGATGTTTTGATGCTCTTGTAATGCCTTTTGAATGTAACCTTAGGTGATAATAGTAGATGCTTAGTGTTTGGTCCTTTATTATGGTCACATAGCTTTATATTTATATAATTCCCTTGTTTGAATTTTGTAATTAACCACTAAAAGGATGAACACCAAGAAAATAAAATGCCCAACAACTAGAAAGGACAAAAAAATGTGATCAAGATACAAAGAGGTTGGGGATGCCTATAGGGGATGAGGATGCCTGGGCCCTAGCGCCGTGCCTAGGCATTGGTGTCCAAACTCATAAAAACTAAAGTCTCAAAGTTAAAACTGGGAAATAAGGTGTGTAAGATCAAGAAGAAACCTAGAAAGCGAGCAAAGAGGCCAAATATAATGTTCAATTAGTACTTTTCTTACTTAGGAATCATATGAATAGCGGTATGTGATCGGGACCTAGAAATATACCTTAAGTACGTGATTTAATGTCTACACATAGTCTAAATGCACATAAGAATTAGATACTCTTGAGTGAAAAATATCAAGCCATTGATATATCTTGTGAACTTCTCTTGGTCTACCTTAGTATGTCCATATCTTATCATGATCCAATAAAACTCATATTTATAGTCCTTGAATGACATCTCTTTTGGCCTCAAGTTTTAAAACTTCTTAAATAAATTAATTTGATAATAAAAGGTAGAAAATTACTCTTCATTTTTATGACCATCTTATCTAAGCATGCTATCTTATCCTTTCCTCTTCTTCGATGCTCATTTTGGATTTCCTTCCACCATAATGTTGTATGCTCCTTCAACTTTGTCTATGCCACCTTGAATATTTTTGGGTCATTAATCTCCTCCATCTCTAAGTATTCATCTATACTTTTGATATGGTCTAACAGTTATTCTAGCTCAAATATATGTGATAATGATGGTATATCCATCCTTGGTCCTCAAACCATTTTATAAATATCTCTCAAGATTCATGCTTCTCCAAAATCTACTTTTTCTTCTTCTTCATTTGTTTCACCTCTTGTTGCTCCTTCCACATCTCTCTCGAGCATATTGAGCCACAAAGAATCTCCATTGATATTCTTTGAAAACATCTAGCCTAGTCCTTACACCCGATAGTATATTCATGAATTGTTTTAGTGCATCCATAAAAGGTGCATTCCCTACATCTCCATTAAGAACTCTTCTTAGTGGAATCTTTGCTTCCTTGACTAGTTTCCTCATGATCAAATATCTACCAATTCTCAAATTTTTATCAACTTCTCTCCAAGATTTTTAGCCACACTTTGATACCACTCAATGATGGGAAAGTGGAATCAAAATGATTTTGTCTTTTGCAGAGTAATCATAATGGAATAAACATCACAAAACACATAAATTTCTCCGTTAAGTTAAAAATCCTTAACGACCTCTAAAAATTTCTTCCCTCTAATTTGGTTGTTACAAAGAGTATAATAGGAATTTGAACTAATATAAGGGTGGTGCTTCACACTAGGAACTCCTACCGGCTTGCTCTGTCTCACTCCTTAGTAGAATTCTTAGCACTCCAACAACTTTCAACAACCTTAAATTGAGACGTTGGGTCTTCCATTATATACGCATGTTTCCTCTCCTTATTTCAAATTTCCTTCTAGATACTTCTCCTCATTCGCTTGAATTAAAATTTGAAATTTTATCATTAATTGCATCAACATACTCTTATTTGGTGGTTAAGAACCTTCTAGAAGAATCATTATCATCTTGTTAAGTCAATGGTTTTTCCATTTGACACAAGGCTCGACTGTTAATCTCCACCTACTCCTTTTTCATTTTCTGGACTTATCCCCTTAATGTCCTTAGTCTATTTCAATCCTTCATTTTCTTAGTTCCATGCACAAAATTTGTGAAATAACCTTTGAAAAACACTCCTCACCATTGTTTGCACACTTTTCACTATCCCATTGCACACCACTTCACACTACATATCATTACTCAAAATGTATTGTGCACTCTTGCATAATCATCAAAATATTTTATTGTGCATCCTTTACCTTTTTAATTTTTTAACCTTACGTTCACCAACACTAGTCAAAAATATGTAGTCTTCTAGCCTTTTCCCATGATTTTCCTATATCAAGGAAGTCGAAAATCATGATTATGCCGAAAGGAATTATCTTTCCATTCTAGAAGTTTATAAATCTCTTGTCATGTTTTATGCATGCTATTAAGTAAGGCCAAGGATGAGAGTTTGAATTATTTAGCGAGAAACAACTTATCATGGATATGCACTTCTTCTTGTTTACCTTTATAATTAGCACAAGCAACTTTATAGAAAACAAGAAGTTTCCATGGATCAGAAAAATGAATAGCCTAAATAATCCAATTAGAGATCAAAGATTTACCTTACAAAGAACGGATCCGTGATGCCAAGATCTCTATTATCTTTTATTTGAATGCATTGTTTCAAGGAATGCTCTGCATACCCTTACTACATCCCATTTTGCCCAAATTTTGTCATATAAGCTTAGAAAATCCGTTGTGGCAATATTTGGACATAAAACTAGTATGAGGTATAATAAACATACATTGAAACACAAAACTTATAATGAATTGATTCTACTAGTGAATAACAAAAATTTAGATCCCCAACCATCAATCATTTTTTGAAATTTTCTCACAAGTCATTTCCACATTTCCCTAAGTAACTAATCTAACGAGGAGTGGGATCAAAACTAATCATTATAAATTCAATCTTAAGATTAAAGAGTTTAGATCCTAAAATATTACAATACAACTCAAGGAATTCCAAAACATTATTGATTTCTTCTTCATTATTACAAATGAAAATCATACTATTATCAAAAATGGGGAATTAAGGGCATAATAATTAATAGGAATAATGGTCACTTTGATAGGCTTATTGTCATGGTCCCTTTGTAGAAAGGAGCTAAGAAAATTCACAGCTAAAACATACAAAAATGGAGCTAGAAGACAACCTTGATGGATAGATCATTAAAGCACAAATGGTTTAATGAGAGAACCATCACTTAAATTCTGGATAAAGCATCATTAAATAGCATTTTGATATGATGGATCAATTTATTTCTAAACCCTAACCAACTTAACTTACTAAGGATAACTGACCATTTGATTCTATCATAAGATTTGTTGAAGTCAAATTTAACAAGAAATACCTTTTGAGATGTTTTTACCAATTATGTTGATTCCCAAGCCAACACCAAGTTGTCTATAATATATCCCCCAAAGAAATCTCTTTTATTCGCATCTAATAATATATTGCACCACAAATTTAATATGTTGAGGAATAGATTCAATAATAATTTTATAAGAGGGGTTAAGGAGACTGATTGGTCTCCAACCACATATGTTATCTTTATTATTACTACATTTAGGAATCAATTTAGTCATCCTTTGATAAAGATACCAAGTGATCTTGTTTCTTCGGCCTCGAAACAAACTTGATTGAAAACTCCAAACTTAGATGGCTTTCCAATTAAATTTTAAAATGCCATGTGGCCTAAAATATTGATATTTTTCAAATCAATTTATTTAAGATATTTCTATTAGTATATATAAGTAGTGTGCGATGGAATTTAAATATTTCATGTTCTTATAACTTTACGTTTATATTCCCATTAACATCATTTTATGCACACCATAAACTAGAATTTAAATATTTCTTGTTATGTCGAAAGGTGTTGTATTAAGTACAAATCCTGGGGGCTCTAACAACAAATTGTAATCGACACCATCCACGTCATTGGTTATATCATCATCCTCATACGAGTGAAATCATAACCATTGATGTCTTCATAAACTTCCCTTCCAAATTAACCCTTTAATATGGTTTTGGCATAAATATTGAGGATGCCCTTACTCCAAGCATGGATCAGTTCCTTGGGCTTGACCTTGGTTCAAATCACCAAACCCTATTTCCTTCACCATTTTCTAGCACGTGATTCTCTTGAGTACTTACATCTTCCTAGTATTTTCAAACTCTAGTCTTAGAGTGCATGGTCAAATGGATTTTTTTAGGTCCAAACACCCTTTCTCAAGCTTTTTTAGAGTGCGTGGTCAAGCCCAGAGTGTTTGGACCTAAAAATCTTGAGAAAGGGTGGTCAAATGGAATCACATAGCGATTAAAGAGGCGAAGCTCTGCAGAAATAGTGATTGGTTCTAGGGATTCTCTTTAGGAAGGCTATAGGAGAGATGACTCATCTAAAGGGATGGGTCTATGAACATATTTGTAATCTAGAAATCATAGTTTAGGATTCTGATGTATAAGTCTTATATGCATTAAGACATTTGGTCTGTAATGGCCTTAAGGAATGTAATGTGGTTACTGAGAGTAATATTATATGGATTTCTTTTAAAATATATGCATTTTTCATGGGTATAAACCCTAGTGCATTTTCTTTGTACTATCAGATCTATTATTTGTTTGATATTTTCCTTGTTATCTAAATAGATGCATTTATATAATAACTCATCCTAAGACCCTCAAAATGAATGCATGGTTATTTCCTTCTTTCATCTAATATTTATTCAAGAGGGGATGTATTCTCACAAAACTCAAATAAAGGAGGGTCTCGACACCCACGCATGCCTCGGGTGAGTGCCTACAGTGCCCTTTGGGTGATAGGTTGGTGTTCATGGGATTATACTTTTGTTTATAAGGACATAAAAATGACTACATCTTGGTTACATTACGAGACCTCTTTTTAAATTTATTGTGATAAATGGCATACATCTTGGTCCCCGTGATGCATGATGAAAAATTTCTGACTTGGAGAGTATGAAGCATGGTTCAAGAGCACTCGAGGATGAGTATTCTCAAAATTCGGCACTATACCGATTTCAATGCATGTAGATGGGTAGTAGAAGAGAACTTGTACCATGAATTTTATGAGACGTTCTTATGTTGTTTTCTAGTAGAAATATATGAATGGATTTCATCATATGCATCCAGATCAATATGGTACTATAGATCACGTGTATGAACCCAAGATGATTACCGAGAGGATACGGGATGTAGATCGACTTTGGACGTGTATTGTTGATCACTTGGTGGAAAGGATTCATGACCGATTATACTCAAGAATACATAATTTCTACGTATTATTTCCAGAGATTATTGAGTTCAAGTTTTGAGGGATCCCAAAGGATCGGTTTTAAGTTTTATCCCTTTGGATATAAATATCTTGATCATTACCCTAAGTTTAGAGGCATTTCCTATGGTCGGCTAAGCTTCTTTGAGCATTAGGAAAGGAAGCTAGGGTGGTGGAAGATTATGGAGATTATGGCTAAAAAAGGGAAGAGATGCGACACAAGTATAGTGAATCTCATGAAAGGGAGATGGCTAGAAAACGTGAGGTTGCGATGTGTGATTGATCTATGGAGGTAGACATTATGGGAAGGAGCCGAGGTTCACGCAAAGGACATGTAACCTAAGAAGTCTGTGCTACCCCATCTTGGAAAGCATGCGAGAGAAGCCCCTTCAGCCTTCGATGAGATTTCATCACATGGAGAAAGGAAATTCATTAGCACAAATCAACCCACCGGTGACCAACCCCGACGCTTGGTTTTCCAAATCTAGGAAGAAGTATTTCTAATCTAGTTGGTATCAATGGAAGTAACCGATATATGCCTAGGAGATATAATTTCTCATTTGGGACATTCATGGTTGTGCAAACCATTCATGTATTTGGAGGAATTTTTGGACAAGTTGTAAATACACAAGTTTTGGGTATCATGTCTTGAAGTGGCGCAGACACACAACCGGTAGCGAGACAATATCGAAAACCATTGGCGTAAAATTTAGTGGGACATTGGGGACACTATGCATGACCAATGCAGCCATTTTATGGCTACATGAGGTGGATCGGTGGTATAGGAGCTGGAGGAATTGGTAAACCTACGGGATATGGAGGATTTGGTGGGTCAGGAGGAATAGGACCTGGTGGGTCTAGTGGATTTGGTGGTGGAGGAAACACGAGAGGAACCAAGGTTCGGGTTGGGTGGAAAAGGGCCTCGGCCACCTCCACAAGCACTTTTGAGATGTCTTTTCACTTACCAAACTACAAATTCATTGAAAATGTTACTGAGATCATGTGCAAAAGTGTGAATTTCTATGGCACACAAAGGGGATCACTACCCCGGAGTGAAAGGAAAGTTAGTTTGCAACAACATTACAGGGGCACGTGCATAACTGGTACCAAAAGTATGAGCCCCACCAGAAGATCATGGATTACACTACGTTGAAGAACACCTTCCTAGCAGAGTTCCATATCCCTACTTTTGAGCAAAAGAGAATCAGTGATCTGAAGGAGATCCAATAAGGAATGGTAGAGATTATGCGAGAGTATGACACATAGTTCAAAAATCTCTTGTCAAAAATATCCTATGAAATTCACCCTTCTCAGCATGCTCAATGGTTTTTTGGGGGATTGATAACACCATTTAGAAGGGTGCTATCACATAAGACCTTCACAGACCCGGCCGGGCCTTGGAAGTTGCCTTATGCATTGAGGTTGTTGGGAGTGTTGATACTAGTGTTAGCCCTTTTCTGGAGGCTCAAATTGCTACAATGGCTAAGCAGTTGGATAATTTGTCTACAAATTCAGCGCATGAGGTTCATAGTGGTCTTTGGTGCACAAACTGTGAAGTGGAGGGGTGCAAAGGATAGTTTCCCTTGAAAGTTAGTACATGCCATGACGATAGATTGTGAGATTTTCCATGGGGATCATGATGCAAATAGGTGTCCTCTACTATAGCGCGCAATCTATAAGAATGTTTCTTGCTATTGTAATATTTATACCTCTATGACCCATGAAACTAAGGATTATAGGCTGATTAACCATATTCATGATAATATTGATCTTGGTGTATGCCGACTACCCTGCAAGTATTTCCAAGGATGATTATCCCCGCTATGAAGGGTGCATAGATGGAGGAGCACGTGGAAGAGGCTTTCATGGAGGATTTCGTGGTCGCAGTAATCACGGTGGAGGAAGAAATGAGTTCCCGCAAGGAACCTATTATAATTTTGGTTCTACAGAGCATTATAAGAGTGAGTGTCTTATCTATTATAGTGCTCATGGTGCAAAAAGAAACATAAGTACAAAGAGTTCCCCGAGTTGTTTAAGCACATGAGCCAATATAGACCTTGGAAATACAAAGGCGATGGGATGGTGAGCATTAAGAAGGATGACGCTCGGTGGATGTCAAGAGTGGCGCTTGAGTTAGAATTATAACTTGTACTAGTGACAATGTGAGTAGAGGTTGCACACACAAGGGAGATGCCAAAATAGAAACTAGTTGTTAGGGAAGAAGTGGTATATGCGAAATATCCAAACCCTTCTCATCAGAGGGAATTAAACCAAGAGACTATGGATGTGATTCGGGGATTACAAGGAGAGATCCAATGTCTAAAGGAGCGAGTTAAGGCTGTTAGAGCAAAATAGGAATTTTGAGGCTCCACGTGAAGGATCTAGATGAGGTCGGGTAAGTGTAAAAATGTTAAGGCAGGAGAATATCATCCCCTTGCTAAGAGAATGGTTGTGGGAGAAGATACCACACGTCGGAGTAGAGTGTGAAAGGCATGTTCTACATGTCAATCTTCCTCCTCATAGCCTTGACTATGATAAAGAAATTACATTGAATTCATTTTTTATGGGTGACTTCTAAGCAATATCCTCATCAACACATGAGCAGAGGTCAACGCTTCTCTCACTTGGATGCATGGCATTGAATGGCAAGGCCCGCATTATAGCCATCTTCAAATGTGTTATATATGTTGAACAAGAAAAAGGAAATGCCCATTGGAGTCCGAAATATGTGGTTATCACTATTCAGGGGGCCAAGTTCACCGAGGACTTTGAATTCTCGGTGCTCACCAAGGTGGATAATTTCCCAAAGATTACTTTAGCACCCTTGGTGTTATAAGATCAATTTTGATCTACGGTTTAAAAAGAGGCATATCAGTTTTGAAAAATGAGGAAAGGGTGATCATCCCATTAACAGATGGGAAGTCGGTGCCCTATACTAAGCCCTTAGGAGAGGAATTCCTTGAGAATCTATGTTCTCTCCATCGATACCTTGAAATAATTCATCCTACATAAGGGGTTATCTAATTTGAAGATCCTTAGTCGATGAGTGATATAACTATCATAACATGTGATAATTGGGTGCATGGGACTTATGAATTGATTAGGCGACAATTGAGAGGATGTGTAACAAGTGTGATTAAGGAAATCTCGGTCAAGTATCCGGGAAGAAAGAAGCTACCAAGTTACTCTGGAGGAGAAAACCCTGATGATTTCTTACAAGAAATGGAGGCTCAGTGGAAAAATAAGGATGAAAGGAGAAGTATGCTCAGTTATAACTTGCTTGGGATTGCAACGCGATGGTGAGAAACACATCACGAGAGTCTCCTAGAGTGGAATGACGTAAGATTTTCATTCTCTGTAAGATTATATAGAATCAACGTGCCCACTGTTATCCAAGACTACCATGGAAAGGAACCCGCCTCGTTCCATATCCAAGCTTGTGAGAAGGCTTGGATAGGAAGCATAGAAGCTTTACCACCTTCATTATGGGTGCATAAAGTGTATTCCACTTTAAAAATTTATGCACGTACATGGTATATCCACTCGAGACATGGAATCAAACAGGAATTGGTAGGAGTTAACAGCTAATCTCATTCAAGATTTTGAGTATCGGATTACCAAGCCATCAGTGGATAAGTCGTTGCAAGTTGTCAAGTGCCTAATAATGGGAGATAGTGTTATGGCAAAAGATAGGTTACTGGAGTTTCTATATGAACCATATTTAGAGATGTTTCTCAATGAAGAGTAATAAAAGAGATACAACTTGAGTGTGCATGTATGGAAAAGGAAAAAGGAAAAATGGTCTATGTAGTAGATGGTGAAGAAATGGAAAGTTTAGATGTTAACCATTCTTAAGGTACATGAAAAGTCATAGATAACAACGATGAGCGAGTGCACACCTACCATGAGCCCTTGAAAAAAATAAGGTTAACATTGGGGTAGAGATAGAACCTAAGGAAGCTATCATTGTGGACTATTGGTCGAGAGAAGTTTCAAAGATCATTGATCTATGCACGAGTTCCGGATTTGTTCCCACGCAGGTACCATGAAATCAAAGGAATCAACCATTCCTTGGGGGAGATGAGAATCAAGTTAAAGGAAGGTGCCTTATCAGATGAATCTCAACTTGCACGTATAGGTCAAGGAGGAAATAGACAAGATGATAGCATCTAGTATCATTGAGGTTGTAGAGGAATCAGAATGGATAAGCCCAATGGTCATCAGTATCAAGAAGGATGGAAGAATAAGGATCTGTGTTGACTACAAGGACCTGAATGTAGTATGTGTCATCGATCCTTTCCTAACCCCCTTTACTGAAGAAATTTTGGAGGGAGTAGCCAGGCGTGAGGTCTACTCTTTCATAAATGGGTTTGCAGGTATCACCAAGTCAGGATTACAAAGGAAGGACAGAGAAAGACAACTTTCACCACTAAGTGGGGAAGATTTTCCTACACTGTCATGCCATTTGGATTAAAGAATGTGCTTGTTGTGTTCTCGCACATCGTGGTACAAGCATTCCAGGAATTTATCCATAAATTCCTTCAAGTCTACCCGGATGACTGGATGGTGTATGTGCTAATGAAGGACCATTATGATAATTTGAGGCTAATGTTCGAGAGATTTCGGCGAGTTGAGGATATCCCTCAACATTAAGAAATGTGTCTTTGTTACTCAATTTGGAACCATGTTGGGACATATTATATGTAAAGAGGGCTTGTTAGTAGATCCCACAAAAGTTGTAGTTATTGTGGGATTGGGGGAGCCTACTAGTCAAAGCATAGTGCATGGATTTCTTGGGCATACAGGGTACTAAATGAATTTCATCAAAGGATATGCCAAGATCGTCGCACCCTTAGAAGAATTACTAAAGCACAAGAGTGCCTCTCATTGGGGAGAGGCGCAGCAGAAGGAATTTGACACTTTAAAGGATAAACTTGTCATTACACCCATACTATGCTTTCCTTCTTAGGATAATCATTTCAATGTGCATGCCTCAGAATAGCCATGGGATAATTACTAGCACAACTTGGTGAGGAGATTATTGATAACCCCTTGTGTTTTGCAAGTAGGAAGTTGACACCGGAAAAATAGAATTATACCACTTCTAAGCGTGAGGCACTATTAATGATCTACGCGCTACATAAATTCGACAAAGACACATTGGAAAAAGACCGTTTATATTCTATACAAACAACATGGCATTGAAATACTTGGTGAAAAACCTATCTCGAAAGGCGCATATGACATTGGGTCTTGTTATTTCAGAATTCAATTTTTCGGATTGTGGTAAAACCAGGAAGAGCAATTCATGACTTGACCACTTATCAAGGATTGATTTAGGGAGGATACACAAAGCATTTAAGATACCATATATTCCCGTGAATGTTTAGGTTGCGGTGCGTGCCCTCGAGACTTGGAATATATTGTGGTATTTCTTTAAAAAGGTGTGGCACCGGAAGGGATGAAGGCTCTGGAAAGGAATGAGTTGGCTATACATGCCACACATTGCATGTTTATTAGTGGAGATATGTATAAATTAGGATGTGATGAGGTTCTATCCCGATGCATATTAGAACATGAGTGCGTGGTAATTATGGGGAAGCACATAGTGGGATTGTTAGAGCACACTATACAGAAATGATACTCTTGTGCGGAAGATTTCGATGATAAGGCTTTGGTGGGAAACCATCTACCAGATTGTATTGAATTTTGCAAGTCCTGCGACCATTTTTAGTGCCTCGGGAAAACCTAGAAACATGGATGAGATGCAATTAGCGCATGGCAATTATGGGGAAGCACATATTGGCATTGTTGGAGGACACTATGCAGAAATGCTACCATGCAAAAGATTCTAATGGCGGGGCTTTAGTAGGAAACCATCTACCAGCTTTGTATTGAATTTTGCAATGCCTACAACCATTGTCGGTGCTGGGAAAACCTGAAATAGGGATGATTCTTCGGTCAGTAAGGATTTTTGTGCACCAGAATTTTGTAGAGAGTTTTTCACACAGGATTAGGTGTGTGGGTAAGGGAGCTTAAGGTCAGATTTAGTGGAAAAAGCTACATTTAATGCTAAGTACATTGGTAGATGGCATAACATTTATAGCTATAAAGGAGGAAAAACCTATAAGTATGAGGTCAGGTGAATAATTAGTTTACCTTACGATTATGAAGTGGAAGAGCTCTTACAAACTAGGGAATCCAGAGAGATTTTTGCGAAGGAAGAAGAATCATAGAGATCTAAGTGTGTGACTATGGTTGGTCTGCAAATCGAGTGGAAGGAGTACATGGGCATGGGGAGAGTTATTTTGAAGCACACCATCTTGTGGAAGGGTTTTCCTAGTTAGGGTTTGGCATTTAGGGCACAGAGGTAGGAGGATTCTTCATGGAGTTGAGCCTTAGAGTTGAGCAGAGTAGTACAACAGAGCAAGCAGGAATTTAAGCTTTAACCCGACAAGTAGAATGGCACCAAAGAAGGCAACCATCTCACCAAAAAAAAGGAAAGGGAAAAGGAAAAGAAACTACTGCCATCACTAGTTCTAATGAAGAGTGGTATGCATAAATGTAGTACCCACATGGAGTGTTACTATGGAAAGAGTGGGGATTGCACTTGAGGAAGATGGTTGTAAATGACTACAATCATCACATGATCACTACTGAGAATAAGAGATGGCATTGGAACTGGTTTGTCTAACTAACAAGAGGACACTAAAAGTATTTTCGATCTACAACAACAAAGTGAAGGTGAAGTTGGATAAGGCCGTGTTATTGCAACTATATGAGTTTCCTTATTTTGGAAATCCTGAGTGGTTATACCAATGGTTGATGTCGTGCGTGCACGAAGACCACTTCTATTTTTTAGGCCACAAAATACACATAACTCCTCAACTCATATCAAATTTCACTGTCCTAATTTGCGAAGGAGACTCCATAGATGACGACTTGGATGATAAGGAGGTCATCAAGGAAACTATGGAGGCTTATGACTACAAAAATGGCTAGCACTAATTCGATATCTCGATATCCCCGACCCTGTTATGAGAATGGATGCACGCTTGGTTACCAAGTTGAATGATCAAGAAAGGTGGACATAGGTGAACAAGAAATGGTTAAATGTATGTCAAAATATCTTTGAAGGCACCATTTACACTTATTTTCCTACATTACGAGATGAGATCATTAGAAGACGCGTATAATGGAGAGAAGATATTAATCAAAGAACAATCTACTCACCATAGTCTTCTCGTATATTGGAGTGCTCAAGAAGGCTAGAGAATTTCATATGGGATTATCTAGAATAAAATCACTCACCCATGAAAAGTTTTGATAAATATAGTTGTGAGACCATGACGGTCACTCACAAGATGCACCTGGAAAAATGGTACAAGCAGATGCATGATGCATTCGAGGTAGAGTGGAGGATACATGAGAATTTTCCCACGCTCGTAGATGGGGAAGTGTATTTTGTTGTATATCAGCATTTTTGTATTGGCGAGTTCACTTTAACAAGTGGAACTAAGATTCTATGGTGCAAGCTACCGTTTTCCTTTACCGCATAATACTTCCAAGTAGGGGTCAACCATTTTAAGGAGACCAAGAGACTAAGGTTTGACCTTAGTGAGGTAGATCAAGACCACCACAAGCTGCATCGAAAGCTTGTAAATCTAAAAATCATGCATATGTGGAGAAATATGTCTCCCATGAAGTGCATATGATGAAGCCTTCAACGTTGTCGATCACCGAAAGGAATGCAAAGAAGGGTATATATGCACATAAGGCCAAATTTTGAGAAATGTGCCTACTTGGAAAATGATATCTCCATCCCAAAAGACTCCACAAGAAGAAAAAATTTCGTTCCAAAGAAGAGGGAAAGAGAAGAGGTGTAGGAAAAGAAGGCACCAAGTGTGAAGACAACACAACCTATGGGTGCACTAGAAATAAATGCTAATCCAAGCACTTATGTGCACAAGAATAAGTCCCCAGTTAAGGAGAAGACCCCAGAAGAAGAGGTGCCAAAGCAAGAGGATCCCCTCACAAGATAAGAGTCACCAAGGAAGGAGTCACCTGTTGAAGAGAAAGAGAGGGAAGAGTCTCCTATACTAGAATCACCAGTTAGGAAGAAACAGAAGGTGACAGAGAAGGAAGAATCAGAGGAAACAAAGGACTTGGAGGCCTATAGGGGCAAGAAGGATGATGATGAGGATGAAGAAGTTCATAATCATCCCATGTATGATATACACAACTTAGAAGAAGAAGGAAGCAAAGGGGAAAATGGTGAGGAAGAAGTAGATGCTCAAGACAAGGGGGTGAGCAAAGAAGCAGACACAGAATATCAGAGGACCCTAAGCCTCACCAAGGAGAAGATAGAGGAGGCCATGGAGAGAGAAGTGGAAGACATCATCCAAAATTTAGTAGAATAGGAAGTAGAGTGTAGTGTAGATAAATTGATGAAGGATATTGAGGAAGAAATCATTGGAAAGGAGTATGGCAGCATGGGTGGAGACCCCACCTAACAAAGGTGAGATTTCTAAAGGATGTGTAAATAGGTGGGAAGAGCGTGGTGGTAGCCTAAGGGAAAATAATGGGTTACATCAATTATCCAAGCAAGGTGCTACGTACGTGCTTCTAGAGCACCGTGCCAATAGAATAAATTTTTGCCATGCCCTCATTTGATGTAGAAGGCGCATACCCACAAACCAAAAAAATGCTACCTTGGGAATTTGAATCCCATGTTGATGAACCTAAGTTCAAGGTAAGCCAAGGGGCACTAATGAAGATTCCATAGACAAAAGGGATAAACCCCTTTGTTAATGATCAAAAATTGTCAAATGATAAATTCTGTAATGCATTCAACAAAGTTTCATGCCAAACTTTTTGGGAGGAATAATAGGGTGAGATTGCTAGAGACGAGTTGGAGAAGAAGGAGGAGGAGATTCTCGAGAAAATCCAGGACCTAAAACAACAAGAACTGATCAACATGTATTTAAGGCATGAACGAAAATAGGATAAGGCAAGGGTGCGCATATTACACAAGAAAATTGAAATGATTATAGATGATATTGTTTTAAATCATCCCGACTGCGCGCGCCCGAGTAAAAATATGAATCAACCTTACAGTGCCTAGAGGATTTTAATCACATCCTCACTATGGAGAGGTATCCACTCACCTTAGAGTCCACAAAAGAAGCATTGGCATGCCAAGAGAGAGAAGAAAAGTTGAAGGTCATAGGGATTGTTTCTCAATATACCAAACTCCTTGTCGATGTGAAGGCCATCGTGTAAGTTGTTGAAGTTGCCTATGATAATTGTGCTAATAGAGATAGAGTAGCAAGCATCTTGGTTGCTACACATGAGATGGAACTCAAGGAGTTCCAGGAGAAGAATAAGGGGAATAGAGCAGAGTGGGATAGATACTGGCTAAGGTGGAGAAGAAATCAAAGGCTATCAAGACCTTGTGGGGCTTGATAAAAATAGTGAAGGAATTATACCCCAGATGACCTACGGGATGGATGCCCTCAAGTATTTGGAAGAACAATTGGAAGGAATTATTGAAATAATGAGTGCCAAAGGTGAAGGGTTAAGCTTTAAGGAGGTAAGCACCTTAGTAGATAACTTCATCACAAGCAAGTGTAGAATGAGGTTAATGCCTAGGAGAAGCTAGAGGTAGATATAGGGAAGGATTTCCCTCTCCTCCTTCAACAATGAACATGTTCTCCTTCATTTCCCCATTCTATGATTCTTTCTCCCAATTCTTTATTCCTTCATTCTTTTCTCAACTATTCAAAACCCACCATTCTTTACTCATTAAAGAGAAGTGTTTCGAGGGTAGAGAACGGGTGTAGTGTGGGGTGATG
This sequence comes from Taxus wallichiana var. yunnanensis, assembly GCA_018340775.1. Taxonomy (NCBI): domain Eukaryota; kingdom Viridiplantae; phylum Streptophyta; class Pinopsida; order Cupressales; family Taxaceae; genus Taxus; species Taxus wallichiana. Next base: position 30,251,087 of record CM031242.1, read on the forward strand.
TCGGGTCTTAGAATATTGGCTAAGTACAAGATGGCGCATGGGTGCGTGGGGCCTATATGAAGAAGGGTGTGTAGGGTGAAGACACGTAGGATAGGGTTTTAGAAGTGTTTATCATAACCCAAGGCACACATAAAGGAAAAGGAAGGGGTTTTAGGACTTAGCCATATTCAAGCATCCTAGGAGGCACACGAGAAAAGTTTGACCCGATTGAGCATGTGGAGTGGATAATGTGTCATCTTGGCAACTCGATGGTTAAGGAATATTCCATGTGATGGAAGGATCAAGAAAGACATCATTGCAGAAAGTGGAGAGCTCGGATAGGAAGAAGTGTGCTCGATTGAAGGACCACATGGACACTTGGCAACCGATCTACTACTTTAGCAAGGCATGGTAGTGGATGTTAAAGCTATATATAAATATGCTCGGGTAAAAGGAGAAGGGGTCTTTAAAGAAAAGTGTGTGGTCTTTGGAATCACATAGTGATTAAAGAGGTAAAGCTCTACAGAAATAGTGATGGGTTCTAGGGATTCTCTTTAGGAAGGCTATAAGAGATATGACTTATCTAGAGGGATGGGTCTATGAACATCTTTGTAGTCTGGAAATCATAGTTTAGGATTCTGATGTATAAGTCTTATCTGCATTAAGACATTTCGTTTGTAATGGCCTTAAGGAATTTAATGTGGTTACTGAGAGTAATATGAATATATGGCTTTCTTTTAAAATATATGCATTGTTCATGGGTATAAACCCTAGTGCCTTTTATTTGAACTATCAGATCTGTTATCTGTTTGATATTTTCCTTGTTATCTAAATGGATGCATTTATATAGTAACTCATCCTAAGACCCTCAAAATGAATGCATGTCTCTTTCCCTTCTTTCATCTAAGCTTCTATTAGTAGGGGATGTATTCTCACAAAACTCACATAAGGAGGGGCTCAACACCCACGTGTGCCTTGGGTGAGCGCTCGGTTCCCGCTAGGTGATAGGTCGGCATGCATGGGATTAGACTATTTTTAAGGACATAAAAAATTACTACATTACGTCAAAAGGTGTTATCTCGGGTAGGGGTTAAATTTGACACTGATTAGATGTTTTTGAGTTTTTAAATGTATAAAATAGTCAAATTATATTTCAAACCATGTCATAGGATGGGTAGGTTTTTCTACAACTGTCATATTGAGGTGAATTTTAAAAAATCAATTGTTTTAAAAATATATACCATATATTTATATGTGTCTCATGTTATCACGCTATGGGATTGCATTCTACAACCATGGAAAGTTGGCTATCGGTGCTCATTGGTCACGGTTTAGTTGTGTTACATTAATGTTATACAAGTATACCATAACATCATCATCAATGTTGATGTCACCAACACCAAGGAAATACATATACATAAAACATGAATGAGATAGCTAAGAATCAATGGGAATGAGGTAGCTAGAAATGGGAAAGGTTTTGGAGGTATAATGGTTTTAGTTAGAGAAGTGGAGGGTAGAAAGATTCAACAGGTAAGAGAGGACACAAACAAGCAGTTCATTTGGTTTAGAATATCATAAAACGGGAGTAACATTAGAATAATAGCTTGTTACTTTGCACCTTAGGTCTCAAAAACATACAAAAAAGGTGGGCTAGATGGGAAATATCCTCGTGCAGTTCTAAAGAAAGATATTTCAGATTTTTCACAACAAGGGGAAGTTATTCTTTTAGTTGATTTAAATGTGAGGATTGCAAATGAGCAAGCTAATACTTGGAGTAGTAAGGAGAACCATAATCCGTTATGGCTCATGGAAGAAGATAATCAATAGTGGGCAAGATGGTCTAAAAGAGAACATGGGACATTAATAATTTTGATGAAGAATTATTAACTATGTGTCATGTTTGATTTTATTATTTGTAATGGTAAGGAAAGATGGCATAAATCTAGAAATTTTACTTGTAAAACTTACAATGGGGCAAGTGTTGTTGATTATGTAATTTTCTCACAAAGTTTAATCGGTAGGATAAAAGAAGTGGAGATTGATGATTCTATCAGGGACCTAAAGTCAGATCATAATCTAATTTCCATAGTGGTAGATTGGTCAAGCAAGAATCAACTCACAAGGAAAGAACAATCTCAACATCTTCTGGGAAAAGGAAGGATTCTTGTAACACAAGAAAATTGTGATATCTTCAAAGTGGTGTTGAGTCGCTTAATACAAGAGGGGAAAGCAAGATCACAAGGCTTTAAAAGCTATGAGTTAACAAACATAATTAATAATACCCTTACAAGTGGTAAGAAAACAAAAATAAGAAGAATCAAACAAAAAAATTCGGTAAATAGATGGTTTGATGAGGATTGTAAAGTGGAAAGGAGGGCTATTAAATAAACAGAAAAGAAAATTTGAACACAAGTCATAAAGAAAAAAATGGGAGTCATTCATGACCATAATGAGGGAAGAGCTTATACACTTAGGGAAACATGACCCAAAATCATTTTGGAAGGAGCTTTAAGAAAATAAATAAACATACAAATGACAACAATATCACAACTAATCAATGGTTTGAGTTTGCAAAACAACTTTATGAGTAGGATCCAGAAGTTGAAGGCCCCCTTTGGTCAACATGACAACAAAGATTTTTATGCAAGAATTTGAAGAGGGTATTATGAAATTGGGGGTTGGAAAATCCAAATACTTGGATGAGTTTCAAGAAGAATATTTAAAATGAGGGAAAGAATTTCTCGCTCCTCACATTGTCGACATATTCAACAACATCATTCAACAGGGTTTTCCTAGAGATTGGACTACTAGTCTTGTGATACCTCTTTTTAAGAGTGGAGATGTTAACAATCCTTCTAATTATAGAACCATCATGATCAACCCATTATTTGTGAAAAAAAATGGTAACATGGTGGAGTGCATAATTAGTAAGTGGGTAGAAGAAAAATGTAAGAGAGAAAAAGTGCAAGCATGGTTTAGACCTAAGTATTCAACAATAGATCATGGTATCACTTTGAGGCACATTATTGAAAAAAATTGGAATGATAAAGAGGAATCTTATTGTTGTTTTTTTACTTCAAGAAGGATTTTTACATATTTCCTATGAACAAACTATGGTATAAAATTAAGGAGCATGGTATTCCAGTGCATCACAGAGCAGTTGTTCATAGACTTTATGAAAAGGTACGAGTCAAAATTAGAACTCAAACTGGTATCTCAAAAAGTTTCAGGAGTGATATTGGGGTTAAACAAGGATGCCCATTATCACCTACTTTATTTGGCCTATATATCGACAAACTTGAGGAATGGTTAAATATGTAGAGTGAAGATGGTGTTCACCTAGGAGAGTATGTTGTAAGACTTCTCCTTTATGTTGATGATCTTATCTTGATTTCTAGGTCCGCTCAAGGCCTTCAAAAGCATTTATGTGCGCTTGAGAACTTTTGCAAAGAAGTGGGGATGTAAGTCAACACCAATAAGACCAAGATTATGATCTTCTCCAATAGAAAGAAAAAAATTCGATATGATTTCTATTTTGATGGAAACATTTTAGAGGAAGTAATGGAGTATAAATATCTTGGGTTTGACTTTAATAACAAGCTTAGTTGGGAGATTTGTAGCAAAAAGAGAGTTTTAGAGGTGGAGATATTTTTATGCTTTCCAAAACAAATGTAGAGATGAAAAATTATGGGATTGGAAAACTATGCAGAATTTTTTGGGCTTTTAGTAACTTCAATGGTGTTTTACGGATGTGATATTTGGGATAGTAACATTTCAAAATCAAATTGGAAACAATTTGAGAGGATCAAAAAAATTATGATTACTAACAAGCTCAAATTAAATATCTCGGTCCTATATGGGATTCTTCTAGCTAAAATGGGGTTGTACCTATAAAATATATTTTTATGGTTCGTCTCATAACATATTTAAAAAGTATTAAAAAAATTGATGGTAGTAGATGGCCTAAGGTGTTCCTCAATGAGTTTTGGAGAAAATAAATAATACATGGATGAATCAAAACAAAAAATGGCTTAAAAATGGAACATTTATTTGAATGCATTTCCTAATAATAGCCAAGAGATAAAAAAACTTTTTGATAGATAATTTTTCCAAGTTATGTGGGGAAATCCATTAGGGAGAAAGAAGATGTATTATTTGGAGGAATTCAAATCTACATGTGATCATCAATAAAAGGATTTTATAGGGGCTAATATCTTTTGGAAAGAAATGATATTTATAGCTCAATTGAGAACTAATTCACATTGTCTTGATTTGAAACATGAAGATGGAAAAGACATAAAGAGGCATGGGAAGAAATAATATGTGTCTTTTGTACATCTAGTGCAGTGGAGTCAGAAAAACATTTCATGTTGGAGTGTAATGCTTATAATGACATTAGGGCCCAATTTGTTAGCACGGTGGCTACTGCATCCTTTCAAGATATTTTCAGTGAGAATATGGTTGAAAAAATAGGGGAGCTGATTATCAAACTCACCAACAAGAGATCTGAATGCCAAAAAGATCTTTAGTGATATTTATTGTCCCATAGGTTATCTTTGGTAGCCTCGTGGACGTTAAAATATCTTCTTCTTCTTTTTGCAATAATACACTTATCGGTTATGAAATTATGAAGATATAAATGGAACCATACTTACTCGCATGATGGACAATAGGTGGTAGGAGAGTATCCAATAAGCATTTTGTAGCTTGTGGGGTATGTAGAAATTTAAATTATAAAATGTGGTACATGGATGTACATTCCCTGGACTCCATACCGGATACAATACAAAAGTAAATGAATTTATAAATTGTTTATTAAAAACACCATTTCTTGAATATTTTAAAATATTTTAAATCTTAAATTTGATTCATTTAGTCACATCACATTTAATGTCCAAATGCCAAGAGTAAAATGTTGAACTTTTCAAAGCAGTGAAAATTAAAGCTTAAAGGATAAATTGGTGACTTGTTTTAGATGCATCCATCGAATAGAGATGAATGAATCGACTACTTGATTATGTAATAATACAAAGTGGAAAATGTTTTGGTTTTGGTGTTGTTGTGTGGGCATTGGATGAGTTGATATTTTGGGAGATTGAGTTTCAAAGATAGGATTTGATACAACCTACAAAGAGTTTGTGAATTTATAGAGCTGCATAGATTTGACAAGAGCCTTCACTCATTCCTCCTCTTGTATTTATCCATATTACAAGCATATCCGGTAAGGAGTCGACTTACTTTTTTACCTTGTCCCAAATTTATCAACATGTATCATCTTGAAATTTAAATTAATCCATTATTTTCTTATTTCTCTCTCTCTCATGTTTAAATGTAATGTTTTTCTCATATTGAATTACCAAAGTGGATGATTTTGTTTTTATAGATAGAAGATTATTTTTATAAATCTCTCAACTATAGGTTTTCACAAGAATAACGACCTAATATTATTAAATTTGTGAAAAAAAATAGCTTTATTAAATAAGCATTTTACAAAAAAACATACATATATTAGTTTATTAAAATAACTATCACATGTTTTCCCTCTTCAATTGTATTTTATTAATTTAATTAAATCTAAACTAAATCTAATGGAAGAGTAACTATTGTAGTAAATGATCATGTTGATCGAGAGAACACTTGATAGAACTCACAAAAAAAAAAGCATAGGAAAACAAGGCCGGAGTTTAAGGGCGCGAATGGATAGGAAGAACCCACGTGTGGAGGGCAAGTTCAACATTCAGGACTTAGTTGATTTTGAGCTGAAGACCTATTTTTAGAAGATTGCATGCAGAACACACCAACGATGCAAAGACGTGCGTGCCACACATTGTCTATCTATTGAGGATCAGATCGAAGTGTTTTGCATGGAGACGAGCTAAGAATAGGATTGCCACTTCAGTTAACTGAAAGAGATCTATAGATATCACACTTTCATGTGTGGCTATGCCTATAAATGGCATGTGGCTATTAATTGCATACGACCTAATTTTGGAATAGATAAGCGGTGAAGGGCAAGTCCCCACCCTATATATAGGTAGTGAATTACCTAAGAGAGAGAGAGATGAGAGATATATATGTATATGCAGAGCATAAGAGGTAAGCATAAAGAGATATGTGCATATGACTGGATTACTATATTAGATCTGTGCGCACATTGGTATAGAATGTCATTATTATAAGGAGCTTCTATGTTTATTAATAGATGAAAGTTATTGGTGAATCTAAGTGTCAATCCTATGTGTAATTGAGTAGTGCATGTTCTTGATTCAATCATGATTATTGTTTAAGCTTGTTCTTTCTTAGATCTGAATATGGCATATAGTGTAGAATGATGGATTAGTTATGGATCTATATGTTTCTTCCTTCATCACGCTAACATCTTGCTACAACAACCCTAAAGAGGGACTTGGTACCTTTGCACACTTCGGGTGAACACTCGGTCTAGGTTGAGTGATGTGTCAGTGCATCTAGGGTGTTATCTGGTAAATTCTAGGCTGGATCATTGGTTCCGTTTTGGGACCTCTTTTTCAGTTTTTTTCAGGATGGTTCGCGATGAAGACATACCGGTTAACTCTAGCAAGTATTGAGGAGTGGATACATGATCTAGAGGAAGAATATACACTGACGGTTTAGCATTAGATCTAAGTTTAACGCATGCACTTGGGTAGAACAGAATCTATATGACAGCTTATATGAGAGCTTTTTCACCATCTTTCCAGTAGAATTATACGAGTGGCTGATTACTTATACATCTAAGTGGAATTAGACATATCATGCACTTTCTGGACACAGGAAGAATTTCAGACCCTTTATGATGTTGATCTGATCTAGACTTCTTGTGTTGTGGATACGTGGTTTCGTGGTGTTCTAAATAGTTATATTCTGGAATATTCAATTTTGACGTATTCTTTCTTGGAGGTAGCTGAATTCTAGTTTTTGTGGTATCCTAGAGGAGCATATTTGCAAGGCATCCCACTGGCGATCAAGATCTTGATGGTAACTTTGAACCTAGAGAGTAAACCGATGGCTAACTAAACCTCACCACATGTGAGGGCAGGAACAGGTTTGGTGAAAGATGGCAGACCTAGTGGCAGAAAGGCAGAGAGAGGAAAGGTGGCTTAAGTATAATGAGGCACGTGAGAGGGAGATAAAGAAGAAGTGTTTCGTTATAGAAAGTATGGCATTGACAAGAGAGATGGATCATGAAGGATTTACATCTCACGTAGATGATGTGGATCCGAGCATCAGAACTCCCCATCTTGGAAAACATGACAAAGATCCCCCTTGGCCTCACAGAAGTGCACCAGCAGAGATTACCTAACCCGCGGGTGCGCATCTTAATCCAACTGGTGACCTAGCCCTTGCGCTTGGCTTTCAAGTATCTAGTACAACAAGTAACCAACAGGCTAACTTGGGAAGTAGAAGAGTAGGAGTAAGTCAGGGAGCAAGTACATCAATGGCAAGACAGATGGCTTCAATGATATTTGGAGGAACATTCTTAGGTGCATCATCTGCACATAACATGAGTGCGTAGAATGTTGGATTCACCTCTGCAAGTGGAACTACCTTACAGACTATAGGGATTCAGTATAGTACTACTATTGGAGCACATGGGAGTACCTCTACAGGTCCTATTCCAACTACAGGTAGAGGATTAGGAGGTATAGGTGGTTCTAGTTCTAATGGATCTGGTGGTTCTAGAGGCAGAGGAAACATAGGAGGTTCTGGATCAGGTGGTCAAGGCCCATAGAAACCACATAATATCTATATGGAGATGTCTCTTTATCTCCCAGAATATAGAGGTATAGAGGATGTTGTTGAACATGTGCATATGTGTGAAATCTTATGGTGCGTGAAATGGATCACGTCTTTTGAGCATAAGGCAAGTCAATTTACTACTACATTATAAGGACGTGCACATAGCTGGTATAGGAAGTTTGATCCTAATCAAACTTGCATGGATTATGTAGCGCTAAAGGATGCATTCTTGAAAATTTTCCATATCCCTGAATTTGAGCAGAAGAGTATAAGCATGCTCAAGGATATCAAGAAAGGCACTACTGAGAGTGTACGTGAGTATGATGCCCGCTTAAAGACACTTCTATCTAAGTTGTCTTATGATATTCACACCATCCAGCATGCACAATGGTTTGTTGGAGAATCGATTACACCATTCAAAAGAGCATTGTCACATAAGACATACAATGATTCATGCAAAGCACCTTTGGAAGCAGATTTACGTCTTTGAGGAAGTTGGGAGCATTGACACCGGTGTTATTCCATTCTTAAAGGCATGATTGCAGCCATGGAAAAATAGTTAGAGAAGTTATCACCAATTTGGCCCTTGAAACACGCTCGGGATTTGGTATATAGATTGTGAAGTGGAAGGTCACACCAAGGATATTTTTCCTCATAGAACAAGACGCTCATTCATTATCTGTTGGATGTGAGATTTTTCATTTGAATCATGATAATAGTCATTGTTCTTTGTTACAACGCGTGATAAGGAAGAATGTATCTTGTTACTATAAAATTTTCTGGTCCACAACCCATGATACTGAATATTTTCAGTTGATTGGTCAGATCAAGATGCTATAGACATTGGGGTATGACAAAAAAGTGTAACAAATAACTCTAAGAACAAAAATGAGCACCGTGGATTGGGATCATAATAAAAGCGTGCTATGAAAGGAATGAGGGCGTTTTGAAGAAGGTCGTGGAAGAGGACGTGGATATCGTGGTGGATATGGAGGATGAGGCCGTGGTGGAGGAAGAGGTGAGTTCCCTCATGGAAAATTTTATACATGCGGATCTCCTAACCACTATAGGTGTAAATGTCCTCAGAATATTGCATGTTCTTTCTACATAAAGAACAATAACTATGAAGATTATCGGACTTATATGAGCATCCGAGTAAGCAACATAAGTAAGAAAATAAATGCACCATGATGGTTAGAATCCGGGCGCTGTGATAGAGGATCGGTGGATGGCCAAGATAGCATGAGGACTCGAGGCATTAACAGTGAATATTACTACACGATCCGAAGCAACGCATGCAAGAGAGGCATTACACCAAAAGCCTACAATCACCAAGGATGAGGGTTTTCATGCAAGGTACCGAGATCTTGCTCATCAAAAGAAAGTTTACCAGGATACCATGGAAGTGATAAGGAATCTTTAGGTTGAGATACGTACCTAAAGGAGCATAAGAAAGAATCGAGCGACCCAAACTGATATCGATGATCTGAGAGAAGTGTGCAAAATGTTACGCCAGGAGAACATTATTCCACTATTAGGAAGTTGGTTAAAAGGGGAAACTTCATACGTAATTATTGATACCGAATGGCAGATAATGCATGTGATTTTTCCCCCTGATAGCATTGACTATGATAAAGATATCACTCTAAATGTTGTTGTAGATGGATGGTTGTTGAGCAATATTTTGATTGACACATGTGTGAAAGTCAATGTGCTTACATTAGATGTATGGGTACAAATGGGGAGGCCTCCATTTTAGCCATCATCTAATGATTTGTTTATGGCAAATAGGACTAAGGCCACTCCCATAGAAGTGTTGAAGGATGCATCCATAACTATATAAGGGGCTAAAATTTGGGGATTTTGAGGTATTAGCACTTGCAGTAAGCGAGATAGTTTTCCAGCCCCGCTTGGACACCCTTGGTGTTATGTGAATAATACTAACTTGAGATTCAATAATGGGTATATCAACTTTCAGAACAAGGAGGAAAGAGTTGTGATACCTCTAACAGATGGGAATTCTACACCATATGTTGAGCCTCTAAGTGAGGAGAACTTAAATAGAATTTATGTACGTGTTATTCAGGACCCAAAGGTCAATGAGCCATCAAAGGAAGGCATCCTATAGTGGGAGGATTCTCACTCTATTAGTGATACTACGAGTATTGCTTGTGCAAATTGGGCTCATGGTACATATGAACTAGTAGGATGCGAGGTAAAAATCACGGTTGTGTGTAATAATGGAATTCATCTTGTTCGATGGATAGGTAGCACAGTACCTTGGTATACAGGAGCAGAAGATCTTCCTGCATTCTTACAAGCCATGGAGGCACAATGGATAGACCAGTTCAAGAGAAGAGGAATGTTATCATATGTATTGTGCGGGAAAATAGCATGATGGTGGGTAGTTCATAGAGATAATCTTACGGAGTGGAAGAAAATCATAAGTAACCCTATCTAATAGGTTTGTAAGGAGCAATGCACCTATGAAAATCTACGCTTATACTAGTGATCAACCTATTTGGCATCATATTTAGTAGTGTGAGAGACTCTGAAGAGCGGGATAGGAAGCATTACCACCTTCACTCTTGGTGCATAGATTATACTCTACTCTACAAGGATGCGCATGTGCCTCGTATGTATATTCGAACTACATTAAGAGATTGGGAATTGGAAAAATCATAATGCCGAGGTGTCCAAAAAAGGTGAATTATGAAATTCAGTTAACAATTTCCCTCTTAAGTCATTTGCCACAGGTATATATACCCTGTTTTCGAACCTCAGAATTCCTTCATTATCAAAACGGAATCCCTTATACCTGACATCCTTCGAGTCTGCAGCAAGTGTTGTTTTGACCTGCTGGAAATAAGGATCTGTTTCCAAGGCATCTTTCACCTCATCCTTAAACTGAGTTCTTAACGTTATAAGAGCAGAGATATGCTTCCTTCGACTCAGAGCATCTGCTACTCTATTTTCCTTTCCTTTGATGTAGCTTATATCAAAATCATACTGAGATAGAAATTCTAACCATCTTCGCTGCCTTGCATTTAGATTTGGCTGAGTAAAAATATACTTCAGCCCCAGATGGTTTGTTTTTAACTTGAAAGGCTTGCCTAAAAGGTAATGCCTCCACATTTGAAGTGCATGAACAATGGCAGCGAGCTCTAGATCATGTGGAGCATAGTTCTGTTCATGTAACTTAAGCTTTCTGCTTTCATAAGCGATGACATGGTTATTCTGTAATAGAATACCTCCAAGGCCTTCTCCTGAGGCGTCCGTTACAACCATAAAATCTCCATTTGGATCAGGTACAGTCAAAATAGGTGTTGTAGTTAACTGTTCCTTTAAATTCTTAAAGGTAGATTCACATTTGTCTGTCCAGACAAATTTCTTATCCTTCTTTTGCAGTGAAGTGATTGGGGCAGCAATTTTTGAAAATTCCTTGACAAACTTTCGATAATATCCAGCCAAGCCCATGAAGCTCCTCACTTCGTGCACATTCTTAGGCGCAGGCCACTCAGTTATAGTTGTGATCTTTGAAGGGTCAACAGCTATCCCATTCTTGCTTATAACGTGTCCCAAATAATGCACCTCTACATCATAAAAGGAACATTTGGACAGTTTTCCATACAACTTCCTCTTTCTTAAGATTTCCAGCACTATCCTGAGATGTTCTTGGTGCTCTTTGACATTTTTAGAGTATATAAGAATGTCGTCTAAGAATACAAGCACAAACTTGTCTAAGTATTCTTGAAAAATATTATTCATTAGATTCATGAAGGCGGCAGGCGCATTAGTCAACCCAAAAGGTAACACCGTGAACTCATAATGCCCGTACCTCATTCTAAAAGCTGTTTTATGAATATCTTCTTCCTTTATTCTCAGCTGATGATACCCTGATCGAAGATCTATTTTTGAATAAACTGATGCTCCTCGCATCTGATCAAACAGATCATCAATCCTAGGAAGTGGGTATCGATTTTTAATAGTTGCTTTGTTCAGCATTCTGTAATCAATGCATAGCCTCAATGTGCCATCCTTTTTCTCAGACAAGAATTACAGGCGCTCCCCAAGGTGAGACGCTCGGTCTTATCAGTCCCTTAGTCAGAAGTTCTTGTAACTGAGCCTTCAGCTCTACCAACTCAATGGTAGTCATTCTATAAGGTGCCTTAGATATGGGTTCAGTTCCTGGTTTGATTTCTATTGCAAATTCAAACTCACGTTTGGGTGGAAGACCTGGCAATTCCTCCGAAACACATCACGGAAATCCCTCAACAATGGATATCTTTCCATGAAATCATTATCTTCCTCTGCATTTTCTGTCACTTTTACTGCATACAAAGTGCAACCTCTGTTTTTAGCCCTTTTTAGTTGCATAGCCGTCAGTTTCCTAACTGCAACTTCCCGTTTTACACCTTGAATGACTGTTGCTTTCTGCAGGTCATCAAAGCAACAAATTTGTTTTTCATAATAGTCGACCTTTGCCTTATGTTCAGCCAACCAGTTAACTCCAATAATGATATCATATGATCCTAGAGGAGTGACATACAAGTCAACTTTGGTGGAGAAACTAGGCAGATCAAGAATTGCCCCAAAAAGGCACATTTCGAATGTATGGACAGCATTATTCCCATAATGCACTGTCCATGTTTTATCCATTCTTTCAGCCTTTCTTTTTAATTTCATAGCAAGTTTAGCAGAAATAAAGCATTCTGTAGCTCCAGTATCAAAAAGTATGACTACAGGTGTACCGAATAACTTACCCGTAACTTCTATGGGCGTCACTTGCTTTTCAGCTTGTCTGTTAACCACTGCAGCGTGTATCCTATGCTGCTGACCGCAATCATCCTTCTTCAGAGGACAGTGATTCGCATAGTGGTCCTTTCCACAGTTGAAGCATCCTCCAACTGGCCCTTTTCTAGGCTCAAATTTGTTACCAGCCTTGAAGTTATCATTCTGGCTTCCATAGGACTTCTGTCCAATGCCATTAACTTTTGTGAAGTTGTTCCGCATGCTATTTACAGGTCTATTCATCACAGGTTTCTTGTTGTTATCTACAACAATTTTGTTTTTCACACCAAACCTTTTCCAAGGTCCCCTTTTTGGTGCAAGAGATGAAGAAGAATTGGGAATCTTCTTCCTTATCTCTTCCCTATGAGCAGATATTGCCCTCAATTTCTGTTCCTGTCTGATTGCCTTTTCGACAACTCCATCCATGGTGGTTGGGCCGTGGACATCCACTTCACCACCAATGATGGGATTCAGTCCCATTATGAATTTCCGTATTCTGAACTTCTCATCAGCTTGGTACTGCGGCACATACTTAAGGAGTTTAGTAAACCCTTCCCAGTATTCCGTCACCGACAGCCTTCCTTGCGACCAATTCTGAAATTCAGTCATTTTCCTATCAAAATAGAGTTGAGGCAGCCATCGTTGCCTAAAATAACCCTTAAATTGATCCCAAGTTATGTCTGATTCGACAATATTCAGCTCAACCTTACGGTTGTCCCACCATGATGATGCTTCATGAGAAAGCTGATATGCTCCCCATATCGCTTTAGTCTCTTCGGAGAAGTTTCTTATTGCAAAGTATTTCTCCATTTCACTGAGCCAGTTCTCAGCTCCGTCCCCAAGGGTTGTTCCATCAAACTTTGGAGGACTTATTCTCTTTATATCATTTGTAAGTTCAGCTGCTAATCTTGCCCTTTTATTTTCAGGGGGATTAGGAGCAATTACATTATTATCATCAACACCCGGATTCCCTCCGTTGATGTTGTCCACAGGAGGTAGCTGATCATTTATTTCAGCTTCATCCTCCTCCTCTTCATTGCCCATTGACTGTTGTTCCAGAACAGTCAAACGATCCCTCGTATCAAGTAGGGCAGCAAGGATTTCATCCAGCTTTTGAGCGATTCTGCTTCTCCACCCTGTAACGGGTTATTCGTAGCATTCCCTCTTGTTCTGACCATTTTCTATTCAATAAGAAAATGTAAACCTTATTAATATCGTGGACTCATTAGGTCCAAGAGCTGCAACCTTCAGCTCTGATACCAAGATGTAACATCCCCATTTTAAGATACTAGAACAAGGGAAAATTTTATTTTATTTTATTTTTTGATAACGTTCTCTGTTATGAATTATAAAATTCAAACACACGTTCAAGTTTTAATAATTGTTCTCTGCCCAAACAACACAGTTTGGATCACACAATTTCTTTTTAAAACTAATGTTCCCTGTTCGCATATTTACAATATGGAACACACTTTCAATGCCATTCAATCCTATAATGATTCTATATGTCTTCTGTAAATGACTCGAGGAAGCTCGCTGATCTTCCATTTTCATGGCTCGGAGTTTCATCGATCCTTCATTTCATGACTCGGCAACAACCGATCCTTCATGTTCGTTTATGCATAGTATATTATATATACCAGTTCTCTTAACCGTTTCCGGTTATCGAAGTGATCCATTTAAGAAGCCTATCTCGAATATCTCATATCGATAGTCATCGACATCCTGCATCTTAAATTAAGTGATAAGGACAACGCAACCAGCACTTGTGATACTTTGGCCAAATATTTTCACATGCTTTGCATGATCATATTCCTGGATGTGATACACATCAACGGAATACGTCCTTCACTTCACTTCACCTGTTATCTAGAATGGTCTTTCCTGGTTCCTACCAGTCCTCTTGATTTAAGGTCAGATTTAAACTTCCAATTTCCAACTAGTAATATGAACGAATATAGGAAGGCACTCCTGGTAACTAAAGATACGCAGACATACGGTGTCATTCCCCATGACTCCGTGTGTCTAGTTATCTTTAGTATCCCGGAGTCACTCCGTATACCTGATCATACTCCTATCCCTGCCAAGAACTTCACATTCAGCCTATGTATTCTTGATGTTTTAATTCGGGAGGGCATTGCAATATGTCATTTCTGACATTGTGTCGTCATGAAGACCCCGTCTTCATGAAGACACCTTGCTATAGCTGGCGTATGTCAATGTCCTACGGAATCCTCCCATCGAGAGTACACATCCTGCTCAAGTGATTTGGATATGATCTTAATAATTAAGAATCAACTTTCAGCAACCATGTTGATCCCTTTATCCTCGCTTCCGTTACAGTTGTATATAGCTAAGAGAGACTAAATCCATCCTTTAGCTTGCTATGCATCTTCTCCTTCGTGGCATTTATTGGGAGTCCACTTACCTGCCCCACCAAACTGGCGCTATCCACGTATGGACTCCCAATAAATGCCACTGAATACCCCTTCATCCTTATCCTCTCCCTCCAAGGGTCTGCACGTCCCCTTTAGGTTAGGATTAGTTTAGGATGTATATTAGTGTTCACCTAGGTCATAGTTTAGTTTTAGGTTATTAGGACTTAGGTTTATTTCTCTTTTTTTTTTAATTTAAAAATCCACTTAGGATAGTAGTTTAGGATGCATGATAAAACTTAGGATTAGCTTAGGATTTAATTCCTACTAACCACTAACACTAAACAACCTCCATCCAGTCTTCCAACGGACACTCACGTTAATGTTGTGCAGGACGTTCCGTCCTTTGGATCACATGCCAAGGCCACCCGTGTCCAGGCATTTCTTGCCTCACGAGGTCTCAAGTTCGACAGTACAGGGTTCAAGAATCGAACCTTTATCATTGGCATTTACGTGCCAGCTGCTCATACCTACAATCAGGCGCTGCACATTCATAACAACCTCCGGTTCGGTTCAAGAGTAAATCGACAAAGCAAACACAAGAAGACCACAGCAACGAGAGTTTAGCAAGTATACGACAATTTGTCGTCACATCAACAAACACACAAGCACAATAACTGTTGTCCTATGCAATAAATTACAGCATGCAAGAATCCAAGTTAGCAACACATTCTCTTAAGATCAGAACATATCTTAACATGTTTGCCTTCATTTCAGCAGTTATAATAGTATGAAAAATATTCACCAAGATAACTTACAAAATCAGGGTGTTACATGTACATAATTTTTATGCATAGAGGACTACACATACTTTTAGTGTGGGGTGGTTATCATTATCCAAGAACAATACGGTGGGAATTTAAAGGTGAAAGGAATAAGCTACTATGGGTGTGCTTTAAGTCAAAATAATATTGATTCTCTAAAGTGACCAAGGCTAAAGATGAATGAAATGATAGTATAACTGAGGTAAGCAGAGGCCATGATAACTACCGGGAGAAGGCATGGTGACAAGGTACTCGGGCGCAAGTGTGCACTGTTTGAAGAGAATTCTATGACCGAGGAGGGTAGGAAGGCACGGTAGAAGGTTATAGTTGGGGCATGAAGATGTACCATGTGGAATGAATGAATTTGGTCAATGAATGAGAGGATATTTGGTAGGTGAAGGAGTAATAAATGCATCAAAATTTGAAAAATTATATAAGGATCGGATGAAAATTCATTTTTACCATTGCGACTAAAGTAGTATTTGAGGAAAGAACTAAGTGTGAAGATCTAAGTGATTGGGTTAAGGTGAGAAGGGTGTGAAACCAAGTGTGACAAATAGATCTATGCAAAAATAAGCTTGCGTCCCTAGTGGTGAAGGGTTTAAGTGAAGCAAGGCGATAGAGATGAGTTGGGGCATGAAGATTCCACCTAGGGCATGATTTAATCGAGCTAGGGTTTGATTCACAAATTTTAGAGGTAAAGAGGAGACAATTACAAGGTAAAAATTACACCTAATAAGGCAGTTGTAGAAGGAGAAAAAGGAAAGAAGAAGGTGGTTGTTAAGGAGGAAGAGATGGCACCTAAAAGCAATTTTTTAGAAATGCAATATCTAGGAGTCATCGTTATCCAGGAATGGGATTCACACATTAAAAAGAGAAAAGTAAGAGAATACAATCACAGGACCTTAGAGAACAAGAAGGAGCTCGATTCCTTTCTCACTACAAGGACAAACAAACATACGGAAAATGACATGCTGGTTTATGATGATGTAGGTGAGAAGCTTCTGAAGAAAATTGGGGTCTACCAATTATATGAGCTTCCATATTTCGGTAAGTATGAGCCCTTATACCAGTGGCTCGTGAGCAGGGTGCATGAGTACTTCTTATACTTTGCAAGACGTAGAGTTAGAATCTTATCTATGCTTATCTCATCAGTGGTAGGTTTGAAGGCCACAAGAGAGGATATAAAGAATGATCTCATAGATAAAGCCATGATCTTAAAGACCAAACAGGAGTTGGGGTACCTGAAGGGTCCATGTAGTATGGATATAGACAAATTGAAGAAATTTTCAGTTATGCAAGTAGCAGCACACCTTGTTACAAAGTTGAACGATCAGGAGCGGTGGTCACAGGTAAATACTATGTGGTTACACGTTGCATGAAAGATGTCAGAAGGTGTATTCTACAATATTACAGGCTACATCATAGAGTACACACAATGAGGAAGCACACACAGGAGGGAATATTAGCTTTGGGGCTATTATATTATCACTAGTATTCATGGAAATTGGAGTACCAAACAAAGTCAAAGGAAAAGGTATGGGAATACCCAATGGAGAATAAGTCGTCAAATTTGAAAGGTTCGGTAATTACCTATGTAAAGATTCCATAACAGATGAGAAGAGTGGAGAAATGGGTGGAGAAATGGTACGACAGGCTCTGCGTAGCATTTGGAGAAGAGTGGCTCATCCTTAAGGACCTACCATCAGTAGTGGGGAAACAAGTCTAGTTTGTTGTATATCAACATTTCTGTATCACACACTTCCCAATGAGAGATGGAGTATAGAGCCCTTGGTGTAAATTGCCTTACGCATTCACTACAAGTTATTTCAAGCATCTATTCACATATTCATAGACACATGCTAACGGTATTCAATGTAGATAAGGTAGATTGCGACTACCACGCATTAAGGAAGAAGTATGTGTATCCAGGAAGAAGTGCCTATGATGAGAAGATATTTTCGAGAGGTGTTGAATATTAATCCAATAAATCTGTCTGTAGAAGATGTAGGGGAATCATTAGTATATCTTCAGCTGAAGCCCAAAATGGAGAACAATAAGTATGTGGAAAATGAATTCGTGCTCTGGGGAAACCAAAGGGTAAGCACACAATGGAAAGCATATCAGCGCAAAGGCCAATAGAAACTATTGAATTAGAGGATGAAGAAGAGGAGAGTGAAGATAGTGGAGGCTTGGAGCACCGAATGAAGCAACCATATGATAGAGAATAGTCACAGTGTGTGACCACTCCACCTCAAGGATAAGACGAAGAGGAAAATATAGAGGTTGAGTAGGGGAGCACATGTTTAAGAAAGTGTTTAGATGCACAAGGACTCAAAGTGGAACACCACAAATGATCTGAAGCAACCTCATCTCTCTCCACACAAGGATACCACCTGAGCCAAAATAGAGGAGAAAGTTGAAGTTAGATGAAGAAGTGGAGGAATCAGGGGAGAGCGTGCATACATCTCCTACCCCATCCAAGCAAAAAGATGAGCCACATAACAAGGGAGAGAAAAAAGATGAGGAGATGAAGGATGGAGAATAAATTGAGAAAGAAACCTAAATATCGGTGCATGGGGTTGTTCGAGGCATAATGGGACGGGCTCTTAACCTTGAAGCCACAATTCCCAAGGGTCCTAGATTGAAGAGGATGAGTGGATAGAACATTCCACCAGCCATGGGGTATGCAAAGGACGTAGGTAAAATTATGCTGCGCCGCTTCTATAGCATGATAGCATAGAAGGATTTATTCAGTTAGAGCCAATGGATGAGGATATGGTGACTATGTGCACTCGAAAGAAACTATCATGGTCAATGCATACCCACATGGATGAGCCTAATTTTGATGTATGCGAAGAGTCATGCATTGATGAAGGTTTCTATTGAATTTTCAAGAAAAAACATAGACAAGGCCACAACTATCGAGCATTGCATGGGGATTTGAAGACGAAGGATCTTTGAGATAGCACACCTAACCCAAGAGAAGGACTTGGAGTAGAAAAATAATAGTGCATTAATTGGCATGGCAGAGGCCATTGGAGATCATGTGATGAAAGCGTGCCCACATCTGAAATCTAAGGTACCAGAACAATTCCCCTCGGTAATGCATTATGTTAGAGCTTTGGTGGACTTGGTATTGGAAGAGAACACAATCAGAATGCCAAAACCAAAGAATCTTGAAAAAGAGGCAGAAAGGGCTAAGGCTACAGTAGTCAAAAAAATTGCATCATACGAAGGCCTACTGCAAGCACTCCAAGAAGAATTGAAAAGGTGGATCATGCCTTAAATATATGCACAACTCCAGAGGCATTGATCAAGGTAAAGAATCTGGAAGAAGATAATGCAGTCCAGAAGGCTATGAAGGATGATACCTTGGGCCACGCAGAACGGTTAACACTCATAAAGAAAAAGTGTGAGGCCCTAGCAGCAACACAAGAGCCACACAAGGAAAGATTAGATGAGCTTGGGAAACTCATCACACAAAAGATGGATGCACTAGAAGGAAAACATACTGCAATGTCTAGCATTATGTTGGTATTGCAAAATGAAAAAGGTGAAGTTACCCAAGATGAACTAGAGTCTATTATTATGGACATACCAGAGTAGGTAGAGAAAGCATTCACTGAGTGGCAGGCCTTGGAGGCCAAAATAAAGGAAGAATATCCAAAGTTGATCCTTCACTCTGATACAATGGAGTTTGCCTCATAAAACATTCTTTATTCATCTACATTCTTTCTTATTCTTTCCATTCAACATTATTTACTTCAATTTTTGGAGATACCCATTATCGGGGTGACAATGAGATTAGTGTGGGGTAATGTTGATCAGAGAACACTTGACATAACTCACACAAGAAGTCCATGTGGGAAAATAGACCAGGTTTAAGGGCACGAATGGATAGGAAGAACCCACACACGGAGGGCAAGTTCAACATTCAGGACTTAGCTGATTTTGAGCATGAAGACCTATTTTTAGAAGATGGCGTGCGGAACACACCAATAATGCAGAGACATGCGCGCCATGCATTGTCTATCTTTGGAGGATCAGATCAAAGCATTTTGCATGGAGATGAGCTAAGAATAGGATTTCCACTTCAATTAACTAAAAGAGGTCTATAGATAGCACACTTTCATGTGTGGCTATGCCTATAAACGGTGCGTGGCTATTAATATCATACGGCCTATTTTTGGAATAGACAAGCGGTTAAGGGCAAGTCCCCACCCTATATATAGGTAGTGAATTACCCTGTGAGAGAGAGAGAGAGAGAGAGATGAGAGATATATAGGTATATGCAGAGCATAAGAGGTAAGCATAGAGAGATATGTGCATATGACTGGATTACTATATTAGATCCATGCGTGCATCGGTATAGAATTTCATTATTGTAAGGAGCTTCTATGTTTATTAATAGATAGAAGTTATTGGATGAATCTAAGTGTCAATCCTGTGTGTAATTGAGTAGTGCATGTTCTTGATTCAATCATGATTATTGTTTAAGCTTGTTCTTTCTTAGATCTGAATATGGCATACAGTGTAGAATGATGGATTAGTTATGGATCTATATGTTTCTTCCTTCATCACGCTAGCATCTTGCTACAACAACCCTAAAGAGGGACCCGAAGTACCTTTACGCGCTTTGGGAAAGCGCTTATTCTAGGTGAGTGATGTCTTTGCGAGTCTAGGGTGTTATCCAGTAAATTCTAGGTGCATCAACTATCACATGTTTTCCCTCTTCAATTGTATTTTATTAATTTAATTAAATCTAAATTAAATCTAATAGAAGAGTAACTACTATAATAAATTATCTACAAATTCTAAAATACAAGTAATGACATTAGCAAACTAGCATGTAAAATATAAAAAACCTAAGAAAGAGAGGGAGATAGAAGGATTTATCTAATTTTCGAGGAATAGGAAATGATTTAGGTAGGGTAAAATGTTAAAAAAACTATAAATAGTGTTGCAACTACTCACTATAAATTCTAGAACTCAATAATAAATTTGAAGCAGGGTGCCTAGTATAGGGAAGAGGTGCCTAGGTATGGATGACTAGACTTGGTAAGCTGGTGACTATAAAAATGCTTAAGAAATGATGTCTTTTGTCTCTCAAGGTCTTCATTGTTGGATCCTATCTATCATTTTATATTTTCTCTTTGATCACCGAAGGTACCTATAACCTAAAAAAGAAGTTCACTGCACATACCCATAAATCACATCAACCTAAAAGTAAAAATACATAATGGGGAGTCGATCGACTGACCCCCGAGAGGTCACCCAAAGAGTGTACTTATGATTGAGCAATGTACTACATTTCAAACTCCATGTAGTTACGGTGTGTGTGTAGAAATGATGCCATGTGCAAGTTGCACTTGATAGTGGGTTATAGATAGAATGCAAAGCAATGTAATAGTATATGTGGATGGAATAGAATAAACTTCCCCTTCATATGCGGTGTATGCATGAGTTTGCATCCCTTGTCCCTGTTGGTTGTATATTTTATCAAATAAAAATATGAGGTTCAACCACAATATGTGGGATGAATTGCCTCCTCGGATAAAGGGGGCACCTTGTTTATTACTAATCTAATACATGCCAAAGAATATTTACAATATCTACACTAATCTAACCATTTGGGGTTGGGATCTCATCCCAGTAGATTTATTCTTATTAGAAAGGAATGTGTGTAAAGAGAGAGGAAGAAGATAGAAAAGAGTAATTTCAAAAGAATAAGAAGAGAATAGATAGGAATGTGCTTTCACTTAAGAAAATGCAGATCAAAATATAATCACACATGATCAAGATAGTAATAAATTGTTGTAGATTCAATAAACTAGATATTAAAACAAAGAACCATTTAGTGCATTGAACTTAAGAACAATACCTCAAATGAAAAGATACATCCACAACACAAAGTTTGTAAAAGATATATTAATATTCTTCCAATAGTGAAATAGAAAACAACAAAAAAATTGCCTCTTCAACTTCAAAATATAATTCATGCAAAAATATCCAACCCTTTGTAATGCCACAACATTTTACATTTATAGAGAGGGGAGGAGAAAATAAGGAAACAATTTGAACTACATACTAAAAATAGTAAATATGAATTAAGAGTTCATTTGACTAGTTCTTTTACAAAGACCCGGTCAACTTTGCAAATTTAGAATATGTCTCAACATTTTAGAAAAAACATCTTTAAAGTATGACATGATTGATCTTTCAATTAGACTTTTCTTTTTCTTCTTCAACTTTGACTTGCTTCACCAAAATTCCTAGAATTTCTTGATCATCTCCTGAGTTTCCTTTTCATATGTCCCACAGAGTATCAGTTTAACATTTCACAAGTCTCAATGACATCACCCAATTTCCTAGAAGATTCAAATGCTTCTTCATCAATTTAGACAAGTTACATAAGACATTTTCACATAAAATCAACTTATCAATAGTTCCCAAATCAAAATTTTCCTCCGTAGAGGACTCTTTTTAACCAAACCTTCAAATTCTTTAAACAAGACATCAAGCAGTAAAATATTCGGACTACCATCTAAAAATTTCTTTAAAACCTTGAACAATACTTCTTCCAAATCATTAGCGGCATCAACCGCCTCTTCCCTAGATTATTACAGTTTATCACAAGATTCCTAGAGAACTTTAACTCGAGTAATTCAATAGCTTTGTAGAATTCAAAAGGCCTATTAGCATCCTCTATAATTCCTTCTTTAATCAAGATGTCTGATTTAACCTTTTTGAGCTCACTAAGAGCTTCCAAAGTTAGTTCCCAGTTACCATTTTCTTCCAAAATTTCTCTATTCAATTTATCTACCTCCACTTTGGCATTCTCTACATTGTTATAGGCATCTATAGTGTCCTTGATTATCCTTTTTCCATACAAAAGGAGATGTTGAATCCAATCATCTACTGCTCTACCTTTCAAATTCATTTTCTCCATTTTGGGTATAGATGAAAAATCAAAATGGATTGGAGCAGTAGTAGGAGATGGGATCTGTTCGAGTGTGGGCTTGGAGATCTTGTGTAGAACATATGTTAATTTTTGACCTTTTATTTCATCTCATCCTTAGAGGATTTATTTTCTCTGAGTTTTCTACAAAGGTTGTCCATAACAACTTGTACATCCTATTAAACACCTTCAGTAGTGACCTTCCCAAGATCTACTTTTAGGATCTGATAATTTGAGGCAGTAATGTTCTCTTTGGTTTTTTCGGTATGGGTAAAACAATCTTTGTCAACCTTTAAATTTGGATACATTGACAGTGATATGAGAAATGGTCTTAGGTTTATTGGTGGATCTTGAAGATGTTGGCTTAAAATAAATGAAGATGTGAATCCCTAATTGTTCTGTAGTTGTCTTCAAGATAATCATATTTAAATTTCCAATTCGCACCAAAATATTTTTTTAAAATATTGGTTAAATGTCTAATTATATCATGTTTGGGCATTTACTTACTTAGATCTACATTTCGCATCGATTTTGATTGTTTTCAATTTAAATATGTCATCTATGAGCTTATTTTAAGTTTTCACACATGAGTTACTGATTATGTTTGACTATGGATCCAAAAGATCTCTTTAGATTTAGTTAGTTCGAGATAATTTAAATCTTCCCGACATTAAAATATTTATTTTTGCTAGATTTTTTCCGAAGCTGATCCAATCATTAAGTACCAAGTGACTTCATTTCGTCAAGTTTTAATAGATATTTTCATTTTCTACAAATTTTTGGTATTGCGAAACTCAATCCAATAATTTTGCACCATCTGGTTTACATTATCGGTCTTTTTAATAGACCTTTTTGTGAATCCTAAGCCAATCAGAAGGCTCCACCTTACTTCGTGTTGTCGATTTTTCTTTATTTAATTGTTAGTCGTGAAACATGAGCCAATAAGGGCTTTAAAAGTTTTTTTGTGTTGTCAAACTTGGGTTAGCTTTCCTCTATCATTTGTGAAATCTGATCCAATAAGAAAGCCCCAAGTCACCTAATTCTTTGCATTTTCATTCTTTTGTTATTTTTTTCTATCTCTATGAAATCCAAGCCAATAGGACTTCTCCAAGTATCTTTGTATTTTGCATTTTTAGTCTTTTGTTAGTTCTTTTTGTCTTTCCAAAAGCTGAGCCAATAGGATTGCTCTAAGTAGCTCCGTATTTCACATTGTTAGTATTTTGATTGCTTGCTTCTAACATATGTGAAGGTTGATCCAATAGAATTACTCCAATTATCTTAACATTTTGCAATTATCAGTTCCCTTTATATGTGGTAGTGGTTATCTAATAATAATTATCCACCGATGATAAATCTCTAGATTTGCATAAATAAATTAAGCAATAATTAATTAAAATCAACACATGAAATGAAAACTACGAGAAGATAGAAACCAAATGTAAATATAATGGAGCAATTTCTATTGAATATTAGAGGGCATTTCATAAAATTGCTTGCTCTCTAAAATCATGGAGTCAAGTCTTATCATTTTATCCCCATATCACTCATTTATTCCCTAGTATTACTCTCAAATCCCAAGATATTCTCACACATTTCTATCTCTATGAGTTGTGCATGACAACTTATTGTGCACACTCATATATTATTTTATAAATATTAAAAACTATTACTACCAAATAACCCAAACCACTCCTAAGTGTTCACACTATGAACAATATTTTCAGAATAAATCACCCCCTTAGTGTGAACATGGGGAAAGCTATCTCCTATACCTACTCATGATCTACAAAGAAATGAAGGTTTTCAATGAGTACCAACAACTCAAACAATATGAGGTTTTCAAAGAGAACCTCCAACTCAGAAAATGGTTTTCTAGTGGAACCAACCACTACATAACAACGTACATTATTTTTCTCACATCATTGTTTCTAACTTAGAGGGATTACAAAATAGAAATTATGCTCACACAAGAGCTTTGAACAGAATATTACTTTTTTCATTATTACAAATCGGAAAGCAAACACACCACACAACTTAAACGAAAGGACACTAATACAATGAAGCAATCTCTTTGTTGGTGAATAACAAGAGATGCCAATTTTCCTCCATCCTCCTATGCCTCCATCCTCCATCGTGATGTTGTTCACTCAAAGCGAATTTGTCTTTGAGGATCATTTTACAATTATAGTGGGTGTCGGTTCAACCGATAATGCACCCTTACAATAATAATCAGCTTTATATTTAACCAAAATAATAAAGCATATCAAAGTTTTATTGTTGGAAATCACTCACTATTTTTTTACAAAATAATTAGAAATGTCAGAATTGTTTCCATGATTTATCTTAAAATACAAAATGAGTTTCTATAATATTTTGACAAAAGTTTCCCATAATACAAATAAACAAACCCAAAAATTTCAAAAAAATTGAATCTGGGTTTTTGAGAAAAACACAAATTACCAATCATTTTTTTAAGATCAAAATCCAAAAATGGTGATGAAAGCTTTAAAACTCTCAGATCTGTATCCTTGAGGATGCGGTTTTTACTGCAATCACTCTCATAAATCTTCCTAACCTACTCTGATACCAGATGATGATAAATCTCTAGATTTACATAAATATATTAAACAATAATTAATTAAAATCAACACATGAAATGAAAACTACAGAAGATAGAAACCAAATGTAAATCGAATGGAGCAATTTCTATTGAATATGAGAGGGCATTTTATACATTTGCTTGCTCCTAAAATCATGGAGTCAATTCTTATCATTTTATCTCCATATCTCTCCTTTATTCCCTAGTCTTACTCTTAATCCGAAGATATTCTCACACATTTCTATCTCTATGAGTTGTGCATGACAACTAATTGTGCACACTCATATATTATTTTATAAATATTAAAAACTATTACTACCAAATAACGCAAAACACTCCTAAGTGTTCACACTATGAACAATATTTTGATAACAACCACCTTTTCACATTTTTTAGTCTTTGTCAGTTTTGTGAAAAGTGATCCATTAAGAAGGCTCCACATGTGGTTAATATTTCCTTAGTCATTTTGGTAGCACTGCAAAGTGTGAACCAATTACATTCGGAAACATATATTAATTTGTAGTTGTGTCAGTATTCGCAAGTGTCAGACTCTATCTTTCATGTTATCAATATTTGCTTTGGCTTAGCCACTAAGATTGTGACACATGTCATTTAATTTCAGACCCAAAATTTATTTTAAAGTTTGGCATATTCTAAGGACTTTAAGTCTACCCAAGGAAATCTATTTAAAGTTTGGCGGAAAGCCGCCAAGTGTCTAGTCTTTAGTCGTTATATTTTAGACAAGTGGCATTGTTTGACTAAGACTTTTCTTTCGCATATTGTTTGTATTCTGTCAGAGTGCGAAAAAGTGAACCAATTAATTAACGACACATGTTTTTTGGTTTTGTTGTATGTTTTTCTATTAATTGTATTTTGTCTTATCGGTTCTTGACCTCTGTGAAGTGCGAGCTAATTGAAAAGTGACACATGTTCTTAGATTTTCGCAGTGTCATATTTAAATCTATTGATTCATGTTTCTTTTTTTTTTTTCGTCACGGTTTTTAACCCTTTTGCGGACCCAAAAATGCATTGACTTTAACTTTTAAATACTTCACATCCGTTATAGGATCTGTCATATTTTTAAGATCTCTTTAAGCTCTTAATTAATTAATTGGTTAATGAATCCGTTAATAGGATTGTATCTTGACACCGACTAAGATCTGTTAAATTGATCTTAAACTCGATCAAAGCTAGTTTTTTTGTTAATTTCAAGTTGTTTTCATTCATATAACTAATAAGAAGATTTGTAGCTAGTTTTTTTCCTCCATTTGGCTTCCTTGATTCATATTTTTAGTTGTATTCATTGTCATTATGTCTGAGCATTAAAAATGGCTAGTTCTGCTAGTTTTTCATTAGATAAGTCTCAATTATTAAATGGAATTAATTATAGCATTTGGAGAGTTTGATTAAAATTTAGTTTTATGGCCAAGAAGCTATGGGATCTTGTGATTGGTGTGGAAAAATGATCCCATTGGTAGACAAGAAACCCTGAAAACCTTAGCTCCTTCTCTTTAAGATCACAGGAAGCTTTGTCCATCCTTTTGCAAAGCATAAAAGATGAATTTTTGTGCATATAGGTCATATGGACTCATTTACTTATGCCTAAAGTGATTATAGATTATGCATGAAGGCGGATATCCTGTCTAATATAATTAAATGAGTTTTAGAGTTGTTTACAACTCCCATGAAGGGGGATGAGAAAATAGTTAATTATTTAGCTAAAATTAAGAACATTAAAAATCAATTAGATGGTTGTAACTATGAATTGTTTCAAGATAAGCTTATGTACTTCATTATTCAGATAAACATTCATGAAAAGTTCAGAAATTATATCTCTATTCTTAATTCTAAGTATCATAATGATAATGGTTTGCATAATTTAGACACTTTATCTTCTCTGTTAATTCAAGAAGAGCATGTAATGGAGAATTTTGATTCAAAATAAATCACTTCTCAATAATTGTTCTCTTAGAATCATAAGTCTACTCATAATAAGAAAAATAGTAATCCTAATCGAAGTCTAATATCGAGCTAGATAAAAATCCAATCTTAAGTGTAATTATGCTAAAAATAGTCGATTTAAAGTCAAATTTAATGGAACTTGCAACAAGTGTGGAAATTTTGGGCATAAAGATTATTATTGTAGAGTAAAAACTAACAAATAAAATAAGAATGCTATAAATAACAAGCCTAATAGTCAAAATAAAGCTCATAAGAAAAATCATGTTAATGTTGGCTTTGAGAGCACCTATTGCCCTATATACTACTCCCGCAAATGAAAATAAATGAATTCTTGATAGTGGTGCCTCTAGGCACATGACTTTCACTCCTGATATCTTCTTAGATGTAGTTAAATGTGAGGATAATTAGGAGATAATTACGTCATTACATCGGAAAGTTGTGGGAATGTTAAATTGTCAAATACTGTAATTAGGAATGTTTTTTTTTTCCTCAACTGAAAATGAATCTTTTGTCTTGCTTTCAGCTAACTACATAAAATTATAAAGTTGTTTTGCTGCAAGATAAGTGGTATGTAAAAGATAAGTTCATTAATATTATTGCTTCTAGTATTTAGAAAAATGGTTTGTATATCTTAGATGGTTTTGTGTCTGAGTCTTTATTTTCTTCCTCTTCTAGGAATGATATTCAGTTGTGGCATGAAAGACTTGGTCGTGTAAATTTTAAAATATTGTATGAAATGTTTAGATTGAATCGTGTTGTTGGTCTTCCAAAATGAATTCAGATCATGAAACATGTGAAAGTTTCTTGCATGGTAAGAAACATGTTGAACCATTTCACAAACATCATGATTCTAATTATTCTTAGTTATTAGAATTAATTCATAGTGATGTAAGAGGACCTCTTGAAGTTCCTTCTCTCAATGGTGCATTATATGTTATTTTCTTCATTGATGACTTCTCTATAATGACTTAGTCTTATTTCATTAAGAATAAGTTTGATGTCTTATCTAAGTTTCAAGTAATTTAAATCTTTAGTTGAGAATGCTTCTAATCTAAAAATTAAAATAATTGAGGACTGATAATGGAGGTGAATATGTTAGCAAAAAGTTTGAAGAGTTCTATGTATCATATGGGATTTAAAGAGAGATGAATACTCTAAATTTCCCTCAAAGTAAAATGGCATTGTAGAAAGAAAGATTATGATTTTCTTAGAAATGGATAGGACTATGATTCATGCATCTAACATGCCTACCTTTTTATGGGAAGAAGCCATGAAAACTATTGTTTATATTCTTAATAGGAGTGTCTACTAAATCTCTTCATCAAGTTACTCCTCATGAAGTTCTTGATTTGGAATGAGCTCTGCAAAATGATAACACAACAACAATAATAAGAATGTAACCTTCACTAATAATACTCACCGTATATATATTTCACATAGTAAAATGGTTATTATATAGCCAAAAGTATAGCCAAACCACCTCCTAATAAATAAGGAGGTGTTATAACAAATGGTTGAAATAATAACCATGGGTAAAACATACTCTACGAATAATATATTGTTGAAACAATATATTATAAAAAGATAACCACCACACAAACTATAATGTAAACATTAATTTCCTAACATCCCCCCTTAATGTTTACATGGTAATAAAATAACTTTCACACTTCCTCTCGCAACTTTCCACCCATGCTTGCTCATGATCTTGGTACAACACTCAAACTAAAGGTAGAAGAAGGAACACATCAACTTCTTATCAACCATGCACTGTCGGGAACACACTCATGAATCATCTACTTATCAACTATTCACTCTAGGGAACACATCTAACCTAGTAGTGTGGGAACTCAAGTAGGAACACATCTAAATAACCTTCAATGGTTTTCCAAAGGCTAACCACAAACCTAGGTATGAATAGAAAAACATCTGACTGTCCAACCTCTTCAAGACTCATGAGGTTGCATTTCAAAGGTGTGATATATATTCTTCACTATGTTATTACATTAGGTAATTGTGTAGGAATACTCACATATACAAGTGAACAGGAACATACATGTATTCTTA
This sequence comes from Taxus wallichiana var. yunnanensis, assembly GCA_018340775.1. Taxonomy (NCBI): domain Eukaryota; kingdom Viridiplantae; phylum Streptophyta; class Pinopsida; order Cupressales; family Taxaceae; genus Taxus; species Taxus wallichiana. Next base: position 30,280,406 of record CM031242.1, read on the forward strand.
TTTTACACACCACACTAGAAATATGAAAAGCTAAAATCCATGCCACACAACTAAAATCTGGAACATTTCATAATTGGACATCAAATAGTCACACCACAATAATGCCACCACACCTAATATGTGCCCCGTCATTCAGGATCGATGAGGTCACTAATTGACCTCCATCCTCTCGATGCCTCCGTCATCTATCCTTTAATAACATGTTGCAAGCTCAGATCTAACTAATATTAATTTTGAGGCTCAATTTTTCCACATTTTTATTATATCTTCCCTCCCACAATGTGAAATAATTTATTTTAACGGGACGGCGGGTAACACCGAAAATGCATCCGTAAGGAAAAATATATATTTTTCGGACTTTTACAATGATTCATTTTTTTTGACTTTGACAACTTGACTATTAACTTGGAAAATATGACAATATAAAATACAACAATCACTAGACACTTGGAATATTTAAAAATTAATAATTTGTGATTACTTTTTAAATATGACTTATTGTATACTTTGACAAAATATCAAACCCCCCTCCTTATAGGACCTCAAAGTATACATAGTATAATAACAAACTACAAATAAAAAGTAATAAAGTGTAATTACTTTTTCAACAATGATTTAAACAACTATAGACTAGACTTAATGAATGAGATGAGAAATCATATGCTAAGATAAGACTTTGAAATCTTTGTAAAAGCCTAACCTTTAAGTCTTAAGGAGATTCATTATGCCATATGTCACCTCAAGCCTTCCTTCTTAATGAAATGCTCTATAAAAGCCTTGGTAGTACGCTTCTGCATAAAAACAACTCGAGGATATTATCTTCCATATTCCCTTGCTTCAGCAATCCTTTGCATAAAATTTTCAATATTATTGATTAGAAAAGGTCTCCTGTGTAATATCTTCTGAATATAAAGAAGTCTGCAGACGGTAAGATACTCTACCTTGCAGGTTCACAATTCAAAATAGCAAATGTATGTTAATTGCATTCTTCAGGCTTTATAGTACTGTGCTACATGCAACCTCTAGTAAAGACCACCTCAAAAAGGTGTCACTTGTATCTTGAGATTTCAATTTTTACAAATTCAATACTCTTGGCAACAAGTTCTAGGTCACCCTCATGATCGATGTAAATCCCCACCACTGCATCCGCAAATGCTTTGCAGGGTCCAATTGAGCACATATTTCGCAATATTCCATTTTCGGATCTTAATCCGCACACCTCCAAGAGTGGGCTTCTCCTTCAAGCTCATAAACTACAACTGGGAAGAATAAAAAACCTTACTCTATTCTAAAACGTATATATTTACTTAAAACTCCATAGCCTCATGAAAATGCAAATACAAAAACTTGTATTTGTTTAAGACAAGCTTTGATCAAATAATTAATGCAAAGAGAAACTACATCAAAGTAGGCAATACAATGGTTTTCCTTCACAAATCAATTCTCCATATCGTACTTGCCCTCAATAAGTGGCTCTAGTTTCTATAAAAGAGATTCACCTTCGCAATGATACCAAATCTTGATTTGGTTTGATCTCTGTAGAATTATAACACAAAGCAATAATAATAATAATAATAATGTATCCTTCACTAATAATATATATATATATATATATCACACAAGATCAAGAGCTATTATATGTCCAATAGTATAGCCAAACCACCTCCTAATAAATAGGGAGGTGTTACAACAAATAACCCAAAATAATAATCACGGGTAAAACATACTCTACGAATAATATATTATTGAAACAATATATTATAACAATATAACAACCACACAAACTATAATGTAAACATTAATTTCCTAACATAATTATGGACATGGAAAAAACCATATATTTCTTGCTTGATAATATTTAGTAGCTCTACTTCTATCTTTATTCCTAAAGTTAATAGGAAGAAGCTTGATCCAACCTCCTATTCTTGTATTTTTGTTGGCTATGGTTGTAGAACTAAAGGTTTAAGAGTCTATGATCCTTTCAAGCATGACATAATAGAAAACAAGAATGTTCATGTCTTGGAAAATACATTCTGTGATGCTTCTCATGAACCCTCCTTTGTTTCTCCTGAGATAGAGCTTGATAATCCTTCTCCTAACATTATGGAAACAAGTTCAAGGGGATGATTATCTTGATCTAGACATGATGGAGATTGAGGGGGAGTCATCTCAAGTTGTATTGCATCCTAAGATTCCTAAATGGGCTCAAAATATTGTTAAAGAGTCTAATCCTGTTAGTATTAGAAAGGTAACTCGTAGTCACATTCTTATCATGCCTTGATGACCCTCTATGAGGTTGAACCAAAATATTTTGAAGAATCCTGTCAAGATGATAGATGGATTTAGGCTATGAAAGATGAATATAATGCTTTGATTAAAAATAACACTTGGGAACTAGTCCCTCCTTCTTATAAGAGAAGCATTGTAGGATCTAGGTGATTATTCAAGATCAAGTATAACTTTGTAGGAGAAATTTTCAAATTCAAGGAAAGACTAGTAGCTCATGGTTTCACTCAAAAACCTGGTCTTGATGATGTTGAGACTTTTTCTCCTATAGCTAATATGAGTACTATTAGAATTATAATTGCTTTGAATACCCAATGTGGTTGGGAGATTCACCAAATGGATGTTAAAAATACATTTTTGAATGGTGACTTTAAAAAAAAAATCTACAAGTGTAATCCTAAAGGTTTTGAAGAACCTATTAAGTAAGGAATATGTTTGTAAGTTGAAATTTTTTTATATGGTCCTAAGCAACCTCATAGAGCTTGGTATGCTAAAATTAATAGCTTCTTTCAGATCTTGGTTTCTCTTACTGTTGTTATGATAATAATTTATTTGTTAAGTTTGAAAATAATCATATTATCATTATTGTCTTGTATGTTGATGAACTTTTGATTATTAGCAATAATAGAAATTTAATTGTTAGAATCAAAGAAAGGTTAAAAACATTTTGAAATGACTAATTTAGGTTTGCTAAATCATTTTCTTGGCATGATTATATTTCAAGATCATAACTCTATTGTTGCATCTCAATATTAGTATGTTTTGAAGCTTATTAGAAGATTTAACATGTTTGATTGTAATCCTATTGGCATTCCTATTGAAGTTGGTGTCAAATTAGATCCTAAACCAACTTGTGCTAAATTTGATCCTACTTTGTATAGACAACTAGTTGGTAGTCTAATTTATTTGACTATTACTAGACCTGATATTTCTTATGTAGTAGGAGTAGTTTCAAGATTTATGCAAGATCCTTATGAGGATCATTGGAAAATGGCAAAAAGAATTTTGAAATATATTAAAGGAACTGATTAATTATAGCTTGGTTTATTCTTCTTGTAATGATGCACAATTATTTAGCTATTATGATTCTGATCATGTTGGTGATGTTGTAGATAGAAATTACTTCTGGATATGTTTTCAAGTTCAGTGCGGGTGTCATCACTAGGAGTCGAAAGAAGTAACCAATGGTGGTTCTTCTCTTCTAATGAAGTAGATTATAGAAGTGATATGGAAGCAGCAAAGGAAGTTATGTGGCTGAAAAGACTATTGGATGAGCTACACATGGGCATCAAAGGGAGAACTACTCTTTTATTTGATAACCAAAGTTACATTGTTATTACAAGAATACAATTCAACATCAAAGGAAAAAGCATATTGAATTTTTTATGCACTTTATTCAAGAAAAGGTCTTGAATGGTGATATTGATTTGAAGTTCGCTCTACTAAAGATCAAGTTACTGTATATCGTCACCAAGCCATTGTGTCTTTGTGAAGTTTTGAAAGTTGTATGCCTTGTTGGCCTATCGAAATTTCCATTGAGGTGGAGTGTTCATGACAATTCCACCTCTTAGCGGTTGTTGTAAACTTTTTTTAAACTTCCAATACTTCCTCCATTTTATAATAAGTAAATGTAAATCCTAGAAAAGCTTATGGATATGCCTTAGTTTATTAAAGGCTCCATAATCTTATGTGAGTCTTCATATGTACGTAACTTGTTTTAAGAATTTATGTATGGGTAGATCTGTAGGATTTCCCTTGTTTACATTCTAGCCTAAATCATCGTTGATGATTTATGGATATGTAAATCCATTTGTAGAAAAAGGTAATTTGGCATGTTTTATTTTTGTATATGTTCCTTTGCATTGTGACTTTTATGGAAACCTTGGATAACTACTTTGAACCATGGAAAATAGTGTCTCATGGTCTCGCTAAAATCCGCAATGTGTTTCCATTTTTGTGGCTTGCATAAATCTGCAAGACACTATGACAAATGTACTATAGAGTTGAAAAACCCGCAGGACTCTGCTTTAGTGCACCCATGAATCGTAAATCCATGGAACAAAGTTTTCATTGGTTTCTCAAATCACAATTTGATTTATGGAATTAGGAAAAAATGTTAACATTTTTTTTCATGTTTCCCCACTTAACATTAAGGGGGAGTGTAGGGGTTGATAATGTCAACTAGGATATCATTTGATATACCACCGCATATTTTTTTATAAGAGCTAAAAATTATTGAGGGGAACCTACCCCAAACAAATTCACACTCCATGAGAACAAATTAATACATTAAAAAACCATAGTATAAAATTCTATAGTAAACAGGATCCCCCAGGAGCAATAGAAAAGAGTAGCTAAACAATAGAAGCAAAAAACATAGAGGAACTAACAACAATGTATAAACTAACAACCAAAAATATACAGAGACAATAAATAAAACAAAACACCCCTCCCCAGATCATTTATAGGATTTTTCAAGCCCCTACAACACCTTTTCTTATTCCTTTTCCGAGAGCATATATGTTACCACCAAAGACACCAAGTCGATACCTTTGGGAGTCACCTTTCTTTTCCTACCCTGACTATCCACAAGACTATAAGCATTAGTGAGCTGACCCAGAGTCTGGAGATGCTACAGAGTAGATTTAACCATGAAAACACTCCACTCCATGTAGTTGTGGAGAATAACATGAAAAATGGTCCAACTCATTGGTTATGAAACCATAGTTGGCTTTTAAAACATTGATCTCTCTGTCATGCCCATTGCTAACTACTTCCTCAACCTGTGCTTTCATCTTATGCCAGTCATTAAACAAAACTACACAGAGCTCTTGGTGAGTCTCATATCTCCCTTAAGTTCTTTAATGTCCTCTCTGTCATCTTAGCCAGATGGTTCTCCCCTTTCACAGGTCCAACATGCCCCATAGCCTTGAATTGTTGTTCTAATTACACATTGATAGGAGCTAGAGATTCCTATTTACTAGACTCCCCTTTGGTGTTCAAAGGAACACTAGGAACCTACTTGGATTTCATCTCCCTAAGATTCTAGGCCACCACAATTTCAACATCATCTTTATCCTCTTCCGAGTCACCTTCCTAAGAATCAGATTCTTCACTCGAGTCTTCTTCCTCTAAGTTCGAGTTGACCCCATCCACATAAGCTTCTAGGGTTTTAGTTAGAGAGCCAAACTTGTCAATATCTAGATATTCTCTTTTGACAAGAGTGAGAATAAATCCCGATGGAGTGGGATAGAGACCCTTCTAGTTTTAAACTGAGAGATAAAAGCACTCAAAGTGAATGAAAAAGAAAGTAGGGAAGTTAAATCTTGGCCACTCCTGAAATGATTAATCATAGATAGGTGATAGGCATAAATTCATTTTTGATGGACCTCAAGAGTGAAAAATTGGATAAGTGTGAGAGCCACATCATCAAATGGTTTGGGTAAAGACAGACGAAGATAACCAAAAAGTGGGAAGTGAGATTTTCGTTACCTTTGAGAAATAGGTTCAGCTTGTCAGAGGCTTCTTTTTTGGGTTTATAGACCTCCCTCCCAACAAAGTAGGAAGACCCATCACTTTGGCAACTAAATCCATAGAAATCTCAATGTTAATCCCTTTCATTTCAACAACAGCACCTTATTTGTAGTTTTCCAAGTGCTAAAAATATTTAGTAATATTTTCAAAATGACCTTCAAAAATTTTGAGGAAGGGAAAAAACCCTTACTATCAAACAAATCCATGGCTTTAGGCATCACCCCTTCGAGATCAACAGGTTTAGTTCTAACCAAGTCTCCACCCATTTGACCACACAAAAGCTAGAATTTTATAGCCAGAGGATTACATGCAGGCCCAAAAATATTATTTATCTAGGCACAGGAGGCAATAAAAGCTTTCAAGACACACAAGCAGATCCTCTCCCAAATCTTCATATCATTCAGAAATAAATTCTCACTATTCTTATGGCATATGGCCATGATGACTTCAACACACCATGAACTGACATTATTTGTTGACATGTCCATTTATGTCACTACGTAAGTGTGCTCAAACCTTAGGATCAAGATATTCCATTTCATTGATAAGTGTCAACTCGTCACAATTAACCCCATATTAGTAAAATAATTCACAACAAAGTTAGCCTCCCTATAAACATGCTTGAAGGTAATAATTTCAAATAAATTTGACATTTCCTTTATACTCTTTATAGAGTTTTGGATGGAAATTGAAATGGATCCTTTCCCAATAATGTTGTTAATTATGTTCATAGAGTCTCCTTCCACCTCCAAATTGACAAAATTATATTGGAGAGCTATAGACACCCCCAAAAAAAAACCCCTATTGCTTCAGAAAATGGTTTGTTTGAGTTCCAAGATTGTGATGGTACCCAAGAATAAATCTGCCTTCAGAATCACGGAACACCCCGCCGCAGCCAACTCTACCAGGGTTTCCTTTGGAAGTGCCATCAAAGTTCAACTTAATACACTCCTTGCTAGGTTTCACCCATCCTTTGAGTCTAGGGTTAAGAGTAGGGGTACTAGTTGATGAGGATCCCAAACCCCACTTTAAGGAAAATATGGCTTCATTATGAAAGATAGTCTTCTTTTGAGGGTTCAAATTAGAGAAATTATCCTGAATGGTATTAACACAATGGGCTCCAAATTTCTTGATCGACTCTTTCTTACCTTTGAAAATTCTTCTATTTCTCTCCTTCCAAATCTCCCAAGCTAAATGCATAATAGAAAAGGTCCACAAATATTTTAATCCTTGGCTCTTAAAAGGACTAGACCATTGAGACCACAGTTGTTTAATGGAATTTGGGAATACCCAATTGACTTCAAAAATATTAAGAATAGTCTTTCTAACCGAGACTAGATAGGGATAGCTTGAGAAAAAGGTGTGAGGAGTCTTCACACTCACTTTCACATAGCACACACTTGTTAACCATATGGAAATTTCTCTTGTTTAGGTTGTTGACAGTTAGAATCTTATCATGGATAACCAACCACCAGAACATATTAATCTTGGGATTAACTCTTTGACCCAAACACTTCCCCAATTGAAGTTTTCATTTCCCCCACATCAAAAAAGAAAGAATTGTAGGCACTTCAACCGAGAAGATTCCACTGTCCTCCTTTGACCAGTAAATATTATCATCTTCTAAACTCTCCTTATTAACAATAATTCCTCTTAATTTGTTGTTAATAGAAGAAATATCAATGTTGTTAGAACCATCCAGTTCTATAGTTTTCCATTGGCCAAGGGGCTCATCAAAGTTGAAATAATCTCTGACCTTGGTCCCATATTTGGCTACATAATCTCTGTAGACCATGGGGTAAATGATCTTAAGAGGAAGGTCCCCTAACCATTTGTCCTCCCAAAAATTAATCATTCTCCCATTTCCAACCATCCATTTGCTACCCTCAGAGACAACATGTTTTTCCCAGTTTATCAATTTCTAGAAAAAAGAAGAACCATTTGAATCCTGGATGCAGAAGCACCATTCATTGGCTAAAATATTTGGCCAATATTTTCCCCTGATAATAGAATTCCATACACTCTCTTCCTTGACCATCCTCTAGCTCATTTTAGACAAAGCATTGCTTTATTCATTTTGGTCCAGTCTCTGATACCTAGACCTCCAAGTTTTTTGGGGGAGAGCAAACCTTTTCCCAAGTAATAAGAGGAATTATATCTTTGGGTTCTGAGCCACTCCATAGAAATATTTTTGAATACTCTCCAACTTACTAGAAATTGAGGAGGGTAACCTATAGATAGACATCAAATAAATAGGAAAATTTTGAATCAAGCATTTGAGGAGGACTACCTTGCCAGCTTGGGATAACAGAGAACCTTTCTAGCCTTTGAGTTTCTTCAAAACCTATCAATTAAGAAATTCCATTCAGCATTCTTAGGTTTTTCCACTCCAATAAGCATACCTAGATACCTAGTCGGGAAGGTTTTAGTCACACAACCAAGAATTCCAGCTATTTTATTACATCTTCTTTCTCGGAGTGTTGATAAAGTAAACCAAACTTTTCCCATAATTTATCAATTGGTCCGAAGCCTCCTCATAATCAATCATTAATCTGTTTGAATTCCATAGCCTCCGAGATAGAAGCCTCACCCACCAACATAGTTTCATCCACAAAATGTTGGTGAGCAACATCATATACAGTTAACTGTAGGAGATATACCTCTGATTCTCCCTTCCAAGGAATCCTTATTAAGGGATCTATTAAGGGTCTCGGCCATAATTATGAAAAGAAAGGGAGAAATAGGATCACCTTGTCTTAATCCATGCATGTTGTTAAAAAATCCACAAGGGGTCCCATTAATCAAGACCGAGAACTTTGTTATAGAAATACATGAAAGAATCATCAACTTGAAATCTTCACCAAAACCAAACCTAGTTAGAACCTTCAGAAGGGAAGGCCAAGAGACTCTGTCATAGGATTTCTCTATATCAAGTTTAATAAACATGGCTTCCTTCTTATTCTGCTTAACCGTATGAAGGGTCTCTTGAATAGTGACTATACCATCCTTGGATCTATCTTCCCATAAAAAAACCTCCCTGTTGGTCAAAGATGATCGAAGGCAAGACTAGCTGAATTCTTAAAGCAAGGATTTTGGAGCACATTTTATAAACACAATTACATAGGCTTATAGGTCTAAAATTCTTGAAATCTGTAGGATCATGATTCTTAGGGATTAAGGCAAGAAAAGTATTGTTTAACTCTTGAAGCATCTTTTTATTCTTAAATAATTCTTGAATAGAATTGCAAGTATCTTCCTTAACAATCTCCCAGAAAGTTTGAAAAAAGAGAACCGAAACCCATCCGGTCTTGGAGCTTTGTTTGGATTTAGGGATTTCAGCATAAATTCAATTTCTTCCATAGAAGGGATTTTAGTAAGCATGTTATTTTCATCTTCATTAATCAAATGAGGAATACAGTCTAGGAAATGCTCTTCCTTAATGTTGTTGGAAGTGCTAGTAGAAGCCAAAAGCCTGTTGAAAAAAGAACTAGCAGCTTGTTGGATTTCCTTAATGTCATTGATCAACACTCCCTCTTCATCCCTTATACAGAGAATTCTATTAGAGATCCTTATTTTTAAATTTGAGATATGAAAGAACTTCATGTTCTTATCACCTTCTTTGAGCCATTGGACCCTAGATTTTTGTTTCCAAAAATTTCCTCCTTCAAAAGAATGTTATGATAGTCAGCTAATAATGTCCTCCTTTAAAAGAATATTATGATATACCACTACATATGACCCTATAAGAAAAATGTTATTTAATAAACTTATTCGGTCTTCATAGCTTTGAAAAGAGTGAAATGGTATGACCGTTCACCCATCCTATATATAGGATGATCCCTCACCATATTGGGACAAATTAGAATGATTGATTATAATTATATACTCAAGCTATTTTGTATATGAGAACTATATAATTTTGAATATCTAGTGTGTAATTATCTCTGTGAGACCGAGGAGCGAAGTGGAAGTGTTGGGTTAAATATCCGATCAATTCTATATATAGATAGTGCTTTATTCGGGGGGTTTTTCCTTTGGGTTTCCCACTTTAAATCGGTGTTCTCTCGCCTCATTTTATTTCTTATTATTTTCTTTCAACTCATGTTATTTAAGCTTGGTAATCTGTTATCTATTTTAAGATAAATATTTGTTTAAATTAGCTACATAACATAATCTATAATCTCAGAAATTCATCTGTGGATCTATAATTTATAAATTGTATTTTCTGTCATTTCCCAACATGATCATCATATTAGAAGTTAGAGAAGTGATAAAATTAGTTACCAAGGATGGGGAGTGGAAATAATGGTGTTGATAATGGTAGAAGATGGAAGAGGAGGAGGAGGGATGGGGCGAAGTTTTAGGAGTGGATGAAAGATGAGTGACTTGTGTAAATCCCAAATTCATACCCATTCCACTCGAAAGAGGTGACAAGGATGAGAAAACACTTTCCATGAAATATATAAAAGGGGATGAAGCTAATGTATGTGAAGATGGAGAAGAAAGGGCGAAAAATGTAGAGGGTGTTAAGATCTACAAGGTGGGATGTGGAGGAGAAAATGGACATGAGAGGGAGAGGAAATAGAATGGGTCACTTGAATTTGTTAAGTAACAAAAAGGATCGAGGAAGTGATGGGAGAGGAAGAAGTAATGGGTTGGGTAACTATGGTGCTCACTAGTGCTTCCTTGGCATGTGAAGGATAAGAAGAATCGATCACCACCACAGATGAAGTAGGGATGGCAGATGATGAATGATGGGGCTTAACTCCACTGATCACAAACTTGAATTTTACCTTCTTCTGTGGGATTCCACTTTTATCCTTTTCTCCATGGGAGGGGTTTTCGTCGACGTGGATGTGACAAGTAACTTTGGAAATTTTGGATCCTTGGGCTTAACACTCCATGTATACAACCACACATTATTCTAAATGAGGATTTGAGAAGTGTGTCCTGAATAGATGAGGATTATTTGATGGGCTAGTTGATCGAAGGAAATCACACATTATCACCATCCATTTGTTTGTACATATCCTCCATAATATTATTGTCATCAATGGCGTCTTCAAGAATATTAGCAAGATCCAATGTTCTTATCTCATCCAGAGTCAATCGAATGTTATCTTTTCATCTAATTTCCACCTCATTCCTAGAGTTAATCCATATATCCTCAAGGTATGGAATGTGAAGTTACATGGTTCCATGAGATTTCAGCAAACCTTGATAGTTAAATCCTAGCATTGGAGACATGGTCTTCTTAAGCTTTCCTTGGATTTCACTAGCCACATTCTTAGCTTTGATGATGGAGGAACAAGTATACCTTCCAATAGAGATAGGGAAGGAAACTACATCCTTAGGTTTTCTCTATTAGAATTTATGAAATCCAGAAGTTGCCTAACCAACTCCATGCATATCCATTTGTCACTTGTGAACTCGGGAAGGCACATTGGAGATCCTTAGAACACTATGGCTCGTAGATGTGTGAATTTCTAGAATTACAAATAGATGCTGACCTCATTTTGACATTATGTTCCATACAACATCTAAGACCCTTTTCTTTAAAATATTGGGCTCCAATCTATAGATGTTGTCATAAAATAAAGTTTCATTGACTCTCCTGAAATGTGTTTGACTCCCTTTTAATGAAAATTGAGGATATAATTTGTAAATATGATCGGAGGACCTTGAACCTGTTGTCTTTAGACCATGGTAATACCACATTCCAATTGTGGCATAGTTAACATATGACATCATATAAAACTTTCCTCTAGTTAAGACTTATTTCATTTGAGGTGTCACTAATATACGTTCCCAAATCAAAGAATTATTCATTCTTCTTTATGATGGAGATAAATTGATACATCCATCCATGGAATTCCTTAGCATTTAGGATCCCAAACACTCTACTAAGGAGTGTGATGATATCATCAATTTCAAAAAAATCACTCCTAGGAACAATCTTGGGAAACTTGGATACATAAGGCTTTTCCTTTAATAAGCACTTCTTGTTGACATACTTGACACATTCATCCAAGTCTTGATCTTAGACCTTTTGAGCAGATTGAGGGAGTATCTTGACATATTCAAAGAAATTAGGGATTTTAAGGAGCTCATCAAATTAGTTTGTATCTAGCTTGATAACCACCTCAAATTCTTGATTTTAAATGAGACCTTGTTCCTAAGTCATAGTGATTGACAGACACAAAAATGAATTTTGGACATTGAACAGAGATCGGGAAGGTGGTTGCTAGAGGTATCCCTCTTATGTAAATTCTCTGCATCCATGAATCTTTTGAATATCTTTAAAATCTACCTCAAAATTCATCCTTGTCAATGTGCCCCATCTTTGTGTCTCTGATATCAACATTAGATTCAATTCTAGAGGGAGGTATAATTACTTGATATTTATACTTCATTTCCTTCGATGATACCTTTTTTCCCTTGCCTTTTCCTAAATCAGACATGAGGAATTGAAGAAAAACAATCAATAAAGCCCCCTACAAACCCCTGAGTTAACTTCAGGTTTTACCTCTTGTTATTTACACCCAAAATTCTAACACACTGGTCAGAGAATTGAACCTGTTGATCAACTCAAAAAACCCAAAATATGGGTCCTAACTCGAACCTTTCTTGACACCTTGAAAAACCTGTTAAACTATTGGGGGTTTGATCTTGTTTGGCACTTGAAAAAACCTAACACACGGATCGAGAAAATGGACTTGTTCAAGAACCAAAACCCGAAACACTATGGAAACCCATACGTGTCTTATAACATTCCTATTTTAAGACTTTAGAAACAAGGGAAAAATTTTACACCTTGTGTTCTTTGTTTTAAATAAAAATCATTTAGAATACACATTCCATGCCAATCAATCTCATAACAAATAACCGTCTCAGCAATTGTAATGACTCGATAAGTTACCGATCTCTCATGTTTGTCTTAAAGTATAGAATACTTTATGTATACTGCGTATACTTGGTTTTCCTACCCCGATCGGGTATTGAGTGATCTGTCAAAGCACCTATCTGAATATTTGTTACCAATATTCATCTGACATCACGTTTCTTTAAACTAGGTGACATAGGACAACACAACCAGCAGCTTGTGATACTTTTGGCCAAAGATTTTCAACATACTGTTCATGTTACTATTCCTAGATGACATACTCGTCAATTCAGAATACATCCTTCACCTCACTCTATTGTTATCTATAATGGTCTTTACTAACTTCTTCTAGTCCACTTGCCCAAGGTTTGACCCTAACCCGGAGTTAGCGACATAATTTTTTTATAGGAAGGCGCTTGCGATGACTTAGGTATATAGGCATACTCGAATGACCTAAGTCGTCTGAATGTGCCTAGGTACCTTGAGTCATAGAAAGCTACTTCTTATTCTAATCATGCTACTAACTTGACCTAGAGAGAAACTAAGTTCAAGTCCATATGTGTGTAGATCTAGATGAACAAATACGGAAGGGTGTTGCCACATGTCAACTACAACACTGTATCCTTGAGAATCCCTTAGTCTTCTCAAAGGTACAGTCATGTAGTTGGTGTGTGCCAAAATCCATTAAAATTGCTTCATCACGATGTACGCACCCCTAGGTGGTCATTACTTCATAATTAAATTTAGATTAAGATTTAGATTGTAGCAACCATGCCTAACCCTAATTCCAACATTCATTAAGTTCTTTATCCATAATTAATCTGATTTGATATTAATAACTTCATTAACTCATGTTTGCATTTATGTTCATTAACTCGGCATAACAAGCAGTTATCCCAAAAACAGAGGCAGCAAACATCAAATGGTTAATTTTAATGCAACTTAGCTATCCAAAGAAGGTGTATCATCCACCTAGGTTTAGCTAGTGTTTACTTTATATAAAACGAAGTACAAAGATTAAAGATCATAACCACCATTCCTTTTATTTTTCCTTCTTTTGAGAGAGGAAGAGTCTTCCTCTACATGATTAGATGTTAGGGTTAACATAACCTTTTTATCATTCACCACTCATATAGTTTAATTATATGTCCAATACATATTTCATTATTATACTATAGTTGTTTAGATAGAGAACAACATCTTATACCACTTAGCAAGTTACACCTTAGTAAGGGGGATTGAACTATTCCCTTATTCCAACTTATTAAATGATAACAATAATAGGTATACAAACAGATATAAAGAATATCGACAATTGATTACCTACATAATTGCATCAATCAAGGAAACCAATCAAAGGATTCACCATTTAAGAGACAACATCTAATTCAAGAATCCCAAACCAATCTGAGAAGGGAGAGAATCAAACAAAGTCATCGTCCTACTCGCTCAAGCCTTAAGTATATTCTACATTATAGAAGATATCATTCAGAGATCTGAAACCATACATTCCAAAAGTCAAAGCAAGACTTACACAAGGATTATCTCTTACTCATGTCCATCCAAGGAAGATTAATAATATTATTGAGTGCATAGAAAGGAGTCCATCCGAAAATAATATCCTAATGATGCATGACTCATTCATTCAAAATAGTCATACTAGAAGTGATTAGTATTTCCTTTCAACAGATGACTGACCGCACACTTCCGATTCGATACGACCATTGTACTATACAAGTTAGCCAAAATTAGGAAAGGTCGGGTTGGGAACAATTTGGTTTTCCCAATACCAAAAATGATAGTCTCAAAGTTTCCGAACATATAACTATTCCCATGAACTTTCACAGCCAACTAGTAACAAGTTAAACTAAAAAATCCACAAGGAAGTTCTTGTTTCTTAAGAGTGAGTTCACACTATTTCATACAAGATAGAAAGGGCAGAAAATTGAACTCAGGAAGTCAAATAGGCCTAGGATAATAATCACTCTACAACAAGGAAGAGAGTCGATCTACAAAGAAGTTTGAACAACTAAACTTAACTTTACAAAAGTTAAAGGAAACTCAATAGAAAGGATCTGATCCTAGGTTTCATTCACCAGTGTTTCATCAATAGAATTCCAAATCCCATTTAAAACCCAGAAGTTCTTTCAATAGTTCTCAAAAGAGAATACAAAACCAAACACAAATTTTATAGAAAACAACACTTCTATTTTCCTTATGAATTCAAACCTTATCAGAACAACAATATCAACACTAACCCAGTTCATCTATTCAACGTTGTTTGAACACAAGTTCAAGTTCATTCAGAAGATAAAGTAAACAATTATAGTTTCAAAGCAGAAGTACAAATCTTGGCAAAACAAGATACATTCCACAAGAGTATTCAACTCCTATCTCCTTTAAAAACTATAAATCCATTCAAATGGATCTGAAAGAGAATACAAAACCCAACACAAGTTTTAAGTCAAACAAGTTTCAACATTACTCACAAACTCGAATTGTAACCAAAATCCCAACTAAATAACTTTCACAGCTCCATCTAGCACATAAATATCGAGGTAGAGAAGGTAATTGTTCCAATCAAATTAACACAAGTAGAAGTATGAACACAAGCACTTCCATATACTTTGAAAACCCATTATCGACTACTTTCAAAAGAGTTCAAATTCACACCAGAAGGGTAAGTAATAATACAGTCTCAAACCAAAGGTTCTATATCCTCACAACAAGATACAGTTCCATAAAAGGTCCAAAGCATCCTTCTATCAAAACAATCAAAGACTTTCAAACAAGACGCGGGTTACCTGAATAGAGGAGAGCAGAATATCCTCAAACATTTACATGCCATTACATGTTCAAAGTAAATGGTACAATCTGGGATGGAAGTACTACAACCTTTCCAAACTCAAGATGCATCAAGGAGAAGATTTCAAAAGAGACTACCAGTTAAAACTCAAATCAAAACCATTTACTCAAGCTCTTTTCGAGCAGACAGTCCCGAATACGAGTTCTAAACAACACAAAGCCTCGAATACAAGTTCTAAAAAACACAAAGCCTTGAATACGAGTTCTAAACAACACAAAGCCTCGAATACGAGTTCTAAACAAACACAAAGCCTCGAAATTTCCATATGCATATCACCATTGAACTTGCGCAGAGAAAAACATCCAAAGACTAACATTATCATGCAATGGATTCATATCTAAAAATCAGAGAGATTCATTCAATCATGAAAGTAAATAACCAAACAAAACATGTAACCATTTATCTCATGAGAGTAGAGTTATTTTAATGAAACATTTAGAGGAAAGCAAGAAATCTTAATGGGTAGAGCCTATCATGCATGCGAAGGAGACTTCTAGCCGAGCTTCCAACTCTTTTTCTCCTCCAAGAAAGATCAAAAACCAAACATCTCTTTCTCCAATGCCTCATATACTTTCCTTAGATCGAAAATAGACCAAGGAAACCAAAAATAGCTGCAAAGTGAAAATCAAACTATTGGTTCGAAGAACCAGATAGCTCCATGCAAAGCAAAAATTACAAGGCATGCAAGACCAAACAACCTCCAACAAATCTGCCCTCATTTTTTCCAAGACGGTTTGCTCACAAAACTCGAGGTTCATTAATGCCATTACTCCCCAATCTCTTTCCTATCTCTCCTCCACTGCCTCCCAAAATTGGCGAATGCTATTTCAACCTCTGCATGCATTTCTAAGTTTAACTATGATTCCACGTAAGCTTCCACCAAGTTTACATGTCTCTACCAAAACTGGCAGTACTTCCTATTTATTCAAAAAAATCAAATCAAATAAATTCCTTTGGAACCGTTGCAACTTGCCATGTGACCTAGGTCCCTTTCATTAGTTTAGGATAGATTTCCATAACTTAGGTTATGACCTTAGGTTAGTCTAGAAAGTAATTACCTTAGGTTTATAAACATTTCCTTAGGTAATTTTCTAACTTAAGATAGGTTATTATTCAAACCAATTTAGTAGTAGGTAATAGGTTAAGAGTATACCTAACATCACCTTAGGTTTTTCCCATCCCAACATAGAATATGAAGCTTAGGATAGATTGTCACCGAATAAGTAGACATAGCTTAGGAAATAGTTACATTTACCTTAGTTTAGAATACCATTAGGATAAATCCCATAGGTTTAGGACTTAGATTCCCTTCATAGTCGTGAAGCAGGCTTCATTCCACTTAATGTCGTTAAATGTCCTGAAGAGATCAATCCTAAAGATCCGAGCACAAAACATACAACCGAATGTAGGCACAATCTTACAAGACCAAAAATAATTTGTAAACATACAAAAGCTCAGTCCACTATGTCTCTCAACCTATGAATGTCAGTTTACCATTCAAACGGTAAGGAGATTTAAAACATTCCTTAGATCAATGGAATTGATCCAAGGATGAGTCAGTTAATAGAGATAAGTTTGCAACCATCTTAACCAGATTACAACTCACCTATCTGAAGTGAAAATGGATTATTACAAGCATCAGCATTTTAGTCTAATGAATCCAAGAGTAGAAATGATTTATCCCTGGCAAGCATGATTTTCAACAAGCAAAGGAGCACACCGCATCAAGAAAATCACATGTCAACACTTGCAATGCAAAAGAGAAATATAACAGTTTGTCAAAGGTGTTACATACTTCCCTCCTAAAAAGAATCATCATCCCAATGATTATCTTATTTTGACCATTGCATTAAGGAAAATCAATTTATTCACTTTCTTATCATATGTTTGTAACAATATCATAATTTTAAAGTTCCAGAAATCAGCATTCACATAGCTGTTTATTTAAAAATAAATAGTTATCTGCCCAAAACTGGCAGACTTATTGTCATATAAAGATAAAATCACAAATTTTTATCAGTCATCAGAATCAATTCTGTTCAAATAAATATGGAAAAGCAGCTTTCATATCTTCCATATTTTCCCTAGGTTGCACTTTCTTCGTTAAATTGGTCCCACTGGACCTTACATTGACTTATTTCATGATTTCTTAAATGCACTGGTGAGTTTCCAGCACTCGTATGGGATTAACCATGATTATTCCTGGTTCTTGGACCTACAAGGAATTCCAATTTAACACATGTGATAAATCGAAACATATTTCTTAAGCAAAGAAATATGGAAAACATGATGCATTTGTGACAAAGAATGAGGTAATGCTAAACAAGTAAGCTACATGGTTGATTACTTCAACTATTTCAAAAGGTCCCACGTAACGAGGTGATAACTTGGCGGTTTGCCAAAATTTATAGAACTCTTTTTCGTTTAACCGAAGAAAGACCATCTCACCAAGTTCAAATTTCTTATCAACCCGCTTTAAATCAACATAACTATTTTTCCTATCTCATTTGCTTCTTTCAAGCGTTCACAAATCATTTTAACTTATTGTTCTATTTCCGTAAGGATTTTAGGTCCAATTACCTCTCTATCCTCAATGTTGTCCCAACTAACGAGGTTTTTGAATTTTCTTACGTATAATGCTTGAAAGGTGCCATCTTAAGAGAGGCATGATATGTGTTATTATAAGCAAACTTAACTAGTGGAAGGTACTCTTCCCAATTATACTACTAATCCATACAATATGTTCATAACATATCCTCTAAAACTTGATTAACTCTTTTCATCTGTCCATCCGTTTTCGGATGATACGTAATCGAAATTCAGCTTAGTTCCTAGAGCTGCATTAAGTGTTTACAAAACCTTGAAGTCATTCTAGGATCTCTATCGGATATGATTAATTTAGGTACCCCATGTAATCTAAAAATTTCATGTACAAATCTCTTTTTAAAAGCAGGAGAATCATCTTCGATTACCAAAGATAAAATGTGCTACTTTTTTAGTTTATCAACAACTACCAAAATAACATCATGTTTATTTCTTGACATAGGAAACCCTTTTACAAAATCCATGCTTATTACTTTCCATTTGTCTTTGCGGTATGCTATGAGGATACAATAAAGCGATTGGATGCATATGTTCACTTTAACACGTTGACATTCTAAGCGGTGTGTCACAAAATCAATAACATCCTTTTTCATCCCCTTCCGTAATTATTTTTGTCTTATATCAACAAACATCTTTGTAATACGGGTGTTTAGAGAAAGATGGATTGTGAAATTATGTTAACAATTTCTTTCTTAAATCATTTAGCGAATATATGTATACTCTATTTTCTAATCTTAAGATTCCTTCATTGTCAAAGTGAAAACCTTTATACCTCACATCATTTGAATCTATAGCAAGTGTTGCTTTTACGTACTAAAAGTAAGAATCAAATTCCATAACACTTTTTACTTCATCCTTAAACTGAGTTCTCAAGGTTATAAGAGTAGAAATGTGCTTCCTATGACTTAGAGCATCACCACTCTGTTTTCCTTACCTTTAATGTAATTTATGTCAAAATCATATTGAGACAAAAACTCTAACCATCTTCATTGTCTTGCATTTAGATTTGGCTGAGTGAAAATATACTTCAGCACAAGATGATTGGTTTTTAATTCAAATGGTTTACAAGAGATAATTCCTCCAAACTTGTAGTGCATGAACAATGGCAGCAAGCTCTAAATCATGTGGAGCATAATTCAACTCATGTAACTTTATTTTTCTACTTTCGTAAGCTATGACATGATCATTTTGTAACAAAATACCTCCTAGACCTTCCCCAGATGCATTTGTTACAATAGTAAAGTCTCCATTAGGATCTGGTACCGCTAGAATAGGTGTTGATGTTAACTCCTCCTTCAAAGTTCAAAATGCATATTCACATTTCTCATTCCAAACAAACTTCTTATCCTTTTTCGTAATGAAGTTATTGGTGCAGCCACTTTAGAAAAATATTTTACAAATTTTCTATAGTAACCAGTAAGACCCATGAAGCTTCTAACTTCATGTACATTCTTTGGTGCAGGCCACTCAGTTATAGCTACAATTTTAGAAGGATCAACAGCAATTCCATTCTTACTTATTACATGTCCCAAATAGTGCACTTTTGTGTCATAGAAAGAACATTTAGATAGCTTACCATATAACCGTCTCTTTCTCAAAATTTCCAAAACTATCTTCAAATGCTCATGGTGTTCCTCAATACTTTTAGAATATATGAGAATGTCGTCCAAGAATACAAGCACAAATTTGTCCAAGTATTCTTGAAATATATTATTCATTAAATTCATAAAATTTGCAGGTGCATTTGTTAATCCAAAAGGTAAAACTGTGAACTCATAATGTCCATACCTTGTTCTAAAAGTTGTTTTATGAATGTCCTCATCCTTAATCCATAAAATCTATTCTCACCGTATGACTGGTGGATATTAAAAGGTATTCTCCATAGGGAGTCAAATATACCATGCATTCCTTTCAGTTCTCTTCTCTTAGCCCATAACAAAACAAGGTCTCCAACCTAAAAATATTGATGCTTAGCTTTCTTATCAAAAACTCTCTTGACCTTGTCCTAATCCTCCATGATCGATCAACCACTTTGGACCTACTTTCCTCCAACTCTGTCAAGTACATGATTATTTTTCAATGGAGTCTTGGAAAGTATCATCTTCAATCAATTTGGCCAACCTCAAGGCCGAAATTCCAAGGAGATAGGAATATCCACATCAACTCCATACAACACTTGAAAAGGTGACATCCCAATAGCTCTCTTTGGAGTAATATGATCAGCCCACAATGCATCATACAATGCCTTGTGCCAGGTTCATTGATTTTCATCAACTAGCTTCTAATTATAGTCACCAAGTTCTTATTACTTGATTCCACCTGACCATTTCCTTGAGGATAATAATTTGATGAGTGAGCCAAAGTAATCCCATAACCATAGAAAAATTTAGTGAGTTCATAAGAAAAAAAATTAGAAGCATTATCAGCAATAATCTTATGAGGAACACCAAACCTAACTATTATATTCTCTTTAATGAAGCTACAAACAACTTCAGAGGTAACATGTTTTACGGGATGGCTTCCACCCACTTTGTGAAATAATCATTTGTAGTCAAAACATAACTATGCCCAACACTAGACAAATATTCAATGTTCTGATAATGCCAAACATAATTCCCCATTGTTGAAAGGGTTCTTCAATTACCACTGGCCTTAGGGGAAGTGCTACCAATTTTGGACGACCAACAAACTAGCTGGCAAGCTTCACACTTTTCTACCCACATGGATGCATCTTGAAAGAGAGTGGGCCAGTAGTACCTTACTCACAGGATCTTGTGAGCTATAACAGATGATGAGAAATTCCCTCCACATGCTAAGTTATGAAATGCTTCCAGAAGCTTACCTTGTTTAATTTTATCCATGCAGCGAAGGAATACTCCATCAATTCCTCTTTTGTACAAACCATTATCCCAAAGCACATACTTAGCTGACCTTAACTTGATCGTTCATTTCTCTTTAGGGCTCAGATGTCTCGGGGAATTCTCCATAGGTTAGAAAGAAAGAAATATCTGAATACCACTCATTTGTTGTACTTACAAATAATACTTTGGGTACTTCTTCATGGTTTTCCTTGACTGCATGAGCTTCTTCCTCAGGGTTGTTTTCAGTGATTAATTAACACAAACCTCTTCCATGCATGAGCTTTGTGGGTTTGATTTCTAAATCATATTCATGTACCTTGGCAATCTAAATACATTCGTTGACTACCTAACTCTTGTTGAGTGAGGATGGACTTTATCTCCATATCAGGGACAAGAACCAACATGTGAGAATTTTGGATGTAATACCTAAAATGTTTTACTGTTTGAACCATGACATATGCATATTTTTCAATCTAGTACATCTTGAGCTCATGATCCTTCAAAGGGAAACTCATAAAATCAATTAGAGATTCAACTCCTTCGGCATTATTTTTCATTAGTATAATAGACATTGTATGAGTTCACGCATAGATATACATGATAAAATCCTTTTATAAATATGGGCATACCAGGACGGGGCATGAGCTATGGCTTCCTTTATTTCATCAAAGGTAATTTTTCCATCGGCATTCCATCAAAATGGAATTTTAACATTCATCATCTTGATAATGTGCCAAGTCTTGTCAAGCAAAATCGGAACAAACCATCTCAAGAAATTAACCTTCCCAAAGAATGAATGCACACATGTTTTACTTGAATGAAGGTGAGACTTTGTATAGATTTAACTTTGATCGTGGTCGATCTTAGTTCCTTCTTTCATCATGATATGTCCTAGTAATTTCCTTTTATGACTCCAAACATAGATTTTTTAGGATTCAAATAAATCTTGTATTGTCAACACTTTATCATAACTCGTTCCAGATGATCAAAATGATCATGCCTATTCTTGGAAAAGAGGCTGTCAAATGATAGATCTATTACCCTTTGGAAGGTAGCTCCGGCATTAATCAACCCAAATGGTATCCTCGGTAAGAAAATGTACCCCATGGGGTAGTGAATGTCATTTTATGTTGATCTTCTGCTAGTGACCTCAACTTGATTGTATCTTGAAAATCCATCTAGCATAGAAAGAATTTCTGACCCTATCACTGTTTGTAGCACTTGATCCATAATAGGTAGAGGGTAATTTTATTTCAACAAAGATTGATTGATATTTCAAAAATCAACGCAAATACAAATTTCTCCATTCTTCTTTTGTACAGGGACAATGTTGGCCACCCATGTGGAATGATGAATTGGAAAAATAATCCTTGCATCCAACATCTTTTGAATCTCTGCAAGAATGGTTTCAAAAATATTGGGGTTGTAATGATGTTGTTTTTACATGTACAAATGTGAGACATCCGTCTTAATAGGAATACTATGTTGCCCATTTTTCAGTTTGAAAGATTTGAAATCTATGTAATACCATGTTAAAATGTCTATGTATTCCTTTTTCCCTAGGAGAGTAAAATTTTCCAATATTTACAATTTGCATCTACTCAAACAGATTCCAGATTAACATGTTCTATCTCAACATAGGAATTAGCTTCAGATTGTTGCTTCTTTTGAATGAAGTGATCATGTTTGTCAAATATTCCTTTGAGAGACACCAAGCCTTTGGGAATTTTTTCCCCTTCAATTAAATAACTTCTCCATTTATTTCTTATTTTAAATCGAAACGGATTCACGGAAAGTTGATTCAGAACCTTTAAAGTAAAGCTTGCTGAAATTATCAAACTTTTCTAAAAATTCAAAATTTGTTGATCATCATTGAAGACTTGCCAATGCAAAGAATTATAAGGGACCCTAGGCTGATAGACTATCTCAATGGTATATTTTTCTTCCTTGAAATTAGGATGAGAAAGGAGTACTTGAAGCAAACACCATAAGGGAATCCACCTTGTCATTGTGATCTCTAGGTACTAATTTTATCAAAGAGGCGTTGAAATCTTCAATACAATCCTCGACGCTATTTCTATAATTCCTCAACCAATCATTCTTCACCTGATAGATGTTCCTAACTTGATTCACAATGAGCTCTATGTCCCCTTGTGCTTTGAGATTCCTAATCCCTTTTTCTCTCGACATCCTTAACCATAACAATGGCATCTCATATTCAGCATTGTTATTAATATTATCAAACTTTTTGATAAAAAGATATTATATTATATTAAATGAAACATGATACAAGATTCTTTACACAAAAATGTGGGTGGTATGAGAGCATGCCCCAAAGCAACAAACACACTAGGCCATGCCTAGGAAGCAACACAAAACTACAAACTGTTGAAAACAAAACCATTCAACGATGAAGGAACATAAGGACCATGAGAAGCAAAGTACCCCTAAGAGGAAGGAGCAACAAAGCACCCCTTTTTCTCCTTATATTTCATGACAATAGTCCACGGAGCCTGCGAGGGAGTCAATGCAAACAGAGGGACTGGGTGAGGACTATCTGGACTCAAGTCAAAATTAGAAGACTTAGAGACATGCAATTACTTAGTACCACCGCAAATTGAGGGAATCTCAACACTCATGTTTTTAGAATTTTCAAGAGGAGAGCATGTATTGACTTCCAAAGTGCTGAAAATTGTTACCATCCTTTAGGTGTGGAGCAGTCATTTTTTTTCTTTTTTTGAGACTTATTTAGTGCACAATCCTCTTACAAGTGACCGGTTTGGTGACATAATCTACATCGAAAGGTTGTTTTCTCATAATCAATGATTTGAATCCATTTGAAACCGTCATGAAGTAACTCCAATGTATCAGAAGCCCCCTTGCCGAGGTCCACCGACATGTCCGAATAACCCTTGTTTGGACCATTCATCATATGCCTTAATTAAATGACCAATAGAGTTACCAATAGCTTCAAAAATAGCAGGATGCCAAAATGGGAGAGGAAGATTAGGGAGGCGTACCCAAAATGGAATTTTGGAGGCGTCATAGTAGAAGGATCCAAATACTCCAACCATAGGGTGAGAAAAAGGCCAGCCCTACCCCAAAACCACGGGCCATTAGTAAGCACTCATTGATAATCAGCAGGAGAAGAGAACTAGACAATAAAAAACCCTTTTGCACAAAGTTGAATCTCACAAGCACTCGCCCAAGTGGAGTGAATCCATTTATGGAGAGCCTCTGTTTGAGGCAAAAATCCATTAAATCTACATATAAGAGCAGAAGCTTTGAGGACAGAAATAGAGGAAGCTACCTCGGGCATGGTGAGCTTAACCACTGGAGTGTCTGTTAGGAATATCTATGTTGTAGTGTGAACATAGAATATTATGTGAGTGATTATATTATCTAGGATAATATAATATGTGTTGTAATAATTAATTACATTATTGTAAATGTAATTATGAGTGGGTGAGTAAATATTGTTATGAGTTGTTGAGTAAACAACTCATTAACAATATTAGTTTTGTGAGAAAACAAAATCTCACGTAAAATAACATGGAGTTGTTTTAGGAGTTATTTATGGAGATTATATCTCCTTAAATATAGGAACAACATCTCCTATTTAAATGGATGTAATAGCAAGAATAAAAGGAGTAAGATTTCAAATTTAATTTATGCAATTCTGATATAGTATTTTCATTTGGTACCAGAGTAGGTTTGATGCGGGAAATTTCAGTGTTTTCTTGATCAAATCCATCTCAAAGAATAGCTTCTATATTTTGTTTCCAGATTTGGGTTTTTCTATAATTTGTACGTAGAACCAAGTGTTTGTCAAGAAACGACAAAAGAAATTTCAATGAGAAATCGGTTTGTATTTTTGAAGAAATATGGATTTAACTATGCAGCTATCAAATTCAGCATATCAATTCTTCTACTGAAAATTTTCTCCAATTTCCAATAATGTTGAATTGTTAATACAAAGTCTTGGCTTGCTTGGAGGTTCAAAGGTATTATATATAAAAAATTTAAAGTACTGATTCAATTATGTATTCTATATATTAGAAGGAGTAATCTCCACATTACTTGATCAGAGTAATTATGAAGAATATGAAGAAGTAATGTATGTACAGAATAAAGCAAGTACTTCATCTAAGAAAGGAAAGTTCAAACCAAAACCTTTCCCTTTTAAAGGTAAAATGAAATGTTATTACTGTAATGAATCGGGACATGTAGCCTTGAACTGTAAAAAGAGGGAAAAAGATCTACTTGATGACAAAATAGATCAAAAATCTCTTTTGGTTGAAGAAGAAACTAATTGGGATGAATACTTTAAAGATGAGGAACTTTCTTGTCCTAGTGATGAGGAATTCTTATGGTAAATCACCAACGACGGGGTCACAGACAGATGTGGTGATGTTCTATTTCAGTTGTGTGGTGTGTTTATACACAAGGGGGTGAAACTATTTTCATGTTTTGATTTTAATGTGTTCACATAGACTAACAACAGTTCCTGAGTGTCTATTTGGTGTGGAAGAAGCAAACTGCTTGACTCAGCTTACAGGGGCAAAGCATCTATGTACGGTCCTCTAACTGTTGTATGGTCCTCTGACTACCATACTTGATGGAAGGTACTTCGTTGGAAGGTGATCAGTCGATGAAGATGTTCATACGACAAGGATGATCATTAGCAATAAGATCCAGTAGCAACAGCTACTCCGACAAGTTTGATGTTTCCAAGAGCTCTTACCCCATGTTCACACTAAGGGGGCAAATATTAGGAATATCTATGTTGTAGTGTGAACATAGAATATTATAAGAGTGATTATATTATATAGGATAATATAATATGTGTTGTAATAATTAATTACATTATTGTAAATGTAATTATGATGATATTTTTATGAGTTGTTGAGCAAACAACTCATTAACAATATTAGTTTTGTGAGAAAACAAAATCTCACGTAAAATAACATGGAGTTGTTTTAGGAGTTATGTGTGGAGATATTTATGGAGATTATATCTCCTTAAATATAGGAACAACATCTCCTATTTAAATGGATGTAATAGCAAGAATAAAAGGAGTAAGATTTTGAATTTAATTTATGTAATTCTGATATAGTATTTTTAGTGTCCTCAAA
This sequence comes from Taxus wallichiana var. yunnanensis, assembly GCA_018340775.1. Taxonomy (NCBI): domain Eukaryota; kingdom Viridiplantae; phylum Streptophyta; class Pinopsida; order Cupressales; family Taxaceae; genus Taxus; species Taxus wallichiana. Next base: position 30,306,575 of record CM031242.1, read on the forward strand.
TTTATCCACAATGTAGGGAATACCTAAAACATGTTGAGCCCCCAGAGAACCTTTCCCTACAACTGCAGCCGAAACATTTTCTTGGAATAAACCCACTGGTTTGCGTGTCCACCATGACAAAGGAGAAAGGAGAGGAAATTGTGGCGAGACCGAATAGAGGCATGTGCGGCCCTGCTTGAAACCCTATTCATGTTTTTCCTTTGTTGTTTTTTCCTTCTTTGCTTCGTTCATCTGTTCTTTTTTCATTATTATTTTGAGAACTATGTCCTATTATCAAATTGCAATTTGAATGAAAAAGTAAAATTTTCAAACTCAAGAGAAACCAATACCACACCTGTGCCAAATCCAGAAGTCTTGAAACTACCATCAAACTCTAAAGTCCATATTTTATTGAATTTTGCTTTTGTAACTGAAATAGAAGTGAAATATTGATATGAGGTCATGAAGTAGTTCCCTGAACCGGAATCTTCCAAAATTATTTAAGCCTTAGGATCATCAGACTTTGTGACCAAAGATTTCTCTTAAGCTTCAGGTTCAAGAACACGCATGGTTCCATTGACTGATATTTTATCCTTTGTCCAATCCATATGAATTTCTTCGCCTACATCCCTGAAAAAACACTTATCCAAAATTATCTCCTCGGGGTTATTTTGGCTTTAACAAACTTTTAAAATGGACTTAGCCATTTTTGCAAGTCTGTAAAAGTCAAAGAGCCATCAAATTGTACTTCCCAAATGCACCGATGTTGGTATTCAAAACCCGCAAGGGCATAATTTAAAAACATTGGCGGCTTGGTTGTAAATTTGTCGATGCTCATTTTACCATCAAATTTAGCATCGGTCGGTGGGAAATATGGCGAAGCTCATCGGTCTAAGCCCATGAGACAACCGGCACCAACTTCAAAGCCAAAAATTTTCTAAGTCCCCAAACTTAAAAAGTGATACGTGAAGAACTACATGGTGCCATTTCATTGGTTCACCTTCCATAGCTTGACAAACGTGAAGGCTTAAGGAAAATATGACTGCCTGAGGTCACATAAAGCCTTCTCATTGGCTAAATCTTTCGCAACTATCAAAAGGACATCAAAGAAAGGTCTAATAGGGAATCATGGCATGGAGCTTCCTCATTGGCCAATGGTTTGTGGATGTCATATTTGGAGATCAAAAGGAATGACATGCAAAGTGTAGGGATCCTTCTCATTGGTTTGCATTTTGTAATGGTCGGTCGAGGGGAAAATTGTGAAGAAACGTGGTTGTTTCTTATTGGATCATGTTTCTAGGGGTCTAACAAGGTCTAAATTGTGAAGGAATATAGATCCCATTCATTGGTCCACGTGTCACAGGGATTGATAAAGGAAAATGATAGTCTGACATCCGAAGGAACATGGTCGAGTTTTATTGGCCCGTATTTTCATAAAGGCATCCCGAGAAAATGTGAAGGACAAGGGCGGATGGCGGGAAGGGAAGTAAAGCGATATTGCAAACCAGTGGTAGAGGTCGATCCTCGAACCAATCAAAGGTGATACACATCAAATTTTTGTGCCTCTCGATAGGTAAATCTTCAAATGGCCATATCTTTTGATCTTGATCCCCAAATCAGGAAAATCTTATATCATTGGAAATCTCTCATCGATCCCTTCAATTTGACATCATCAGAATATGATTTTGGAGGTGTTTAGTGGGTCCAAATGGAAAACATAGCTTTTAGATGTAGAAGAAGACTATTTGGGCACACAAATGATCAAATCAGGTAGCTCAACCACCAAAATTGATGAAGCATGGCTTCATTTACTTCTGTAATATGAAATAGACTGACTGATGGCTCTATAAGGTTCCCATGTGATTTTTAGAGGATTTTAATGTAGACCATTGGTGGTTGAAGTCTATAAAATTCGTGCCCCTTCTCTTTTCCCTCTTCTCTTTCTTGCTTCTCTTTCATTCAAGCTATATGATGGGTTGTTGTGTTCTCCAATCATTTAACTATCATGTTCTTTTACTAGTGTCATCATAAAACCAGGGCTTTGTGTCTAAGGATATATGCAATGAAGCTCTATACAATCAATTATGGTCTTTCATTGGGGGGTTTTCTATTAGATCTCCCTTCATTTTTGCTAATCTACAAAAAATTAATGTTCAGTTATAGAAATGACATTGTTGTAATGAAATGCATTTACTAGAAATACTTTTCTAGGACTATAATGCACAAAGTAAATTAATATAACTAAATTCAAATAACACACACTTGAAATTGAATTTGTAGAATTGAAATAACAACTCTAAATGGAAATTGCAATAAAGGAAATAAAAAAATTATGACTTATTAGAAAACCACATTCATGCATAAACATAAACAACCTCCAGTCGCCTTAGTCGAGTGGGCCCTTGCTCTTCCTTGGGACAGAGGTGATCTTAACAACACAAGATACTCAAAATGATATCCACTTATATTAATTCAAATAAGTTATATGACATATTCAATGCATCTCAAAAGTAAATACTAACTGTTACGAACTATATTGCAGATTATCAATATTATCCAACTACTAAATTGTTCCTCAAGAAGATGTCTTTATATAGACACAGTCGGTTACATATCATGCCAAAATGATAGGCACTAAGTTATTCCACTAACAACATTTGATTAAGGTTCATAAAATCCTACAGAACTTGCTAGAAACAAGACCCATGTTTATAGGCTATTAATGGAAAAAGTCCTCCACGACTGCATACCGACTCCAGACTCAGGCTCCTTGACAACACTCCAAAACTAGTAGTAAATGTTCATTATTATCCTATTCACATTACCACATTTCACTCACAAAGGCAATTAGTAGGAAGTTATACATTTTAACAAGTTACATGAACAAGAGCAAGGAAAATGCATTAAAATCACTAATATACAACCATATAAAGCATCCACATGCACTAGTAAATTATGTTTAAATGACAAATTATCAATCGTATAAATGATAAAAATTAGTCAAATAATGTACTCATCATCTCCCTATACTTTACCTATTTCATGTCCCAATGCAACTCATATTTTACATGCCCTTTGGCCAAGCTATTGAGCCATGTCATACTCCTCAAATTGATTGGCATATTACTTCCTGGTTTCCTTACATCCTTGAGTGTTTGAAATTACTTCTACCCAAGCTATGAAAATCTCATGTGAATGGGTAGAATTATTTTTCTAGGTTCTAGTTGGACTTAGGAGAAGAGGTGGCCTCACTGTGATCCTACCCATCCATCATTGTATTGTTTTCATTCTTTTCGATAGTTTCGAATTATTGTGATGAGTGTATCACTTTGTCTCATACTCCAACTCAAATTTTGAGGAGAGATAACCTCTCTACTTTTCAAGGGTAAACTCAAAGTATCCCACCTTCTATCACAAGCTTGCCTTGCTGCCCCAAAATCTTTGCTGATTGTAGGCCTCAAAATCCTACACGCATTTTAGTAGAACTTTGGAAGTATTATCCATAATACCGACTTGATAGTAAAGAGACCTGAAATTCTTTCACATGGCCACATCATTGTGATGAGTAGGCCTAATGTAGAAACTGATGGTGTGAGATGTTTGATTGAAAATGTCCATTTTCTCTCCCCACACAATTTGATTCCTAAGTAATGACTGGAAGGATTTTAACTTAAAATATCCCACAAACAGGTTAATAAAGAAGTTAGGAACATTGGTGACTACCATATTGTGGAGGTAAAATTCACATAGCTGATTTTGTATGTCAGGGGTATTGTCTTGATGAATTGATAGAAAGGTGTTACCATCAAGAGCTTCATAAGGTTCTTGACTACATAGTTTCAGTAACTTCCAAGAGTAAAATTGTTCTTGAACAAACATAATATAGGTAGAAGAAGGTTTCCTACATGCCACGAGTTTACAGGCCAAAGGACAAACAAAGTCCAAAAGATATTGTAACTTCCTTTTCTCATTTGTGTTGGCTTCCAACTCTTCCTTTAATTTCCTATTTTCATTTTTAACTCTTTATTTTGAAGAGATAATTGATTGAAATCATCCAAAACTCTAAGGCCTATATCTTTTTTTTCTTTTAAGGTTGCTTAACTTCTACCTGTAAGGAGGAATTTCTCTAACTTTTTCTACCGTTCTCTATGTGAATGTAGTTTGAAAATATAAATTTGTTTCTTGCATACCTTTCAATTTTTCCTTGAGAGAGGAAATTTCTTCCAAATAACACTTTGGTACATCACCTTCGCGTAATCCACAGACGCAATTCTCCATCACAACTGGTTCTAGAGTTGAGGTCTACATTTCAAGTCCGAGGGTATTTCTAGAGCTATTGAGTAGGTTTCTGAATATGTACGCATATCAGAGCTTTGTGTGGCATGGATAGCTATGGTGAATGCAACATCCTGAGATTGGTCAGTAGGGAAAGTTGAGGTATCAGCCCTTTCCTTCTCTTCCTAAATCGGAGTAGAATTATCCTCAAAAACTTATGAAGCGGGAACTTCAAGTCATGCAAGAAGTACAAGACCACCTTGGCCTTAACAAAATAGAAGAACAAAGTGGAAAATTTCTCTTACCCTTAGAATTGTAAGGCTTAGAAGATGGGTTCCCTTGATTACCAGGTTCCTCCACATTCTCTTGTGAAGGGCGAGTGGTTGACTCGAGCTTGGCTCGAATTATGGAAGATGGCCCCTTTTTGAGTTTCCTTGGTGGAAACCCTCCCCTGCACTTATATGTTTGATCCTTCTCTTTGTTTTATAGAAACCTTGATGTGAGAAGATAAATTAAATAAGCCATGGATGTTTGCGCATTATCTTACCACGTTCATTCTTATATTTTTGTCTGACTTTGATGACTACATCGACTAAATATTCAGGTAAATTTACCCTGAGTATAGGGTTTATGCAGCCATGCTTTAAATGAATTACAATTTTGAGCAAGTCCCCACCAAGAAAATATGGGTGTCTCATCACATATGAAGTATTTGTTGACCCACTTAGCTACTTATTTCTAAATTCCAGGAAAACTTTCTCTCCTAATCCCCTTCTGAACACCATTGGAGGTGAGGATTACCTCTAGAAAAGCTTCGCCATCCTCATGAAATAGGGAATCATGTCCTTAAGAGGAGCGTTTGTCATAAATTTTAGACCAAAATCCGGTAACCCTAGATAGTTCAAAAACAACCCGACTATTGATTTCTACTCACTTTCCCCCAATGCATGAGCAAGTGGCTTCAAATTTTACCAGGAGCTCATCCACTAAATTTTCATCAAAGTCTTCGAATTTACTAATGAATTCCAGTCAACTGACATCATAAAATACAGTAAATTGTAGCATTACGGAGAAATGGTTTTGGAGAGACTGGTTCATATTTTTTCTTTTTCCCCATAACATAGACAAACCTAGATAGTAGAAAAGATAGAGACAAGATTATGTTCGAGACGCACGAGTAATGACAGAAGCGATAAGTGAGTCATAATTTTAAATACACCAAAATATTTTAATTGTCTATAGTCGGTGAAAATTTTGGCGGCATAAAAAATTTGAGGACCATGTATGTGTGAGAAGTTTTAATGCATGGTAAGACACATATCCCATCATTTGAATAGCAATGCCACTGTCCTTTCTATAAATCAGTGCATCCTCTTCAAAAAAAAACAACACATGTGGTTTCCTCGGTACTTATGAGTCATTACACCCAGTCTATATCTTAAAATTTGGAATGATATCCACAATAAATGCATTGAATATTGTGTAGTGATTTAATCATGCTAAGTACATGTAATGGGAATTTCTTCAAAAGGAAATATCCATATTGAATTAAAATTCACTTACCTTGCCTATTTAGCTTCCCGAAATCCTTATATTTTCCACATCCGCACTCTGCGATAAAATGCAATTAGTGTTCATTCAAATAATGAATATTTTTGCATTATTGAAAACAAAACGTCTGACTAAGGGAAGAATATCAAAAGCATGATCATCTTCACTCATTCAAATTCAAAAAACAATTACTCTTGACATGAGGAGTCAAGCTCCTCCTTTGAATCCATTTCCTCACATAGTAGCATATCTAGAGGAGACTAATACATCCTTTGTTTTTTTCCATTCACAATAATATTTCTTCTATCTTCATCAATTGGAAATAATCACACAAAGTCATTATCAAACACTTTTTTGATCCAGTATGGTCCCAACCATCTTTTCCTCAACTTTCCTTTGAACTACGATACTTTGAGTCAAAAGGTATGACCCAATATCCCTCATTGAACTTATTGTATTTGATATGAGCATCATGTTGCACTTTTCTTTGATTTTAAAGAATCTCAATTTGTTGTTGTGCCTCCATCCACATTTCATCTAGCTCGTTTAAGTGTATTACTCTCTTACATTTTGCTTCATTCAAATCTATGCCAACTTCCATTATTATCCTCCAAGTTTATAATTAGAATTCAATGGGTAATAATGGCTTCTTCCCATACACTAGTTCATATGGGGAGAAACCCGGTAGTGGTCTTCTAGGTTATATTGTAAGCCCAAACCAACGCCGGTAGTTTTGGTACCCAATTCTTTTATGTCCGCATTGACCACTTTGGTCAAAATGTTCTCAAGTTCTTTATTGGTGACTTCCACCTGCCCATTAGATTGGGGGTGATATGGTGATGATTTCGGTGCTTGATTTTGTAAACTTCTAGAAAATCTTTAATCATGTTGGACACAAATTGAGGCGTTGATCCGATACAATTGCTTGAGGGGAGCCAAATCTTAGCATTATACAATTGTATAGAAAGTCAACAAAAACATCATCATTGGTGGATGCTAGTGCTTGAACCTCAATCCATTTCATGTCGTAGTCGAGTGCACACTAATAGGTATTCTTTCCCAAAGGACAGGGGATCAAAAGGTCTAACAAAATCAATTCCCCATTCCTCAAATGGTCCTAAGACTAGCTAAGGGTTGAGAGGCATCTCCATGGATAGTGTGGGCTTCCCCATTCTCGACATGCATCACACCTTTGCTACACATACTTCTTGATAGACTTGTTAAGAGAAGGCCAATAATAACTAGCTCTAAGGACCATGCGAATTGTCCTCTTCACTAAGTAATGTCCTCCTCTAGGCTCATCATGCTAAGCTCGTGGTATGTCATATACTTCATCCTCATGAACACACCTACGAAGAACCATATCAGGACAACATTTGAATAAAAAATCCATTACACCACTTATATGTTGCACTATTCTTAACTAATCTTTGTCGCTCTTTATTAGTAAAATAGGCAGGAAACTTCCCTGTAGTTAGATAATTTACAAGATCAAAAAACCATGGCGGTTGAATTGATACTGCAAAGAAATGTTCATCCAGAAAATTATCCTGGACTACTTCTTTATCACCTGAAACATTCAATCTTGAAATAAAATCAGCAACAACATTAGCTTTCCTGGCTTATCAATAATGGTCAAATTAAATTCATGTAACAAGAGTAACCATATAATAATCTAGCCCCCAACTACTAGTTTATTCATCAAATATCTTATGGCTGAGTGGTCTGTATAAACAAATATTTTATACCCAATAATGTAATGTCTAAATTTATTTAGGGAGTAAACAACAACTAAAAATTCATTTCCCATAGTAGTGTAGTTTCTCTCCGTAGGGGTCGATTCTTATTGATAAAATAAATGGCATATATGTTATCGTCTTCATATTTTTGTCCAAGAACAAATCCCATGACTAAATTAGATGCATCAGCATGAATATGGAAAGGTTGCCCCTAATTTGGTCCTCACAAGATTGGAGCAGTGGTGATCTTCTCTTTGATAATATTGAATTCCTACTAACATTGAGGAGACCATTTGAAAACACAGTATTTTGTCAGTAAAGAAAACATGGGTGCAAAAATTTTACTAAAGTCCTTGATGAACTACCTATAATACCCTGCATGTCCAAGGAAACTTTTGATGTCAGTTTGATTGGTTAGTGTAGGCAGCTAAGTAATTACTGCAATCGTTTTTGGGTCGACCTGTATTCCTTTGGCAGAAATATGGTGACCTAAGACAATTCCTTGATCAACCATAATCAAAGATTTTTCATGACTCAAGGAGAGTTGATTTTTTTCACATCTAGTTAATACTTTTTCAAGATTATTCAGAGATTCATCAAAAGTGGAGCCGTGGAAAGTGAAGTCATCCATGTAGACTTCAACATAGTCATTTGTAAGATCTACAAAAATGGCCAAAACTACTCTCTGGAAAGTAACAGGTGCATTACAAATCCCAAATGGTAATAATCTATATGTAAATTTACCCTAGGGGCAAGTGAATGTGGTTTTATCGTGGTCAGCAGGTGTAATACTGATTTGATTATACCCACTAAACCCATCCAAGAAGGAGAAATATTTCTTACCTCCAAGATTTTCCAGAACCTAATCAATAAAGGGTAGGGGAAATTAGTCTTTCTTTTGTGGATTTATTAAGTTCCCTATAGTATACATAGATTCTCCATTTACCATTTTTCTTTTGAACTATAACTAATGGTGATACCCACTAACTATCGATATGGGATAGATGAATCAAACCTTCAACAATTTTTTTATCTCGTTTTTGACTATGTCTCTAATTGTTGGATTAATTCTTCATTGAGGTTGTCTTATGGGTTTAACATCCTCGGTGTAGATATGGTGTATACATATGCTTGGATGAATCCCCTTCTATCGGTATAATCCCAAGCAAAAGTGTGGGAATGCTTCCTCAAGATTTCTAAAACCCTAGTCTCCTGGCTGACCTCTAAGTTATTACCAATGGTCATCTCTTTCCCTATGTCAACATTCACTTGCTTGGTATCTTTTAAAATAGTGAAATTTGCATCAAAAATTAAAGAATTCAAGGGACAAACATGATTCTCAAGCATGTGCAAAATAGTCACATTGTTAAGAGACATAATCTTGGTTAAAGGACAACGAAATCGGTGATTGCGCATTTTGCATTATAAACATAGGTATCTTTACAATATTCATTGGAAATTTCACGTACCAAGGCAATAGTATCTTATGTGTTGAGCAGATGGTTACGTAGCCTTAGTTCCAATTTTTGTAGCCTCGGTGATGGTTTCCATAGCCATAGTCTCCTCTTCATCGGACATTGTGTATGACTTAACAATTTCTATCACATGATTTTTCACTACAATGGTGGCTAGATAAGAAGAACTCGAGAGGGTTAGTATTGGAATACTATACCCATACATGTTCACAATCATACACGTAGGGTTGGGCACATGGATATAATGAAATATTCCTTGATTTTTCCCATTTAAAATGGTCATTTTTCCGACCTACACTCAATCTATGCAATATGAGAGCCAAACGGGTGGTCTTCCTAAGATGATGGATATCCCATCTTCAAGCTTTAGGTTGTAAGATCATAAAATCGATAGGATATTACCAGGATTCAACCATGACCATTATATCCTCAATCACTCCATCCGGTACAACAATAGATTGATCTGCCAGGTTGAAGAATGGTATTGGTTGGTGTAGTCCTATTAATCGACATCGATTAAACATATTTGTTGTTATAACATTGATGGCAAAGCAACAAGATCTACCAAAATGTTAGATATTGAATGATCATTTATACAAATAGTAATGACAAGACTCCTAGGATCCCAATATTTTGGGAAGTAAGCTTTCTAACAATAAGATCGGGTAGATTCCCTTCCACTTTGACTATTTTTAGGTGTTTTTTCTTCCTTCATGGTGTCTTTATACACTTGTTTTTAATGGTTTGGTTTAATTCATGAATGTCCCTTTTTTCTCTCAAAAGTGGGACCTCAATGTTCATCTTTTTCAACTCTTGGACTAACGTTGTTTCTTCTACAGTTTGAGTTTCTGTAATCATTCTGGAAAAGGAGTTGCATGCACATTCTTATCTTTTACTTGACCATTCCTAGTGTCTTGCATTTGTGGAACATGTTTAGTTTCATCATTTTCCTTAAGTGTCTCTTCTTTCTCACTTTCTATAGGTATTTATATGATAACAATAGGAGGGTTCAATGTTTTCCCAAACCTTAGTCACGAATTATTGATATTATTAACCTGCATTATATCACTAGGTCTTGCTTCATTAATTGAAGTTGTCTACTGATGTTTAGGGTTCGCTACAGGCTGGGCTGGAAGTTGAGTTTGTGTTGTTTTCTCGTGTTGTTAATAGTTTTTTGGTGGGGCCATTAAATCCTATTGTGGTTGTTGGAACCTCCTCTATTGATTATAATTATGTTGAGGTGCCCATTATTGGTTTTGAATAGAATTATGTTGAGGTGCCCATTGTTGGTTTTGTCAAGGATCTGCATTGGGGGTGGTGTCCAACCCTATTGATTGTAGGGATTCATCCATGGTGGTGGATGTGGGTAAGTCATCCATGGTGGTGGATGTGGGTAAGCCATCCAGTTTAGTGGTGTACACTCAAGTTGTCCCGAAGTAGGCTAAGGATCCTGACTAGACCATGACATCCTCTAAGGGCTCTGAGCAGGTTGAGGAGCATACACATCCTGATTATTTTTCCTTTGAAAAAAATTTACTTTTGTATCAGCGTGAGAGACATCATTCAATATTTCTTTCTATTGAGGTAAGAAAGTGTAATGCTTAGTATCATGATCAGTAACATCACAGATCAAACACATGTCTGTGACATGTAAAGGACACTCTCTCAAGGGACATCTCTTTCGTATTTAGGGCGGTATATGTCCGATGAGGCCATAAATTGGCCATAAATTACCATTACTTTTTCCTTCCAAGTTGCCTTTGAAATTGGATTTAAATGTAATCTAGAAACTTCTAGTTTGCTTAAGATATAATATAGGATATATAACTTGTTCATTCTTTAGAAATCTTTTTTTGTTATCTATTTTTTTACTAATCTTATTGATTATTTGGGAAAAGATGCAAAGTCTTTTGTAGATGCAAGCCATAAAGGAAAGATAATGTTAGTATTGGGAAAAGTGTAATTGATCATGGATAGTATATATAAACTCAAATCTGATTTTATATTCAGATTCCTCTTGAAAAATTATGCAAGTTCAAAAAAAGAATCATCTCAATCCGAGATCGTATACAAAAGTTATAGTTTTTTTAAGTTCATTCCGGAACTCACAGAGTTAGTTCCAAAACTCACACAGTTAGTTCCAGAACTCATAGGTTTAGTTATGGAACTCATAGAGTTAGTTCTGGAACTTGAAGAGTTAGTTCGAACTCATGACTTTAGTTCCAGAACTTGCATCAAATGGGGACTGTGAATAATTAGAGAGTCAAATGGAAAATCAGAGAAAGGTTTTTGTTCAAACAAATATTTTTAACATAAACCTCATTCATATTTTCTATAAGTTTTGCCAATGAAGAGAAATCTAACTTTCAGTGAGCTGTAGTCCAAGAAAAATTGTATCAGATGAGAACTAAAAGTTCCATAAATAGAAACATAAAATTCAAATGGAAAATATGAGAGAGGTTTTTGTTCATAGAAATGTGTTTAACAAAAACCTCATTTAGATTTGCTACAGGTTTTACCAATGAAGAGAGATATAAATTTTAGTGAGTTATAGTCGAGGAAAAGTGTATCAGACAAGCGCTAAAAGTTCCATAAATAGAAACAGAAAATTCAAATGGAAAATATGAGAGAGGTTTTTGTTCATAAATTTTTTTTAACAAAAACCTCATTTATATTTGTTATAGGTTTTACCAATGAATATAAATTCGGGTTTTAGTGATCGTAGTCCGAGGAAAAGTGTTTCAGACGAGCACTAAAAGTTCCATAAACAAAAACAAAAAAATCAAACGGAAAATTTGAGAGAGGTTTTTGTTCATAGAAATGTGTTTAACAAAAACCTTATTCATATTTACAAAAAGTTTTACCAATAAAGATAAATATAACTTTTAGTGAACTGTAGTCCGAGGAAAAGTGTATCAAACAAGCGTCAAAAGTTCCATAGTCAAAAACAACAAAGTCAAATGGAAAATCCGAGAAAGGTATTTGGTCAAAATCATATTTTGAGAAAAATCCTCCTTCCAATAATGTATGAGAATAAAATCATTGTGATTCTTGTTACCAAAAAGAAAGGAGAAGATTTGGGAGCAAATCTTCCTAAAATAAGTGAGATAAGAATTTGACTCCAATAATATATCTCTCTCCATATTTTGTGGAGATGGAGATCTTAGTTGTTAGGATTATAATAAAGATAAGATCAGATTTTATCTCCCAAAATAAGGAGTTGGTTGGACACATAAATTATAAATGCAACCTTCCACACTCATATATGTAATGTTTTACCACCAAGAAACAAATTTGTTCTTTTCTCTCTAATATTCTACAGTTTTGAGTTAATATCTCGAGGCATGGTTTAAATCCTCTTCCAAGGAATGAGTTGGCCACTCATTCTAAGGAAGATGAATCTGTATATTTGTGTTTTTATTTTGTAATAATTTGTGTTTATTTCTTTTCTATAATTATCATCTTGTTGTGTTGTTCTTCTCTTTGTATTGTAACATTCAGTATGTTGTAAACCTGTAGGTGTTTCATTTAATTTTGCTTATTTCCAATTCAGAAATTTTAATTTATGTAAGTGTGTTTTATTCCTGCAAGTTTGATTTCCTTTATGCAAGTGTGTTTACATTTCTGCAAGTGTGCATTTAAATTTCCACATGTGTGCTTTCAATTTATGCAAGTTTGGATTGTGTTTAAGGGATTTGTTTTCCAAGATCTTCTTATCTTAATGCATATAGCCTTCGAACACCAACCCGGACTAACATTATTAATGGCGAGGATTAACGACCCTCATCAATGTCCAGAGGTTCTTTTCGCAACACTTGGTTTTGGCTTTAATCCCATATATGGTTGATGTCAATTGTGACAAGATTTTTGTTTTCATGTTAGCCATTTCTTCCAGAAGTTTTGAGGTACCTAGGGCAAGCTTGGATGTTTTTATTTTCCTTATACCTCCTAGTGTTCTAGAGTAACTTTAGCAAAGCTCAATGATTGGTTCCATACTAAGTTTTTACACATCACCTTCTCCCATAAGATGGAGGTAATCCTTGGTCTCCTCATTCAATTCCTTTAAGGAAAATTGTCTTTGTGATTTCTACATGTAACTCATAACCACTCCTCCAATGGAGAAAGATAAATCTATCTAGATAATCCTCTATATTTTCATCCTCTTTTTACTTTATCTCGGAATAAATCTTCCTTCCTATCCCTTCCCCTACACTAGTCTTGATATTTATCTAGAAAATCTATCTCCATGGTCTCCCAAGAATGAATGGAGTTAGGGGACAATTCCATGAACCACCTCATATCAGATTCCTTGAGAGTTGAGGGAAATAGTTTGAGTTTCGATTATGCATTATGTAGTCATATGTCGGAAAAGAAATTTTAATTTAAATAAGAATCGATAGGGGTCTTCGTAGACATGCCTCAAAAGATAGGGAGGATGGATGGTGAGATATTTTTCATAGGGGAATCCTCATCTTCATCTAAGACAATGGGATAGATAAAGGTTCTTCCAAAGGGTTGGTTCTTCTGTTGTCTCCCATTTATGAATGTTGTTCTGGTTCTAAATAGGATGAAGCGGAATGTTCAGAAGGGCTTCTATGCGTTGGATTATATTCGAGTGTCACTTTCGGTGCTCCCTACTTGTATTTGGTTTGGAGATATTCTTTGGATATTGTGTGGTATAAATCTCCCTTCATCATCCCGTGGCCTATGCATCAAGGTTGGTTATGTAAACAAGGCATAGGACTTTGACTAGTTACATAGATTAACTCCATTAACACCCATAACATGTATAGTGAATAAATTTGGTGTGTTGTGCTTATGGTGTCCCCAACAACGGTGCCAAAAATGATGGGTCATTGTGTTCTTCAATCATTTAACTAACATGTTCTTCTGCTAGTGTCATTATAAAACCAAGGCTTTGTGTCCAAGTCTATATGCAATGAAGCTCTATACAACCATTTATGGTATTTCTTTAGAGGATTTTCTTAGATCTTCCTTTATTTTTACGCTAATCTACGTAAACTTAATGTTAAGCTACATAAATGAAATTGTTGTAATAAAATTCATTTACTAGAAATACTTTGCTAGAATTATAATGCACACAATAAATTAATATAACTGAATTCAAATAACACACACTTGAAATTGAATTTGCAGAATTGAAACAACACACTTTAAATGGAAATTGTAATAAAGGAAATAAACACTTTGAATGGAAATTGCAATAAAGGAAATAAACACTCTGAATGGAAATTACAATAAAGGACAAAAACAAATTATGACTTATCAGAAAACCACATTCATGCATAAATGTAAACAACCTCCAGTCACCTTGGTCGAGTGAGCCCTTGCTCTTCCTTGAGTACAGAGGTGATCTTAATGACATGAGATACTCGAGAACAAAATACACTTATATTGATTTAAAGAAGTTCTATGACATATACAAAGTGTGTCTCAAAAGTAAATAATAATTGTTACAAACTATATTGTAGATTATCAATATTATCCAACTACTAAATTATTCCTCAAGAACATGTCTTTATATAGACACATTCGATTACATATCATGCCAAAATGATAGACACTAAGTTCTTCCACCAATAACAAGACCCATGTTTATAGGTTGTTGATGGAAAAAGTCCTCCAAGGCGCATCACTCGACTCAGACTCGGGCTCCTTGACAAAGACTCCAAAAATTGTAGTAAATGTTCATTATTATCCTTTTCACGTTACCACATTTCACTCACAAAGGAAATTAGTAGGAATTTATACCGCTTAACAAGTTGCATGAACAAGAGCAAGGAAAATGCATTAAACTCACTAAGATATAACCATATAAAGCATCCCCTTACACTAGTAAATTTTGTTTAGATGACAATTTATCAATCATATAAATGATATAAATTAGTCAAATAATGTACTCATCACTATATATTGTAAAAAAAAATCATTTTGAAAGGATGGACATTCTAAAACTGTAATGGAAATCTATCAAATTTGTTCCAAAGTAGTTGTGAGCCATAAAACTTTCATTTTGGGCTTGGAATGTGTTCTTTTGCCTTCCTCTGCAACTGCAATGGTCTGTCCATACTTTTATTGCAATAAAGCTTGTTTTGTGACACATTTGTCTATCCTTTCTCATTTTAGCTGCAACCTTGCCTCTCTTTTACTTATTACATTGTGTTGTGCATGTATTTCTCCTTACAATTTAATTATGTTGTGTTTCATGTGAGAACAAATGGTAAATGAAGCTTTGGGTTTGTGTCACTTATGTTTGGCCTCTCCTTTCTTTCTGTATTTCTCTTTCTCCCTCACTAGAGTGTCTCTCACCATTTTCCTATTACTATCACCACCTTTTAACTTAGGATTTCCCTTCCATGCATCTTTCTAACCCTCTCTCTCTCCATGGTCCATTAGCATGGTTAGTTTAGGATTAGTTAGCTACATTTTCCTTTCTAGGAGTAGGAGTAGTTTTAGCATTAGATTAGGAAGAGGAATTCAGCGTTCTCGGAGGGTTATCTCAAGTTCGTAAGTCCCACAGCTTGAGGGATAACCCCATGTTAGCAAAAAGTAGAGATCTGCATTACCCAATCTCAGGGTGCTACTTTTTTGTGATAACAAAACCTCACCCAAGAAAAATACCATACACCACCTGGAATCTCGGAACTAAAATAATCATCTTGACCCTCTTCTCTGGAAATGTGGCGAATGTGAATTGTGCATCCTTGATTTGGCTAATCAGTGAGACCTATTTGGTTTCGATGGAGTAGTAGCATCCAAATGGTTTTGTAAGAGTGAGTCCTAGAGCATGAGCTACCTTTACAGGCATAACATTATCTAAAGCCCTAGAATCAATAATGTAATTGTTGAGTTTGAAACCATTAATGAGAAAGGACAAATAAAATGGTTCAATCTTCCCAGAGGAGGAGGTTGATGCCATATTATTTTGAAATGGGGATATACAAGATTGGGGAGGATTCCTTTTGATGAAGCATTAGGTGGTATGATGACTTTACTTCTAATAAACTTGGAAAGCCTTTCAAATTGCTCTAGATTGGACTGTAGGTATTCTGCTTTAGAAATTTGAATCTTAGTTCTTTTAGCATGATCAATAATATCGGAAAAATTGTAAGAAGGAATAATCAAAGGCGCAGATCCTTCAATATTTACTTGTGGATTTGGGGAACTAGTCTTAGGAACAGTGGAAGAAGGGGAGTTAGATGTAGTGGTAACTTTCTTGGTAGCCGATTTCTCCTTTGATTGCACAATAAAAGGATTTCTCCTTTTGGAAATAACTATCAAATATTCTTTCTCTCTAGGTTTCTCCACTTATTTCCTTGAATTATGGGATTGAGTGAAGATGGAAAAATATTGACCATTAGCCTCGCAATCATCTTCTTCATATTCTAGATACTCAATTTTGGAGTCATCGGTGACTCATCACATGACTCATCAAACATAACTCGAAGCTTTAAAGGCATCATTAACCTCATCGTTTACTTATACTTCTTCTTCTTAGACCACCTCATTGTTGCATTAATAGGAGGAGCTTCAATAAACAATCTAGGATGTGCAAATGACAAACAATTTTTATCTCTCGTTATAGCACCATTTTTATTGTTGAAGTTCCTCCTAGGATATCCATATAAGGAGCGGCTAATGCGTGTTGATACATTTGCATCTTCATATTTATTAAATCATTATCCATTCTCTAGATCATATAATCATTAGTACCTTGAGAGGTACTCATATTCTTAGCCTTGGAAGAGTCTCTTAAAATCTTCCATGCCATGATAATATCATCCTCAATTTCTTTTTTGTTGATTGTGTAATGGTGAGTTAGGAATGTTAGATATTCTTATCAAGAAACTTACTTTCGGGAGTTGTGCATTGATGAAGACGCACTTTTGATTCTCAATAGAGGGAATCACTCGTTTTGAGATTTTTTTGATTGACTTATTTAATTTCGCGACGAAATCATACATAGGCTCCTATGGTTCTTTCTTCATATAAGTGAGTTGTGCTAACAATGCATATGAATCTTCCATAGCTTTGAATCTGTCCTCAAACCATGTTCTCATGGTAGCCTAGTTGGTGATACATGTAGACGAAAGATGATATATCCATTACGTGGCGGTTCCTTGGAGTTTCTCAATGGACAACCGAATAGATACATCTTTATGAGCCACTCCCTAAACTCTATAAGCTATAAAAAATGTAGCTATATGTTTATCTCGAGTGTTGCTTTCTGTCACCATTGAATTTTGGGAAATTATTATGAGATCCATGTGGAAATTCATGCAATGGTTGAACCAATGCAAGAGGACCAATAGTTGGACCCCAAGGGACCGGAGCTTGTGGTTAATTTTATCCAGCCATCCTTCTAAAGGTGGTGTGTACGGGAATCTAGGTATAACTCAAGAATAATGTTGTACAAGTTGTTGAGATGTCTTTTCATGCATAACATGATTCCTACACATAGGAAATGAATTTCTTGCACATCCCGAGGATCACCTTTTCGGTATAAGATTAAAATTATTTTATTGCAATAGATTGAATAATGGTTCAATTTCACCTCTTTCTTGGCTTGCACGGGTATATTCCCTTCTTTCCAGCTTGACTCTAGAAAGAAACATTAGAACAAAATAAAATATGGAGTCACCAATAGTATAACAAGATTAGTCTTTCATGTCTGTATTCCCCTGTGGATTCACCAAAAACTATGGTGGATATTTTGTCAAAGAAAAAATATGAGGTTCAACCACAATGTGTGGGACAAATTCCCTCCTAAAATAAAGGCGAGGCACCTGTTTATTACTAATCTAATACACGCCAAAGAATATTTACAATATCTACACTAATCTAACCATTTGGGTTAGGATATCATCCCATTAGATTTATTCTTATTGGAAAGAATGTGTGTAAAGAGAGAGGAAGAAGATAAACATGAGTAATTTTATAAGAATAAGAAGAGAATAGATATGAATGTGCTTTCACTTAAGAAAATGTAGATCAAAAGATAATCACACGCGATCAAATAGTAATAACTGGTTGTAGATTCAATAAACTAGATATTAAAACAAAGAACCATTTAGTGCATTAAACTTAAGAACAATACCTCAAATGAAAAATATACATCCACAACACAAATTTTGTAAAAGATATCTTTAATATTCTTCAATAGTGAAATAGAAAACACAAAGTTTTTATGTCTCTTCAACTTCAAGATCTAATTCATGCAAAAATATCTAACCCTTTGTAATGCGAAAACATTTTACATTTATAGAGAAGGGGAGGATAAAAATAAGGAAATAGTTCAAAATTCATACTAAAAATAGTAAATATGAATTAAGAGTTCATTTGACTAGTTCTTGCACAAAGACGTTGTCAACTTTGTAAATTTAGAAGATGTCTGGCATTTTAGAAAAATACATGTTGAAAGTAAAACAAAAATTACATGATTAATATTTCAATTAGACTTGTCTTTTTCTTCTTCAACTTTGACTTGCTTCGACCAAAATTTCTGGAATTTCTCGATCATCTCCTAAGTTTCCTTTTCACTTGGCTGCAAGAGTATCGGTTTAACACTTCACAAGCCTCAATGACATCACCCACTTTCCCTGGAAGATTCATATTCTTCTTGATCAATTTAGACAAGCTACATAAGACATTCTCACATAAAATCAACTTATCAATAGTTCTCAAATTGAAATATTCCTCTGCAGAGGACTCTTTTTCAATTAAACCTTCAAATTATTTAAACAAGACATCGGAGGTAAAATATTGATCGCCATCTAAAACTTTATTTAAAACCTTGAACAATTTTTCTTTCAAATCATTAGTGACATCGACCACCTCTTCCCTAGATTGATGCTAAAAGGAATGATACCTAGATCATACCAAGCTAAGAACACATATGCTAATCAAACACCATGATCAGTAAGATGAAAGCAATTTGCCAGAATAACTTTACATAAAACCTTTGCAAACAAATGAGCAACAATATCATATATTATTATGGAACTCAATGAGATATAATGAGAATGAGTCTTATTTATATAGCAATGAATAACAATCTCGAGAACCGGTCAAGGTCATAGATCGAGCCATGAATTGAGGAAATAACTAGTCATCAAAGAACTAGTCAAGACCATAGATTTAGGAGAGAACTAAACATCAAGGATCTAGTCAATACCGGAGATCAAGGAAAGAACTAGTCAATATCATAGATCAAGGAAAGAACCTAACAACTAGATAATATCTCCTAATATCTAAATAAGATAAAAGAAATATCCACACACATAAGTGGGTGAGGATAAATATAATAAAGGTAAATAAATTACCTATGTGGACATGAGCTAAGGTAAATACCTACTATAACAGATGCAGACTTATCACAAGCTTCGGAGAAATTTAACTTGGAATTTAGTAGCTTTGTAGAATTCAAAAGGCCCTCGGCAAGATCCTCTATAAGTCCTTCTTTAATCAAGATGTTTTATTTAAACTTTTTAGCTCACTAAGTTCCAAATTTAGTTCCCTGTTACACAATTTCCTTCCAAAAAAATTCCATTCAATTTATATACCTCCACTTTGGCATTCTTGATGTTTTGGAGGAATCTACACTATCCTTGATTATCCTTTTTCCCTACACAAGGAGATGTTGAATCTAATCATCCACCGCTCTACCTTTCTGATTGATTTTCTCCATTTTGGGTATGGACAAAAATCAAAACAGATTAGAGTAGGAGTAGGAGATGGGATCTAGATTTATATGCGCTTGGAGAGCTAGAGTGAAACATATTTCAATTGCTCAACCTTTTCTTTTAGCTCGTCCTTGGAGGATTTATTTTCTCTGATTTTTCTACAAAGGTTATCCATAGCAACTTGTGCATCATGTTGAACACCTTTAGTAATGATCTTTCCAAGATCTACCTTTGTGATATGATAATCCGAGGTTGTAATGTTCTCTTTGGTTTTTTTGGAAATGGGTACAACAATCTATGTGGACCTTTATTTGGATGCATCAACAGTGATATGTGAAATAGTCTTAGGTTTCTTGGTGGATCTGGAAGATGTTGGCTTCAAAGAACTGAAATCAAAGGCCTTCAGGGGAACAATTATCTTCCTCTTCTTTGGAGTTTGACTTACCAACAAAGAGGGTATTGAGGAAGAAGGTTCCTCACAGGGAGGAGTTCGATCATTAGAGTGAAAGTTGGTGAAGTGAGAAAATTAGTCACCAAATATGGCAGAGTGGAAAGAATGGCGGTGACAATAGTAGAAGATGTTGGAGGAGGAGAGATGGGCGAAGTTTCGGGAGCGAGAAAAAGATGAGTAACTTGTGGAAATCCCAAATTCATACCCATTCCACTCAAAAGAGGGGAAAAGGATGAGAAAACACTTTCCATGAAAGATACAAGTGGGGATGAAGGTGATGGAGGTGAAGATGGAGAAGAAAGGGAGACAGATGTAGAGGATGTTGAGATCTACAAGGTAGGATGTGGAGGAGAAAAAGGAACATTAGGGGAGAGTAAATATAAGGGTCGCCTCAGGTTAATGTGTAACAATAGGGACTAAGGAAGTGATGAGAGAGGAAAAAGGAACGTGATGGGTAACTACGGTGCTCACTTTGGTGATTCCTGTGCATGTGAAGGAGAAGGAGAACCAATCACCACCACATATGAAGTAAGGATGGTAGATAATGAAGGATGGGGATTAACTCCACTACTCACAAACTTGAATTATACCTTCTTAGGGGGGCTTCCACTTAGATCCTTTTTTCCATAGGAGGGGCCCGCTTCTTGTGCGAGATGTGATAGTTAACTTTGGAAAATTTGGGTCCTTGGGCTAAACGCCCGGGGAATACAACCACGCATTAATCTGAATGAGGATTTGAGACACTGCATTACGAATAGATGAGGATTATTTGAGACCCGGATCGATAAAAGGAAATCCTACATTATCACCATCCATTTTTTTATATATGGCCTCCACGATATTTCCGTCATCAATGACATCTTCATGAATATTAGCAAGGTATAATGTTCTTATCTCATCCAAGTTCAATCGGTTGTTATCCTTTCATTTGATTGCCACCTCATTCCTATAATCAATCCATATATCCTCAAGGTTTGGAACATAAAGTTACATGGTTCCATGAGCTTTTAGCACACCTCGATAATCAAAGTCTTGGCCTTGGAGGCATGGTCTTCTTAATTTTTCCTTGCATTTCACTGGCCACATTCTTAGCTTTGATGACGGAGGAACAAGTATACCTTCTAATAGAGATAGGGAAGGAAACCACTGACCTTATGCTTTCTCTATTAAAATTTATGAAAATCCAAAAGTTTCCTAACCAACTCCATGAGTATCCATTTGTCACTTGGGTACCTAGGAAGACGCATTGGAGATCCCTAAACAGTGCGACTCGTAGATATGATAATTTATATAATTGTAAAAAGATGAAACCCCATTTTTACATCGTGTTCTATGCATCATCTCGAGACCCTTTTCTTAGAAATATTAGGCTCCAATCTACATGTGTTGTCGTAAAATAAAGAGTCATTGACTCTCTGAAATACATTTGACTCCCTTTTAATGAAAATTGAGGATAGACTTTAACTGCTGCGACTCGTAGATATGATAATTTATATAATTGTAAAAGATGAAACCCCATTTTTACATCGTGTTCTATGCATCATCTAAGACCCTTTTCTTAGAAATATAGGCTCCAATCTACATGTGTTATCGTAAAATAAAGAGTCATTGACTCTCCTGAAATACATTTGACTCCCTTTTAATGAAAATTGAGGATAGACTTTGTAAATATGATCGAGAGGACCTTTAACTGTTGTCTCAACCTATGGTAATGCCTCATTCCAACTATAACATAGGTAACATATGACATCATATAAAAATTTTCTCTAGTCAAGACTTATTTCATCCGAGTGTCAAATAGTGTCAGCGATATACATTCCCAATCGAAGTATTTTTCATTCTTCTTTGTGATGGAGATAAATGGATACATCCATCTCTATAATCCCTTAACATTTAGGAGCCCAAACACTCTATTGAGGAGTGTTATGATATCATTGATTTCCAAAACAAAGTCACTCCTAAGAATAGTCTTTGGAAACTTGGATACAAAAGGTTTTTCCTTCAATAGTTACTTCTTGTTGGCATACTTGACACATTCATCCAAGTCTTGATCTTATACCTTTGTGAATATTGAGGGTTTATCCCTACGTATTTAGAGAAATTGGGGAGTTTAAGGATCCCATAAAAGGAGTCCATATCTAATTTTATAACCACCTCACATACTTGATTTTCAATAGACCTTGTGTCTGAGTCGTAGTGATTGGCACATGCAAGAATGAATTCTAGACATTGAGAAAATATCAAGAAGGTAACTATTAGACTTGTGTAAATGCTCTGCATCCATAAAGTTTTTGAAGAAATTTGCACTCTACCCAAAAATTCATCCATGTCAATGTGCCCCATCTCTGTGTATTTGATATCAACATTAGAATCAATGCTAGAGGGAGGCACAATTACTTGATATGTATATGTCATTTCCTTTGACAATTCCTTTTTCCCTTACCTTTTCATGAATCATACATCAAGAACTAAACAAAATAGTTTGTAAATCCCCTTGGAAACCCCTGAGTTAACTTTGGGCTTTACCTGCTGTTCTGCACCCCTAAAATTCCAACACACTGGTCAGAGAATTGAACCTGTTGATCAACTTAAAAACCGACACACGAGTTAGAAATCAAACCTTTTTTGACACCTTGAAACCTAATACATTGTCGGGGGTTCAATCTTGTTTAACACTTGAGAAAACTCGACACACAGATCAAAAAAATGGACTTGTTCAAGAAATGACCAAAACACGAAACACTAGGAAAACCTGGACTTATTTGTGCAAGGATAAAAATGAAATTTGGTTGGAAAATTAGCCTTCTCAACATGTCAAAACCTGAAATATTATTTTATGTCAAAATTTCATCAAGTGATATTTTTAGTTTGTTCTATTACAAACCCTTACCAAAAATGAACAAGTTAGAAACCCAAAAAGACTCCCACTTCCCATGGTAAGATAAAAACAAAAAAATAAAAAATGAGGAGTAAGAAATATTTAAAAATGGAAACCACCTCCTCAACAAGATAAAACCTTAAAAATCATAATACAATTCATCCGAAGGAATATCTCTTCTTGAAAGGTAAACCAATGATTCAAATCCAAGAAAAACAATCAAAATTTCCATGAAAATGCCAATCGAGACTTTTGAGATGCGAGAGCAGGAGGGAAATATGAATGGCGGGGGAGTAAAAAGGTACAAATGACATGGAAAATCTCCCTATTTATAAAAAACCCTACATTTATTACATGTAGGCTGACACGTATGGGCCAATAACTTCCACGGCCTTGTATTTATGGCATTGACTTCGGGGAAAAAGTCATTGCATGTGACATCTCATGTGATTGTGTAATTGGGTTATGAAAACCTAATATAAATGAAAGTGGTGAAGGGTCGGGGTTCAAGTTTAGAGAAAAAGCAACATGTGACATGTAATTTGTTCACCCCTGTCCGATGTAAAAGTCTTGAAAGTCTAACATGGGTTAGCGTGTCGTGTTTAAGGTTTGGGAAACACAAAACACATCGCATGTGTTTGGGATTTGATGGTATGATGCATTCAAAAACAAAATCTGAAATCCCATAGTGTTTTAGTTTTTAGGGGTGAAAAACACAACATAAAACATGCAAAATGTTAATGAAACCCCAAAATCTAATTCCAAAAAGAAAATAAGGCATTTTTAAAGAAATCCTTGGATGAAAAAAGGGTCATAAACAGGTTCTTCATGAAAATTTTGATTGGTTATCCCATTTTATCATAAAACTCAAATATGGGACAACGAGTCCCTTGAATGGATGCTAGATGGATGCCTTTGGAATGCAAGCTTAGGTGATGATAGTAATGTTTAGTGTTTAGTACTTTATTTTGAAAACATAACTATGTATTTATATGATTCCATTCTTTGCATTTTGTAATCGACAACCGGAAGGCTAACCCATAAGTGAAATATATGCCTAAATGATAAAAAAAAGACCCAAAAAGTGTGAGTAAGGTAAGAAAGGTTCAGGGGCACCCATGAGGGACATGAATGGTAGGCACCGTTGTCACAGCTAAGTCTTTAGTGTCTAAAGTCAAGAAAGATAAATACATAAAGTTTTGACTTAGTTGTAGAGTGTGTAAGACCAAAGATAAAATAAGAGACTAAGAAAAGAGGCCAAAGACGGTTGTCAAAAACTAGTTTTATTTCTTAGGAATCTTGTAAATGTTAGCATACATTTAGAACCTAGAAATGTACCCAAGTGCATGATTTTGTGTCTACATTTACCCCCACTTTATGTTGTTGAGTGAATACTCGATAACATAAAGTAGGTAGAAAGATGTATACCTTATGATCATGTAGAGAGTGTTGCAAATAGTGTGTCTAGTGGACAAGTGAAGCGTGCTGATAATTGCGAAGTGAAGCGTGGAGATTAGGACATCCGCATGCCCCACTTGGCCCCGTGTCTTGTTTTTCCATTTTCCCCTCTTTTCTTGGCCTTTTGCTCTTCGGTCTGAAGAAATCGCGCCTGCTGCTGGCGGGCGGCGGTCCGCGTTTTCCAAAATGCTCTTTTAACACGACTCACGTAAATTTCAATGATTCTGACATTTTTTTCACCGCCATAAGCTTGCATTAATGATTCTGGTTCCCTGGAATAGTGTTTTGCCATTGTTTATAGTTTAAGAGTTCAATTTGGTTTTTACCTTGGGTAAATGCAAATGCTATAAATAGTTGGCTTGTGCTCAAGCAAATGGCCCCTCAAATTTGCCTCTGAATTTCTCATTGCAATAGATTAGTCTTTCATTTTGCTTAGAATTCTTAGTTTCTTTCATTGCATGCTTAGTTAGTGTTGTTTTGTTGTTAGTAAGCCACATATCCATCTTGTGCAAGTGTTGTTGATATTTTATCCAATCCATTGGAGTAAAATAGCTTGTTTTCAATAGGAAGCCATTAAAGTTGCAGGTTTTGTTCTTCAAACAGGATAGTTTCAGGTTCTGGACGTTTTATGTTGCATGACTCGTAATAAATCCCGCTAGGAATTGCATAAGCCAAGCTCTGTACTCTTGCGCTATCTCTCTACTCGCATTGTATTTCAATCGTATCCTAAGCTGCCTTTGTCCCAATATCTACTTCTGTTGATGCTAGCATTACACACTTTTCTGGATCCACGTGAACATGAAGGAACGAGGAGATCACACTGAGGGGACAAGATCACACACACCATCGGATTCGCCACTTTGTTTTGAAGAATCCAGGTTCTAGCTTTCAAAGTTCTAATTAGAAACATATCAAATAGAGTAGCCAATCACTTTATTTTAATCAATTTTACTTTCGATATTGCCAAGGAAACTGTGGGGATTGATAGTTTCTGAGAGACTATGATTCATTCCTCACTTCTGAGGTAGGATCGAGAGTCTTGCAAATAGACTAGATCAAGTATTTCATTATTTAGAATAGATTCACAGTTGCACAGACAAATAGCTATACTCGGTTATCTTGTTTGTTTTAATTTGTTATTTTAGCTGTCAATTCTAGATATGTTAAATAGTTACTCTTTTAAATTCGTTCGAATAGTTCATCAGAAAATACAAAAATAGAGAAATCATATATGTTATAGATATACTTAAAGTAGTTAAATTTCACTTTACTACACGGTTAATTTACATTGTTGCTTTTGTATATGACAATCGGGACCTAGGAGCCCCAGAGAATACGTATTCGAGCCAATCGTGCCCCAACCCAATCTCATCACAGCAATAACTGATATAGATCAAAATCTCAGGATCCAAGTCTTCCGAACAACGGTAAACTTGCAACAAATCAGTTTCCAACTACACGGGTTAAACATAGAAGACGACCAAGCACACACATTTTGGTCGAATCAACCAAACTACAGATTACCTTAGATTCATATCTACATGACTGTAGAAGGGTTTGAAAGAGAGCGGACATTTGATTGTGATCCTTTGGTTCCATCAGCCAGACGCAGGAGACACTCTCACAGATATAGATACCAGCTTAAGAATTCAGGTT
Organism: Taxus wallichiana var. yunnanensis; assembly: GCA_018340775.1. NCBI lineage: Eukaryota > Viridiplantae > Streptophyta > Pinopsida > Cupressales > Taxaceae > Taxus > Taxus wallichiana. Next base: position 30,332,740 of record CM031242.1, read on the forward strand.
GCACGAATGCACCTGTAAGATATTCTGAGAAGATCACACAGTTATTGATTCTGAATATAGAAGCTGAGAAAGCATACGATTACTGGATACTAGGGATTAGGGACTGATTCCATACATGACCATAGCAGGTCCGCAACAACCACGAATCTACGGTTGTGACCCACAAATCCCACAGCCCAACGAATCCATAGGTGAATCAGACATAGATGTTGGCCTACGTACACTAGTATTTAGATCTACTCCACTTCCACCTATCATCATCGAACAGTTATCCTTGTTAGACATAGCAGCTAACAAAGCTAAGGAGTTCTGGACTAGGCCAGAGAATCACCCATAGAGTCAATTATATTTACCATCCGCCCTATGACCTTATCTGGAGATATACACGAAACTATCCCAGGACATTTTCCACGTATTCCACAACCTATAGACCGAATCACGCCAGAGCTCGATATTGATTGGAGCCTTCGAGCAGTCATCCTTGTTGATCGATCTATCACACCAGTTCAAGTTAGGAGGGCCTTCTTTGCCTTAGATTCACAATTTCCACTAGTGTGTGTCGAAGACATTAGATTGCCTAACTAGTTTGTCTACATCCCACACATATTTCATCCCCACAGTTGTCTCGGCACGACCTCGGGAGGTCGGGTGCGAGGAAGAGTTACTTGTAGATTCCCAAGCTCGCTTGTCACTTTTCCGTCGTACAAAATTGGTGAACCCGACGTGAACCTTTCTACTTTCTAGTCTGGAGTCAGATTTCTACTAGTTCTTTCAAATTAAAAATGACTCTTTCATCTTTACTACCTCATTAGCTTTCACCATCACCTTCGCTCCTTCCCATTATTCTGTGGGTATTCATATACCCCGAATATGTCGGGATTCGATGCATATGGCAGACCCCTCTTGGGTCTTGAGGCATACTACGCCCAACAGAATAGACAATCATCACCCTCGCTCTCAGTATGGGGTGATAACTACTCAACTAACCAGTTGTCAACACAAACTCGAGGATCAGATATACCTCATCCCTCCGAACAGAGGAGTTGGATCAGTTCACTCAAACATGGCAAACAGAGCCTTCAGGCTCGAACAATATGACGCTCACAGGAGAATCAAGTTCGTCTCCTCAGATACTACTTAGACCACAAATTAGTAGACAATCAGACTCATACCTGGGTTTAGATGATGAACATTCGGTACGTTATGCCAGGAATGAACAACATTCTCGGAGTATGTACCCACCTATAGGAGGTTTACAAACACAACCCGAGGTCTTTTTCGAGAAAATACCTCTATGCCACTGCATATAGAAAATGCCCTCGGAGAAACTTGGTAGGGAAATGATCAGTTCATAGCAGGATATCACATGCCTATACAACACCATGATATACAACAAATGCCACCAAGGCAAAGTATCGTGACTTCACCAAATGAAGTCATTTCAACTCTAGTAGAAAAGGTTAGGGGGTTAGAACTTGCCCAAGCAAGTCAAAATTCTCAATTCATGCAGGCAGGAAGTTCCAATCCTCCACACCATCCTAGCCAAGTAGACCTCCTCACAGGAGTAGGCACGTTAGGCATGACTCCTCAGTATTCACAACAAACCCCAAAGACCCACCATTTCCTAACACACGCTCCTCCCGGTGCTACAAAGTAATCCATTTTGGACAATACCCCTTCATACTTAAACATGTACTCCAAATCACCACAAGGGGATATGTTCTCCTCTCCTGGTATTTTTACTCAACCACAGGGGTTCCCTTATGCTCCTACCAATGCATATGCAATGCCATATCAACAACCCATTCCACCTCCGCTCCCTCAGCAGGCACCATCAATGGTCGAAACCTATGCGATAGGGACTTACTCAGAATATTTGAAAGAGCCCCTAGATTTCACCATACGAAGCGTCATGCTTCCAAGACCTCTTCCCGATTTTCCCAAATACAAAGGTGAGGGAGATCCAAATGCCCATATCAAGGCTTACACAACAACCATCGAGAACTACTCCCTTGGGATGGGGTTGTTGCTAAAATATTCCCCAAAACTTTGGAAGGCATCGCTCTCGATTGGTATTATAGAATACCTGAGGCTTCCATCCATTCATTCAAGTAGCTCGTGTCAGAGTTCATCAAAGCCTTTGACATGAACAAAACTATTAAGGACAGGAATCAGGGAATTCTTGCACATTAAGCAAGAACACAATGAATCTATCACCCATTTCATCCAGAGGTGGCGCACAGTTCTCTATTCTTCGGCAAGTGCTCCGAACATGGATCAGATGGAACTATGTGATCTATTCCTTCATTCTCTTAGCAGAGAGGTAAAGGAAGAGGTCCAAAAGTTCCCGCTAAGAACTTATGATGAAGTACTTGAGAGTGCTCTCCGAATAGATCAAGCGGCAATTGATAGTGGTCATGAAGACATATGGAGCAAATGGGAGGTTAATCACCTCCAACCAAAACACTACAACTTATCCTACTATCACGAATGTCAATCAAGGACCTAAAATTCTTAACAAAAATCATGGAGTGACAACGGATGGAGTAACTGATCAGGCTAGAAAGACAAACGTTGTGAATACTCCACCACAAATAAACAATCAACGAAACAACAACTTTACCCGACAATCAATGCAGTGGATTTTAATCATCAGCAACAACAACAACAACGACGGTGAAGTCCTACATGGGATTCAAGCCAAAGCTCAACTGGTTATCAAAATCAAAATCAAAATAAAAAAACAAGACACAAAACTTTAATAGGCAACGGTTTGATCAAAGTTTTGGGCCACAATATGCACCAAACCAACAAACTAGGAATTACAATCCTAATTCGTATTGTGGTTTCCACAAAATTGGGGCCATGACACTAGAACGTGTCGTGACTACAATAAATTCATGCAACGCTTTCCAGAAGAACAAAGACAACTTTTCATAGATATGTTCTTGGCAGATCCTACGTCACCAGCACCAAATACTTTTACAGGGGTAGTTTCCCCTCAAAATGCACCCCTCAAGATCTTTAATGATCCGCTCCCAAATCACAACAATAATAGGCTAAATCTAACTGGGACAAACAAGAGTGTAATGACAGGAAACAATGATCATGAGGCTTCAACTTCGCTAAATCCATTAGTTGCGCCACAACTAGGAAGTCACTGACCTAAGATAGTCGGATTAGTGGAGTTAGATGCCGAATTACCCGTAGAAGCTGTAACAAGGACACGAGAGTATTCCTCTCAGCCAAGTCCAAGCCACTGCTCAGGGACAGATAACATCCAACAAATAGTAGCAAAACCTGTGGGTGCCTATGATTTAATTAATGACCTAACAAAAACCTTCTCGCACATTTCATTTTTGGACTTACTAAAGAACTCTCCTGCCCACAGGGCTGCTCTTTTAGAGGCATTAGGTTTAGGTCATTTAATTAACATCACTCCACCTCCGAAACACAGGTAAATCATATAGACTTTGATGTTCATCCTCCGAGGCAGGCGGATAGGGATGTCGAATTCATATTCGAAATAAACAAAATGCCAATGAGATTTGAGATTGCACGCGAGGTGATCCGGCCTTACATTTGCAAGTATGGGTTTATAACAACTATGTAAAGTGTGCAATGGTAGATGATGGGGCAGCAGTTAACATAGTCCCTTTTTCTTTCCTTCAAAAGCTAGGGTATGGAGAAACAAATTGTTCCACAACCGAAATACGCTAAGAGGCTATGATAGCCTTAAAGCCACCTCGATTGGAACTATAATATTACCGGTCACCTTAGGACCCAAAACCATCCTGACTGAGTTTTATATTATAGATCGGGAAACTAACTATAATATGATCCTCGGCCGACCATGGATACACCGCATGAAGGCAATCCCTTCTACGCTATTTCAAGAAGTAAGGTTTTTACACTTAGGAAAGATATTCGTAGCCAAAGGTGATCCAAAACCATTCGATGTACACCTAGCTGACTTAAAGAAAAGACCAGGCATGCACTCAGAGTTTGAACTCCCAACAAACCAACTTAATAAACCTACCGACGTGAAACCAGAAGAAAAGTTGGTACCTACGACAGATCTTGAAACTATGAGCCTAGCCAAGGCAACCCCAGCCCCCAAAAATGAGGCTAACACTGTAGAAACAGTATCATTAGGAACTACTACAAAAATTGTTGAATTATTAGAACAGGATCTACCGATGTTCCTACCATTTGATTCTGTAGGCGTGGGATATTCCCTAGGTGTTGGTTCTCTTCCAGCAGAGGATCTCTGCATGATAGAAGTAGAAGATGTTAACACAACAAGTGTCCCAGTGCCCATATTCCCAGCTAAGTATTGGACTCTCCATTTTGATGGAGCTAGATGTCATTACGGAGCTAGGGTAGGTGTAATCCTTACTTCTCCCAAGGGAAAAGTCCTACCATTTGCCTTTAAGCTAAAATTTGAATGCACAAACAATGGCGCTGAGTATGAAGCCCTCCTCCTTGGCCTCATCTTAGCTAAGAGAATCGGTGTTGATAACATCAGAGTGTTAGGAGACTCACAATTGGTAGCAAACCAAGTCTCTGAGATATATGAAACCAAAGCTGAGCACTTACAACTTTACAAAACAAGTTGTATTAGATTTAAGCAAGGAGTTTGACTTCATATCAATTGAAGCAATCCCACGAGAACAAAATCTTCTCGCCGATTCTATAGCAACCTCAGCATCACGCTTCACTCCAAACAATGAATTCCAAGATACCCGTTTCATGGTGTCCCTTCGTACCGAACCATTGGTAAAAAAATTGTTGTCAAATTCTCTGTTAACAAGCAAGGATGAGAACAAATTTACTATCCTAGACCACGTTGGTAGTGATATGGCAACTCTGAATTACTTAAACACCTATGCGGCATTACATCTCTCCCATCACGTGATAGATGTGTCCTTAATCCCACATTCATCTTCCTACTTCGGAAATCCCACGATGGAGCTTCCTTCACAAAAAGAACCTAGCATATACTCAGTCGAGAATGGAGACGATTTAGAACTACCTCCAGCCCCACCTGAGTTTGAAGAAGGTAACGCCTCTTTGATCGAAGAAACAATTGATGTTAACATCGGAACAGAGGATGAACCAAAGATCTTAAAACTAGGATCCTCGTTAACCCCAGAAGAAGTAGAAATACACACTCGAATCCTCAAGGAACATCAGAAGGCTTTCACATTTAGTTATAAAGAAATGACAGGAGTTACACCACACATTGCGGTACATAACCTCATCACTAAATCAGATGCAAAGCCGATTAAACAAAAATCGAGACCAATGAAACCTAAGGTAGCTCTCATGGTGAAAGAGGAGGTGATAAAGCTCCTCCAAGTAGGATTCATCAAACCAGTCGATTACTCTCAATGGGTATCTAATATCGTTCCCGTTCTAAAAAAATGGGAAGATACGCATCTGCATAGATTTCGAGACATTAACAAAGCGTGTCCTAAAGATGACTTCCCATTGCCATCCATTGATGTCATTGTTGATGCAACAACTGGATTTGAACTTTTGTCTCTCATGGATGGATTCTCGGGATACAATCAAATCAGAATATCTGAACAAGATCAAGCTAAAACCACATTTATAACTCCTTGGGGAACCTATTGCTATGTTGTTATGCCATTCGGTCTCAAGAACGTTGGCGCTACATACCAGTGGGCTATGACATATATATTTCACGATCTAATTCATCAAATCATGGAATCCTATGTAGACGACTTGTTGGCTAAGGCCAAGAAGTGTTGTGACCATCCGGAAGTACTTCGCATCATTCTTTCACGTCTGATAGAATACGGAGTCACGCTAAATCCAGAAAAATGCATCTTTGGTGTAACAGGAGGGAAGCTCCTAGGTTACATTATATCATCACGCGGGATCGATGTTGACCCAACCAAAATTGGGTTGTCCTCGAAATGGTCCCACCTTCGGATGAATCTGGAATCAGGTCATTTCTCGGAAAGCTTGGTGCAATCCGGAGATTCATCCGGACTTAAGTTTCGCCATTCATCCAATCAACAATCTACTCAAGAAAGATTATAGCATTGATTGGACCAAAGACTGCAATGAAGCTTTCAACGTAGTTAAGCGTTTCTTGTTATCACCACCTACGCTAATGCCACCTAAGCCTAGATCGCCCGTTAATTTTATACTCGTGAGCTACCAATGTCTCGCTAGCCTGTATGCTGGCTCAAGAAGATGATGACAAGAGAGAACGTGTGATTTATTTCATTAGTCAAACATTGCTCGACTATGAAACACGTTATACACAAGCCGAATGAGAATGCCTTGCTATAGTCTTTGCAACCAAACGCTTAAGACATTATATGCTAAATCAAGAAACAAGGGTCATGGTAAAAACGGACCATTTACGAACTTTCCTCACGCAAGGGTCCTTGTCTAAAAGGCTGGATGTTTTATAACCTTAATGGGAGAATTTGAATTAACATTTGTAAATCAGAAGTCCGTTAAGGGACAAATCATCATGGATTGGTTAGCTGATAACCCATTAGATGGAGGCGATCTAGTAGATCTGGACTTTCCAGATGAGTGCGTATACTACATTGAAACCAGACCTCCTATCTCTGAGTGTCCTTGGTACACTGATATCATTAATTATATCATGGACCATACGTATCCAAAAGTGCTACTCCACAACAAAGAAGGCGGTTACGCATTATCGTAGCAAAATACGTCATTATAGAGCAAGTGCTCTATCGAAAAGCATTTCGATGGAATGCTTCTAAGATGTGTCGACACAGAAGAATCCAAGAAGATTCTCCATGAATCTCACAGTGGAATGTGTGGAGGCCACTTCGGTGGCCATGCCACCGCTCGTAAAATACATCGAATGGGCTATTTCTGGCCCACTCTAGAACACGACGTAGTAGAGTTTGTACGCAGATGTCATAAGTGTCAAGAATTCTCCCACGAGATTCACATGCCAGCACAAGCTCTACAACCGATTGCTACTCCATGGCCCTTTTCTACGTGGGGCCTAGATTTAATAGGGAAATTCTCTCCCTCATCTATAGATGGCCATAATTTTATAATCACGGCCACCGAATATTTTACCAAGTGGGTAGAGGTTATGCCTCTTACTACTATACCGGGTTCTGTAATCGCCAAGTTCATCTTGAACCAAATCATTTGCAGGTATGGTATCCCGCAAGTCATTATCTCAGATAATGGAACTTCTTTTAAGAATGATGAAGTTCGTGAATTGTGTAATAAATTTAAAATAAGCCATCATACGGCTTCATTATATTACCCTCAAGCCAATGGACAGGCTGAGGCGACAAACAAAACATTAAAAGCCATTCTCCTTAAAACGGTGAAAGAAAACAAACGAGATTGGCACTTGAAGTTATATCCGGCCTTATGGGCCCACCGAACCTCAATAAGAACACCAACAGGAGTGACTCCTTTCTCGCTAGTATTCGGGGCAGAAGCAGTTCTCCCGCTCGAGGTTGAAATACCCAGTCTCCGCATTTCATTACAAGGGATTCTAGATGAAGACGCTTATAGAGAAGCACGTCTTTCCCAACTAGAAAGTCTAGATGAAGCTAGGTTAGATGTTGAACAGTGGCACAGAGTCTATGTTGACCGGATGTGCCAAAGATAAAAAAAGTCTATGAACATGACATATATGAAGGTGATCTAGTTCTAAGGCTAGACAACCGGATCGACAAAAAGACCGGCGAAGGAAGGAAGTTCCGGCCCAAATGGTTGGGCCCATACCGAGTCATGAAGGACTATGGAAATGGTGCATACCTCTTATGTGTATTTGGAAGGTGAGGAATTTGGTGAAACAGTCAATTCCCTACACCTCAAACGATTCTACGCGTAAGCAACTAGCACTATTTATAATTATATCTACATTGCATCTTCATATAGATTAGGATCATTTTGTCCGCTTGTTTTGTACAAAAAAATGTGATCAAGGAATTTGTTCTCAAAGCAATTCATTACAAACTCATGATGTTGTTGGCATAAACACTCTAATCATACTTCTCCATTTCCATGATATCATCAAACTATTTTGGAATCATTTCATCAAATAAAGCTAGATATGACAAGGTCTTAACGGTAACCATGCCAAGATCTGCGGGTTTATTCTCACTTTTGGTTTCTTCTTAGGATAGGTGTCTTGCCTATGGTCTATTCTAGAAGCTTCATGGTGTCACATCTATATATATATATATATATATCTCTTTGGAAATAAGAACACACTGACATTTTGCTCAAATAAACAAGTCAAATATAGAATCAAACAGAAAATTTTAAATTTACACATTTCCTTGCCCCACCAACCTTCGGTGATGAGCTTGCGTCTCTTACTAGTGACGTAGGGTTGGGAAAGGATGGAAATGCCCTTACTCGCCTATGCCTTGCCCACGGTGATAAACCCACGCTTCTTACTAGTAGCATGGGGCAAAGTGTAGGGGGTCCTCTTGACAAACAAACGTAAAAGGTCATAAGCAAACAATTCAAACCTTGAAGCTTTGAGTCAAAAACAAATGAATCAGATGTTCAAAATTCCAAAAGAGTTAAAAGCCTAATAACCTAGATTTTGTCTACTATGTGGCCATCTACGGATCTAAGTCTAGATAAACCGCAAAGCAAGTTGCATCCCAAAACTATGAAGTCACTCGAGTGGAGTAAGCTTGTAGCATCCTAATTTGGTTCCACCAAAGCTTTGTCTATCTCTCATCACTACCATTTCAACACATTTCACAACTTGTGCCCTTTCTAGCTCTCGGTGATGAGCCCTCACATCTTACTAGTTGTGTGGAGTTAGGAGAGAGGCAAGTCTATCTGCTCATCGTACCGGTTTTGTCTTCACCACTTTGCCAAAACAAATATGAAGTGTTCAAGATTGCTTACAGAAACTAAGATTCAACATCACATTATATCTACATCATCATATATCAGCATCATGAAATACAAAAAGAAAGTAAAACACTTGCATCATTTGTTCTCCATTGCATACATTCTAAAAAAGCATACAAACATCAACATCATAATCTACATGAGGAAACTAGAAAGGAAACAAAGCCATGAATGCCAAAAGTCTGATCCAAAAAAATATATATATATATATATATATATATATCAAAGTTTCTGTACAATGCCATCATGCGCCAAGCATGGTCAAAACGCTCAAAGAGCCCGGGATATACAAAAGAATATATCATACAAAATCTAGGAGAGCCAAGTGGCTTCTCAATCCCTATGAGACCCCTCTGAAGGTGCACATGCCCATGCCTAGGACTCGGCTACGCCGGCGCTCTGAGTGCATGGAGGGCTCAGGATCCCGAGGGGCAGCCGTAGTCTCGCCACGAGAATGACTCCTCATCAGGCGCTCGGCTGTCCTATACCCGCTAGCTCCGTACGGAGAGTCGATACCATCCTGGCCACATGCCAGACTGGGGCAAAGACATCAGTGTGTCTACCAGTGCTGCTGAGGGCTCCCCAGCATCCACGACAGCTCTGCATGGGTCCTCTCCATGGGGATCATCAGGGTATCAGTGCATACCCTGCGAATCAAGTCTCGCCACTCATCGGCGGTCTCTGCAAACAAAGGAGAAAACAAATTAGAAACAAAACAAGAGATTAGAAATACAAGATAAAACAAAAGGAGAGATAGTAACTAAAGCAATCCTAAAATTACAAGACAAACGTTATAAGGAGGGGTGGTAACTTACTCGGATCACCGGGCCTCAGGATGGATCTCTAGGGTCAGCACCTGCCATAGATGCCACCGCTGACTGAGGTGTTGCTCCTGTGACTGGAGCGACGTAGCGCCCCACAACGGACTCGTCCTCCCCACCATGGCCCTGGGAGAGTGGCTCCTCTGAAACCAGAGTCACCCTCTCTGCACTCTGCTCGGCCCTCTCTGCCTGCATGATATCCTGAGTATCATGCCACTCAGGATCAGTCTCCTCCTCTGTCTCTCCCCCTGTAAACTCCTCTAGACTCGGAGTCTATGTCAATGGGGTCATCACTGCTATGGGCAGGACCCGCGGTAATCTGAAGCAAGGGTGCCTGAGGTGCACCGGCTCTCCCTCTAGCACGTACTACCCTCCTGGCCGCAATAGGAACGCCGGGAGTAACAATTGTCCAACCCGGCCTCTAGGACCCCCTCTGGCCTCTCGGGCCGGCTTGTATATGGCTACTCAGGCGGGGAAGCATGCCCATGTAGGGTAGGCCAAACTGCTGAGGAACTCGGCCAAAGGGGTGTATCTCCACTCGTCCCACTCTGTCAATAAGCTGCCTGTGGTGGAGCAGGAGATCAAAGTAAGAGCCTCCTCGCCCCATATACCTGCCATAGTCTGATATGGTGTGGCCTCCATGTCAGCAGTGGTCAGAGAAGCAACCGGCTGATGAGGTGCTCGGAGCACCGACATATCTATCCATCTAGCTGCCCTCACAGCTCGGGATCTGTCACCTCTACACCTCTACCATAAGGAATGAAGTGCTCATAAACCCAACTCATGACCAGGGTCGGGTGGCTCAAGGACTGCCCCTGTAAATGGACTACCCTGTATAAATCATGGTAGGTAGTCCCAAGTATGTCTGCTCCCCAGGCATATATCCGGCCATGTCCCTCTATCTGTGTAATGATGGGGGACCAGCAGTATAGCAGTGTGTCTCCTCCCTTGTCCCCGATCAGTCTCGAGGCAAGGATCCCCATAATGGCCTGGCGAAGCAAGGGGATGGGCAAACTAGGAATGGATCGAACTCTGACCCCCTTCTTGAACCCGTGGAGATGACTGCATCTCCCATATAAGCCCACTGTGCTATCTGGGCCCGTGAACCTGTTGTCTCAAGGGTCAGACGTCTCCCAATGATCGGGACCCCCAGAATGCGATAAACATCCTCCAAAGTGATGGTCCACTCACCGTGGACCCCTGGTAATCGGAAGGTGTTCGATCAACATCCCAATAGGAGAATAAGTCACAAAGAATGTGACTGGATGGTGCAACATGTGGAACGCGCGAGATACGTAGTATCCCGGCCCTCTAAAGAGTGTCCTCCTCATCCTGTGAAAGTGCATCTAGTACTCCTGGGAGCCAGTCACACTCCCTCTCTCGGCTCCACCGAATATACTCCTCTCTCACCTGCATACACCCAAAAACACACAAAACAAAGCAAGTTAGCATCCGAGTGATATTAGAAAAATCATGAAAACACGTAGAAATGCTAAAAATGCAAAAACAATCTCAAACAGATGTACTTTTGGCATTCTATGCAAAACCGCCGCCCTGAGCAAGGAGGCGGTTTTGTAACCGCCGCCACCTTAAACAGGCGGTCATGTAACCGCCGCCCTGGGCAGGGCGGCGGTCGTGTGCCGAAAACCCACGCGGGTTTTATAATTTAAAAAGCCTAAAAATGCTAAAAAGGACCGTTTTAGCTAAAAACAAAGCCTACCCAGTAGGCGCCCCCTAGATGGACCTTTTAAACCTAGCATTTTCAAAAAAAACCCCCCCACAACAAAGATTTTAGCATTTTAAAATTAAGGGGGTAAAAAGGATAAATTGAAGAAAACTAACCTGTGATCTCGTGGGTCGATGTTCCACTCGCGGAGGCATGATCACTATCCCGTCACGAACGTTTTGACTCTACTCGCACAAGAAACCGTCACCGTGGGTTCCAGAGCTCAGAATCAATCAAATCAACTCACACAAATGAATAGGAAAATGGGCCCACTTTCATATATATAGCAACCGACTTGTTTTAAAATGCCTTTTTTGCAGGTTTGGAGCGCCGACGGAGGTAAGTTCTTATCCCCACATGAATGGTACGTTCTCATTTCCTATTATTTTAGCATTTATTTTCCAAATTATTGTGTCTATCTGCACTTGAGTTCTCTTTTCGTTTTGCAGGTGGCAGGAATTTTGGACGGCGTCATTTCAACACATGGACATATCAGGTATAACTTCTAACTTCCCATTTCGGGACCGCCATACTCGGACCCACCATTTTACGCCTCTTCATGGCTAAAATGCTTCTCCGAGGGGGCAATATGTACGTACCCAAAATTGTAGGGTACTGCACCGTCGGAACAACGTAACACGTGCCCCAATGATGATACAGGTCTCCTCGCAAGGTGTTTGGGATCCGAAAAGCTCTCCAAGTGTGCGTTAACATCCCGCATGCCCCGCTTAGCCCCCGCGTGCTTTGTTTTTTCCTTTTCCCCTCTTTTCTTGGCCTTTTGCTCTTCAAAGTGATGAAACCACCGCCTGCCTGGGCGGCGGTCTCGTGACCACCGCCCCAAGCAAAGGCGCGGTCTCCGTGCCGCCGCCGCCGCTCGTGGCGGCGGTCCTTTACGTGTTTTCCAAAAAGCTCTTTTAACACGACTCACGTAAATTTCAACGATTCACCACTTTTTTCACCGCCATAAGCTTGCATTAATGATTTTGGTTCCCTGGAATAGTGTTTTGCCATTGTTTATAGTTTAAGAGTTCAATTTGGTTTTTACCTTGGGTAAATGCAAATGCTATAAATAGTTGGCTTGTGCTCAAGCAAATGGCCCCTCAAATTTGCCTCTGAATTTCTCATTGCAATAGATTAGTCTTTCATTTTGCTTAGAATTCTTAGTTTCTTTCATTGCATGCTTAGTTAGTATTGTTTTGCTGTTAGGAAGCCACATATCCATCTTGTGCAAGTGTTGTTGATATTTTATCCAATCCATTGGAGTAAAATAGCTTGTTTTCAATAGGAAGCCATTAAAGTTGCAGGTTTTGTTCTTCAAATAGGATAGTTTCAGGTTCTGGACGTTTTATGTTGCATGACTCGCAATAAATCCCGCTAGGAATTGCATAAGCCAAGCTCTGTACTCTTGCGCTATCTCTCTCCTACTCGCATTGTATTCAGTCTGTATCCTAAGCTGCCTTTGTCCCAATATCTACTTCTGTTGATGCTAGCATTACACACTTTTCTGGATCTACGTGAACACGAAGGAACGAGGAGATCACACTGAGGGGACAAGATCACACACACCATCGGATTCGCCACTATTCTATAGAATCCAGGTTCTAGCTTTCAAAGTTCTAATTAGAAACATATCAAATAGAGTAGCCAATCACTTTATTTCAGTCAATTTTACTTTCGATATTGCAGGGAAGCTGTGGGGATTGATAGTTTCTGAGAGACTATGATTCATTCCTCACTTCTGAGGTAGGATCGAGAGTCTTGCAAATAGACTAGATCAAGTATTTCATTATTTAGAATAGATTCACAGTTGCACAGACAAATAGCTATACTCGGTTATCTTGTTTGTTTTAATTTGTTATTTTAGCTGTCAATTCTAGATATGTTAAATAGTTACTCTTTTAAATTCGTTCAAATAATTCATCAGAAAATACAAAAATAGAGAAATCATATATGTTATAGATATACTTAAAGTAGTTAAATTTCACTTTGCTACAGTTAATTTACATTGTTGCTTTTGTATGACAATCACGGGACCTAGGGAGCCCAGAGAATACGTATTCGAGCCAATCGTGCCCCAACCCAATCTCATCACAACAATAACTGATATAGATCAAAATCTCAGGATCCAAGTCTTCCGAACAATGGTAAACTTGCAACAAATCAGTTTCCAACTGCACGGGTTAAACATAGAAGACGACCAAGCACACACATTTTGGTCGAATCAACCAAACTACAGATTACCTTAGATTCATATCTACATGACTGTAGAAGGGTTTGAAAGAGAGCGGACATTTGATTGTGATCCTTTGGTTCCACAGCCAGACACAGGAGACACTCTCATAGATATAGATACCAGCTTAAGAATTCAGGTTGCACGAACGCCTGTAAGATATTCTGAGAAGATCAAACAGTTATTGATTCTAAATATAGAAGCTGAGAAAGCATATGATTACTGGATACTAGGGATTAGGGACTGATTCCATACATGACCATAACAAGTCCGCAACAACCACGAATCTACGGTTGTGACCCACAAATCCCACAGCCCAACGAATCCATAGGTGAATCAGACATAGATGTTGGCCTACGTACACTAGTATTTAGATCTACTCCACTTCCACCTATCATCATCGAACAGTTATCCTGGTTAGACATAGCAGCTAACAAAGCTAAGGAGTTCTGGACTAGGCCAGAGAATCGCCCATAGAGTCAATTATATTACCATCATCGCTCTATGACCTTATCTGGAGATATACACGAAACTATCCCAGGACATTTTCCACGTATTCCACAACCTATAGACCGAATCACGCTAGAGCTCGATATTGATTGGAGCCTTCGAGCAGTCATCCTTGTTGATCGATCTATCACACCAGTTCAAGTTAGGAGGGCCTTCTTTGCCTTAGATTCACAATTTCCACTAGTGCGTGTCGAAGACATTAGATTACTTTAACTAGTTTGTCTCGCATCCCACACATATGGGGGAGAGGTCTAGCTTTACTCTCCTTCCATGACTATGCCCAATAAGCACCACTACAGCATTTATAAGGCGTCCGATTTATTCATGTTGTTCCTTTTGTTCTAATTATTTTGAATTTTTTCGATTGTATTAATTTTAGTACATAAAATGCATTCTCGTAACTCAGAGGCATATGCCCGTAACTATAGAACTACTTTAGATTGTGTTGTGATGAGAAAATGATTGTGTCTGGCCCCAGGACATTAACACCTAGGGGAGGTCAGAGGCACCCAGGTGTTAGTATCTTATTCTGGGTGCTGGTGTATGTATTATGTGTTGGACCCAAGTAATATTTTGGTCGTTTTGTGACCTGTGTTCTTGTGTTGATCTCGTGTTATAGCTTTGAGTTGTTATATGGATGATTTGTTCACTTAATGGTACAATCTTCAACACTTTCACACATGAAAATAGGCTCCACAACCTAACATAGTACCAAGCATCATTACACCATGTAATAACTTGTGAGAGATATGCATTCACCACAAAATACCAAGTGAACACGCAAGTTGTATATGTAGAAAGATGATGACATATTAAGAGTCCTTCTAGAATAGAAAACAAAGTTCAACATGTAAATATAATAGATAACAAGAGTATATGCAACCAAGATATGAAAATTTAGTATGATAATGATGGAATGGAATGCAAATTGTGAAAATGAGAGGAGCAACATGCCCCAAAAATGTGTATGAGATGAGGTTCATTTATAGGAACCCTTAATAGTCAAGAATAAACCATAGAACAAGAGTGTGTCATTGGGTAATGTATGTGTTCTGCGAATAGATGCTCAAAATATGGACCATGAAGCACAGAGTGTGAAGTGTGAATGATGTGAGGTTCATTTCATAATTAGACCCTCAGTAGTCGAGTATGAACCATGGAAATAGAGTGCGTCATAGGGTAATGATGATACAATGTGTGTATCAAATAGTATGAGAGTATGCAAAAGCTATGATGAACGGAGCGCAAAGTGTGGTAGTAGACATTAGAGAAAATTGATAGTGACTAGAGGGGGAAGAAAGTGTGATTCCCCCAAGTGTGTAAGTGGGAGAAAGCTATTCCACGATAGTGAAGGGAAAGGGCCCTCCACCCAAAATCCAAGGAGAAAAAGTCATGTGACGATGCTCTAAGATCAATGGTGTGGGAGTGTAATTGTGCGCATGTGAAGGAGACTATACTGTGAGAAAATCAACACGTGGCCTTCTTCGCACCCGGCCTCTCCGAGTGTCATACCGAGACAACCATTGTAGAATGGAAGAAGATGTGAGTGTGGTGATGGCAATCAACCTAATTGGGAAATATTATGTCTTCAATGCACAATATCAAGATTTGTGAGTCTAAGGCAAAGAATGCTCTCCTAACCTGAAGTGGTGTAATGGCTCGGTTTGATATAATATTTGCTTTGAGACTCAAATTGATATCGAGCTTTACCAAGATTATTTTTATTGGTTATTGAACACGTAAAAAGTGACCTACAAGTGCTTCAGTAAGGATTTGTAGACAAGGTCATGGAAGTGAGAACGAGAAACGAGTGGAGCCGCAGCAGGTCTATGGGAAATTTTCTGGTCTAGTCCGGAAAGTATTTGTCGATCGATGCTATGTTCAAGAAGGGAAGTTGTGAAATAATGTTTGGTGGAATTGGTGAAGATTTGAATACTAATGTATGCAAACTATTGTCATTGTCTAACTGGTTAGCAGACCCGTTGGGTTGTGGGACCTGAGCATCACAAAAAAGAGTCGTGGAGGTTGTGGCCCTTGTATGGTCATGCACGTAATCAAACCCTATTTTCAGGAGTAGTCCAATAATTGTAGGCTTGATTAGAAATGATGTTTAGCGTATTTATTTATTCTATTTTCTCAACAAAAGTTGGGTGTGTGTAAGACTATCAAACGTAAACTTGTATCAATGTCAGTTATCAATTCCGTGCCCGTTGGGTTGTGGGACCAAGGGATCACAATTGTATGTCTTTTCTTGTTGTGGACCATTGATGGTCATACAAAATGAAATGAAATGATTTTAAAAAGCAAACTAACTATCAAAGGAAATCTAATCTATGTTTTTGGCATTTTCACAATATATCAGAGCAAAACAATAAAAGTAAACTAATCTATCAAAGTAAATTTTTTTATATTTTCTAATTTTTAAACAATGCATTCTAATCTAATAAATAAACTAAAGACAAGTAATCATCTGGATGTAGTTGGTTACTTGTGTAAATATGTGAATCTAATCTAAAATAAATAACCTAATCTAATCAAAACCCTTCAAACCCTACCTCAGAGGTGAAGAACAAATCATGACCTTGAAAGAGCTATTGTTCCCCACAACTTCCCCGGTAATGTCAGAGAGAAAACTTTCTAACGATTTGATCTACTTGTAATTTCCCAATCAATTGAAATGAAAAATTTTGCTACTCTATTTGATATGCAATTGAAACTAGTGATTTGAAATTGACAATTTAACAAATAAAGCAGATAAACACACAATTCCAACCTAGATAAGCAAGAGCTTTGGAAAATCGGTTGTATCTGTATCTATCCCCTTAGTTTTTCCTTTCATTCTCCGAGTGTTCATATGATTCCAAGGGATTGGGAATGCAAGAACAAGTGGTAGGAGGATGGTGCTTAGCAATGATAGCGGCTTGAAGGCGATCTGGATGTAATACAAGTAGAAGAGAGATAGCACAAGATATCTGAGCTTGGCTATGAAATTCCTAGCAAGATTATAGTAACAATACAATACAAGATACACAAAAATTCTCAATCCTTTTACTTGAACACAAGCATGGAATATATAAGAATTGGGGTTGGGATGTGTCTTCATGCATAAGGAAAGAAGAGGCGTTATAACTAACTAAAGCACATGCAAAAATAGAAGAGGGAAGGAGAACTAAGAAATCAAAACTATTTTTAGACAAATTGGCTCATAGATGCATGCTAAAAGTGAAGTTAAGTGAATCGTTGCATGTTAAAAACACACATGACGGAATTTGGAAAAATCGGTCATGACCATCGCCATGCGGGGCGGTGGTCTTAGGACCGCCACCCGACTAGGCAAGCAATTTCGGAACCACCGCCTGTGCAAGGTGGTAGTCACGGCACTAAAGGCCAAAACATGCATAGAAAGAAGCAGGAAGATGGAAAAAGTGTGGGAAGGCTAAGTAAGGATGTCTAGGCTACAAATATACACTACGAATGGGTTTTAGAGCTCGAACACCTTCTTGAAAGGACTTGAATCATCATTGGGGATTTTGGTAACTGTTTTCCAACAATGTAGCTTTGTAATTTTGGGGTGTGTACATATTTCCCCTCAGAGAAGCGTCTTAGCCATGAAAAGGCGTAAAATGTAGAGTCCGACTATGGCGTTCCCGAAATGGTGAGTTAGAAGCTATATCGACATGTCTCGTGTGTCAAAAATTTGCCACCCAAACTCTCGCTACCCTGCAAGAGAAGAGAAGGCTCAAGTGCAGATAGGTAAAATATCAAAAATAAATAGTAAACCAAAATGACAAGAGGACTTACCATTTGTGTGGGGATGTAGAGATATACCTATGCCAACACTCTAGCCCTCTAAACACATACACTCAAAACAAGGTCAAAACATCATATATATCAAAACAATGCATTTTTCAATTCATTTGTGCATATTTGATTTGGTGAATTTGGAGCTTTAGGCCCACGGTGACCATTTTCGATGAGAGTACAACCAGAAATGACCGTTACAAGATCGTGACCATGCCTCCATGGGCGAGAGATCGGCCAACGCGGTTTAAGGTTGGTTTTTTCACTTTTTCCTTTTCATACCTAAAATGTAAAATGTTTGAAAATTTTACCTGGGGGACTATTTTCAAAAAAAAAATTGTCTTAAATGAGTCTCTAGGGGGGCACCCATAGGGCAATCTTTTATTTTGTCCAAAATGGTCATTTTTGTGTTTTTGAGCATTTTTAGGGTTAAGGGCATATTTTGAAAATCGGCTCAGGACCACCGCCCAAAGCAGGGTGGTAGTCACGGGACCGCCGCCTTACCAAGGCGGCGGTCCTGGAACCACCACCCTACACTGGACGATTTGTTCTGAATAAAATGACTAAAACATGCATTAACTTGAATATATATTTTTGGATTTTTGATGTTTTGTCATGTTTTTGGTGAGCTTATCTTCTGGTATATGTTACTAACTTTCTCTTTTTCTATGTTTTGGTGAATGCATAAGGAGGAGTACATATGTTGGAGCCAAGAGCGGGAGTGTGATTGGATCCTGGGATTTTGGATCAATTGACCCAACCCGAGAGGACACTTTACGAGGGCAAATCAGAGGATTGCACGGGTTCCCCATGTTGCCCTTTCCAGTCACATATTATGTGACTTATTTTCTTATTGGGATGCAGACCGGAACACTTTCTGATTTCGGTTAGGTGTCAGGGGTGAGTGGACCATCACCCTGGAGGATGTATACTACATTCTTGGGCTCCCGATACTTGGGAGGAGACTGTAGAGACAGCAGAATCCATGGCTAAGATGACTCAGTGGGCCACCTACATGGGAGACGTCGGTGTTTCATTTGGTTTGAAGAAGGAAATCGGGTGCAATCCATTTCACTTTGCTCTTATCCCTATCATCCAGAGAGCCATCATGGGCATCTTGTCCTCATGATTGATTAGGGATAAGGAGGTGACACACTACTCTACTGTTGGGCTCCCATTATTACTTAGATTGAGGCACATGGCCACACATATGCCACGGGGAGAAGACATCTTGGGGACTACTTATCATGATTTGTACAGGGTAGTCAGATTACAGGTGCAATCACTGAGCCACCCCACTCTTGTTATGAGTTGGGTCTATGAGTGCATCACCCCCTATGGAAGGGGAGTGTCGGTATTAGATCCAAGGGCTTTCTGGGTAGCGAGGTGGATAGCTATGTCGGTTCTTAGGATGCCACATCATCCAGTGGCCTCTTTGACCATGATAAACATGGTTGCCACACCCTACCAAGATATGGCAGGGTTATGGGGATAGGAGGTGACCATGGTGGTAGCTTGCTCTACCACAGGCCAATTAGTTGACAAGGTCGGGAGAGTCGAGACTCATCCATTTGATCGGGTTCCTCAGCAGTTTGGCCTCCCATATGTTGACATACTTCCCCAGTGGTACCGGTCTACAAGACCATTCAAGAGGCCCAGAAGGGCCCTAAAGGAGATCTCGTTAGGACAGTGGTTACCCTGTGTGCATATCGCGATTAGGTGTGTGGTCCATTCTTCACGGTGTAGCTAGTGCCCCTCGATCACCTTTTCTTCAGATTGCGGTCGCTCTTGCTCATAGTGGAGAGGAGGATGAGCCCATTGACATAGACTCCAATTCTAAGGAGCACACATGAGACAAGACTCGAGGAGGAGTCGGTTGGGGAGGAGACAGAGGATGAGGGGGTTTGTGTTGAGGCTGGCGGGGCAGTCCATATTGAGGAGGAGGAGAGTGACCCTGAATGGCATGATACTCAAGATATGCTGAGAGCAGCACACGAGGAGGCAAGTGCGGAGAGAGAGACATTGGTCTCAAAGGAAACACTTCCTTGAGGCAAGGAAGGGGATGTTGAGTATGTGATAGGACATTGTTTGGCCTCTAGCTTTGGGGAGGCCCCATAACCACTAAAGAACATTAGAACCACCCCCCGACCCTATCTAGATGCCCGAAGATCTGAGTGTGTTTAATATTCTTCTCTTGACTTTGTTAGTTGGAAGCATTATCTTGGTACTTTCTTTTTATTTGTGTTTTTTGGTTTTCTAACTCATCATTTCTTCTTCTTTTATTTCTTGCATCAACTCCACAAGAGTGGTGAGAGCTTATTGACGAGTGTGTGTGGACACCCTTCGATACCCTCTGGGAAGACCAAGCCGAGCGGCGAGGATTCGGGTTAGGCTGCTAGTTGCAAAGCCCATGACATATACACTAACATGTTTACTCTTGTTTGGAGGATAGCAGAGGTGGTGACCTCCCTTCGTACCCAAGTGATCAGATATGAGACCTCTGAGTGTTTGATGAGGTGGAACCATTCCCATAGTGAGACCCACTGTCCACTGAGATGCCACCACGATCATTCACACCATTCAGTTCATTCCAGTGTTGTCACAACCGCAATAGGATCCTGGACATGGTCGTGCACCATCGATGGATCCACATGGACTAATAGGACATTAGACCATTTATTGCTTTGTTTCCATTTTGTCAAGCACTATATGATTTTTTTGTATATCTCGGGCTCATTGTGAGCATTTTGACCATGCCTTAGTGTGTGATGGCATTATGTACAAACTTGACTCACCATGATATATACAAACTTTTATTTTTGGTTCGATAATCCATTATATCTGAGTTGAGTTTCTTTTGGCTTATTTCTCACGTTTACTCTAGACATTTAGAATTTTCGTTTTCTATGCTTTTCAAAATGCATGCAGTGGGTGTGAAATGATGACAGAATGATTTCTTTTGTATTTTATAATGTTGATATATGATAATGTGAACACAATGTGATGTTAAACTTTAGTTTCTTTAAGAAATCTTTGATACTTCATGTTGTCTTAGCAAAACGTGGTGATACAATGATATGATAAGTAAATGTACTTGCCCCACTCCTAACTCCACATAACTAGTAAGATGCGAGGGCTCAACACCAAGAGCCAAAAAGGGCGCAAGTTATGAAAAATTGTTGAATGGTAATGATGAGGGAAAGACAATGGTTTGACAAAACCAAATTGAGACACTACAACCTCACCCTACTCAAGTTACTTCATAGTTTAGAATGTGATTTGCTTCCCAGTTTATCTAGACTTAGATCCGTAAATGGCCACTTGGTTGACAAAATTTGGTTTTGAGGTTTTAAACTCTTTTGGAATTTTGGACATCTAACTCACTTTGTTTTGACTTATGGTTTCACAATATTTGAATGGATTGTTTCTAACCTTCAAGTTTCTCAAAGAGACCCCCTACACCTTACCCCATGCCACCAAAGTAGGAAGCATGGGTTCATCACCTGTGGACAAGGCATAGGCGAGTAATGGCATTTCTCTCCTTCCCAACCCTACATCACGAGTAAGAGATGCAGGCTCAACACCGAAGGTTGGTAGGGAAAAGAAATGTGTAAAATAAAAATTTTCTATGGATTTTCATTTGACTTACTTATTTAGGCAAAATGTTTAGAATGTTCTTATTTCTAAAGAGATGCATATGGGATAGATGTGACACCATGAAGCTTCTAGAACAAACTATAGGCAAAGACACCTAATCTAGAAAGAGACTATAAGGAGAACCAAGTATGCAGGCCTTGGTATGGTTATGATCAAAACTTTGTCTTATCCTATTTGGATTGATGAAATGATTCATAAACAATTGATGATACCATGAAAATTTGAAGAGCTATGACTTGAATGTTTTGCCAATATTTCTAGATTTTTTTGGAATGCTATAAGAATAAGTCCTTGATCATAAATTTTACATAATGAACTCGCAGATGAAAGTGTAATGCGAGATGCAATAATGTACATGTGAAAATGCTAATGGATCATGCATAATACCGCTTCAGTGAAGAGAGTTCATGATTCGTTAAAATCCTCACCCTCTAATGTACACAAGTGAAATGTCCCATTTTTGTAGTCTTCTATTACTCATTATGGACCCAACCACGTGGGTATGAATTTTCTTCCTTCACCGGGATTTTTGTCTATCTCTGGTGGACCAAGTCTTAACTAACTAAGACTCACCCAAACCCTAAAAATCAATGCCTACATTCCTTCTAACCACATTCTCGCATGCTTAAAAGAAGCTTCCATCATAATCCGCAGGCTTTATAACACGAGATCCCGAGAAAATCAAGGGGATCGCCATTTAGTAAACCTAGGAAATCCCACCATAACCGACGTCAGTTACCCGTAACCGCCACCAGTTAAGTTGGAATTTGTCGGTCACCTTTTAATCCCTAAAACAACCTTATTTTCGAGGTTGGTAGATTCTGAGAGATATCACATCTTTTGAGAACAAGTTTCAGGGAGAATACACATGTAAAGAAGGAGATCACACATTTTCTCTGCATGCAGACATCCAACATTCACCCAACAACCATCCAGCACTCACCCCAAAGCACATATTTGATCTAATCAGGAAAGAAGGAGAGCACATACAACCCATGCAAGAGCTCCCCAACATTTGGTGAGCCTCTACATCATTCAACCTCTTATTAACACCTTCATTCCTCACTCACAGACATTTGGAGCTAGATTCCAAGTAAGTAGAACATTTTACTCCTCTAGCTCACTCATTTCATCATTGTATTTTCATCTTTGTTCTCCCGACCCACCCATTGGCCTCCATTAATACTCACCCTCCATATCCCTATTAAAACCTCACCAAATCCCATCCAAACAACTTAATACCTCATTGACCAGCCTAGTCCTTGGTGAAATCATAAGGGAGATCTAAAGCTGATCGTGACATTCCCCATATCCCACAAGATGGCAAAGACCTTTGGTTCTCCCAAACCAGTGTCAATCACCCTTAACCGGCATCGGTATTTGTATTTACCAATACAACCCAAAATAGTAACCTACCTACCTATTCCCACATCACCCTTAATCACCTGTGACCTACCTAAGACCTCTGTCAGACCTGCAGAGACCCAGAACCAGTTACTTGACCTTGGATCTTATTTTAACCTAGCTTGTTAGATTAGATCTTTCTTATTGTGTTTTAAATGAGATACCTAAATCATTTTAACTACAATAGGATTTACTTTATTACCAGCATTAAATTGTTTTAAACAGTGGATTGACAGCCATCTAGGAAGTATCACACTTCTCGGATCTAGCACACGCTAGGAAGTTCATTGCATATACTGTTTAACTCTTTCTAGTGGTCTTGTGTTCCATTTTAGGTAGTTCCTCCTAGCCAAAAGGAATCTCTCACGATCAGTTATGGATTTAAAAGTCATACGCGCACAATAACCTATCAACCAACATTTCAACAGGTATTCCTCCTACACCCATTACCCTATCTATTTCGTCACTTTCAAAGAAACATCTAAGAATCAAGTGAAACAATGTGTGTAAAAATCATGTAAAAGAAAATGTTGAAAATGTGAAAAAGGAACATGTGCACCTGATTCGCGATGAGAAAAGAGTGTAGAAAGGATCTTATCGATAAAGTGCAATTTTTTTGCGTTCTCTCATGTCATGTTCCTTTTGAGAAAAGAAGTATAGGGAGGAAAGTCTAATTTATCCTCCAACCTTTAACCACTTCCCAAAACTGTATAGATATTTTTACTTTCTGGCTTTTTGGGAGATCCAACGCCATGGTAGAAGTAGTTTAGAGAGGAAGGTTTGATGTTATCCTCTAACCTTTAACTATTCCCCAGAATAAAACACCACTGTAGATGATGTGTACCAACGTATATGTTAAGGAAACATGCCCTCTAAAAGTCAATGTGTATGAGTTCTATAGACTGTGTTGAATTAAATTATTATGTAACTGCCCCTGGTTATAGGCACTCCAGAAAAGGCATCATTGTACTAAGGAACCAAGTCTGATTCTGAGCCTTGAACTATGTTGTATTGGTATTGTGATGTGTTGTATACTATGTGTAGACCTTTGTATGAGGTGATTGAATCACCCAAATGATGCCCCCCTCTTTAGGGACACATGTGATGTCATTGTAGGAGTATGGGGCCCAAAAGAGGACCGACCATTGAAATTCTACCTTCGGGGAAAGGGGATGTGCTTGGTGGAAACCAAGTCACATGCAAACAAGTGGCTGGGAGACAAGTGTTAGTACGAACAAGCATGAATGTAAAAGACAAGTGTAAGATACGAAGACAATGCCTAAGCAGATAATGTAAACACCCAAGAAGACAATATAGACCGTGAAGAGTGGATTGCAAACATGGGACATCACTCATGATTTCATAAGACAATCAAGGCCGATGGAGAAAAAGAAATACAAGTGTACACATAATACAAAGGGAAAAAATCAAAAACCAAAACAAGCAATGAAATACAATGTAACAAAAAAATCCTAAAAGTAAGTATCTTTGCATAACAAATGTTGCATATGAAGCACCCATCAACATGTTAGAAAGATAAAAAGTATGTTAAAGTGTGTATTATATGATAAAGTAGTGTGTTATGAAACAAAATGAAATGATAACACCCGTAATGGATGAAAGTTGATTCCCCCAAGAGCCGTTGTGGGACTGGTACTACGTACTGCGCCAAGCATCCATGCTGCGCGTAATGGTCTTGTATAATTTGTGATCACAACTCAAAAGCAAGTGAACACACATGTGTGTATGATAAAGATAATGACATACAAGATATCTATCTAGCATGTGTAATAAAGTGAACATGTATAAGGAAATGCAAACAATAGTAAATGCAACCAAGATATGTATTATGTTGTGGATGGATGGAATGGAATGCATAGTGAATGATAGGAGTCACATGTCCCCCTGAGTGAATGGAATTGTATGCATTAAGGTTCATTTATGTATGCCGTCAATGGTCTAGTATGGATCATGAGACTAGAGTGCATCATCGGGTAGTGAGTGCGCTTTGCGTATAAGTAGATGAGTAAAAATGTGTGATATGTGTAATAGATTTGGTGATGAGAAATCATCATGTGTAATGTGTGTAATGTAGGAGGTATAACATGTAATGCAAGATGTGTGGTTGATATGAGATGTGTAGATGCATAGTAAGACGTAAGATGTAATATGTAGAATGTATGTATGTAAGATGTGTGAAGATGCCCCCAATAGTCAAGTGTGAACCAAAGCACAAGAGTGCGTCATCAAGTAATGGGTGATGCTAGCATGTGTGAACAAGTGTGTGTTGTCAATTAGGGGGGAAGTATGCATAATTCCCCAAGTGTGGATGATGAAGAATACAATCATGTAATGTCATCTAGAAGTTCATTGGTATCAGGGTCAAAGCCAAATGGATAAGCATCAGAGACTTAGTAAGAAATAGTGTCAAGTTGATCATGTAATGAGCCATTGAGGCGTAAGTTGTACATACCCATGACATACTCCTCATCAATGAAGGGTGGTAATCGACATCCATGTGCATACCAATGAGTGAGATTTTGCGAATAGACAAGAAAGGAACTGTTGCAGATGAATACACGACCAAAGGGCATGGGAAATGATATATTAGTATGATCAAGATCTAGCGTGACCCCAATATAATCAAGCTAGGATTACCTAATGTAAGTGGTGAGGAGAAATGATTTCGCACAAGGAAAATTGTGAGATGAAAGACATGTAGACCATAAGTGACAATAATGTGAACGAATCCATGATAAAGATGAGAAGAATGTGGTGGAGGATAAAGATCCTCAAAAGAAAAACCTAGCCGAGTCAAGCCATCATGTGTACATACTATGTCATCACAAGTAGGATCGAATGGAATATGCTCCCAATAAGAATCATTCATGAAAAGTGTGCATGTGAAAGGAGGTTATACTGGTGGAGGTGGCACATGAGAAGGTGGAGGAGCTAGAGTGACGTCCGACGTAGGAACAAGCCCCTGATAAACAATCATAACAGTACTAGAAGCAAGGGGAGGTGTAGATGCAATTAGTACATAATCTATCATGTAAATAACACCTTTAAGTGGTGGTAAATGTGGTAGCTCATCTATGGGTTATGGGTCATCAGTAGTGTCAGCTCTTGGAATAGGAAGTGTAGTATCTGGATCATGGTTGCAATATTTGTATGGATGATGATCACGAAGAATAATATACTGACACCCTCATGTAGAAATTTGACACAATGATGCACGATAGAAGAAAATTACATGGCATGGAGCCATGACCTACCAAGTAAACAATTATATGAAACCGGAAAGTTAATGAAAAAGAATATTGTGTTTAGAGTTTTTGGTCCTTGATAGGTAAAACAATATGACCTACACATGGATGAATAGAACCATCATATGCACAAAGAGAGAGACATGATGGACTAATACTATCATTACCGACATACCAATATTTTCAAGGAATGACATGGGACATAGATTAAGTTTAGATCCATTGTCAATTAAATTACGCTTGATACCCATATTGTAAATGCGAATCATGATATGCAAGGGTGGATCATTATCGAAAATATAAAGATCAGCATGAGGATTAGAAAGGAAAGCAATATGTTGAGAAAATTCATCTACAAAAGAATTATATACGAAGTCCTGGATGCATATCGGTAGGGATGCGAGTAGTAGTAGGGGATGTTTTCTCTATGTCTTAAATCAGGATTGACAATTAAGAACTCATTAATTGAGATACTCATGATGATAACGCAATAAGGATCCTAATAATGTGTAGATTGAATCGGGGTCACCAAAATGATTATGCTAAAATGTAATATAATAACCTAATATAATGCAAGTTTATAGTAAATAAATGAATATGAAATATTGAAATAATACCCAAGCAAACTAAGCTAGAAAATATGAAACCCTAATGTGCAAATAGGGTTAGAAGAGCCTTAGTTTATTCGCAAAGGTTGTTGGATTGTGTCCAGTGGAGGGCTTGATAGAGATGGAAGACCATCACATAGAATTTCATAAAAATGTAAATATGATAGATTTGACTGGACTGGGGCACCTGGAGAAGGATACAAGCACCTGTGGGCACCCTGGTCTAGAGGTGCCTTCTCGTAGATGCTTGAAAACCTAATTTTTCAGGGTTGCAGGATGTTCACACTTGTTCATCTTTTGTCGTATGTATGTCATTGAACTATGTCGAATGTCACTATAAATCTGGGATGAATGAATCACGTGCAAAACCCCAAACAAAACATCAAACCCTAAAAAAGAAATATGCAAATGAAGGGTTTAGACTATTTCTGTAATCGCCAAAATGATGGACTTATTACTGAGCATTGCACAACATCTCAGACCCAATGTAGTTCTGTGTGTGTGTGCGCGCGGAATTGTGCCCTAGTTTTCTCTTATGCTAGTCTCACATGAAGTAGCAAGCAAGTAGCTAGATGTAGAATGTAAATAATGTGTGCATGGAAATAATAGACTCCCCTCTTATGAAGTGTGATGCAGATGAACCAACCTTTTGTCCCTTGTGATGGAGCTAGATGGATGTAAATAGATCTATAAATGCCTTTGATGGATACAACCTTAGGTGGTGATAGTAGATGCTTAGTGCTTGGTCACTTATTATGATCACATAACTTTATATTTATATGATTCCCTTGCTTAAATTTCGTAATTAACCTTGAAAAGGCCGACTACCAAAAAGATAGAATGCTCAAACGGCTAGAAAGGACCTAAAAAGTGTGACCAAAGTACAAAGAGGACAAGGGCGCTTATAGGGGATGGGGGCGTCTAGCGCTAGCGTCTTGGCTGGGTACTAATGTCCAGAATGACAAATGCTGAAAGGTAAAAAGACAGACTAAGCAAATACAAGTGCAAAACGAAAGAAGAAGCATAAAGCAAAGAAAGGTGGCCAAAGACATGGGTTAATTATTACTTTTCTTACTTAGGAATCATGAAAATAGTAGTATGTGATCGAGACTAAATAATGACTCAAAGTGCGTGATTTTGTGTCTACAAAGTGTGGATCAATTAGTGAAGATCGACATATAATCTTTCAATATTATATCACTTCCTTCATAGAGCATTCATTTTCATTTTAGATTAAACCAAGATCTAGTGACCATGATTCAAACCATTGTAAATTTTAACCTTCAAGTTCCTTTACATACTTTCCATGTTTTAACCGTAAACTACTTGCAAAATTTTGAGATTAATGTGTCTTTAAACCATCATATTTGAAACACGATTGTAATTTTGTACATAGATCTTTATAAGAGAGTGTGTGTGTGTGTGCCTATGTGTGTATGCATGTGTTATATAATTTCCTTACAAAATTAAATCCAAGTTTTTAATTTACAAAATAAAATATTGCTATTCTACCGTTGACGTGCACTATTGGAAAGGTAATACTTCTTTGAAAATTGGTTTGGCGGGGCATTCATGGCCGTATTATTTTACTCCAAGTAAGGGTAAACACAAGTGTATCTAGTTAACTTTAGGTATCAACAAATACTTCCATGTATCTCTGAGTATGAGTTGTTGTGGCTAAGATATTTAAGACTTATCCACTCCATTTGAGGATTTCAACAAACAATTGAGATTTCTACTTAGCAATTTGTGGCACCTTACGGTTGTATGGCTTATGGTCATATAATTTGATTGATTGATTTGTCTTGTGTATTAAATTCCTATTTTTGTAATGCCAAATCATTCATTGTGTCATAGTAAGGGCACACACAAGTGTCTCAGGTAATTACATGTATTTGTAGGTGCTTACATGTATCTCTAAGTATGACTCATCGTGGATAAGATATTTGAGGTTCATCCACTCTATTCGAGATTTCCAATGAACAATCGATATTTCCATCTAGTAATTTGTGAAACCCCACAATTGTATGACTTAGTGTTGTTTAATTTGATTCATTGAGTTGTCTTGTGTATTACTTTCCTATTGTTAGTAATGTCGATAATTTAGTGTGTCATAAGATGCCATGTATAATACTATTTTCCGGACTCAAAACATTAATGTGAAAAATATAATACAATTATTTATTAGTTTTATATTACATAAACAATTAAATAAATACTAACTATTTATCATAATTTAAAATTAATATTAATTACATAACAACTTTACTTAATCTCTAGCTTGAGTTAACATATATTCCCGTAAAATTTCAATAATTCAATAAAAAATTAATGGATAACGTGTTAGTATCGGCTAAGTTAAGAGGGAACTAAGTATTATGTGTCAATTTTGGCTACTAATTAGATGTTTAAGGGATATATACCTACTACTAAATAACATTTACTAAATAAAAAGTCAATCGTCTAGCCAATAGAAAAATCAATATTAAACAAATATTCGTGAAATAAAGGCCTAAATAGTTTATTTTGTGATTAGTGGTTTTAGAGAGGGCCTTCATTGTGGTTTAACATTATGATCTTTACCATGAACCCTTTATTATTCTAGTCTAGATTACTCCCTTATAGAGAGACAAAATATTTAATTGGGTCATTATTTATTTGCATACACCATGTAGAGAAGAAACCCAAAAGCTAGAAGACAATTACACTTAAAAATGGTTTGCAAAACTTAAAATAAATCATAGACTTTATTTAACACAACTAATTTGAATATTTTATTTTACATTTAAATACTTATTGAAACAATTTTTTAAACAAGTTGAAAGACACCACTTTCATTTACCTAGTTTAGTAGGATGTTGTAGACTCCTAATTTTGGTATGAGACATGTTAATTGCAATGTTCTTAGTGCACTTGTGTGTTTATAGATCATTGGTCCAAATTAGGCTCTTCGATGCTTTCTCCCAATGTTGTCAAAATTTTGACACTAGTTCTTGTGTCTTGTGAACTTTACAATCATTACTCTTGTGCCTTGTTATATAATAATACATTATATTCAAAAAAGTTTTTCTTATATAAAATATTTTGTATTTATTAAAAAAATCACATCCCTTGTGGCATACTTTGGACCTTTAGGGAAATTGCCATAATATAATTTTTTCTTAATTTCTTTGTACTGATTTCTATTTTGAATCATTAACAAAAATGACAATAAACATTGCATAAATTTCATTTTGATGAATACATGTAATATATAGTGATGTTGTTTTGTGTAAAAATTGTATCTCAAAAACTTCCCTAGATCACAAGGTCATATTTTCTATGGGAGCATTAAATTCAATTAGTTACAAACTTGCATTTACAATTTTTTTAAATTTTCTTTACTAAGAATAACCCATTATGCGAAACTTTTGAATAAAAAATTGTAAAATTCAAAATTCTTGTTTGTGGGTTTTTGAAAATGAATTTCTATTGCCCATAAACACTACATTTGAAAAGTTAAAATTAGTTTTCCTAAACACATACTAAACAAAAACCAAGAAATCGAGAACCCTGTCATGTATGCTGCAAACAAGAATCGATGCTCGTTTGCTAGGACCCACACGACTTGGAAGAAAAATACAAAACTAACAACTAAGAAGATAACACTTATGTTTTTTGGTCATTTAAAATCTCAAATTGAATAAAAGGTCAAATTCTAGATTAAAGTTGTTTATTTTTTCCATGTATACAATTCATAAAAATATACTCAGTGGGGGTTTTCGATGTAAGAGAAAACAATGGACATGCCTTACAATCACTACATTTCTTCCTCGAAACATTAATTAAAATAGATGTAATCATTGCATATATCACTAGCTACGAAGAACAAAACATTGTAAAACATAGAGGTTTTCTTACTTGCACACATGGCAAATGAATTAGAGCTTAAACAATGCATATTTTCAACGAATACACCATGATTATATCATGTTTCTTATATAAAGAACATATTCACAACAAAAACCACATATATTTCCATATATGAGACATAAAACATAAGGGAAAACAATAAGAATTTGGTCTAGAGCTACATGCAAACAACAACAAACAAAACATATGCCTCTTCAACTCAACAAAATTAATTACAACACAATTATATGAAACTAAAATTGTGTTGATTATCAAGGACATGCTACAAATCGCATAGCCAAGAACAATTGCAGGGAATAACAAAATTGTCATCTTTGATGAAAACTCAAACAAATGTTTATCAAGAAACAAACTACAATGCCATTGAATACAAATAGGCTTTGGCCTATAAAGAAAGACGAAGATTGAAGATTTGAGAATGAGAAGCAAAGTGATGACATGTATTAACTATTCCACCTATTGATAGAAAAGAAAATCACACCCTGAATTATAACGTTTGAGTAAAATTTGACCATATGACAACTCTTCACTAGTTGATGGAAAAAGAATATTTTTTTAATAAAAAGTAACAATTAAACTAAGAAAATATATCGACCAATCACATCCTAAATAAATGAGCATTTAATTTTTTTACAAAATAATTATCTTTGTACAAATTATAAAGAAGAGGTGAAATTCATCCCATGGCACCACACAAATTATAGTGAATATGAAAAATATATACATCCTTCAACATAATATATATATATATATATATATATAAATATATATATCCCCACTACCAAATTGAAATGCTCAATTGAAGAAGGAAAAGATATTTTAACATCTACAAGGCTTCCAATGAGAGCCTATGGGACAGAACTAGCCATAAATCATGTGACGTGGACGAAATCTGACTATAACTTCAATTTTGAAGTACGTGGTCGCTCAAAGTCCTGCTCGCCCTTCTTTCCTACTCCCCATTTTAATGTTACACCAACCTAATTTTCTCTTCTTCTTAAAGATAAAAAAAAAAATCCACATTGAACGCATGGAATCCTGGTTTAACTCGGTTGTGGCGGCGAGGGTGGCATTTGTGGTAATGGGCTTCCTAATGCTCATCACCCTCGTCTACACACTTATTACAGATGGTTCTCCATTCCGCAAAGACCTCCTCACACCGTAAGAAACTTTAATTCGCGCACAGAGAATTCTTTGTGTAATTGAGATCGATATCATCATACTTGTATGGATTTCTGTTATGAGAATGTTCAATCTTGTGCAGATGGATGAATGCAACACTGCTCGATTTCTACTTAAATGTTGCAGCCATAGCAGTAAGTCAATGCCCTCTGCCAATCATGCTTTATATTGTACCCAATTATCATTATTGTTTTCTTATTCAGAATCAACACCTTAAAGAGTTTGAACTTATTTTATGTGGGTTGTTTGAAATGGCTTGATATCTTCTTACAGTTTCATACACAGTAGTCACATTCATATTCTTTTCAAATGAAAAAAATGAAAAAATGAAAAAATAAAAACTAGACAAGAAAAATGTGTAGAATTCTGTGTGGCCAAATATCCCAAAATATGTTGGGTTTCTTTTGTATGTTCTTTTTCGTTTTCAGTCAGTTAAGGTTAGAGAGACGGTGGGTCAAAGTTGATAGGAACTTTTCTTAATAAATCTTGGGGATGGAATAGGAGCTAATTCAGGGGTTTGGTAAAGGTGCGAATGTCCGTACCTCTGGAAATATGGGCATTGGAGGTCTAGGGGCAAATTTTCCAGCCTGAATAAGACTGTTTTCTGCTCTAATAGCAATATCATAGGCATATGGTAAAGTTCTACACCCCATGGACTAAATCATGACAAAAATGTCACTATTTAAAGCCCTTAGATAATAAAGAAATGCATACTGAGGTGTAGGTCTTACCATTTGTGGGATTTTATCCCAAGTCCTTTGAAATCTGATATTAAAATCAGACATTATCTCATGTGGTGCCCTCTTTGTTGTAGTCAGCTGCTCCACCAAAGATAGATGGTTTGATTTATCTTCAAAATGGTTGCAAAGAGCTTCTCCTAACTCATCCCAAGTGGTAATAGAATTTATTCTCAAGCCCCTGTACCATTGTAGAGATTTTCCCTTGAAAGAAGCAACCAATAATCTGACTACTACATTGTCTTGTGTTACATGGTATACTGAACAAATATTTGCAATGTCCCTAATGTGTTCAATGGGTGTTGTAGTGTTCTTTACAGTGAAGAAAGGAACACTTTTAGGACTGCAACTGAAATGTCATCATTGGGCCAAAAGTAAAGGGCTTCCTCCATTGAATGTGACAAAATCTTGATTTCTTTGATGAGCCATGAATGTGACGGGTCTTAGAACCCTAGAAGAGATCAAAAAGGCCTACCAGGAGGAGTGGAGAGAACTCTGTCTATAGGTGATGGAGATCTTTGGACCGATTTGTTCTTCTCCTTGGTGACAATTGCAAATAATCAAAAGGCTCTCCACTTGCTATCCTTTATTGTGTTTGAATTCTTCTTATAAGATAGAGACACTTTTCTGCTTGCACTAGTAGATGTGATGATTGGAGCCGCCATATGTGTTGTTGTGAAACCTCCAAAGGCTGATATCACCAAGATACACACCAAACTCTTAGTGAAATGGAAATAAATTCTTTCGGGTCCCATTGGGCGTGTCAAAAGTGTTAACACACAAAAGTTGCACCTTCGAATGATCATGAAAGAGCATAAGAACTTTTGGTGAACATGGGATTGTCTTTAAAGTGTGGGACTTTGCTCCTTGAGACAAATCTCTAGAGAAGGTTGGTTCCTTCTCTCCTAGCTCAACACACACTAAAATAAACTACCAAACTACAATTAAATCTAAAACTAAAGCTAAAACATATAAGATCCAGGGTTGAGAGAAAAGGGAAAAACTATAAAATGAAAGAATGTGTAATGTCCCCTTTTTCAAACTAACACCAATTGAAGACTTCTTGCCATTTCTCTTCCCATGGCCAAGAAGGAATTGCACAAGGGAAGTCCTTGGGTTTTGTTTTTATTTTATTTTATTGTTATTAATGTTTTTCTTTGGTGTTTTACTCCCTAAGGCAGGTTGGTTGGGATTATAATACTCCCAACATGAAATTAAAAGATAAAGTGAAGCTCATTAAGGGGTTGGCAGGGTTGGAAAGTTTCCAACATGGAAATAGAAGATAGAGCAAACTTAAGAGGTTGGTCTACACCTTATGACTCTTCGTGCCAACCAAAGGGTATAAGAGGAGTCTTAGGGGCTCATTTGCACACCACTTTTGGCATACATACTTTATCTACTTGGACTTTACGGCTGATTGCTCTATTTCCAACTCCACTAAGTGCGGAAATCCATAGTGAGGCACCCAAGGAGGATGGCATCCTTCCTTATGGCATTTGAAGAATGAAAACTCTCCTAATTGGGTGGTGTGAAGGAATTACTAAAGATCCTCTTGCTGGTTTATATCTAGGGCATCAAGAAGAAGACCAAAAAGGAGCTTTTGCATGATTTGGAGTCCCTCTCCTAGGGAACGACTAGAGTTGGAGTCATTTTAAGTGCCTTCTAAGGCAGATACTCATTTATTATTTGATATTCAGACTTGACATAATTTATAAGGCTGAAATCATTTATATTTGGTCATTGTTGGGGTTTGGAAACCTCCATTTTGATTATTTCTTTTACTTATACTTATGTTGTTAATAAATAATTCTCCAACTAAGTATTTGCTTGATTTTCATGGTGGAAATTGTTCTAAATTATCCCTAAAAGGTTTATAAATATTGTGGATGAGTTTAAGGGTGTTATTTGGGTGAAATCTTGTTGTTTACAAGCTATTCTTTCTAAAATCATACTATTGTACCGTACTGATTTAATTTATAGTTTGCTGGTCCAAAAATCAGATTTAATTTAGATTGGGGTTTGTGCTATTTCCTTGTTTTTCAGTTTGGCCCTAGAGATGGAAGCCTTGGTCTTCTCGGCTGAGGGTTTTTGTGAGGAAGAAAATATCGAGAAGAATGATGAAGATGCAAGAAAGACTAGTGGACACCTTGGACTCTCTTGCCTCCACCATGAAAAACCTACAGAGGGGAAGGACATTCAAGGAAGAGCCTAGGGTTTCAAAGGTTAACAATGTTGTAGCTAGCTTTGAGGAGTATCAAGCCCTTCTAGAAGTTATTCGTGATGCCCTATCATTTTCCGAGTTTGTAGGATGGAGAAAAGATAGAGTGGGCATTGGAACTTGGTCAAGCCTGAGCCATGCACAAGGGTCATGGGAAGGATATCCCAACCCTAGAGGAGAAGAGCCCCATCTTGTTGGCAAAGCAAGAAGAGGCTACAAAACTTGAGGAAGAGGGAGCCAAACTCCCAAGTTCGTTATGCAAGGATGGACATGCCTATCCCTCTAAGGTTAAGGAGGAAGATATATTGCAGCAGTTGGTTACTAAGAGGGAGCAGCCCTTGGGAGTCTTAGAAACCCCCAACACTCATGCCAAAGTGGAGCTCTTGGTTGATTTTCCAAACGACACTATAGAGACACAAGAGTTTGGTGAAATAGTGGAGCACGAGCCAAGAAAGGAGAAAGAGATCAATGAGCACACAACTCAAGGTAAAAATATTTTAGTATTTGATGATAAAGTTATCAATGTCTAATAATCAGATTTGGGAAAGGAACAAGGAAATGGCATTGTTGGAGATCATAACCATGAAGAAAAACAATTCGGATGCCCATAATCACTCTCATCCTGCTGGAATTATCCTAACAGCAGTTAATGTGGAGCAAATTGATGATGGTAAGAGCCACGAAGACATGCCAAACACATATGAAGACAACCAAAGGTATGAAGCTAATTCAGATTTGTTGTTTTCTACTGTGCCATCTCAGATTTGTAGTTATGAGAAAACAATTGAAAATGATGACCATGGGGCAAGTTTGATGCTTCATAATAAATCACGGCAAATGGGTCATCATCATGGTGTCAAGAATGAAGAAAAATCAGAATTGCAAGGGATTAATGGGGCTAGAATTCTAGGTGACCTTGTTGGGAGGCATGCCTATGGAATAAGGGTCTCTTTTGATGCTCATGTTAATCCTCATCTCGCTGGAAATTTCAGGACAGCCATGTATTGTTAGCAATTTCATCATCTTCATCACCTTCATACTATGTCTTTGCAATGTTTTGGTTATCCTAAGAAATATGCTAACAACTTTGTAAAGATGAAGAGTACCAAATGGGAAGAGGATTCCACTTCAGCCTAGGAAGTGGACTCTTTGTTGACAATCCTAAACATGGCCCACATATTTGGGACTTATGGGTTCCTCCTATGTTGCTGCCATATTTGCATCATGGAGGGCATCATGGTCAATTTGATAAGAGGAAGATCATGTTGAGGGACAAGGGGGACATAGATTCTTCCTTGCAAATTCAGATTGTTTGCACATAGAAGTTTGGGATCCGGGGAACCTTTTGAAGGATGTTGATACAAACTTGAGGACTGTTGTCTACATCCTTATGGCAGCCACAAGAAAATTGGTAACCACAAGAAAGGTGCATTTCTCACCTACGGTGAAAGATATAGTGTTTGCATCGGATGCTAGATGGTCTTCCACCACCATCATGCAATTTTTTCATGAGACAACACAATGCTACAACCATGGTAAGATGCTCTACCTAAATTCACATTTTGGATGGATAGTACTCTCCTTGGACAGCTGTAGGTTGACATTTATGATGAAGATTTTTGGGTTTAATATGATGTGTGGAAGGGATTTCAAGTATTATAGTTGTTGCACCCTTCCTATGTCAATAACATCCAAGAATTTTGAGTTAGAAATGCTATACTACAGCCATGATGGGATGTCCTCTTCAAAATTATGCATAGGGCTATGCATATTTGTTATCACCAAAAAACAACACTCTCTGATTAGTCATGAATGTTTGGATGAAGCAATCAAGTGTTTTTGGGTAACATGGGATTGTCTCTCAAGTGTGGGACTTGCTACTTGAGACAAACCTCCAGAGAAGGTTGGTTCCTCTACCTATTCTTAATGCTAAACTACTCCTAAGGAAGGAAATGCAACTATCTAATCCTACTCTAACAATCCAAGGGACTAGGAGAGAGGGAAATGCATAAAAAGGGAAAATCCTAAGCTAAAGAGAGGTGATAACACCAAGAAGAGGGGGAAAGAGACTCTCAAATAAGGAAAATGGAAGAAAATGAGGAAGGAGAGGAGACATATGTGCCATAGTCCAAAACAACATTCAAACCAACATTTCCATGGAGCACAACTAATTCAAACCCTAAAAAGAATAAAACATGCACAATATACCTGCAAATGTAATAAAGAGGGAAGATAATGCAATAAAACACAACTAGGACAGATAATAGCCACAAGACATGAATTTTATTGCTTGAGATAAATGCACAATTCATTACGATGAAGGAGAGAGGCACAAAACTATTGCATAGATCTAAATCGGGGCTGAGGCCCGCAACTCAAAGAAATACTTGTGCAACACTTGTGTGATGCCCTTGCATTCCAAGAATGTCCAACCCTTACAAGTGAGCATCTCTTTACATTTTATAGAGAATGGAAATATAGAGAAGAGGGAAAATAGAGGGAACTTGAATTCATGCTTCCACCCACCAACAACATGGATTAAATCTCTGAAAATAGGTATGGGCACCCTTACAAATTCATTCCCCAATGATACTTTGCTTGTAAGGGAGAAGAAATGGGCACCATACCTCATAAAATCTGGTTGTTGAGCTACCTGGGATTGTGTTCTTTAATGATGGAGACGTTTTCCTCTTTTACACAAACCTACCCTCACCTAAATTAAGAAATCCAGTTTTTGTGGTGTAGAGGATGTTGTAAGCTTTCTAATAGTACCAATATTGTGAAATTTGGAGCAATAGGTCAAAAGTTATGGCCATTTTAAGTCCAGGGTGCGGGATGTGTCGAAATGGTTCCTGCGTGACTGGGTCCACATTTAATCGTTCTATGTTTGGCGCGGATGGATTGGAGATTCGGAGAACTGAGGGAATTGAGGAAGTGTTCCTTCTTTTCCTTCTAGGTCCGCATTGTCCGTAGGGGTCGTGGGTTTGTGTATCGGTCGGATAATTGGATCCCGGGTGGAATTTAGGAATTGTTCCACCTGGGTTCTTTGTTCCTGCATCCCCTTTTCTCCCGCATTGTTTATCCCCGCAACACTTGGTTCCACTGTCACTTTATTAGTTGACCGACAAGCCCGTGTGGGGAATTGGAACTGTTCTGCTTGCTGCCCCGTTCTCTGCATCCAAGTTTCACCCGCAATACACTACTCCTACTTCGTTCTTCATAAGAAAGGGGATGCGGGAAACTTGCGACCAGCCGGAACCGTTCCATTGTTCCGTCTGCCATCCGCATCTCCATAATGCACTATCCCCGCCCTCAAATCCTTTGTTGCAGCCAAAAGACCCTTGCAGAGAACAAAAGGCTCCAAGGAACTTGTTCGCATGGGTTCCAAATATCCACAGTACACTATAAAAGGCCCAATTTTTGATTTGTTATCAATTTTTTGGGCTAAGTATGGAACTAAGGAGCTATGCAAAGGAAAGGGGAAGCCTTAAAACATTGAATTTCTCCATTTTATCAGTTTTTCACCTGTCCAAGTCCAAATGAACCATGAAAGTTATTAAAATCACCGTAGGGGGGGGATTTTGGATAACAATATCTACCATGGACAGTGAGAAAGAGGCAGGTTTGGAGTCACTCTTTCCACTTAATATGATGGGCAAGAGGGTTTACACATGGAGATTGAGCAAAGCCAACATCCCAACATCTTTGGCGTTGCTTAGGAAGAAATTTAGAGCTGTACATGGACACTACACCCACTCATCCACACTTCTATGGTCTGATCCAAACCCAATGGTGAAGAAAATTCAGTGGGGCAGCTTCAAGTCAACAATTGGAAACCCAAATCAGCAAGGTAACAACCATCCAAAAGAGGTGAGCATAAGTTTTGGTATGTGTTGTTTGCATCTTATGTTGAAATGCAATGATAAAGGGAAGAAGGCAATGCTTCCAAGCATGGCTAGCATGAAGAAGGAAGAGGCATATTTTTAGGGCATTCAATGCATAGAGGCTAGCAAGGGTCTACTCTTGGGTAAGGTGCTTCATGGTGATAATTTTCGGTTGGTTTTGGGCATGCACAATATTACCTCCATGTGGGGAACACTTGAAGAATTAAGAGCAAATTGGAGCTTTCTTGTTGAAAGCCATCTTCTACGCCAAGTTGGGACAAGGATGGGTTGCAAGAATCTTGAGTTAAGGGCCAATATGTCTGCTGATTTCAACCATAGACTTGTTGATCTTCATTTTCCAGCTTATGTAAGACAATTT
The DNA here is from genome assembly GCA_018340775.1 of Taxus wallichiana var. yunnanensis. Taxonomy (NCBI): domain Eukaryota; kingdom Viridiplantae; phylum Streptophyta; class Pinopsida; order Cupressales; family Taxaceae; genus Taxus; species Taxus wallichiana. The sequence goes on from CM031242.1 coordinate 30,371,997, forward strand.
TCAGTCCCTACACTACTCATGAATTTGCCTTTTCCATAAGATTTCAGTTTGATAGTTGTTATACCATTGTCTTAAGGTTGAACATGCAAGAATCAGATTTGGGACTGCCATTAGCAGTCATGAACAACTATGAACTTATATTTTCAAAGGAAATTCCATCATGGGTTGATATGGGAAAAAGGCTACAGCTGAAAGGAAGAAACAAATCAGATTTGATAGCATTGAATTGGATAAGATTCCATGAGATTTATGGCTGTGGTGAATTGTTTCCAGCCTATCCACAATCTGATTTGAGTCTTGTGATAAGAGGAATAGCTGGTCCAACTGACTATTCATCCGTTCCTTGCTCTAGGACAAAACTACAACAATTTGGAAGGATTTTGACACAGCTGAGCATGCCAAAGAAGGAGATGTCACTGTTGTTTTTGAAAAGGGAGATAAAGAGGATTTCAATGAAGAGGAGGGCAGCAGAGGTATGAGTTTGTTTGGGTTTAAGCTCCTTCATTTGACAGCACGGGATCTAGATTATGGGAGCACTACAACATGTTCCTTCACCTTGATATGATGATACTTAGACATATAAGTTTGCAATTGTTTGAGGACAAACAATTTTGGGAAGGAGGATTGTAATGTCCCATTTTTCAAACTAGCACCAATTGAAGACTTCTTGCCATTTCTCTTCCCATGGCCAAGAAGGAATTGCACAAGGGAAGTCCTTGGGTTTTGTTTTTTATTTTTTTTATTGTTATTAATGTTTTTCTTTGGTGTTTTACTCCCTGAGGCAGGTCGGATGGGATTATAATGCTTCCAACATGAAATTAAAAGATAAAGTAAAGCTCATTAAGGGGTCGACAAGGTTGAGAATTTTCCAACATGGAAATAGAAGATAAAGCAAACTTAAGAGGTTTGTCTACACCTTATGACTCTTGGTGCCAACCAAAGGGTATAAGAGGAGTCTTAGGGGCTCATTTGCACACCATGTTTTGCATACATACTTTATCTACTTGGACTTTAGGGTTCATTCCTCTATTTCTAACTCCACTAAGGGCGAAAATCCATGATGTGGTAGCCAAGGAGGATGTCAACCTTCCTTGTGGCATTTGGAGAACGAAAACTCTCCAAATTGGGTGGTGTGAAGGAAATTACTGAAGATCCTCTTGCTGGTTTATATCTAGGGCATCAAGAAGAAGACCTAAAAAGAGCTTTTGCATGATTTGGAGTCCCTCTCCCGGGAACGACTAGGGTTGGAGTCATTTTAAGTGCCTTCTAGGGCACACCACTCATTTATTATTTGATATTCAGACTTGGCATAATTTATAAGGCTGAAATCATTCATATTTGGTCATTGTTGGGGTTTGGAAACCTCCATTTTGATTATTTCTCTTAGTTGTACTTCTATTAATAAATAATTTTCCAGCTGAGTATTTGCTTGATTTTCATGGTGGAAATTGTTCTAAAGTATCCCTAAAAGATTTATAAATATTGTGGATGAGTTTAAGGGTGTTATTTGGGTGAAATTTTGTTGTTTACAAGATGTTCCTAAAATTAGATTGTTGTACCGTATTGATTTAATTTTTAGTTTGCTGGTCCAAAAATCAGATTTAATTCAGATTGGGGTTTGTGCTATTTCTTTGTTTTTAGTTTCAGCCCTAGAAAGGGACATTATAAAATGGCGATGCAACACTAAGACATGATTCAAATCTGACCGGAGGACACAAAGCAACCGCGTAGAAGCGAGAGATTTAAATGGAAACAAAGATCTTTGAAGAGCATGAATGAATAAAACTCAAAGAAAACAAGAGGGTAAACATCCACAACAAATAGAAAACATTTGAAGGGAAAATAACCATAGATGTATTGCATTTAGTAAGTATCCATCACGTTTACAAAGTAGAGGTTAGATGTCTCAAGCAAAATGCGAAGTTGCAGAGGTCTGGAGGCAAGAAAATGCATTACTCCAAGTTATAGCATGCAAATTCGGCAAAAAGAACGTGTAAAACGTTCCTAAGAACTTACATTTATACAATATGAGAATGGGAGAGAGAGATGGAGGGAAACTTGAATTTGGACATGTAGTGAATGGAGACAATTTGCTGCCCATCGATCTTGTCATCATTAATCTCTCCGACAGACCACCGTTTTTTTGCAACATGCCATCGGGTTTGCAGGGAGGGCATAGGTGATGTTTGAGCTGTTACTACGGGTAGGTGAGGTGGTTGGGCGCTTGAAATGAGCAACTGCGCATTTCCTCTGTTTCCCTCGAGCTCTCGTGATTTGCCTTGAAACTCCTTCCAATCCCGCAACCGCACACTCGAACATGAAGGCTCTGAAGAGATGCAACAAATCTCATGCAATTTGGAGCAACGCATTGGAATATATTGGAATATATGATCAAAAACTAGGTCCGCCTTGTTCTGCGGCCCACGAGATATTACTTTGCTTGTTATGCAGGAAATTCCTTTGAAACAGGGCCCTTTGGATGTCCTCTGAAATGCCCCGCGGGTCTCCTACAACATCTCGCGGCTTCTTGTATTTGAATGTTCCCTACGGATTTAGAATTCCGCGAGACACCAACCTCTAACCATTTGCGAAACCTTTTCTCATGAGCCACTGCGGACTTCTAACTTCCTTGCACTACACCTTCGTGGTGACGCTTCAAGTTGTGAAGGCTTTTCCTTGAATTTGCTTACTCTATCACGCAGACTTAACACATCTGCGTTGGGAAAAGTCTGTGGAACACTGGGTAGTGTTCATAGATTTCCGGACTTAGCCGATTTAAAATCCTTCATTTCCTTGCCACACAATGCCTCAACTTTTCTCCAAATACCACGACTTTCACTTGGCGGACTTCACTCTTGTCCTGCAGATTTGGCCAACTCCGCGTAAGCATCAAATTTCTCCAAGTCCACGTAGCACTCTTTTCTCAAGCCGCGAAGGCCTAGACTCCATCGAAATCCGCCTAAGTCTCGAACTCAAACCTCTTCGTTCCGCGGGATAGGAGAACTTGTAGAACACTAAGTTTCTCCAATCCGTAGAATATTGAATATTAGTATTTTGCGGCCTTTGAAACAAATTTTGCCCAAGTCCAAAATGAATTTTTGAGTTGTCAAAATAGCCCTTGGGGGTTATTTTGGACAACTAGAGGGAGGTGGCTACCATAAGAGAGGAGGCATTAGAGGATAGGAACTACCACTTGAGGAAACTATTTAAGAGGTGTGGAGATATGTCAAGTGACTAACAACCAATCTATGATACCATGCAATCAACAAGATTGGCGTGTGCAGAAGCCAAGAAGTTTGTCTCTTTGAAGTGATTGGAAACCTTACTGTTCAGCTTACATGTTGTAAAAAATCAACAATGAAGTTTAAGAGAATGACCACGAGACATGACACACCAAGCTTTACAAGTCTAAAACCCCATATCCATCCTACTTCACCCACTTGCTTAATCCTTTGGTATTGACACAAATATTGCATTGGGTTTAGGATTTACTTTACTTTAGGGTTTTGCCATGCTAGGAGGGATGTGGCTACCATAAGAGAGGAGGCATTAGAGGAAAGGAACTATCACTTGAGGAAACTATTTAAGAGGTCTGGAGATATGTCAAGTGACTAACAACCAATATATGATACCATGCAATCAAAAGTTGGTGTGCAGAAGCCAAGAATTTTGTCTCTTATTGAAGTGATTGGAAACCTCAATGTTCAGCCTGCATGTTGTAAAAAATCAGAAATGAAATGTAAGAAAATGTCAATGAGACATGTCACACTCAGCTTTATAACTGCACGGAAAAGGTTACCTATTTTTTCATTCCTTACAGATGATATCCAACGAAACCTTGGAACTGAAACTGAAACCAAAACTATCTTTTGTGTTTCTCTAAGGAATGAATTGTTTTATAAGAGAATTTTGCTGCAGTCCTTAGATAGTCACAACATAAGACTTGGGGCTTTTAACAAGGGAAAACCCAAACTATATAAAGAGACAGGTAAGATGCGACGAGTTTTAAATCCATTGGAGACATCTTGTAGAAGCAAAACATGCAGCAAAAGGAAGCATCACCATGTTATAATGCATGTTTCGGAGCCAAAATGTAGACAATGTTTTTAGAGGGCAACATTCATTCTAATCCCCGTTGCTTCAAACATCCATATAAAAATAAAATATATTTGTTAGCATATTTGAAGGCTTCCACGAGCAATTTAATTAGATTATTTATTTTTTGTGAGATTTTACTTGTGTGTGTTAAAGTCATATCAAGATAACCTCCATGAGTATATTTGTTAGCATATTTGAAGGCTTCCACGAGCAATTTAATTAGATTATTTATTTTTGTGAGATTTTACTTGTGTGTGTTAAAGTCATATCAAGATAACCTCCATGAGTAGCCATTAACCTAATGACATTTTTCCTCTTGTATTTTTAGCAATAATCATAAGACAAGGGGGCTCACTTAGCGCACAAGCACAACAAGAATTTTTAGTAGTGGGAGGAACGGTGACTACAATCTGTTGCTTTCAGCTTATCACCCTCTATCCCCTTTCCTAATTCACTAGAGGGTGGGAATCTCAAAGTGGCAGATTACATTCATTGTTCCTTCCCCCTTTTAGGAAATGCTTGTAGTGTTTGTGCGCTAAGTGGGCCCCCTTGCCTTATGATTATTCTCGAAAATAAACAAGGAAAAATGTCATTAGGGTAATGAATACTCATGGAGGTCATCTTAAGATGACTTAAAACACACGAGAAAAATCGCACAAAAATTAATAATCTCATAAAATATATTGTTCGATTGAAATAGGGCTTCTTGAAGCTCTCATTGCACTTTGCCCATAGAGAGTTTTAGATGTTTTGGAGCCAGTTGGACATTTTACTGATATTTTGTAGGCATTAATACACCTATTGTATGTTTTTTCAATTTTTTTAAAGGAAAGGTCTTATTTAATGATCCATAAACTAGGTGGATAATACACACTAAGTTTCACCAACATGGATCCTATACATTCCTCACAATTCCCATCATTCATCAATATACTATTTGCTTTCAAATTGCATAAATAGTAAAAAATGAACTAGGAGTGCTGCATAATCAAAGAAATATTGAGCAATGAAAGAGAGCAAAACAGAATGAAAGACACAAGATTACCCTGGAGAAACTCAAATTGAGAAAACTCTAGCAAGAGTGAAGCAATGCTTCCTCATCTCACTATCATGTCTTTAAGTACAAGCTTATTGCCTTCTCAAGGCCTCCATGAACACTATGATGTTCAAACACTCATACAAGCTCGCAACTCACTCACTCACACCTTCCTTTCACACTCTAATTCAGAAAACTACATATGATGAAGAAGAAAAAAATTGTTTGGAATCTCTTCCTCTCTTATGTTGGCTAGATTTTCTGCATAGCATAAAACCTAGGCAGTCATGAGATAAATCTCCCTCATTTACCGGTGAGGCTCCCGTGTCAGATTTGTCAATTAAAATATGCTAGTATCTATATGGGGTTTTACTTTAACTATTCAACTCATGAACCATAGTTGTACAGTTCTGCAGCAAGTAAACAACTGTTTAAGAAAGGAAATATTTATAGAAGAAGGGAATTATATAAACACAGAGAAGAAATGGGAAGATGTGCATCCCAATCAATAGATAACAAAGTTGATTGCATGCACATAGAAGAAACCAATAGATATCAACACAGAATTATAAGCAAAGGCAGCTCTAGATCTAGATCTAAAATAACATAGTTTATTCAAAGATCTAAGATAGAAAGCTAGAAACAAAATACACCGTGACACAAAGTTCTCCGGAAATCTGCTCCTGTATATTCCTTTGCTTCAAGTGGCTCTCAGGGGTTTCAACACAAAGTCTGGAACACAAGAATGCTGCTTACAAATTCTCATCTTTAACCCGAAGGTTCTTCCTCTACTTATAGAATGTAGAGGGGCAATTACAAGTCGGAAGCTTTTAGTTGAACTGACACATGTGGAAGTGGGAAAGGAAACAACTGACAATCTCCCTCCTGGAATTCCTCTTTGCATGACATGCATGATTTGCAACTGAAAATAGAACCTTCTATTTTGTATGTCTACCACCTATCTCCAAGTAGTTGACTTCTTCAAGTAATGGCTTTTAAACCAATCACTTAAGTTGTATAATTTAATTGATCACTCAATTATTTTGTCGGAGAAAATAAGAGAAAGAAGAAGAAAGAGGAAAGTTGCAGTCTTGTTCTTTTTCATATTCTGCATGCAGCTGATTCAAACTGGATCTGGAAGCAGTTGGATCGGAAGTGAAGTGACTAGAAGCAGCAGGATCTGGAAGCGGCTGGATCTGGAAGTGGCTGGATCTGGAAGCAAGTGACTGTGATTTGCTTGCGGGTATTGCCTTTGACATGTCTTCCTTCTTATCCTTGAAGCTTTTGCAGTTCTTCTCTAGTACATGCATCAGTGCAATGTTCGTCCGTAAATAACTCATCATTTTTATTTTTAATTGCATATGAGCAATTAAAAATTTTGAAAGCACTCGGGTGAATGCAACTTCAATGAAGGCTTCAACTGGAAGATTGGAAGCACATGCACAAGATCCTAGAAGAAATTTTCCACGCATTGACTTCTTCACGGGCTGCGTTCGAAACAAGAGGATGAAGCCTTTGCCGGAAGCTTTTGCAATTATGAGATCTGGATCTGGATCTGGGCCTATTGACTTCAACAAATCTAGAAGCTACGCATGATTCCGCTGAGCTTTCTCTTTCATCCCGCTTTGCCATGGCTGGAGCAATCTTTGTCTGAACAATTCTTTTCCTCTTTATTCGGCTGGAATTCTTCACAACCGGTGCAGATCTGGATAATTCTTCAGATTCGGAGGATATGTTCAATGTATTGGACATTGATTTAAGCTCCCTTTCTCTTATAAAAGCACCTGTAATGAATTTCTGTAATTAATTTAGACAAAGATGGCAACTGGAACATGAACAAGTGGATTTTAATCATAAAAATCTGCATTATTCAAGCTTGCTGCCCCAAATTTGATGTTTTATTTGCATGCAAAGCAAACATGAATTTTACCAACTTCACCTGAGCACCTGTATCACTTATGCAAACAATTATCTAGACACAAATCAACCTCCTTCAACCTGTGTGCCAATTCTGGAAGCTTTTAGCATTAATTACACCTTCTCTGAGCAAAAATCCTCTCCAAATGGGGCGCACTTTTTGTCTGGGCTGCACTTCTCTGCTTGTGAATTAATTAATTCATCCTTATGGCAGCCCCTACTTATATAATCCTCATGATTCTATAATTAATTAATGCCTTTCCTATTCCTGGCAATTAATTAATTAATTAATAAGCTTTACTCTTCAAATGGGGCGCCTATTTTGTGCATGCTCATGGCTGCCATTAAATAAATTAAATTTATTTAATTTTAGACTTCTGCTTCCAGTTAACTCAAGCCTCACAGTATGCTTTGACCTTAGCCACTGAAAATAGGAATTAATTAATTCATTTAATACTTTAAAAGTATTATTTCTCTCCCAAATGGGGCGCACTTTTTGACATGAAGGGGCTGCATTAAATAAATAATATTTATTTAATTTTAGAACTGTCTATTTCCAACTTCCTTTTGTCCACTTTCTTTGTTGACTTTTCCACAAGCTTGGGCGCCAAAATTGGGTGAATAAATATTAACAAATATTTATTTAATGCATTATTATTCACCCAAGGTGGGTCGCACTTTTTGGAATAAGGAATTTCTATTTTTAAAAGTCAATTGGCAATGGGATTATTTACCCTGCAAGGCAACTCTGAAAATCCCATGATTCACTTAAGTTGTTTGACTTTCATAATGGGATTATTTACCCCAGGTAATAAAACCCCATTCATGCCTTAAGTGATTTTTCTTTTATTTCACAATGGGAATTTTTACCCTGCAAGGCAGGTAAGAAATTCCCCCGCCTGTTGCCTCTAATTTTTCCATTGTGACTTAAGTGACGTTGCTTCCATGGGAAAAAGTACCCTGCTAGGCAGGTACAAAATTCCCACCTATCTTGCTTCCAAAAATCCCATGATCCACTTCAAACCCCCTTTTTCCAAAAATGCGGCCAGCCCAGAAGAAGTTTTTTGGTGCACGACTTCGTCTTTTCCAAGAGAACCAGACCTCCGATGGCGAATTCCTTTTGGCACAACGTGCATATGTGATCTCCAGATACTCTAGGCCAAGAATCAGGGCAAACAAAGGAATTGATCCAGAGAAATTTCACATAAAACGAAACGGGAAAACACTAAAAACAAAAACATTCGCGTTACTGGTTACAAATAAAGCCCAAGATCCATTCTGGTTAAAACCCTACTGGTATATGGGAATATTGACATGTACGATCACAACAGGGTTAAACCGGAGCACAAATTGCCTCAAACGGGGCTCAAAATAATTAAATACAAATTTCCCGCAGCAAACCCCCTGACAAAATATAACAATTTTGGGCGTCTGGGTATTTGGCGAAATTGGCTAATATGACTCTCTGGGAATATCTTGACACAATACAGACACTTTCTGGCAATTAACACACAAAACGACCCATTATTTTAAAAGTACAATTTTTTTAACATGGGGTAGTCTTAGATTTCAGGGTGAAATTTGGGGACACCACCTTACAAAGACTTTCCCCACATATATATACAAGTTTGACACCAAGGAGAGCTCGAATCGAAGCCCAAAAGACTTAGAAGTCGAAGAGGAACCGTCTGCAGATGTTTACTCTTCCTAGACTTGTCCATGTGTGACAGAACCGCCGCTTTCCACGGGAGGGCGGTTGCGAAACTGCAACCGATGGTTCGAAACCGTCGGGGTGGTTGCGCAATTGCCACTCTAGCTTTAGGGGCGGTTCCGTCACCATACAAAGTCCACTACCTTCCGAAGGCCATAACTTTTGCATACGAACTCGAAATCGGGCAATCTTTTTTTTTGAACTTGCATAATTTTTTGAGAGGAACACAAATATGCAATCAAGTTTTGATTTTGATGACATCTTCATAGTGTTTAAGCCTTTGCACCGAAACCTATCTTCTTTGAGGTCTCATGGTTTCACAACTTCATCTTGAACCCTGTTTTGTGGTTACATCCAACAAGAGCCATAAAAATAATGTTAAGTGATAAAAATTACATAATCACAATGGTGATTTTGTTATCTCATGATGCTAACATTATTGATCCAAAATTCGGATCATGCCTCCCCAATTAGAGGATTTTGGTCCCCAAAAGCTTAGGAACTCATATGGTGAGGAATTTTCTTCCCCACTTCTTGAACCTCTCTTGTACCGAAGGTGCATACGCTGAAATACATTATCTGTCATGTGAACTTCTTGGTCCACCTTTTCATTCCCTTGAGGTGGGTCCTTCCCTTCCTTCTATGTGTGGAGATAACTGGTGGCAACTGCATCTCATGCTCCTTGTCAATAGAACAACTATGGAGATCCTTACATTCTTGCTTATCTTTCAAAATGAGAAAAGAAACCTTCCCACTAACATTAAACAACTGGTTACCTTGAGTGGAACTTACCAAGGAGAGCTTAGATTTTCCTTCATAGGAGTTTATGGTGTAGTTTTTCCCATCCTTAACCAACCTGGTATTGGTTCAATCTCCTCCTGAAAATAGCATCTCTGACATACATATAGGGGCTTCCAAAAACTATACCACAAATGTCAATAGGTGCAACATCTCACAACAACTTCATCAATGAAATGTTCATTTATTGCAAACTTGACTTTGCATTGTTTAGAAACCCTTATCTCTACTCCTTTTTCACCCATCCTAGAGCATAAGGATTAGGATGATCATACATTTCCAACCCAAGTCTATCTACTGCTCTTTTCCAATCAAATTTACTTGGGAGCAAGAATCAAAAAGAGCATCAACTTTTACCATCTTAATTTGTACCTTGATATGAAAAATATTAGAAGGTTCACCTTTGTTTTGAGCATCATCATTACCCAAACATACCTTTTTCTAAAGGCTGGTACAACACAACTGCTCATCCACCTCTTCTTGCGCATTCAATTAAAATTGTTTCTCCTTAAAGTGATGGCATGGAATTCTTTTTCTTTTTCTTGTTCTTAAATGGATGTAATTCCGGATGCAACTTCCAACAAGTCTCATCGGTATGACTATCAACATCACAATGCCCACAATGTTTGGTTGAATCTTTCTTGGCAATCGTAGAAGTGGCATTGACCCCACCTTTCTTCTTGAAGCATTAGAAGAATTTGAAAAGGGAGATGGACCCTTTTTCTCATCCATCTCAAGATAATGGGCTTGAGAACAAGCCTCATCTATGTCTTTGGCTTTGCAAGTAGAACGGGCCTCCTTAAGTGACTACACAACCCTCGACATACTTCATGAGCATCTCACGGTCAAATGTATCTTTTTCCATTTGGATTGCCGTTTTTTTGAAACTCGTATAGAATTGTACACTTTGACCTTCTTTTTGCCTCAAATATTGCCAATCAATAGACCTTTCCTCTTCATAACAAATAGGATAAAATTGCCTCTTAATCAAAGTTTTAAATTCATCCCATTTAGTAATTGGGGGTAACCTTTTAACAACCAAGGAATTAAGATAACTCTCAAACCAAGTTAGAGCATGACTTGCTAGCTTCAACCTTGCAAAAGAAATTTGTTGCTCTTCACTAACTTTATGCAAATGAAAGTATACCTCTAATTGAGCTAACCAATGATCAAGCTTATCCGCATTCACCTCACCTTCATATGGATGAATATCAATTTTTGCCTCTACTTTGAATGGAGGTGGAGCTTGGTTGGAATGGGGCTGCTCTTTCTCATGGTGGGAAGACTCACACTCCTCACTTGTTTCAGAAGTATCCATAGAAACTCCCAGCTTTGCCATGACAACCTTCATAATCTTCCCAAGCTCATCCATGGAGTGAGATATGTGGGCAACATCCTCCTCCAATCTGCGGAATCTTTCTTCACCATCTTCAGATCTCCTCTCATCTTCATGGGCCATACTTCTCACTTCTCTCTTCCACTTCCTTGTGGAGATGTCTTGTTGCAAAGAGACCAAATCACCTTTTCCACTAGCACTTGTTGCTCTTGTAACGGGCATATATCTACACAATGATCACTAAACAAACCACACACTATGGAACATGAACCAACTTTGATACCAATCTGATCCGTAAACTAGGTGGATATTACACACTAAGTTTCACCAACATGGATCCTATACATTCCTCACAATTCCCATCATTCATCAATATACTATTTGCTTTCAATTTGCATAAATAATCATTAAATATTCTTTAGAAATGAACTAAGAGTGTTGCATAATCAAAGAAATACTGAGCAATGAAAGAGAGCAAAACAAAATGAAAGACACAAGATTACCCTGGAGAAGCTCAAATGAGAAAACTCTAGCAAGAGTGAAGCAATGCTTCCTCATCTCATTATCATGTCTTTAAGTACAAGCTTACTGCCTTCTCAAGGCCTCCATGAACACTATGATGTTCAAACACTCATACAAGCTCTGCAACTCACTCACTCACACCTTCCTTTCACACTCCAATTCAGAAAACCACATATGATCAAGAAGAAAAATTTCTTGGAATCTCTTCCTCTCCTTACAAAGACCTTCCCCACATATATATACAAGTTTTACACCAAGGAGAGCTCGAATCAGAAGCCCAAAAGACTCAAAAGTCAAATAGGAACCATTGCAGCAGTTTACTCTTCCTAGATTTTCCTGCATGACAGAACCGCCGCTTTCCACTCGGGAGGGCGGTTGCATAACGGCTGCGGCGGTTGCGAAACCGCCATTGATGGTTGCAAAATTGCTGGGGCGGTTGCGCAACCACCACTTTGGTTTAGGGCAGTTTCATCACCATACCAAGTCCACTACCTTTCGAGGCCATAACTTTTGCATACGAACTCGAAATTGGGTGCCACTTTTTTGAATTGCACAATTTTTTCCAGAGGAACACAAATATGCAATCAAGTTTTGATTTTGATGACATCTTCATAGTGTTTAAGCCTTTGCAACGAAACCTATCTTCTTTGAGGTCTCATGGTTTTACAACTTCATCTTGAACCCTGTTCCGTGGTTACATCCAACAAGAGCCATAGAAATAATGTTAAGTGATAAAAAGTTACATAATCACAATGGTGATTTTGTTATCTCATGATGCTAACCTTACTAATCCAAAATTCGGATCATTTAATCTCATAAAATGTTACGTAATAATACAATATCCGAATTACAAAAGTAGCTAAAAAGCCAGGCCAAGATGAGACTGGCATAGCCGGAATAAATCATCAGATAAAACAGATCTTTAAGATAAAAAATGTATGATACAAGATGAATGAGGATGATGTATGCCTTCATTGGCTTTCTTGTCGGCAAGAGAGTTCAAATTTCTAGTAATATGCTGCCAGCTGATCTGGTCAAAATCTTCTATAGTCTTTAAGGCCTGATTTTGCAGAAGACGAAGTTGGACAGGTCTGATGACGTGTTTATGTGGAAGGCATTGGATAATCAACTTAGAATCCCCATAAACAGCAAGGTTCTTTAGATTTCCTTGGCTGCAAGGAGAAGGCTGAATCTGCAGCCCATAAGTTTAGCAACATTATTGGAGGCCTTTAAAGATTTAGGCAATAGTCTAAAAGCTTAAGCTGAAGACCTGTCCATAGAACACCATCAGCAAAAGCTATGCCAGGATTGGCTTTTGAGGCACTGTCAAAAAGAGAGTGGGATAGTTGAAGTGGATTGCCAGAGTAGTACAGCCAGCAAGAGCATTGTTGATGAAGCCCAAAAGGTTCCATTTTCTGATAAAATGAAGATCAGAATTGGATAACACACTCAGATTTTGTTTTTTCTTGAAGCAAGCCTTGACATTGTCCACCATAGCCAGCTGAATTTTGAAGATCAAAGTGTTCTTCGGGGAGGAGTATCTTCAAAGATCCTTTTGTTCCTATCAACCCAAATAACCACATGCTAAAGAAAGGTAAGGCAGTGCATAAAAAAATTATGAGAGGGTTTCCTTTGAGCAAGCTGGGGTAGCAAGAGTTCTATTGCCAGTACAGATTTCTCAACTCAATCTGTTTTGGAACTGGACCCCAAAACAGAGAGTGAGGGAAATCCAGATAGAGGAGGCACCCTCGGAGTCAAAGAGGAGATGAGATTGGGTTTCACACGCTTTGAAGCATCTGAAGCAAATATCCATTTCACGATTTCCTTCATAGTAAGATTTTCACCAGTGTGTATCTTATTCTGCCAGACAAGCCACTGAAATAATTTAGCTTTGGGAGTGATACTGAAGTGCCATATACTGTACAGATAGTGGTCAAGAGGATTTCCAGCAAGAAGAGAATGAATGCCAGCCCTGACCATGTGGCAGCCTGAGGAGCTGATATCCCAGAGAATTAATTTATCAACACACTGAGGGTTGGTAGGAAGAATGCTCAAGAAATTATTTCTAATAAGCGTGCCCTGATTATATTGTTCCTCATAAAGACCATTCAGGTGAGACTTCTTAGGCAGATTACAATCCCACTTAATGAGGTGTTCAAGTTTTTCCACACCGAGCTGAATCATGGACAAAAGAAGGCCGCTTGGCATGAGAGAGCATAATTTGTTTGGGTCAAGAATTGGATACTCCTATAGACACTAAAATTTGGTAACTTGTCCTTGTGCAATGCCAAGTTTGACCATGTTCCCTTGCTAAGACAAATGCTCACATTCGGAATCCAATCACCTCATCTCTCTAGCTCTTCTACAACTTGTTTATCTTTACACTCTGCTTTGTTGTCAATTATGAGAATATTATTTGATCAAAGAAATATTAAACATTTGATATTCATGACACAACTTATAGCTTTGGTTTTCATCTCTTTGGTTCGAAAACGTAGGGAAGGGTCGGGATGGAAGGTCCGGTTGTGGCCGACCTATATGGTCCCACCCCTTCACATTCACCGACTCTGATTTCAATTTCAAAATCTTATTTGGGTTGTTTCATCTTTCTAGGGTCGGTCTTATTAGAATATTTCACCTATAGAAGGCTATAAAAGCAAGTTAACATCACTTTATAACTCACTTGACACTCTTACAAGCTCTTATTGCAAATATAATTCTAAAAGCACTCAAAGGGTTCCTAAATCTTCCCAAATCAGCTGCACATCATCTAGAGTAGTCCCTACTACAAGTCTGAATCACTCAACCAAGTCAAAGGGTCCAACTTTTCCATTTCCAAGCATGCAAAGGTCATAGAGCTATGTTTTAGCAAGAGTAAAGTCATTCCAAGCATTGCACAAGGGTTTTAATTAACAAAGGGTTAGGTCACATAGCTGAGGTACACCATATCTCACTATTAACACACTGAATACATTTTATACTACACAAGACTCAACTCCTACTAAATAGGAGTCTTCACTAATCTCCAATAAACACTCAATCAATATTCTCGTGTTGTTGTAACAACTCATACAATTCACTCACATATGATAATATGACGTGGTTAATAACATCACCTGCCATGTGATTCACTAACATATGATTATTTCCACCATTCCCCCCTAACTTCAAAGTCAAACATAGGAAAAGAGAACATCACACACAAATTAGAACAAACATGTAGTTTGACACACATTGATGGACAAAAACATATCATGAATCTTAGTACGGACCAGAACACACTCTGAGTTGATACTTCCAATCTATGTGAACATCCAACTACACTACACACATCAGGGATGCACAAATGGACACACTCAACTATATTCATGATGTTCTGATTACAAACATGTCAGGTATGCACAAATAGGGACACACACAACAATTTGCGATGGCCTAGTCACACATATGAAATAGGGACACACTCTTTTGTTTACAATTTATTTTTAGTGAGAACACATCATTATTGACACATCACACAAATAAACAGGGACATATTCTGCTGTTTATAAATTTATTTAGTGAGAACACATAATCACTGATCAATACACATTCTTCATTGCTTTTGTGGGGAGAGTCTTTTCATAGTCTTCTCATTCAAAAGCATATTGATCTTTTGTGTTATCAGTAGCAACCAAGGCTTTACCCTTTAGTCTTCCATCGATGAGATCTTGTGCTCTTTGTATACAAATTATAAGGATATGTCCTGGCTTCTTACAATAATAACAAAGATATCTGTCTTTGTTTTCCCTGAATGGAGGACTAGATTTGTTTTCACAAACATTACTTTTTCCTCATATTCCGAATCAATTCTTTTGGTTATGCTTTATTTATCAAGTAGGGAAGAAATCAAGCTTTCTAGACTGCGATTTATCTTACTCAAGGTAAATTCTATGTTTGAATAGCTACTAGTCATACTATTCAACATGATAGCCTTTACATTATCATCTTTCACATCGACTTTCATACCGACTCATCAACGAAGGAAACTTACTAATGTGCCATGTTCTAACCTTCTTCCATTTTTAGTTTGAATAGGGTTTGCTTCAAAGCCTCTGTACCACGTCTAGCTTGTGTTCCAAACAGTTTGTTCAATGTTTCCCAAATAAAATTGGAAGTCTTGGCAAGGTCTATATGATGCATATAAGCAACAAACAAATCTAGACTAATGATAGCTTGCCTTTTGGTCCTTGGTAGCCCATTTCGATGCCTCTTCAAGATTCACTGATTTCTTTGTGTTTATATTGGCGATGTCACATAGGTCCCTACAAACACTTATTATGATTTATGGATTTGACACATCAATTAACACTTTAACATTCTATGCTTGAGAAAACATAACAAGACCCCAAAAATAAAAAATAAAAAGACCATAGGCTTTAAATAAACTATTAATTTCTTGTGACACTTAACACTTAGAGACAAAAATAATAAAAAACAACAATACCTTAGACTACTAGATGTAAAACCACAACTAGGTGTCAAATAAACTATAACATTACGTAAACTATGTTGCCACCTATTTTAATTCTGCTCTTGGTCCCATAAACTGCTCAGTTTCGTGTAGTCATTAATATCTTCCTTTCCATTCCATTTGAACCGCCCAAGATCTATATTCTGTATGAGGCATGATCAGAAGGAAGCATGAGGGTACAGTTAGGCTGCGGTCCCCTGCAAGGGGCAAGCTAATTTTTTTGAGCAGGTGTGGGAGAGAAGCTATTGGAAGGAAAAATCTGGAGGGAAGCTCAAACATAAATGCCAAGTGGCAGGAAAACTACTTTTTGTGCCCCCCACTGTAATATGGGACTGGAAATCCTCTCTAGAAAGTGTAGCTGCTCAGAATCTTTAGGAGCTTTGTTGGGTTTTGGAAGCAGCAATAATTTTTTTACATGGGATCACATTTCCCAGATAAATAGGAGCAGTAGCCCCAACATGGGATCATGCTCTTACGAGTCTGCAAGGTTGTTGGATGGTGGGCATGTGAATGTTGGGGTAAAAATAAGAATTGCCAATTGCGCATAATCTGCACTGATCAGATGAGGAGCAGCTCACATGGATGTCAGATCTGACCAAGCACATGGAAATTTGCATATTGCCTTACACGAGATCACAACTACAAAGAGAGATGGCAGCTAGAAAGAGGTGCGGCAGTAAGGTTCGATGCTGATGATGTGATCTGTGAGCTAAAACAACACATTCAATTCGAATGGCACACGACATAAATAACAAGTGCATGCTTGGATTGATAGAATCTGCAGAAACACACCAGTCAGAGAAGACGCATGACACCAACATGAGCTGTCAGGAGGCAAAGTCTGCACATGAAGTGGTCAGGAGGATCAACAACAGATATGGACACACATTGCTACAGCAGGGATATGTCAATGCGCTACACAGGGGAATAATAAATGGCGTGATCAGAGAAGCTCATACAAGAATGGAGATCTGACATCTGAGGACTACATGGTTCATCAGAGTGCGGTGCATAGATGTATCTCAGCCTATGCAAAAACATTACGTTAATTTATGCTAAAACACTCACTTATACAAATTATAAATCAAATGTAATCTCTCATGAATCAGGCAACTAAGAAGTTTCCTTCCACAATTTCATTCTTCCATCTACCTGCTATGATACAATATCAAATAAATTGAACGATACATAATTATGAAAATAGCTGCTGAGAATGTCAGAAATGGAAAACCCCAACAGACTCCTAACCAATTGTTGAAGTCTTGGCTTAGTATGGAAGAAGAAATTGTTACATTTATGAAAGTTGACAAATTGACCGGAGGGTTCTTGATACCAGTCTAGGATTTGCATAACAAGTCCATCTCCAGCCACGATGATAAAAAGAAAACAGGAAATAGGATCATCTTGACGAATACCTCTAGAGGAATTAAAGAATCCCATTGGAATGCCATTAATAAGGACAGAGAAGGAAGTTGTCGAGATGTATTATATTATCCAAGAGCACTAATCACTCAAAAAGCCAAACTTCAAGAGGATTTTGATGAGGAAAGAGCTTTCCACTCTATGATAAGCCTTACTGATATCTAGCTTCATGAGCATGTCTTGAATATTACTAGTTTCTTTCACTGCGAAGAAGCTCATGGGCCATGACAATGCCATCAAGAATTTTCCATCTTTTACAAATCCCCCTTGCCGAGGAGGAATAATGGAGCAAAGTAGAGGATGAAGGTGAAGGGCCATGATTTTTGGTAATGATCTTATAGATTGAGCTGCATTAGGCAATCAATGTAAAGTTTTTCAAAGAGAAACATTACAAGATTTAGGAATAAGGTCCAGGAATGTACAATTAAACTCCTTTGGCATCAACAATTCATAATTTAGAGATCTTATACAAGACTCAGCTCCTACCAAATTGGAGTCTTTGCTCATCTCCAACAAATACTCGATCCTTATTCTGGTGGAGTTGTAACAACTCGTACAACTCACTCACACCTAATAATATGACTTGGTAAATAACATTACCTACCATGTGATGCACTAACATAGAATTACTTCCAACAAGCGTGAATGCGGCGTCTAAGGATAAAATTACATTGAAAGGTGAAGTTTGACCTCTTGAAGCGTGGCCTATTTCTGACGTACAATTGGATGCAAATACGCTTTCCCTGGATGAACACAGAATCATGGCACATCGGCCAACCGAAACGATGTCAAAGAAGAGAAGTATTGTCGTGACCAATACTTGCCATATATGAATTTTACATAGAGGACACTTGTGTAAAATTATACAGAGGAAACACATGCATGATAAATATTTAACGCACATGAATTTCAGGTTCAAGAAACTTATATTAAATGTTATGGTCGATGGTATATACAACCAGGAAATTTTGAAGTACTTTTGATATGACCATTTAAAATCCAAAAAATAATGAATAATTGGGTAGAATGGCTGGTGAATTTATATAGTACATGGTGTTAAGATGCAATGAATGGGTTTCAATAAAATAAAGAAAGTTAACAATAGAAAGTTTTAGGAAGAGAGAATCCTAGAAGTAAAATATTTAAATAACAAAAGTACACAAGATGAATAAAGAAGTATGCCACTAACACAAGTGGTAATAAAATTAATACAAACAACAATGAAAGATGAACAAGAGGCCTAAAGCATGTAAAAAAATAATATGACAGATATTGATCTTTTATGTGGGGATGGTGAAGTACGTAGGGGATTTGTTGGACAAAAAGAGACAAGTACAACTATTATTAAAAAAACCAAAAATACAGCTTTGCATATTGATGAAAGTAAAGTTACTTTTAGGGGAAGTCAATTTATCAAAAACATTGTAAAAACTACAAATTCATCACAGTGGAGGAGAAATTAAAAGTGCATGTGAAAGCAAGAAAATAAAAATTTGTGAGGACCCTAATTTTATGTCCCTGAAGGTTATGATGCCCCACCATACACTCTCCCTCTGCAAAAGGTTGTGCAACCCAACACTTGTATGCCCCTTTTGTAGGATATATGTTCACCTCCAGTAGAGTAATTTGGCCCCTATAGCACCATATGGCCATTGTCTGCCCACTCATCCCCATAGCTGTGATTCCACGAATTCTCCTTCATCATATGAACAACTAGCGTACACCTTAGAAAAGCTCTAAAAAGAATGTATGCTGACTGTTTGCCCTTCCCCCTGCTTCTAGACTATATGCTCTTCGCTCAGCTGTTTGTCCTTTGTTTGATGCTTGACTATATAGTTTATTCTGTGCTCGTTGTTTGCTCCCATGCTTGACATACACTCCCATGCTTGATATACGGTCCCATGCTTGGTGGCCCTATGTTTTCCTTTGGTGATTCTACACTTGTGTACATCCTTCCTGATAGCCTGTGCACATGGAGGGCAAAAGCCCGCTTGAAGCCTTCCAAAGCTCAACCATACCGAGCTTTTGTGCAGCACTTTAGGCAGCTGAGGCCCAAGCCAAGTTCTGTCAAAATGATTCATACTAACAAATAGTATCATGGCACCTGTTAAAAATATGAACCCAGCTTTATTTCCATGTGTGGGAAAC
This sequence comes from Taxus wallichiana var. yunnanensis, assembly GCA_018340775.1. Taxonomy (NCBI): domain Eukaryota; kingdom Viridiplantae; phylum Streptophyta; class Pinopsida; order Cupressales; family Taxaceae; genus Taxus; species Taxus wallichiana. The sequence continues at coordinate 30,391,498 of CM031242.1, forward strand.
AGGGTAAATAGCCCATTGCCATCAGCAAAGTGGGCTCTTCCCTTGCTCGCAATTCAGCTCATGTCAGGAGTCGACAACTCTCATGTTGGGCCATATTCCCTGAGTACATATTCATCTCTGCTCTACGCTCCTTTCACTGGGGCTGTGTTGTATGGTCATTTATCTCTAGTTGTTTCGTTAGTTCACCTCATTGTCTCTAGTGCAGCATCTTTTGCGTTCACAGCCAATGAAGGAATTGTTGGCAATAAAGAAAAAAACAGAAAAGAATAGCTATTGGACTTATGGGATTTTTAGAGACAAATTCAGGAGAAAGTTTTATGTGGAAATAAACTAGATAGTTTAAGAGTCCAAATTTTAGCACAAGTACTTACAGCAAGGAAGAGTATATGGAAGTTTTGGCAGCTGCAACTCCTTCACAAATGTCTTCCGTCTTCCCTCTTCAATCTCATTTTATCATGTTGAACCTGGGTTTTTGGAGGGGACTCCTATTTGTTTTAACTGGGGATGATTTAGAGTGTCATGTTAATATTGTCAATGTTATCAACTTATTATTAATTGCATGTTTTGGTAGCTAATGTTGTTTTTTTGTTCATGATTGTATTATCACCTTTAGGTAATATTTTATCGTCTCTCTTTCGTTATGTTTGGTTGTTGATGGTTGTGTTTAACCAAAAACCATTGAGTCTTGTTATTTAAATACAATGATGTATGTAGAGGTAAGGGCATTGTGTATCAGTTCCTTCCTATACTAAACAACTTTTATTCTGCACTACCTATGAAATATAGCCGTGTTTACTATCATGTTATTCTATCTTATGTTGTGATATGCATTTACTATACTGTAATTGATGTTCCTTTTGTAGTGTAGTTTGTATAGCAAACAATTGACAATGCTAAGGTGACCATTAAAGTTGTCTATCTAGGAAAGTTGAGAAAATGCCACCCTATTTTGGACATCACGGACAATAGGTGTCAACACAAATCCACATTATGTGACATGCAGTTCATACTTACTTGAACTCAACATTCTCTTTGATGAGTCCTTCGATGCTGATGAAGAGATTCTAGAAGGCCTTTGCATCTGCATAGAGAAGATGATGCTGGATGACAAGACCAGAGATAAAATTCAAAAAGATTTGACTATATGGGAGGGTAGAGAGGAATCTTTTGATAAAAATCATAATGCAAGGAAGACTATAATCCTAGGTAACTCTTTTTAAACTAGTCTAGTAGCAAGTTTTATGGTTTTGGTCCAATGTTCCATGGCCTTTTGGTAACGTAAAGTGATTTCCATGACGGTTCAAGCCCCATTGGGCATGCTCCCCATGTAAAAGTAGTCCACACTTGGCTAAGGCCGCATGCATTTCCTAGGAGTTTTTTGACAAAATAGAAATCCCTTAGATGCGACTTCTAAGTCAAAAGGTTTTCTAAACTTGATGGTGCATCCCTCGTATTGAGTTGGTGGTGGAGTTAGTGATACTATTTACCTCTAAAAAGGTATTATCATTTTATATCTCATTTTTGTTGTCTCTTAATTTTTTTTTTTGTTTTAAATAATTTCAACTTATAAGTGTATGGTGGCAGGATTATGGCAATGCGACACCTAATCTTTGAAAAATGCTCATTCGAATTCTGAGTCATCCTTGCAACGCTTCTGGGTGTAAGTGCAATTGGAGTATGCAAGAAGCACAAACAAATTGGCCTAGAAGCAGATGAGTGAATTGGTTTTTGTGCAATACAACCTTAGCCTCTCCCATAAATAATTGGAGTTGGATCACCAAGAGTACAATGGAGGGAGGGAGCGAGGGGAGGAACATAGAAGTTACATCAATTTTACAAGGTTACATGGGAGGTCTCCGCTAAAAGATTCAACAAGTTACAAAACTAACGTTCCTTTTCCCCAAGAGGCATTGACTTGACATCTTTGTTGGTACTTCTGGATTTACCTTTGACAAGAAGTGGCAATTATTTGGTAACACCTTCACTCTCCTAGCTAACGGGGGCCTTTCACTGGGGGAGGGTTGTTCTTTTTGAAATATTGCCTTACATCTTGATTTCAACCAGATCTTGTAGCCATCAACAGCATTACATGCCGTAACAGTTTCTTGCTATACTTGGTCATCCAAGTGTCTCCAATTAGGGGACCCCTCCAAGAATCAGATTAAATTCATCTTAAAGCCAATCCCAAAAGAACTTGGCTGCTAGACATGTTCAAAATACATGAACTATGGTTTCTCCTTTGCCACATCACCTACATTGTGGAATATGTAATACTGACCTTTTGAAGCCTTGTCTTCCTGCAGACCTATGGAGGAGCATCAACCATCCAAAAACCTTATGTGTGAAGGTATCTCGTGCATTCCAAAGATTATCACTTTCCTTCGCACATCAGAGACCCCCATCCCATCCCACCACTTCTTGTTCATTGTTGGAGCAAGCAGCAATGTGTGTCTCACTGATTCTTAGAGATCGCTTGTCTCATAATTAAAGAAGGCCTTTAGAGGTCTATTCCAATTTGGAGAGATTGGAAATGGTGTGATCCATGGATTTTGGACTATTTAATCAATTTTTTTAACGTCAATATAAAATCATTCTTCTTTGTTTCATGTGCAATCACATTATTTAGTTATATTTTGATATTTACCTTGTATTTTAGCATATGTTTGATTAAATTTGCATGTCATCGGAGTTAATTTGTTGTGGGATGGAAAGAACATTTATTTTTGTGAAGTTTGTTATATTTGTGTTTTCTTGATTTATTGAGTTTTGTTACTGAATCCAAACTAACGGATGAGTTAGTCTTGCGTAGTCGGAGTCTTGTAACTTTTCTGATAATAGAGTAAAACCTGCTATTGCATAACAATATTATAAAAGTGAAAGAAGTAGATTGAAACATCTGAAACAGAATATTTTGAGTGATAACGTTGTAATGTCACAACCTACTTTTCTTGCTCATTCTAGTGTTCAAATTTCACACAACAATTTCTTGAAAACTGGCCTGGTCTCCATGGTCCGACCTGGCAATATTATATTAAAGTATATTTAAAAATATTAGCTTTAAAATCTTATACTATTCTCATTCACATACAAGTTTTTAGGTCTCATCCACGTCATTCAGGCATCAAACCCCTCACAACCCACTAGCAAGGTGGTGCCTTCTCTCTAACAACCTGGTAGCCAAGTTGCAGGTCATATTATGATTTTTATTAAATATTATCATCATTTTAATGCTCTTAACTTTTATTTTTGCATCAGGGAGATAACCAAAAGTCTTTCTGGACACCATTTGATGTTTAAAACAGTCAAGCGACATGTCTTTGGATCTCAAATTCCAAGCCTGCACCCAAGGCTACTTGAAATGCCTTTACCCAATGATATTCCTATTGCCTAATACATATCATTCATCAACATACGTTGCATATATCCCATCCTTTTAGGCTAAAAGGATGGGATATATGCAACGTATGTTGATGAATGACAGCCTTGATTTCACATGATATTTGAGCAGACACAATCTAAGATACGTCTTTTCTGATTTTCTAGTGTTGATTAACCATTAGTATTTCGTTGAGTGTGAATGTGACCTTCAAAATCCACATTATTGTAGAATGTTTCCAAAGCAAGTAGTTCTAGGCTGTATATTTTGTTATAGGATGTAGGTAGCCTTGATATCACATTCAGTTATGAGGTGCATCAAGACTTAAACAAGTAATTAGTGCAGAGCATGAATTATGGAAAACCTACGTTGCACGGATACTCCAAACCCCCCCGAATCCCCTTGGATATGTATCCGATACGGATACTTGGCAAATACGTGACGGATATGTGCCTGATACGTACGGGGTACGTCAGGGTATGTCACAGATACGTACAGACGTATCTGTGATGTACCCCGTACGTATCAGGTACGTATCCAGCATTATATACGTTTTTTTTAGTTCTATTTCATTTTTTTTTAATGTTTGACTTTTCTACTCCCTAAAACTGAACCCTAAACACTAAATGAATAAAATAATACACCCTCTCCCCCAAAAAGTTATAAAAAGCACCCACCACTCTCATTTGAAATCACACAAACAATGAAATGTAAAATCTTAAGTATATTGTATGTTTTGAAAATTTGAACATGGATCCTAGTATATTTTTCAAATTTCAAGTTTTGTTCGTATTCATGTTGACATGATATTCCTATATCATATGTATGGCAGCCACATGATCAATAAAAATGCAAAGTCTTAAGTATATTGAATGTTTTGAACATTGATTCAAGTTTTGTATTACTATTTCAGTTTTTTATGGACTAAAAAATGAGTAAAATGAGTAGATGTACATATATATATATATATATTTTATATATATATGTACGGACGTATCCAAGACGTATCGTATCCAAGGGTTTTTTAAAATTGAGCGTATGATATCACAGTATTGTATCCGTATCCAAACGGATACTCGTAGTGGAAAACATGGCAGGCCCAAAACTACAAGATTCTAAGGACACAATTGCAGAATTCTAGAAAAACTGCAGAACTATTTGTTTAGAGAAGTTATGGGGCATATGTGCCTCCCATGATGTCACGTATTTCCAAAATTAGAATCGAGGTTATAGTTTTTAGGAGTTGGTTGTTACAAAAATTTCTAGAGGGGTGAGTAGGCTATAGATTTAGAAGAGGGAAGAAGACTATCTTTTAGTGGTGGATTGCGACTCTATTTCACCGTGTATTCTGCTGTCATGAAATAAATTAGATACAAGAAAATTCCTTCGATGGATGATGCTAATTGTTTCTTCTTTTAAAATTAAGTACTGTAGATTTGTTTATTCCCATGGTTGCGATTTCTGTGTTTGCTAGATGTATTTCTCTGTAGATTTTGAGCTACTGTGAATGAAAGAGGGCAGCATTGCTATCAGGGAGCTGCATCTGTAATCCTAAAGTTGTATGGTGGTTGCTATTTATTTTGCATGCAGTATAAGATTTATTTTACCCAACCTGAATCAGGAGTTTTCAGTATGCATTACGGTGCCGTTCAAGTTTAAGTTCATTTGGTTCTCATAAATTCTTCAAAATAGATTGTGCAGTTTTTGCAATCTTTACGTGAATGTAAAAGCTTTTTAAATTCAGAGCATGCTTTAATGATTAATCAATATATTAATTTTTTTTTATTTGTGTGTTTGTGTTCAGACCTGGGTATGTTACAAGGAGTCCACATGGGTAGGTGCATTTGTATGGACGATCTTGTTGATTTGCTTTGGCAGGTATATAATGCTTTTCATTTTTTGGCTTGATGCAAGCATAGTACCTTTGTTTGAATTGTAAATACAGATATTGGACACATTCTAAGATATTTATGCCATGTGCAGTTTAGTGACATGCTGGTATATTGCTATTCAACTATTTAAAATTTCACCTCAAGATCCACTTTATCTTGTCTTATTAAAGGACCGCCATGCCAGGTAAAAAAACTAACACTATTCTTCTAGTTCAACTCTGGTTTTGCATTTGGTAATCATCATAAATTCATTTACACCTTTCTTATATGCTCATGAAATTATTGTGGTGACTTTGATTTTAATCTGTTCAATTCCATTACTTGGATCTCTAAGATGAACCAGGCATTTAGTTTTTTTGGCAGGAAAGGTGGTTGAGCAGTGGAATCTCGAATGTCAGTGAACCCAATAATTGACATTAAACCATAAGTTATGAATCTTATAATGTGATCCTGTTAATGCAAATATGGGTTTTCTTTCTTGTAACTTGAGTTTTAGAATTTGAATGTAAGCCCTCAGGATTCAATGCTGTTATCTTGGTATACAACTTCACATAAATGTGAATGCCATTGCCTTAGATCTGTGTCATGATAATATTCCCATGATACGATGTGTGTCTGAAGTTCATGTTCGCATCACTAAGTGATGTAATTAAAAACCATGATATTTTGTGCAAGTGCAGATACACACAGCTCTGTATTTTTTAAAAAAATTACTTCTTTCTTAAGGGCACCCATGTTTTCTTTTAGAAAAATCTGCAATTTACATTATCCAGTTTGTGATTGTTGTATGCTCCTGTAGGATCAGTGCCAAGAAATAAACCAATAACTCATTGTGTTCAAGACAATGATCAGTTTGACTGAAATTGAAAACTTGTCAATTGTTTTGATAAAATGAAAATTCTTTGCCTACAGGAAATTAAGATATCTGGATTCCAATTTGCACTAAACACTGCCATCAAATCGATTTGGCCGTAGTCTTTTTTCCAGATGTCAGCATGAGAGCGGTCGTGGCTGTGTAGTTACTTTAATTGGCCCTTTTCTATTATCAAATATTATTACTTGGGGTTCGGACCACGTGCATCGAGTTGTGTGGGCCCTCTTTGATTTTAATTTGTTCCCTTGGTATTGCCAACATTTATGCATCCAACGATGTTGTTGAAAAGACTACGTTTTCGTGGTGGCTTGTTGACTCACTCCCTGACGCCAACTAGGTCATGTGGCAATTTTAATGTGATTGAGTACAAGGAAGATAAAGAGGGGGATTCTCTTAGTGCGCTGGTGTGCTGGCGAAAGAGAGGCACGGTAACACATGCATAATGATTTTGGTCTCTCAAACGAGTTAATTGACATGAGATCAAATCCTTGAGGAAATGACATGTCTATGCCAAGCAATCTTAAGCCTCCACTTGAGAGAGGCTACAATAAGTCAAAAATTTGTAAGTGCCTTGCCAAACACCCCGGTTCGGTGTTTTGGTGTGGACTTACATTACATGTTAGTTGACCCAAGATCCTAACCGCCATCGCCGCCTCCCTGCCACCTCACCATGGTTTACATGGTCCAACTTATGCCAAGGCGGTCAAAGGGCAGCAAAAAAGGTTATATAAAGCTCTGTTTGCAAAGCAAATTATTTTCACCTTTGCCAATAATTGTGGTTGTCACGTGGTTGTCTTCCGAGGAGCCTTGCTTTTAGACCACCTCCCTATTAGGTTTGAAATTGAATAGATTACCCCCAAGATAGGAATGTAAAGTTGCAATTTTATCTTAATACTACTCCTTTGCATCACACTTAGACTAAGAACCATATCACTAGAATTTGGAACCTTGCCCCTCGACCTTCAAGAGTTTTTGGATGGTTAGACTAGTGGGATATTGCCATTAGCTAGATCGCTGCTTTTTACACTTTTATAGTAGACAAACAACTATCTTATGCCATAATGCTCATGTTGCTCCACAATGTCAATTTCTTATGGTTTCATAAGAATCAAAGCAATCTCTTTTTGATAAGGATTTGCAAAAGGTATCTACCTTAAGGAGGCACAACATCAAAGTTGAGGAACACTATCAAGCTCGGGGAGCTCATATTAGAGTTCATATGCACTAAGTTAAAAATCAAAGATAGTGCTTCTAAGGAGTTCTTTGCTCTCCTTCATTCTAGGCAATTGGTAGATCATGTAAAAGCCATAAGAGAAGTTGAGACTCAACTTACACTTCTACCCGATATCTTGAAAGCTTTCGTCTCACATTACCATGGTGTGTTTGTTGCACAACCTTCCATACTTGAACGGGAAAATGTTTTATCCCAATGTCTTCAAGTGGTTCCTTGTTGAAATATCCTCTTAGGGCAAAAATAAAAGATATTTGGATTTTTCAATAAATCCTAATAAAAACAACAATATGATTTCCTTCAATTTATCATAGCAGACCTTCAAAATAAAAGTACCCAATTCTTGGAAAACATTGATAAACCCTTTTAATATATAAATTTGAGTGCAAAGATCAAATATACATCAAAAACATATTTTTAATATTTTATTTTCAGGCTGGAAATTAATAAAAGTATAGTTGACCATATATAAGAAAATAATGCCAAAATGTTGGTCTAGTTGATTGAAGATGGTGTTTTGGGCAGAATTCAGCTATTTGCAAGCCCCACAATCTATTCTTGATTGTACAACACACTGCAACAATGACCAATAGTGATCTCAAGTACATAAGAGGGTGACATCAACCCTTAGGATGGCTCCAAATGAGGGTAAAACCCTTCCCAAATATGTTGTTCCAACCTAAGATGATGCCCTAGCTATAAACTCTGAAAATATGACCTGCAATGTGCCTTAGCTGATGAATCTGATCTGAAACTGGAAATCTTTGTCTAGATGCACAAATGCAACTCTGGATGGAGTTACCCTTGAAGATTGGAGGGTTTTCATCCTCAAATTTGATTGTAATGGAGGGTTTTCGTCTTCAAAAGTAGTTGGAGTAGCAACTCAAAACCTCAATGTAAAAATAAATTACAACAAAAAAAGATCCCCAAAAGACTCCCATCAACCCCCTTCTATGACTTTTCATGGCACACTTTTCGAGAAAAGGTCCTTAAGTGGGATGTAACATGTCTAATTTGGCATTTGACTTTGCTTAATTGACAAGTTACTTTTATATTAATAATAGATATAAGTTGCTTTTATAAAATAATATAAAGCCACTTTTGGCAACGTAAGTCACTTTATTAAAATGAAATATCTCCCTTGAAACACCCCTCAAGTATACATGAAATAAAAATTAGTCTAATGGTACTTTTACAGATTAATTTCAAGAAGGGACATTATAGTCCCCCCTCCCCAAATTGCTTGTCCTCAAGCAATTGTAAGTTAGGATAAATTGTTGCACCTTCCTATGTAGCATCCTCAACCGGTAGATCCTTCCAACAAATCAAGTACTCCCTTATGCTCCTGTTCCTTAGCTTTCTTTCTCGGACATCTATGATAGCTTCTGGTATTAAAATTGGTTTTCCTCATCATCCAAAGGAGGCAACTCAGCAGAAGGAATAATATATTGTCCTAGTGCCTTTTTGAGGCACGAAACATGGAAGACATTGTGTATTCGACTATGCTTTGGCAGCTCTAGCTCATAAGCAACTGCTCCCACTCCTCTTAACTCTTTATGGTCTATAAAATTGTGGCTTAAGTTTTTCAGCTCCATTTGTTTGAGGGAACACTATCTATATGAATGTAATCTCAGGAAAACCATATCTCCCACCTCATAAGTCCTCTCAATCCTATGTTGGTTTGCATACAACTTTTGCTGATCCTGTGCATGTTTGAGATTCTCCTTGAGCACCGTCAAGATATCATGACTTTGTTGGATCAAATCCTTGGCCCTTGTCACTCTATTATCCGAAATGACCAAGTCAATAAAAGAAATAACATCATAACCATATAATGCCTTGAAAGGAGACATACCAATTAACATATGATATGAAGTATTGTAACAATGCTCCCCATGTAGAGCCATTTGACCCAAGTTGATTGTTGCCCCACCACATAGTTCCTCAAGTAACCCTCAATCCATTTGTTCACTATTTCTATTTGTCCATTTGTTTGGGGATGATACCTAGTATTGGGAGTCTATTTTGTACTTGTTAGATGAAAGAGTTCTTGGCAAAATAAATTCATGAACCTATTGTCCCTATCACTTGAAATACTTTCCCATTTCTAAGTTGGGATGGGCAATGACTGTAACAAACCTACTAGAAATTCTTGTTCTAACTTGTTTTGTTGGCAAGTGAGGCACTCTTGAATGTATTGAATGATTTCTCCCTTGAGACCTTTCCAAAAGAACCTTTCTCTCACTTGCTTGTATGTTTTAAAATACCCTAGGTGACCAGCCAAGGGTGTGTCATGTATTGCCCTCAAAATCTTATGTTTTATCTTCGATTCCAGGACCAAATAGATTATATTTTTGTAGAGAATGAGGTCATCCACTACCTTGTACCTTTCATCCTCTATTTTCCCTTCAAGGACGACATTAGTAAAATCATTCTTTGCATACTCAGCTGTTATAAAATCCTTCCAATCAGTTGTGATTTTAGACATGGAGAAAAGAATTGGTTTCCTTGACAAGGCATCAACTACAATGTTGTTTTTCCCTTTAATATATTCAATGTCAAAGTCATAGGCCGAAGTTTACTCACCCATTTTTGTTGCCTATCATTCAAGTCCCTTTGGTTGAGGAAGAACTTCAAACTATTGTGATTTGTTTTGACCACAAATTTGCCACAAATTAAGTATTGTCTGAATTTGGCCAATACATGTATGATGGCAACCTTATCATAAATGGAGAACCCCCGCTCAATATCTTTGAGTTTCTAGCTCTCAAAGGCTATGGGATGCCCCTTTTGCATCAAAACAACCCCAATACCTTCACCTGATGCATCACATTCCAACACAAAAGGAATAGAAAAATCTAGAACAAGTATTGGACATGTGCTCATTACCCTTTGAGTTTGTCAAAGGTTGTTTGGGCTGATTTGGACCAGCTAAAAGCTCCTTCTTTGTTAAATTAGTTCATGGGACAACTTGTGAAAATCCCTATACAAATCTTCTACGATAACTGCAAAGTCCCAAAATCCTCTCAGTTGTGTCATTGTGGTAGGAGGAGGCCAATCCAATATGGCTTGGATCTTCTATTGGTCAACATGAACTCCTTGGGCATTGATAACATGGCCAAGATATAGAATTTCACTCATGCCAAACTCACACTTGGATTCCTTAGCAAAGAGAGTTTGTTGTTCCAAAATTTCTAGCATTGTATCCAAGTGTTTAAGATGCTCTTCCCATGTTTTACTATACACCAAGATGTCATCAAAGAACACCAAGACAAACTTCCTCAAATGCTTACTAAAAACATGATTCATACAAGATTGGAAAGTAGTGGTGCATTAGTTAAACCAAAAGGCATGACTAGAAACTCAAAATGCCCAAAGTGACACCTAAAGGTTGTCTTTTGAACATCTTCATCTCTTACCCGTATTTGATGATAACCGGTTCTCAAATCAATCTTGGAAAATAATATAGCTCCATGTAATTCATCAATTAACTCATCAATCCGAGGTATGGGATACTTATTTTTAATGGTCTTCTTGTTCAACAACCAATAGTCAATACACATTCTCATGGTTCCATCCTTCTTCACTAGGACAATTGAAAGCAAAAGGACTAGAACTAGGTCTAATATGATTCATATCTAGTAACTCCTTTTCTATCTCCTCTTTGAATGCTCTTGGGTGGCTGTACAAAGTAGTCATAACCGGTTTGGTGTTGGTTTCTAACTCAATAATGTGCTGAAATCCTCTATCTGGTGGCAACCCATTGGGTATTACTATTGAAAAATGTGTCATGCTTATTAATTACATGTTGAATATCCTTATGATATGACTATTGTTCTGAAAATGGAGTTGCAAGTACTTACCAAACAATGTGCTTCCCATGAGACTTGCCCTCTACTAAAAGCCCTCTCCATCCTTTTTGCCGTGACCACTTGAGGAGCTCCATTGGCCATGCCTTGAAGTACAACCTCTTTACCATCCACTTTAAATTTCAGCTCCATAATCTGATAATTTTGGGTGAATTCCCCCAAAGAATGCAACCATTGTACCCCAAGCACTAAATCAATTTCACCAATACCAACAACATAGAAGTCATCACTTACTTTGTGCCTTCCCAAGGTGATATTGAGTTGTTGAATTCTCTTAGCGCATGGGGTGGTGAAACCATCAACAACAATCACATTGAAGGCTTTGAAATCTTTGGCTTTCAATTTTATCCTCATCACCAAGTCCTCATCAATAAAATTGTGGGTTGCCCCACTATTAATCAACATTGCGACCTTTTCCCTCACAAGGCTCCTCTTACTCTAAAGGGATGATATATAGGAGCACTTGACAATGTGACAAGAGTGCCACCCATAACATCTACCTCTTCTGCCTTTTTTGGTTCTTGTTCTTGGGCTACTTCTTCAATTTCAACTTCTTCTTCTGATTCACCATCCGATATCACCTCTATGTAGTGAACTTGTCCTTTGCCAAGACAATAATGACCGGGTGTCCATGGATCCTTACACACAAAACATAGGTTCTTCCTTATTAATTCATTTCTATTTCTGTCTTACCCTTGGCAAATATTTTTGTTGAGATCCTCCCTACTAGATTGAATTCCTTTGTTGTCCATAAGGTTTTGTTTTAGGATGCCCAAAAGGTATTGTCCTTTGTTGTACCATAGGAAAAAAGTTTCCCTTTGGAGTTGATGTTTCCAAATCTAATGCCTTCTTAATTGCTTCTTGAAGAGAAAGAGGGTTAAAAGCTCTTACCAATCCCTTGAGTGGTTTAGCCAACCCCTCAACAAACAATACCACAATATCTTTTAGTTACATATGGTACCTTCACATATAGCTTATGATTTAGCTACATAACCATCCATTGTATTACATGTTTCATCTATGCCAATTCCCAGGCTGGACTTCCAGATAACTATCAAATATCTCTATCAACCTCCTACTAAACTCATCATAGGAATTGATAAGATTGTGTCCTTGTGTGGTCACCAAAGGTACCACCATTCACGTGATATTCCCTCAAGATGAAGAGTTACAAACTTAATAGCTTCCTCTTCTAACATTGTTCTAAGAGATAGATAGGTATCCAACTTATGTATCCATGCACAAGATGTACACTTGTTGGAACCATCAAAGGTGGAAAGTGTTAACTTGCCCAAAACATGTTGAAGATCCCTCTAATTTGCTTGTGGTCTAGGTTATGGTTGTGGTCCACCTTTGTTATTCTTTAAACCCATGAAATTTGCAAGAAATATTTCCTCCCGCATCTAGCTAGAGAAATCTATATTCCACATAGTTGACAGCAAGGTCATTTACCGTAGAGGACTAAATTTTCACCTACGGAATAACTTCTTCCCTCAAAAGGAAATTAGGCTAGAAAGGCCTAGCAGAAAACCAATAACAATTCTTTGAGGTTGTATTGGCATGTAAAATGTTCAAGCATTTTACTTGACAACCCTATGACTTTTTTGTCACTGTACAATGCAATCATCTTGGCCAGAAGGCTTGGGAACAAATGAATAGCAGTTTGGGTATCTCAGATTGATTCATTTTTCAACTAGTAGAAACAAGTTCTCTCCTTTTTTCTCTAAAGCTTAGAAAAATTAACCTCCCCATGCGAGAGAGTATTCTCATCGCATTTATACATTTTCAATCACTCATTCACCTTTCATTTCCCCCAAAAGCATGAATATCCAAATAATATTCTTCTTCTCAACATACAATTTAATATGTTATCTTTTGTTGCTAGGTGGAGGAATTATGAGTTACTCCCACTATGTCATTCCTTTTGAATTTGTTTAATTGTTTCTCCCTTTTGGTGGGAAAAGAAACCCCTTTTGATAATTTTCAGTGCCTACATATGGCTTGATGTGACACACAAATCCCTTTCACTTTTTGAGGATCAATCTCAAGAAACACACACTCATGTTCGTGTCTTTCTGGGCTGAATATTTTCCAAAAATTGTGTCACATCAGTCCAGATATCTTTTGTTTGCACGATTCCAATCTCTTTTAGGTTATTTCCTTCATGTGAGCCGAGTGAAAAATCCTTCTTCATTTGATGGAAATGATTTCGTTTCTAGTTCAACTCACTTGTACCATCTTCATTATAAATTCAGATCCATTCCTTCATTGGTATGCATCCCTTTTCCATTTTTAGACTTAAAAGGTTACTTGAAGCTCTCTATTGGTGCAATGGCGAGAGTAGTTGTAGCAAATAGCTTGAAGGAAATATCATCAGAAGATTTAAATCAAATATTCAATTTAATAGGCCCATATGAAGCATTTGTCAAGTATCTATTTGAAATTGTTGACCCGTGGGATAAAAAGGGCCCTTGACATATTGAGAAGTTCGGCTCTCCCTCCTCTTGAGATTGATTAAAATCAATCCTATTTTCTCATCTTTCCAATTAATGTACTATCATCTCTTCTATTGGGAGCACCAAAAATCTCTGAAGAGTTGAAGAAATTCTAGATTGAGAGGAGGCTGCTATGACAGGCATGGCTAAATACAAGTGTCCCTTTTTGTGCAATGAAGAATTTGTGCTAAAAGAGGTTCCCAAGGAGTCTTATGTACTTTATGATAAGACTTCAATTGATACAATCCCTCCATTTCTCACAAAGTAGAAGAATTGGAGCAACAAATCATTTCTCTGGAAGAAGGTCGAGCAAGACCTGTGCCACCTCATCAATCCACAATACCAACACCATCATCAAGAAGAAAGAGGGGGAATCAAGCTCTCAACCCCCAATTATCATTTTGGATGAGGAAGAAGCAGAGCCTTCATCTCCTCATCGTTCCAAGGCCTCAATTTCCATTACCAAGGAGGGTAAGGATAAATCTTCTCTCCAACATTCCATTCGTCCATTACAATAGGCTCCCTTGATGGAGAAAAAATTCTTAAGACCTCTTCCTGTTCCTCTGCCAAGAGAGTGTCCACATTTTATGAGGAGGCACCGGGGTGAGTCTAGTTCGAAATCCCTTGTTCCACCAGGTCTCTAGGGTGTAATACTCACTCTTCCAGCCACTCTGGATGTTCCCCTTCATCTACTCTTTACAAGGCAAAAGGGAAGATGCCATTTCCTACATGTGGTTTGGATCTTCTAGATTGGGTATCATCTTACCAGAAGAAGATGGAGCTGAGGAATATCATGGATGGCCCCAGGATGATTGTTGAATCATTGATGGATATGGGGATGTCTCGCAATTTGGTTGGGTCAGTTTTATTTTCTCAATCAGCTCAAGGCTCAGAGGATTTTATCGAGGAAGAACATGTCATTAAATAGAATTCCCCATTTCAAGAGAAAAAATAGAAGTAGGGGATAATTGAATGCTTTTCTTCTCTTAGTTTCCCTTTTTGATGTAATTTTTGAGAATGTATATATCTTTCATGGGCAGGGGCCCCTATAGAATCCCCATTTTGCTTATCAGTCTTCATATTTACATCTTCATCTTTCATCATCTCAACTTGTTTTCTGTCTTCATCTTCTCTCGACTTATTTCAAAACCTCAACCCTAATTTTAGCCAAGTCTTTAATTGCATGATTTGGGACCCGAGATCGCATTTCAATCCACCGAACATCGATTCCTCTACCTCTTTGTTTGGTCCTTTTAATGGTGGTAGCCACTTTGTACGACACATGGAGACCTCGTGCGTAACTTTGGGGCTTCTCTTTCTCTCTCTTTTTGAATCTATGCTTGGGTGACACGTGGAGGCCCACAAGCTCTTCTTCTTTATCTTGACTTTTCAACCCACTCGGGCTATCTTTCGCGCTTTAGCCATGTGGTTGATTCCCGCTTCTTGAAGGACCCGATTCTTTGTACCTTCTTCAAAATGTACCGAAGGGACATGTGGACACCTTCCACATCTAGTTCCAGACTTAGGCAAAATTGAGTCCCTCGTAAAATACAAAATAACACCAAAGGAAAAAGGGGATGAGACAAAAAAAGTGGTGGGCATCGGAGATCCTTTTGCACTTTGCACTTCACTAACTTATTATCAAGATTACAACATTGGCCTGATTCATGGTTGATTTTTACAAGGAATTTAGGGGCAACATGACTATTACGTTCCTCGACTCGAAAAAGAGGATTCACACCCTAAACATAAGGTTTTCATTCGCATTCAATACAATTATATCTTTCAAGCATACATTTTTACATGGGAAAACTAGTTAGAGAATTTTTTTCAAGGCATATACCAGACAAAGGGTGAGATCAAATCAAGCACTAACACCGGCTCTGACTCAGGGATGGGACACCACCTGCATGTGCAACAAGAACCACACAAATCAAATATAAAACATACCAAGTGCCTAGATCCATTGGGTTATGGAGTCGTTTAAAGCATACACATGGTCAAACCAAACCAACTCAAACATCACAAAAACATACCGAGATACCAAGGCAACTGGTCACTGTATACCAGGGAACAAAAAGGGAAACAAAAAAAAAAAAAAAAAACAAAACAAAAACAAAAGGGCTATACATTATATACAAATTCACACCTTGATTGTTATCACCCAAGAAATTCTTTAGATGCCTGCCATTGATAGGAAGTTCTAGAAAATCTCCATCCAGGTCTTTTAGGAAAAAGGTGTGCTCACCAATTCTTATGTCAATAGAGTAAGGACCCATCCACAAGGCATCAAATTTACCATGTTTTCCTTTATCCTCGTGCATGTTGTCCCATAACAAAACAAGATCTCCAACATTGAAAATTATGGGAGTCACCTTTTATCAAATATTTTTTCGAGTTTTTCTCTGAACTTAAGGTGTCTTTGGTGAGACTCTCTTATCTCTTCATCCAACTCTACAATCTTGATTAATCCTTTCTTCATATGGATTCACCTCTTCATCCTCAAGCTGTTGTATGAACTGATAAGAGGACAACTGCATATGTAGGGGCAAGAGAGCTTGGAATCCATAAACCAATTCAAAAAGGACTCTTTCTAGTAGCCCTTTTGTAGTAATTCTATCTACCCATAAAGTAAATTTCAACTGCTCACCCCATTTTCTTTTGTTAATCTCCAATGTCCTCCTAATAATCTTAAGCAAATTCTTGTTGCTTGATTCAACTTGGCCATTCCCCTGAGGATTATAATTGGATGCATATGTCAAATTTATCCCATACTCTTGGCACATAGCTACCAGTGGTTTATCTCTAAATCTCATAACATTGTCAAGCAACTATTTTTGCAGGTACCCCAAACCTACAAATTATGTGATTCAGATGAAATCCATGACAATTTGATGAGTTGAATTTTTTGTGGGAATAACTTGACCCACTTGGTAAAATAATCTGTGGCCACTAGTATCCATTTATGCCCTTCACTTGAGGGATATGATATTTCTCTAATAAAATACATGCCCCATTGTTTAAAATGAGCTTCTATTGATACTGGTTGCAAAGGAAGGGCACCTGAAGCTTTCATTCTTCCTAAAAACCTTTGGCAACTTTCACACTTCCTGACCAACAAGGCTTGCATCTTTGAAAAGTGTTGGCCACCAGTAACTTGTCCTCAATATCGTGTAGGCAGCCACTCTTCTGGAAAAGTGGCCTCCACATACTCCCCATGGAATTTTGCAATAAGTTTGGGAGCTTCTTCCTCTGTGATACATCTCAAAAGAACCCCCTCAGGATTCTTCCAAGCCAACCCATAATCAATTATGATATATTTCTAGGAAGCCAATTTGAGTGTCTTCTCTGATTTTTGTCTAAATGACTAGGACACTCCAAATTCTTGAGGTAAAATATTATGTCCTTATACCATGTGGAATTGATTACTTTTTCTAGGACATCCATAGTTCCTTCCTCAATCTCATTAATTTGCATTACCTGCAGGTTACTCTCTGCCATCAATCTTGCAAGGCCTAGACCTCTAACTAGCATCTTGGTGGTTTGTATATCCATGTCATACTCTTGTAGTTTGTTCACCCAACGACATATCTTGCTAGAAACTTCCATCTCGATAAGATATCTTTGACCATAGTATGAGGAACATATGCTACAATCTTGGAGCTCAAGATATAGGGCCTGAAAATTTTAGTCGCTCTTACTAAAACCAAAGATTTATTTTCCATGATGGTATATTTTAACTTCACAGCACCCTGCAGGGCTTTACTGAAAAAGGCAATAGGCCTTTCATTTCCCTCTTCATCCTTTTGCAATAACACATATGCAATAGTATTTTTAGATGCAAAAGAAAAAAATCTGAAAGGCCTTTTTATAATAAGACATGACAATACTGGGGCATTCTTTAATGCTTCTTTTATTCCAGTGAAGGCTTGGAGGGCTCCTTCTTCCCATTGAATAATCTGGTCTTTCTTTAACATGTTTCTAATGGGAATAGTCATTTCAACAAAATTAGAAATGAATCTCCTGATGAAATTTATTCGATCAAAGAAGAACTGAATTGCTTTCTTATTTTTAGGGACATGAAACTTATCGATTGCTTTCACTCTCTTAGGATCAATCATAACCTCTTCTTTTGACACAATGTGCCCTAGAAACTTCGCCTTTTGAACCCCAAAATGACATTTTTAGGATTCAATGAGATGCCATATTTTCTACACCTGATCAACATATTTTCAATATGGCTCAAATGATCACTTCTTTGTTTAGAAAACACTGTCACATCATCCTGATAAACTACAATAAAATCATTTATGTAACCTGAGAATGCAACACCCATCACTCTTTGGAATGTAACCTAACATTCATCAGACCAAAAGGCATTATCACATACATATAGGTACCCCATGGGGTGGTAAAGACAGTTTTAATTATTTCTGATTATTTCACTACCACCTGGTTGTACCTTGAGAATCCATCTAATGTAGAAAGTAACTAGACCCAGTGACCATTTGTAGATGTTATCCATGTTAGGAAATGGATAGTTATCTTTAATCGAGGCCTTATTCAAGTTCTGAAATCCACACACAACCTTATGTCTCTATTCTTATTTCTTTGGCACTAAGTTTTCCACCCATGAAGAATATCTTGTTGGTTGTATTATCCCTCCATCCCTTAAATTTTTAATTCTTCCTGCATCTTGAGGGAGAGAAGTGGATTAATGGGCCTTTGTTTTTGCCTAAATGGTTTAACATTAGGTTCCAAAGGTATCTTGTGTTGAAATATGTCCTCCCTATATGATTTCAATTCTAAGTAGGACCATGCTAAGTAATCTTGGTACTTTTTAACAACTCAACATAAGACTTATTTTCCTCTTTACTCAAATTACTTCCTAGCCATACTTTTCTAGGCTTTTTCTTAGTTCCCAAATTATACTCTTCCACATCCCTTGAAGTTGAGATGTGTCTATGAACCACCCTTTCGCATTATCAAAGTTGGACTCTAAATCCACCAACCCTCTAGGGATTGTGTTTGTTTTCAATTGGATTATGTCTTTACCAAACATGGTCTCCTTCCCATCACATACTATAACCATTGGTTCCCAATCCATGCATTGATTGGTGAATTATCCTTCATTCTACAAGAACCTCTGAACCTTGGCATCATCATAAAATACTTTCTAGTGTTTTACATTATCAGGGATGGATGGTCTTGACAATACTTCAATATCGTAATCACAATAAGGAGAAACAATGTAGTTTTCAAACCTAGATCCAATCACTGCCAACCTATCTGCTACAACATTTTGAGTTTTGTCATGATACAATATGTTAAAGGAGTCAAACATCTCAATAAAATCCCATACTGCATGCTTATATTGTTTTCATTCTTTGATTTTTCATGGCATATAGTTTCCTTACTTGTTTCACTACAAGCTCTGAATCTCCTTTAACGATTATATATTTTATACCATACTTCTAGGAAATCCTCAAACCCAAGAGTAATGCCTCATACTCGAAATGTTGTTTGTGCATTCAAATTTCAATTTGAAGGAGAAATTAAAAGTTTCTTGGCTTGGAGATATAAGTACAACTCTAGCCCCATTTCCAATATTAGAGCAAGCTCCATCAAACATCAAGGTCCAAGGGACACCAACTTGTTCCAGGAATTTACTCTTATCAATACCATGTTCTTCAAAATCTACATACCCAACAAAATTATTAACATCGACATCTGTATACAAAACTTCATAAGTAACATTATTAGGATCTTCAATCAGATGTAACATATTTTTCTCCCCATACAACTTGAAAAGATTCCCTTCTACTAGTATGGTGGCATATGACATATCCATCTACACACTTCCACCAACATTGGCAGCCCACTTCCTTGACAACAACATACCCCATTTAGTAGGGCAAGTCAATAATGACTACATTCATGGTTAAATACTTACCAGGATAAGTTGCTAATTGCACTACTAAACCTTTGACATACCCAATTACGGTACTTATCTTGAGTCCATGGCAATGCACTTTCCAAAGGCTATTGTTACTTTGATATCCAACTCATTCATAACTTCAAGGGGCATCACATTACATGAAGCTCTTGAATCAAACATGCAATTGTGAACAAGTTTGTCTTTAATAATCAAAGTAGTATAGAAGGGATCAACATCAAGTTGGGATTCAACAAGGGAGGTGCCTAGATATACTTCAGGGGATTCCCCCAAATTTTCCAACATCTATGACACTTCTAATTCTTCAATAATAGGAGGAATATCAAGACTATCAACATCTTTTCTTGGGGTCACTATCTCCTCCTTAATTCCCAAGTACTCAAATGCTCTTCTTTTGTGCTTAAGGATCCTAAGCAACTCAATGATGGGTATAGTGACTTTGATTTGGCTCAAAATTTGAGCCATATCACAGGGGTATACTTGGGTAAAGTTGTACTGAGAGGTAGGGTGATGACCTTTTCTTATGGTATAAGGTTATTCATGGCTTGGGCATGGTTACTCGGTTTATTGGCATTAGCTAGGATTTTGGTTGGCACATATTTCTGGGGGAATCCTTTGGGATATTAGTGAGGAGGGGATTCTTTTGTTTGGGTTGTGGCCCTCCCATTTTGATAGTCCTGTTTCTTAGATTATATTCTTTCTCTTGGGCCACCACTGCATTCATTAATAATTGTCTATCCTCCTCAGAAGGAATTCCACCATCATATTTCTTAATCATCAATGCCCTTAAATATTCAAAATCATGATTAGGAAAGTCAAAATCCTAGACCATATCAACATCAAGATTACTAGTAGAAGGAAGAGGAGATACCTGGTTTATATAGTCCTAAAACATTCCATAGTCCTGACACTCAACAATTCAGTAGAAGTAGCTCCTTGTCGTGGACTATCATGGCATTCCATCATGCACACATTACCAAAAGTAGCATCATCATCAACCTCTTCACTTTATTCATTAAGATCACATGGGGAATGTGGTAAGAAACATTTATCACACCACTCAATAACATGATTTTCTTCTATCATAGAAACTTTAGTAGTTAAGGGTCAGGGACCAATTTTTATCTATAGTTGTTATTCTTTATTTCCGATCCCATGGGCCCTTTACCTCTCTCATCGATCTATGATCACCCATAGGATGATTTCCCATTCTATTTTGACCTTGATTATGGTGTTAGCCTTGAGAACTTTGTCCTATCCCTTTCTCTACTCTAGCAATTTTATAAGATATTTCTTTTTGCCCTTGCTAGATTTTTAACAACTTCCTCCAAATCAACTCCCTTGCTTGGTTGAGGATTTTCAGGATTAACTAACTTAACACCCTCCCTTTTAGGAGGATTTCCTACTACCTTGATATTATTTTCTATTTGTAATTCCATGGAGAAATCTTGTCTCAAAGTCCGGGGTTCTTGTCTCTCAAATAGTATTCTTTTTCTTATCAAAGGCATCACAATACTTTATCATGCAGGACTCATCACTTGGCCTTAATGTCATTGGCAATCTAGTTAGGGTTTTGTTAAATATGGTGTTAAAGTCTTGGACTGGTTCATTGGGGTTCTTCTTGATATTTTTAAATTCGAGAGGAGAAACCTAGGATCAATCTTGTCCCCATATTGTAATCTAAAAGATTTTTCATCTCAGCCCATGAATCAATGGAATTATTTGGTAAGGCTTTATACCAATCACGGGCATCCTCTTCTAAGGTGTGAATGAACAATTTGACATACACATCTTCATGTTCAATCTCAAAATCCTCCATGATATTAACAAAAATTATGAGG
This sequence comes from Taxus wallichiana var. yunnanensis, assembly GCA_018340775.1. Lineage (NCBI taxonomy): Eukaryota > Viridiplantae > Streptophyta > Pinopsida > Cupressales > Taxaceae > Taxus > Taxus wallichiana. The sequence continues at coordinate 30,413,032 of CM031242.1, forward strand.
TGTTGGTCACTAGTAATAACATTATTTCCTTGAAATTTAGGCAATATGTTCCTCACTTCTTATGGAACCACATTAGGATAACCCACCATATCGTGAAAATCTATGGGCCCAATTTTTTTACAACAAATGGAACTCTAGGTGGAGGATGAGCCATATTATTCTGAGGAGGTGTCCTAATAGGAGGGTTAAAATGGTATGGGATAAGAGGTCTTTGAGGTAATGGTGTATGATCCTCAAAGTACTAGTCCTTTAATGATTTAGTTTCATAGAAAAATCTATTACTTCTAAGTGAAAAATGGGGGAGATGAGGAATACCCTTATTAGTTGTAAATGAAGGCCCCTCACAAGTTGGAGTATATAAATTTCATGCAGGGACTGCTTGATCCAGAACTATTTGAGGAGATAGAATAATCCTCTATCAAAGGTTGATCACTTTCAACCATAGGCACTACTTTCTCTTCTGACCTTTGATCTCCCAATGCTCTCAGACTTGTTTCTTAGTTGGATTTTTCCTTCCTAGCTCTGGAAACAATTTTCTAGTAGGATCTATCTTGAAGAAGGACCTTCTTCCTTCCAGATTTATAGATCTTGATGACAAATTTCATTATTGAAGCTTGAGGCATTGGTATTTACCATAAATTCTAAACAATGTGGAGTCGTCACTAAGATCTTGTACCTTAGATGTGTAAATCGTTGTAAATGACTTATCAACTAAAACTTAATGATTAATTTCAACAAATTAAACTAGTATCCTTTCGAGATGATTTACCACTAAACAATAGATTTAATCAAAAGCCTGCTTAAACAAGGAAAATATTAAGCAAACAACTTCTGATTAAACTCATTTTTCATAAAGCTCAATAAATGATGATGTCCAGATCATGTATTTGCATCTAAACACATTTAATATGTTACCCGAGGCCGGTATTTATTTGTATTTGCATAAATAGTCCCCGGAAACGACACCACGAGGGTGTTTGTACCCAAATAAGTCCCACTTTGTAAGTTGAGCAACATCAACAGGATAAGCAAGATGCTTAGAGAAATATAGACCATGATTTGAGTCGTTTTGTAGCCGGGGATGAATATGGTAGTATCTTTTGACTTGGACTTGGGGAATGTTGGATAGTTCACTAAGGGTATGACCTACCTTGCTACTTTAGGTTCTGCCTGTAACTTGGGTGAGAGGACTCGTTTTTTAACCTGTATTTATGAAAAGCGGTGGATAGAACAAAAACATTTGGACTCATCCTCCTTCCATTTTTAGACTTGAAAAGCTACTACGAGGCTTTTTGTTGGTGTAATGGCAAGAGTAGCTTGTGGCAACTAGCTTGAAAGAAATATCCTTAGAAGATTTAAATCAAATATTTGATCTAACTTGCCCAGATGAAGCATTTTTCAGGGCTTTGTTTGAAATTGCAGACCCAGGGGATAACAAAGGGCCCTTGACATATTGGGAGGTTCAAATTTCCCTCCTCTTGAGATTGATTAAGATCAATCTTGTTTTCTCAGATTTCCAATCGATGTACTATCATCTCTTCCATTAGGAGCACCAAAAATATCCATAAGAGTTGAAGAAATTATGGATTGAGAGGAGGCCTACTTTGTGGTGGGATGGCTGAATATAAATGTCCCTTTTATGCAATGAAGGATTTGTGTTGAAAGAGGTTCCTCGGGAGTCTTACGTGCTTTATGAAAAAAATTCGATTAATACTATGTTTGTCATTTCTCATAAATTAGAAGAATTGGAGTGATGGATCATTTATCGAAAAAGGTCCAACAAGACCCGTACCACCTCAAAAATTCTGCAATACCAGTACCATTACGAGGAGAGGAAAAAGGGGAAATCAAGCTCTCAACCTCAATTGTCATTTTTGAAGAGGAAGAAGTGGAGCCTTCATCTCCTCAACGTTCTAAGGAATCACTTTCTACTACCAAGGAGGATAAAGGAAATTATGCTCTTCAACCTTCCAGTCACTTAGTGCAAAGACACTCCTTTGATGGAGCAAAAATTTTTAGGACCTTTTCTTGTTCCTCTCCCAAGAGAGCATCCACCTTTCACAAGGAGATGCAAGGGTGAGTCTAGTTTGAAATCCCTTGTTCCACCAGGTCCCCTGGGCTATAATACTTTCTCTTCTAGCCACTCCAAATGCTCCTTCTCAACCTATTCCTTGTCAAGTCTACTTTACAAGGAAAAAGGGAAAATGACATTTCCTACAAGTGGTTTAGATCTTCTGGACTGGGTATCATCTTACCAAAAGAAGATAGAGCTGAGGAATATCATGGATGGCCCCAGGATGACTATTGAATCGTTGATGGATATGGGGATGTCTTGAAATTTTTTGGGTCAGTTGTATTTTCTCAAATAACTCAAGGCTCAGAGGAGTTTACATACCGAGGAAGAATAAGTTATTAAATAGAATTCCCCATTTTAGAAGATTTAAAGGTAGAAGTAAAGGATGATTGAATGCTTTTATTTTCTTAGTTTCTTTTTGATATAATTTTCAAAAATGTATGTAAATTTTCTTCATGGTTTAGGCCCCTATAGAACCCCAATTTTGATTTTTGAAAATATAACTTCAAAGTGATATTCAGTCTTCATGAAATAAGAGTAATGATTAAAATAAGATGAAAGAATAGTTCAAAGAAAACAAGCCTAAGCTTTTTATCAGTCTTCATATCTGCATCTTCATCTTCCATCATTTGGGCCTATATGGTGTTGAAAAATCAAGGTTTTCCTATTCAAAGCATCCCCACATTGGTCCATCCTTTGTTTGTATTCCCATGGATTTGATTGTAACTCTGTAATTCCTCTAATCTCATATCAATGGTGTCCATGGTTTTTCAACCCACCTCTTTTTTGTCTTCATCTTCTCCCTAACTTCATTCAAAACCTCAACCCTGATTTTAGCCAAGTCTTCAATTGCATGCTTTGGAACCGAGATCGCATTCAATCGCCAAACATCGAGTCCTATCTTCTTCTTTGTTTGGTCCTTTTGAAAGTGGTAGTCATTTTTTAAGACACATTGAGACCTCATGTAGTTTTGGGGCTTCTCCTTTCTCTCTCTTTTGAATTTGCACCTAGGTGACATGTGGAGGCCTGCGAGATTCTTCTTCTTTATCTTGAATTTTCAACCCACTTGGGCTACCTTGCCATGCTTTAGCCACGTGGTTGATTCTCACTTCTTGAAGGCCCCCAATTCTTTTTGCCTTCTCCAAAATTCACCAAAGGGACACGTGGATACCTTCCACATCTATTTCCATACTTAGGTAAAATTGATTCTCACAAAATAAAAAGAACACCAAAAGAAAAAAGGGGACAAGGTGATAAAAGTGGTGGGCATCGGAGATATTTTTGAACTTTTCACTTCATTAACTTATCATCAAAATTACAATTTTGCCCGATTCATGGTTGATTTTTCACAGGGATTTTTATGGGCAACATGACTATTACATTCCTTAACCGAAAAAGAGGATTCACATCTTAAACACGAGATATTTTTATTTGCATCAACATGATCCTATATTCGAGCATACATTTTGAAACATGGGAAAACCATTCAGAGAAATTTTTTTGAAGGCATACATTGGATAAAAGGGTGAGATCAAATCGAGCACCAACATCGGCTCGACTCGGGGATGGGCACCCCCTATGGGTGCCATAAGAACCACACAAACTAGACATACACCATACCAAGTGCCTAGATTGATTTTCTAGATCACAAAGTCTTTGGAGTCATAAAGAATACAAAGGGTCAAACCGAACAACTTGAACATCACAAAAACATACCGAGATACCAAGGAAACGGTCATTGTAGACCAAGAAAACAAAAAGGGAAACAAAAAAAAAAACAAAAAAAAAAAGAAATAAAACCAATAGGACTATACAATGTACAAAAGTTTGTACCTTGAGTGTGATCAATCCAGGAAGTGCTTTAGATGCCTTCCATTAACAGAAGCTCTAGAAAATATCCATCCAGGTCTTTCAAGAAAAAGGTGTGCTCACCAATTCTTATGTCAATAGAGTAAGGACCCATCCACAAGCATCAAATTTACCATGTTTTCCTTTATCCTCATGTCATGTTGTCCCATAACAAAACAAGATCTCCAACATTGAAAGTTCTAGGAGTCACCTTTTTATCAAATAATTTTTGAGTTTCTCTAAACTTAAGGTGTCTTTGGTGAGACTCTCTTCTCTCTTCATCCAACTCCACAATCTGATTAATCCTTTCTTCATAGGGATTCACCTCTTCATCCTCAAGTGTTGTATGAAATGATAAGAGGAAAACATATGTAGGGGCAAGAGAGCTTGGACTCCATAAACCAATTCAAATGGACTCTTTCCATTAGCCCTTTTGGTAGTAATTCTATCTTCCCATAAAGAAAATTTCAACTGCTCACCCCATTTTCTTTTATTAATCTCAAATTTCCTCCTAATGATCTTAAGAAAATTCTTATTACTTGATTCAACTTGACCATTCCTTGAGGATTATAATTGGATGCATATGTCAAATTTATCCCATATTCTTGGCACATAGCTACCAATGGTTTAGCTCTAAAGCTCATAGCATTGTCAACAACTATTTTGTAGAGTACCCAAAACCTATAAATTATGTGATTCAGATGAAATCCATGAAAATTTAATGAGTAATTTTTTAGTGGGAATAGCTTTAACCCACTTGGTAAAATAATATGTGGCCACCAATATCCATTTATGCCCTACACTTGAGGGATCTGAGATTTCTCCAATAAAATCCATGCCCCATTGTTTAAAAGGAGCTTCTATTGACATTGGTTGCAAAGGAAGGGCACTTGAAGCTTTCATTCTTCCTAAAAATATTTGACAACTTTCACATTTCCTAACCAACAAGGTTGCATATTTGAAAAGTGTGGGCCACCAATAACCTTCCCTTAAGATCTTGTGGGTCATCACTCTTCCAACAAAGTGGCCTCCACATACTCCCCCATGAAATTCTACAATCAGTTTGGGAGCTTCTTCCTCTATAATACATCTCAAAAGAACCCCCTTAGGATTCTTCCAAGCCAACCCATAATTAGTTATGATATATTTTTGGGAGGCTAATTTGAGTGTCCTCTCTCGATTTTTGTCTAGATGTCTGGGACACTCCAAATTTATGAGGTAGAATATTATGTCTTTATACCATATGGAGTTGATTAATTTTTCATGGACATCCATAATTCCTTCCTCAATTTCATTGAATTCCATCACATGGAGGTTACTTTCTGCCATTAACTTTGTAAGACCTATAGACCTCTGAACAACTTGGTGGTCTGTATATCCATATCATACTCTTGTAGCTTGTTCACCCAACGCCACCTTTTGCTAGAAATTTCCATCTCTGATAAGATTTCCTTGAACATAGTGTGGGGAACATATGCTACAATCTTGGAGCTCAAGATGTAGGGCCTAAAAATTTTAGTTTCTCTCACCAAAGAAAAAGCCTACTTCTCCATGATGGTATACTTTAGTTTAGCCCCTACAAGGATTTACTGAAAAAGGTGATAGGCCTTTCATTTCCTTCCTCATCCTTTTGTAATAATACATATGCAATGGTGTTTTTAGATGCAAAGGAGAATATCTGAAAATCCTTCTTATAATATGGGGCTGCCAACAATGGGGCATTATTTAATTCTTCTTTTATTCCAGTGAAAGCTGGAGAGATCCTTCTTCCCATTGATAATCTGGTCCTTTTTAGCATGTTTGTAATGGGGATAGTCATTTCAAAAAAATTAGAAATGAATCTCCTGATAAAATTTATTTGACCAAAGAAGGACTAAATTCCTTTCTTATTTTTTGGGACAGGGACCTTACCAATTGCTTCCACCCTTTCAAGATCAATCATGACCCCTTATTTTGATACAATGTGCCCCAAAAATTTTCCTTTTGAACCCCAAAATGGAACTTTTTAGGATTCAATGAGATGCCATTTTCTACACCTTATCAACATCTTTTCAACATGGCTCAAATGATCACTTCTTTGTTTAGAGAACACTGTCACATCATCTGATAAACTACAATAAAATCATTTATGTAGCCTGAGAATGCAACATCCATTTCTCTTTGGAACATATCCCAACATTCATCAAACCAAAAGGCATTCTCACATACACATAGGTACCCCATGGGGTGGTAAAGGTAGTTTTAATTCTCTCTGATTGTTTCACAACCACCTAGTTGTACCCTGAGAATCCATCTAATGTAGAAAGCAATTCTGATCCAGTGACTAATTGTAGCATGTTATCCATATTTAGGAAATGGATAGTTTTCTTTAATTGAGGCTTTATTCAAATTTTTGAAATCTACACACAACCTTATATCTCCATTTTTCTTTCTTATTGGCACTAAATTTTCCACCCATGAAGAATATCTTGTGGGTTGTATTATCCCTCCATCCCTTAACTTTTTTAATTCTTCCTGCATCTTGAGGGAAAGAAGTGGATTGATAGGCCTTTTTTTACCTAAATGGTTTAACATTAGGTTCAAAGGTATTTCATGTTGAAATAAATCTTCCCTATATGATTTTAAATTTTGAGTAAGACCATGCTAAGAAATCTTGATATTTTTTCAACAATTCAACATAAGACTACTTTTCCTCTTTACTCAAATTACTTCCTATCCAAACTTTTCTAGGTTTTTCTTTAGTTCCCAAATTGAATTCTTCAACATCCCTTTAAGCAAGATGTGTCTATGAACCACTTTGTCAAGCATTATCAAAATTAGACTCTAAAGCCACTAACCTTCTAGGGAATTGTGTTGGTTTTCAACTGAATTATATCTTGATAAACATGTTTCCTTTCCATCACATATCAAACCATTGGTTCCCAATCCATGCATTGATTGGTGAATTCTCCTTCATTCTAAAAAACCTCTTGAACCTGGGCATCATCATCAAATACTTGCCAATGTTTCACATTATCAAGAATAGATGGTCTTGACAATACTTCAATATCATAATCATAATAAGGAGAAACAATGTAGTTTTCAAACCTATATCCAAGCATCGCCAATCTATCTGCTACAACATTTTGAGTTTTTTCATGATACAAAATGTTAAAGGAATCAAACATCTCAATAAAATCCCATACTGCATGTTTATATTGTTTCATTATTTGATTTTTTCATGGCATACAATTTCCTTACTTGTTTCACTACAAGCTTTGAATCTCCTTTAACAATTATATCTTTTATACCATACTTCCAAGAAATCCTCAAACCCAAGATTAATGCCTCATACTCGGCAATGTTGTTTTTGCATTCAAATTTCAATTTGAAGGACAAATTAAAATTTTTATTTGCTTGGAGATATAAGTAAAATTCCACCCCATTTACCACATTAGAGCAAGATCCATCAAACATCAAGGTCCAAGGGACACCAACTTGTTCTAGGCATTTACTCTTATCAATACCATGTTCTTCAAAATCTACATACCCAACAAAATTATTAACATCGACATCTGTATACAGAACTTCATAAGTAGAATTATTAGGATCTTCAATCAGATGTAACATCTTCTTCTCCCCATATAACTTGACAAGATTCCCTTCTACTGGTATGGTGGCATATGACATATCCATTTGCACACTTCCACCCTACACTAGTAGCCCACTTCCTGTGACAACAACATACCCCATTTTGTAGGAAAGTCACAATAACCACATTCATGGTTAAATACTTACTAGGTAAGCTACTAATTGCACCACCAAACCTTTGACATACCAAATTACTGGTACCTCTCTAGAATCCATGGTAGTGCACTTCCCAAAGGATGTTGATTACTTTGATATCCAACTCATTCATTCATAACTTAAAGGGCATCACATTACATGAAGCTCTGAATCAAACATGTAATTATGAACAAGTCTGTCATTAATAATAAAAGTAGTATAGAAGGGATCAACATCAAGTTGGGACTCAACAAGGGAAGTGCCTAGATATACTTCAAGGGATTCACCCAAATTTTCCAATGTTTTTAGTACTTCCAATTCTTCAATAACATGAGGAATATCAAGATTGTTAACATCTTTTCTAGGGTCACTACCTCCTTAAATCCCAAGTACTCAAATGTTCTTCTTTTGTGCTCAGGGATCCTAAAAAACTCAATGATGGGTACAATGACCTTGATTTGGCTCAAAATTTGAGCCATATCATAGGGGGTATACTTGGGTAAGGTTATACTGAGAGGTAGGGTAATTGCCTTTTCTTGTGGTATGAGGTTATTCATGGCTTGGGAGGGTTATTGGGTTTATTAGCATTAGCTGGGATTTTGGTTGGCACATCTTTCTTGGGGGATCCTTTGGGATATTAGTGAGGAGAGGATTATTTGGTTTGGGTTATGGCCCTCCCATTTTAATAGTCTTATTTCTTAGATTATATTCTTTCTCTCTGGGCCACCACTGCATTCATTAATAATTGTTCTATCCTCCTCAGAAGGAATTCCACCATCATATTTCTTAATCATCAATGCCCTTAAATATTCAAAATCATGATTGGGAAAGTCAAAATCCTGGACCATATCAACTTCAAGATTACTAGTAGAAGGAAGAGGAGATACCCAGTTTATGCAGTCCCAAAAACATTCCATAGTCATGAAACTTCAAGTAATTCAGTAGAAGTAGCTCCTTGTTGTGGATTGTCAAGGCATTCCATCATGCACACATTACCAAAAGTAGCATCATCATCAACCTCTTCACTTTCTTCATTAATATCACATGGGGAATGTGGTAAGAAAATTTATCACACCACTCAATAACATGATTTTCTTCTATCATAAAAACTCTAGCAATTAAAGGATCATGGATCAATTTTTTTCTCCCTTGGTTGTTGTTTATTTCCTGATCCCATGGGCCCTTTACCTCTCTCATATGATCTATGATCACCCCTAGGATGATTTCTAATTCTATTTTGACCTTGAGTTTGGTGTTGGCCCTGAGAACTTTGTCCTATCCCTTTCTCTACTCTAGCAAGTTTATAAGAGATTTATTTACTGCTCCTGCTAAAGTCTTAAAACTTCCTCCAGATAAACTCCTTGCTTGGTTGAGGATTTTCAGGATTAACTAACTTAACACCCTCCCTTTTAGGAGGCTTTCCTACTGCCTTGATATTATTTTCTATCTGTACTTCCATGGAGAAAGCTTGTCTCAAATTCCCAAGGTTTTGTCCCTTAAATAATATGTTGCTTTATTATCAAAGGCATCAAATAATTTATTAGGCATGACTCATCACTTGGCCTCAATGTCATTGGCAATCTAGTTAGGGTTTTATTAAATCTAGTATTAAAATCTTGGACAGGTTCATTGGGATTCTTTTTTATGTTCTCAATTTCGAGAGAAGAAACCTTGGATCAGTATTATCACCATATTGTAATCTACAAGCATTTTTCATCTCAGCCCATGAATCAATAGAATTATTTGGTAAGGATTTATACCAATCACATGCATCCTCTTATAAGCTGTGAAAGAACAATTTTACATAAACATATTCATGTTAACCTCAAAATCCTCCATGATATTAAATTTTTTTCTAAGTTGTTGGTCACCAGTAATAACATTATTTCCTTGAAATTTAGGCAATCTTCCTCACTTATTGTGGAATTGCATTAGGATAACCCACCATACCGTGAAAATCTATGGGTCCAAAAATTTACAACAAAAATGAAGCTCTAGGTTGAGGATGAACCATATTATTTGAGGAGGTGTCCCAACAGGAGGGTTAAAATGGTATGGGACAGGAGGTCTTTGAGGTAATGGTGTATGATCCTCAAAGTATTAGTCCTTTAATGATTCAGTTTCATAGAAAACTCTATTAATTCTAAGTGAAAATGAGGGAGATGAGGAATACCTTTATCAGTTGCAAATGAAGGCCCCTCACAAGTTGGAGTATAATTCTGCAAGGACTACTTGATCTAGAACTGTCAGAGAAGATAGAATAATCCTCTATCAAAGGTTGATCACTTTCAACCACAGACACTACTTTCTCTTCCGACCTTTGATCTCCCAATTCTCTAGACTTGTTTCTTAGTTAGATTTTTCCTTCCTAGCTCTGGAAACAATTTTCTAGTAGGATCTATCTTGAAGAAGGACCTTCTTCCTTCCATTTTATAGATCTTGATGAAAATTTCAATTATTGAAAGCTTGAGGCACTGGTATTTACTAGAAATTCTAAACAATGTGGAGTCACCACTAAGGTCTTGTACCTTAGATGTGTAAATCACTATAAATGACTTGTCAAACTAAAACTTAATGATCAATTTTAACAAAGCTTGACAAATCTCAACATCCTTTATCAATATTTACCCCTAACCAAGCAAATTTAATGGAAATCTTGCTTAAACTAGGAAAATATAAAAATAACTTTTGATTAAGTCCATTTTTCGTAAATCTCATAAATGGATAATGTCTAGATCATATATTTGCATCTAAACATATTCATATGATACCATAGATCGATGTTTCTTAGTATTTACAGAAATACTCCCTGGAAATGACACCACGAGGGTGTTGGTACCAAATTGATCCCTCATTCTAAGCCAAGCAACATCAACAAGCTAAGTAGAATGATTAGAGAAAGATAGACCAAGATTTGAGTCATTCTATAGTTGGGGATGGATCTGGAAATCTCTTTTTCACTTTGACTTGGGGAATATTGGATAACACCTCACAAAGGGTATGACCTACCCTACTACTTTAGGTTTTTCCTGCAACTGAGGGTGAGAGGACCCATTTTGTAACCTTGTATTTGTGAAAGAAATAGATAGAACAACACTATTTGGACTCTCTTTGAGGAAGTGAAAAGGAAGCCTCAAGAAGACATGGTCAATGTAGACATCATCTAACTCTCATGAGTTGTCACACTAGAAAATGTAAGATGTCCTCTAAAGAAGGCTCAGGTTACTAAAGACAGTTACAATTCTAGCTTGCTTCTACATATTTTGGATAAAGGATGGACAAAATTAACAAATATCCTTAGCATTTGTGCATAAACAAAGTGCAAGCATGGGTAGTTTAGGTGGATCTAATGGATATTGGTTGTGATTTTGATGTATTGTTGGGAAGTTAAGAAAGATAAAGTTGATTATACAAAATACTTAAATGAACCTTCACAAATGATGTATATAATTATTCTTGATGTAAAATACAAATCACATAATCCAAAGCACTCCTTCAACTAGAAGGTTTGTATTCATGGAATCCAAGAACACAAGATTTCACACAAACTTCAAGAATTTAAACATGAAAGCTCATGATAAATTCTTAATGAAATATTGATAATTCTGATCAAATACATCCCAGATACCCTCAGGAACTGAAAAGATCCTAAATCAGATATAAAAAACTTGAATTTAAAACCATTTACTACAACATGAAGGAAAGCTCCATCAATAATGTAATTGCAGTTGCCAAATTGTTTCTATTTAAACTAATTTTTTTGTAATTCAAATAAATTAACATAAAATTATTACAAGAATGCAGAGAATTGATTCAAAGTAATACATCTTGAAACAAATTAACATTCTCATGAGAATACACACAAATTAATTCATGAAACACCAACACTTCAACAAGGGGACACAACACCTATGACCTCAATATTACCACCAATGACGAGTATACAGTGCAATCATCTTGGCAAGAAGGTTTGGGAATAGATGAATAAAATCTCAGGTATCTCAGATTAGTTTGGCTTAAGAAATTACAAACTAGTTTTCTCCTTCTTTCTCTAAAGCTTAGAAAAATTAACCCCCTTTATGCGAGAGTATTCTCATCACATTTATACATTTTCAATCACTCATTCACCCTTCATTTTCCCCCAAAATCATGAATATCCAAAGAATATTCTTCTTCACAACATATAGTTTAATATGTTATCTTATGTTGCTAGGTGGAGGAATTATGAGTTACTCCCATTTTTCAAATCTTTTACATATGACTGGGATGCTATGTCATTCCTTTTTGCATTTGTTTAATCATTTCTCCTTTTGGTGGGAAAAGAAACCCTTTTGATAGTTTTTAGGTGCCTCCATATGGCTTGATGTGATATGTAAATCCCTTTCACCTTTTGAGGATCAATCTTGAACAACACACACTCATGTTTGTGTCTCTTTCGGGATGAATAATTTTCCATAAATTGTGTCACATCAGTCCAGATATATTTTGTTGCACAATGCCAATCTCTCTCAAATTTATTTCCTTCATGTGAGATGAGTGAAAAATCCTTCTTCATTTGATGGCAATGATTTCATCTAGTTCATCTTGTCTGTACCATTTTCATTATAAATTCAACTTCACTTCTTCATTGGTATGCATCCTCCTTCCATTTTTAGACTTGAAAATATACTGCGAGGATTTTTGTTGGTGTAATGGCAAGAGTAGTTGTGGCAACTAGCTTGAAAGAAATATCCTCAGAAGATTTAAATCAAATCTTCAATCTAACTGGCCTAGATGAAGCATTTGTCAAGGATTTGTTTGAAATTGCAGACCTAGGGGATAACAAAGGGCCCTTGACATATCAGAGGTTTGGCTTTCCCTTCTCTTGAGATTGATTAAGATCAATCTTGTTTTCTTAGCTTTCCAGTCGATGTATTATCATCTCTTCTGTTGGGAGCACCAAAAATCTCCAGAAGAGTTGAAGAAATTATAGATTGAGAGGAGGCCTATTGTGATAGGGATGGCTGAATATAAATGTCCCTTTTTATGTAATGAAGGATTTATGTTGAAAGAGGTTCCCCATGTAGACAAAAAATTATTCACTTTACACATAATTTGGCACCACATAAGAAGAGCACCAAAATTGCAGATCGGGTGCCTGGGAGCCCGATACACTTCTAGGAACCTCAGACTACTCAAAATACCTAGATCTTCCTTCGTAGGGCCCTTGAGTATTCATCTCCACTTCCATATTCTGTGTTTAGTTTATGTGACAATCTAGTCTAATCAACTAAACTATTTCTCTCCCTTCTCTTACACATTTAGGATTTCATTTCACTTAGAATAATTTAGTTGCATTTATTTCATATTGTTCTAGTCTTTTATTACAACATTTTAGTCCTCTTAATTAGATTATCTAGGACTACTAATTTTCCTATACTCCTATATCCCAATTTTAGCTAATCACCCTGTGAATCTTATGTGCTTTATGACAAGACTTTGATTGATATTGTGCCTACCATTTCTCACAAAGTGGAAGAATTGGAGTGATGGATCATTTCTTTAGAAAAAGGTCCAACAAGACCTATACCACCTCAATTTGCAATACCAGTACCATCAACGAGAGGGGAAAAGGGAAATCAAGCTCTCACCCCCAATTGTCATTTTGGATGAGGAAGAAGCAAAGCCTTCATCTCCTCAATGTTCTAAGGAATAAATTTCTACTACCAAGGAGGGTAAGGGAAAGTATGCTCTCCAACCTTCCATTTACTCAGAGTAATGTGCTCCTTTGATGGAGTAAAAATTATCAAGACCTTTTCTGTTCCTCTCCCAAGAGAGCATCCACCTTTCACAAGGAGATGCAAGGGTGAGTCTTGTTTGAAATCCCTTGTTCCAGTAGGTCCTCAAGATATAATACTTGCTCTTCAAGCCACTCCAAATTCTCTTTCTCAACCTATTCCTGGTTAGTCCACTTCTTACAAGTAAAAAGGAAAATGAAATTTCCTACGGTGGTTTAGATCTTCTAGACTGGGTATCATCTTACTAGAAGAAGATAGAGCTAAGGAATATCATGGATGACCCTAAGATGATTGTTGAATCGTTGATGGATATGGGGATGTCTCAAAATTTGGTGGTCGGGTTGTATTTTCTCAAAATCTCAAGGCTCAGAGGATTTTATACCGAGGAAGAACATGTTGTTAAATAGAATTCCCCCATTTATAGAAGATTTCAAGGTAGAAGTAGAGGATGACTGAATGTTTTTATTTTCTTAGTTTCTTTTTGATATAATTTTAAAAATGTATGTAACTTTTCTTCATGGGTTGGGCCCCTATAGAACCCCAATTTCAATTTTTGAAAATATAACTTCAAAGTGATATTTAGTCTTCATGAAATAAGAGTAATGATTAAAATAAGATGAAATAATAGTTCAAAGAAAACAAGCCTAAGATTTTTATCAGTCTTCATATCTGCATCTTCATCTTCCATCATCTGGGTTTGTATGGTGTTAAAAATCAAGGTTCACATGTTCAAAGCATCCCCACATTGGTCCATCCTTTGTTTGTATTCTTGTGGCTTTGATTGTAACTCTGTAATTCCTCTAATCTCATATCAATGGTGTCCATGGTTTTGTCAACCCACCTCTTTTCGTCTTCATCTTCTCCCTGACTTCATTCAAAACCTCAACCCTGATTTTAGCCAAGTCTTCAATTGCATGATTTGGGATCGGATATCACATTCAATCCACCAAACATCGAGTCCTCTGATTATTTGTTTTGTCCTTTCGATAGTTGTAGTTGCTTTGTAAGACACATAGAGACCTCGCGTAACATTGGGGCTTCTCATTTTCTCTCTTTTTGAATCTGACGGGTGGCACTGGAGGCTTGTGAGTTCTTTTCATCATCTTGACTTTTCAACCCACTTGGGCTACCTTTCACGCTTTAGCCATGTGGTCGATTCTCACTTCTTGAAGGCCCCCGATTCTTTGTGCCTTCTCCAAAATATACCAAAGGGATGCGTGGATACCTTCCACATCTAGTTCCATACTTAGGAAAAATTGATTCTCGCAAAATAAAAAAGAACACCAAAAGGAAAAAGGGGATGGGGTGACAAAAGTGGTGGGCATCAGATATCCTTTTACACTTTGCACTTCATTAACTTATCATCAAAATTACAACATTGGCCCGATTCATGGTCAATTTTTCACAAGGATTTTAGGGGCAACATGACTATTATGTTCTCGACTGAAAAATAGGATTCATATCTTAAACACGAGATTTTTATTTGCATCCAACATGACCTTATCTTCGAGCATACATTTTGAAACATGGGAAAACCAGTGAGAATTTTTCAAAGGCATACATTGGATAAAAGGGTCGATCAAATCGAGCACCAACACAACTATTGAAATCCATAGGGGAAAGAAGCCAATGACTGTGAGTGGTAATGTGTAGTATAGTACCACTAGTTGTAAAAATCAAAGTCAAAATTTATAACTTGTATACTAAGAATTTAGAAAAAAGGTAGCCAATAAGATGAGTAAAATCAAGTCACATGTACAAAAAATAATAAAAAGGTGACACATCAACTGTCCCGAAAAGGTGATTTCATTCACAAACAAGGGCCAATATTAATTTTCTTTGTACTAAAAAGTACCTATTTTTAATCCCTTAGAAATATTTTTTCAAAAAAATTTAAATGCACAAAAGAAAATGTGTGCATTATAAAAATCTAATCTTTCCCTACACTATGTGGTTTATGGATAAAATTATATACACAACAATGAGATCTAAGGGTGTAATACAATTTTCTATATGTTTAAATATTTGGATTAAATGAGGTTTTAAATATGTTGATATAAGATGTATATTTTTAATTTATCATTGTGATTTCAATTCTCCATAATAATGTTAAAGATTTAAGTGTCTTTGTACTAATTTTGTTTTTTATCTGTGGATACATTTGAAAATGAACTCTTGTTTTGAAGAAGGAGCAAATGTGGATTTACTATCCAAAGGTGTGAAAGTTATAGAGGGACTAGTTTATCCATCATAAGATACACTCCATTATAGAGATGTGGGTTTTAGCTTATTCATTTTCACAATAAGTATTGTATTCAATGGTAGAGAGAGACTGCCATACACAATTGGTGATTGTGAAACCCTAGCAAAAATTAAAAACAAGGGATACTTTATCCCATGGGAAAGGAAGTAAATGATTAAGCATGTGATTTCAAATGTTTCACATGTGGGGGTGATGGCATTCAAAACATCATGAAACACTGACTTAGAGGATATATTTAATGAGGATGAGGATTTGAAGTCTACCAATGATAGCCATTATTTCAAAAATCCTAAAGACATGGATGAATTTGCTACAACATACGTGGTGCTAAAACATAAGTGTCCTCAGAAAGGGTGACATAGATGAAGGGTTTATATCCCTGGTACAAGAACAACATGTGATTTTGGGAGTGGTGTTGGGACCCACACACTTTGGTGTTTTTGTGGAGAATATTATAACTACATGCAATGATTTCTATCCAAGTCTACAACGCAACAACAAAGTTGCCTGACCAATCAAAAACTTAGTTTATCTAGAAACAAGAACTACACTTCGTGTGAATGGAAATTTTGAACTCTAAGAAACAATTTCCACATCAAACAATGACTTCAATTTGAATTTCAAGGGGGTTACTGCCAAGTTGATACATTTTTGTTCAAAAGAACACAAATTTGTTGTAGAAGCAATAATTACAAATGTCTATGAAGGAGACATGGTGCACTTTAAAAAATTAGATGGAAATACATTTGGGGTGCATGTTGATAAATTAATTATGCCTTTTTGCAAGGTTTTCTCCATATTAGAAGGATCTCTCATCTAATGGCATGTTAGCCAGCTGGCCCATCAAGATGGTTTTGTTATGGAAGTAAGGCTAAAATAAATTCCAGAAGAGTTGCGGTAAAAATGTGGAGTGCATTTGAAGATCCATTTCCTCAATTGGTATACCCAACTTCATATGAATCCTCCATATGTAGTAGTAATGAAAACTTGATAAAAAGACCTTACAACACCTGAAAATTCCTAAAGGTAAATTTTACTCAATCTAGTAGAGTAAATACAAGGGAAAATGATGAAAATTCAAGCAAACAATTATTTTCTGAAGTTGAGAAAAAACCTTGTTGCAAGGAAGGATGTCTCTCTAATCTATCTCTAAGTGCTTTCAGTCACAGTTGGAATTTAACAGTAGGTATGAATGAACCTTCCATAAAAATTGTAATGAATACATTAACCGTAAATGCTATCAGTTACGATTAAGGTCAAACTTTAGAACATATTATAGATAAATTGAAGTTATGTGGAAGGGATATATGTCAGAATGCATGGTACAGATGTCATGGAATCCCAAAAAGGACATATCATAGATACAAACAACCTTGGATTAATGGTGAGAGGAGGACAAGTAAATGGAAATACAGGAAAACAAAACAAATGCCAAACACTGTCACAACTATTGCATTGATATCCAAAATGGTGGAGAATAATTCGATATATCCCCACACATGTCTTGTTCAGTGGGACAAGATGGTACTAAAGTAACAATGAGACTGCTTCTGCATGTTATAATTTTTCTTACATACTACAAAAGTGTAACATGGCCCTTTCATTGTTGGACCTTCCTCCAACGTCATAGTCAAATCTCAACAAAATATGGAAAGAACATTTCTCCCATGTTTTAATCACCAAGAACAACTTCTTCGCCAAATGTGATGAGTGCACAGAGCTTAAGAACAAACGTGCAATGACCTCATGTCCTAGAAACACTGGCACAAATAGATCAACACTAGAAATGACACAATGATTACATTCAAAGTTGTCATATAACTTACTATGCACGTAAAGTGCAATCACAACAAAATACTAATAGCTATTTGAGCATTGTACATGAAAAATGGAGAAAATGAAAAATACAATACCAAGGATGGGCAAAAATAAAAATCAATAAGCAATGCTATTAATCTCCATGTCACCTTAACTGGTATGCTGACACATGGGCACAAAATGGGGGGTTTTGGGCACTTTGGTCTCCATTTTTTTGAGTGAGGAGAAAACTTCACAATAACATCATTAGTACTATGTATCAGAAGCTAGAAGAACCACTTATAGATTAGTATGGTGATTTGTTATATAGTAGTGGGATGTCGAAACACCCACTAAATGACGATCTTGTTGCAAAATGATGCATATGAAAAGTGCAAGGAATACAAGCAGAAAATGAGGGTGCTCATACAACTAATACTGTAAGAAAATTTTCAAGTTCATTTAGAAAACAACCACCAACTCTTTACTTATAACTAGATAATGCTACAAGTGACAAAAAAATCACACATTATTTATGTTTGCATCCATGCTGACAACTAGAAGGGTTTTCAACACAGTGTATGTGAGTTTCCTTCAGTGGGTCACACACATGAAGACATAGATGGGACATTTGGCTAATTATCAATAACATTGTGCAAATTGGATACATTCTCTTTGCCATAAATAATGGACACTTACAAAACATGCCAAGAGGAGTCCAACACATTCACTCTGTACCTTATCGAGGAAGTCTACAACTTTAAGGCCTTTGTGGAACCACACCTACTATATGGTAACCACAAGATCGTGGGTATCAACAAACCAAAGATGTTTAAATTCTATGTCAAAGACAAAAATCCCGTCATGGAGTTCAAAGCATCAATCTTGGAGTCCGTCTGGTCACACTCAATTGAGATATGGAAAACAGTGGATGGGAAACCTTTCTTACCTAAAGGGGATCCTCCATTGGCACCCTTTAAAGAACCCAAAGAGATGATAGACATGTAAAGAGGCATTCAGGCATACATCACACACTAGGAAAAGAGTTCAATAGATGGTGGAGAAGCATACTATGTTCCAAAGATTGCATATTGGAAAAATGTTCTACGTGCCCTAGAGAATCCCTTTGTCAATTGTAACATGACGAGAAGAGATTGTTTTTGGCCAAAAACAATTCAAGATAGCGCAATGTATGATCAGATAGTGGGTGTACCATGTCTTGACATGGATAGCTACTATTGTCAAAATTTCCTTTCAAATAAGGATATATATGTTGGACCTATTTTTGATAGACCTCGAGAGCAATTCAACCTCAGTAGTGGATGTGAATGTTAGGAAGATGATACTAGTAAGACCGGCTGATGATAATGTACCTATATGGATGGGCAAGGAAGAACTAAAACTAATACAGGATGTTCACACAAACACTCAAAAGATAAGGGTACACTGGTGGGAACCCATAGGAAAAGGAAATATAGAAAAATAAAGGTACGAGGAATTCTTGTTGAAAAAGAAATGGTGGTGAAAATCAAGGGACACATCAGATATTGATATAGACAACATCATCTGGGCATGGAGTCCAAGCAAAACATGGAAAGGAGTTCAAATTAAAATACCAAATTGGGGTCATGAAGCTATCTAGAAATACCTTGCACAAATTCAAGAACAATAATTAATACCCTTGCGAGGGATCAATGCTTATGTAATTTTTAATGTAATTTTATCGAAGGATTGATTGCCTATGGAAATACATTTTCAAATCCATTTCCTCAAAACAACTTGTTTAATGTAATTCTTAACTCTTTGTTGTTCTTTATGATTTATAGAATGGAAAACATAAAAGTAGTTAAATTTATCACACACAACTTGCATATTTACAATATCACGGTATTTTTTTATATAAATTTATATAAAAATTATATCAATATATAATATACATAAAATATTAAATAAATATAAATATGAAGTATTTCAATAACTACTATTTTGTATTTTTTAAAAGGCAATATTTTAAAATTACCGTCATCTAATTTTTTTTTATGGGCATAAGTGGCCATCAAATTTAACCCCTAGGTGATGTAAATTTTTGGCACCTAGGTTTATGTAACTTAGCGGCTAGGCTTATGTAGCTTAGTGGTGGGTAGGCTTATGAAACTTACTACGAGTAGGCTGGTATAACTTTTCAGGTGCTAGGATTATTTCACCTGGATGATTCTACTCTAGTGTAAATTAGTGGCCACTAGGCTTATGTAAGTTAATAACCTATATGCTTATGTAACATAGTTGTTTCTAGGCTTATGTAAGTTAATAACCTATATGCTTATGTAAGATAGTGACCACTAGGATTATCGTCCTTTTATGTAGCTTAGAGGCCACAAGGCCTACATAACTTTAACCCCACTAGGCTTATTTCACCTAACATGTGCTTTCATCATGTAAGTTAGCAACCACTAGGCTTATCAAGATAACGACTGTGAGGCTTATATTAAATAGCGTGATTGACTTATGTGGGGATTCAAATAATAACAAAATATAAATCCTAAAATAGCGAAACTAAAATCCAAAAATCGGGATTTATAAATTGGATTACAATAGTGGTGTGATGCGACCTAGAATTTACCATGAACAACCCAGGCGTGTTGGCACATTGTTATCTGTAAAATTGACAAGGGAAATTTTGCAGATAACTATACCAGAATTTCACTTTGGTCCCCTGAGGAGGTCTATTAACATTCAAAATGGCCTAGAAACTCCCTTCTAGAAATAAAGTTTTAAGAACTTAGCCATTTTCACCTTTTTTGGACTGGGCACAAGAAATGTTGTGTCGACACCATGTGATGTGCGCCCCTTTGAAAATCCTTTGGCACCCTAAATAACATGTCAACATCAATGAAGTTGCACCCCCTTGGCGCAGGAAATGACATGCCAACATCATTAAACATGCGCCAAATATGTGTGCTTAAGGCGTGGGAAATTTTGTGTTAACATCACGAAATGTGCGCTTAAGGTGCTAAAAAATTTATGTCGACGCTCAATGAAATTACGCCAAGGCTCATTTAAGCCCGTGTCAACACCCTGAAAACCACGCCAAAGAAATGTTGGTGAAATAATTAATGCCAGGTTTTCTATAAATAGGCGCTCAACACCTATCATTTTCACGAATTGAAAATTGTGAAAAGTATTTCTCTCGTGCTGGCTTGTCCTTATTACCCAGCGTGCCGTTTTTCGAGTTTGTGGACCCCAACGTCATCCTTCATCCTTTATAAAATCGGGTAAGTGGCTTTTATCGTCCTTGTTGTTGTTTTGGTTTTTGTTTCTTGGTTATTGTTAGGTTTTAGGGTTGTTATAATCTAAGAGGATAAATCTAAAATGAAAAACCTAACAATCCATAAACCATCTGGAAGCCCCTTTTCCTCTCCTTCCAGATCTAAAAATCTGGAAGGCCCCGCCTCTAAAAAAACCTAAAAACCATGTTCCTAGCTTATTATCATTTTACAAACCTCTCTTTAATATTTGAATAAACCAAAAGAGAGAGGAAATCTGAGGAAATTGCAAAGAAACCACTATGAACTTTGGTGCCCTGTTTTTACATGTTCCAACCCCCTCGGGCCGCACCATGGCACATCTGTGCCCACTTACAACATATTTTAAACATGTGCCCAGTATAATACACTTAACAACTTTTGTAAAGACGCAGGCGCATCCTGGCTAACATCAACATTAGATGTTGTGTGCTCCAAATCCGCGCCAAGCAGATTTTCTTTAGCGCATTGATCTCCTTTGCAACATCTTCCAAATGCACACAGGGCACACTTAAAAGCCATGCAACACCATCCTTTTCAGCGCCTAGCTAAAGCAAATTTCCTAAGGTGCAGGCACACATTCCTTAACATCAACATGACATGTTGTATGTTGTAAACCCGCGCCCTGCGCTTTTCCCTTGGTGCTGCCTTCTGTCATGCAACACTCTCCAAAAGTGTGCCCTTTATAACCCCTTTGGCGCAACTTTTCTCCTGTCAACATTGGCACACCTTTTTGCATGTTGACATCCCCAAAAGTGTGCCCAGCCTTTTTAAGCCTCTACAGCATGCTATGAACTTGCGCCTTGCGCCCTAAGCCTTATAATTGCTCATTCTTCTTTCTGTAAGCTTTTATTATGGATAACATGACGGTTGACATGGCTCTTCTATGTTAGACCTCCTTGATTCTCCTTGCAGAACAACAACAACCATCCTCAAGCTCACACATGTCTTCATCAAGCAAAAATCCAACCAAGTCTAAAGGAAAAGCAAAGTTGATAGAACAAGAGATGAAGTACAAATATCAGAAAGTCAAGATGCCTGACTCATATGCAGAGAGTGATCTCGATATCAGAGACTCCAAGCTCGGGCACATTGATATGGAAGACTTTTGGGTAAGAACCAACCAGGAAACTAGTGGCCCCTGGATGAACAAACTGGTGGGTAGTGGATTGCACTTTGTAGAAATTTGGGATGTTAGCAAGTCTTTGTGAATAACGATTTCATCATGTTGGTGGCTCGATGTTATAACAAGGACACAAGATGTGTCAAAGATAAAGAAGGAAATACAGTTATCGACCTAACTACTCGTTACTTTGAAATAACTTTAGGCATTCCTCATCATAGCGATGACGTCGCCATAAGCCTAGAAGCTACAAGAAGGCATGGGACAACACGGCCAAAGCACGAAATGTATGCCAAGCTTGAATTGCTGAATCTAAAGCACAACTTCCTAGTGAAGCCTACCGTTGATTGCTGGGGTTTCCTCCCAAAGGCAAAAATTGATCCTATCCATGTTCTTGAGATCGAGGACATCTACATCAACCTGACACATGAAATAGATATCAGGCGAAAGGATCACTCCTGGCTAGCTCTAGAGGAAATCATTCATTATGGAATTGCCATCATTCCAAAAGGATTCCAAGAACCTGATCAAGAAATTGATCAAGTTTACCTTGACATGGATGGGGATGATTGGCCATTCACAGAGATCGATAGAGCCAAGGCACCAAAGACCATTCAGGAAAGGGTCAAGCCCACGTTGCAGCGCACCGAGTATTGGTGCAAACAGAATGGTCTCACCTACCTCAGAGTAGATTTCTCTACTTCTCCTTCAGGTAGAGTGCTTCCAAGAATGGCCCAGGTGCTAAAAGGAAAAGAAAAATATAAGGAGGGAGAACCAAGAAAATAGGAAGAAAACCTGAAAGCCCTCCTACTGCTTCTGAGAAGTAAGTGGTCGACCTAGTGTCTCTAGGTAAAGAAGAAGAGACCACTGAATTTTTGACAGACACATCCACTCAGGATGTGGTCATAGCTACAACTACTGAGGTACCCACCATTCATTCTTTCACCGCTTCTCCTCCCCTTATCGTTGAAGCATCTATTTTCTTCTCTTCCTTCCTCTCTTCCATCTCCCACCTCTTCCATCTTCTCCTCTCTTGCGGATCTCGTCACCTAGTGTTCCCTCCATCCCATTACAGATCCCTTCCACCTCCATGTCCTTTTCTCCCCCGTAGTAATTCCAAGCCCCACAAGCAACAACGTGTTGGACTCCTTGTCGATGCCACCACCAAACGTCTTAACGTTCTTCCCTACGGCCTCTTCGCTTTTTTCCCTTTCACCCCCATTTCTTCTTCTATTTCCTCTACTCCCTCTCCCTTAAGTCCAAGCTAGATCTCTGACCATCTGGGTCAACTCAAGAGAAAGGTTCCCATAGCACCCATGGACTTCTTCGTCATTTTGAAGAAGGGACCCAAGAAGAAAAAAGCTATAACTCGCTTCTCTAAGAGCGTTTCGGAGAGAGAGAGTCATGGAGATTACATATCCGAATCCCACCAAAGAGAAGAAATATCTATCTCCTACAGACTTCACAGTGACCCAAGTCATGATGGGAACCTCATCTGAGAGCCTACAAGGAGAGGCCTTGTCTGCAGTAGATGCCCTCTGCAAGAAACTTCAAGAAGTAAAGGAGGAGGAGAGAATACTCAAGGAACAAAACAAACATCTCCTCCAAGATTTACAGAGAATGGGCAACACTCTTCCTGTAATTGCCGCCAATCCTACTGAAGTTCTCAGTCAGGACAAGATAAATGAATATGCCAAGATTGGCGAACAAGGCGCGGTAGTGTCCTCCTGGATAGAGTGAATCCTCAGAGATAGTGAGGAAATAATCAAGAAATTCACATGACTCTAGCATGGTATAGATCGAGTGCAAATAAAGAGTTATAGGAAATAGTAGGATCCCTCTTCGAGGAGTTGGATAATGCCGATTGCAACACAAAACATTCTAAGTAATGGCTAAGCTGTTTCACTGACAACCTATGAAGGTCGGTGTCATCGATCACCCGCGAGCACATAACAAAGCTCTTGTCGCTTTAGATTATCGGGTTGATCAAATGGAATATATCCTGGAGAGGATAGATAAAATCAAGGACAAAGCCCTGGATGCAAAATACAACATGGAGTAGACGATTACAAAGATGGCTCCAGAGATGCTCAGTGAATCATTCACCTTGAGGGAGGCAGACGATACAATCAATCTCTTCAAGGCTATCGCAACCCAAGGTTTGGTGCCAGAGGTCACTTTTGACCGAGAATCAATCAATAACCTTTTGGCTTGTCGTGATTTCATTGGATTCTTGATTGAGGCATGCAAAGAGTACGCCGGGATACTAGATAAGCTCAAGACTGAAAAAGAAACTTGCAAAGTTATTGGTGACCATTTCATGGGTCTAGATCATAATCAACTTTAGACAATGATTAGCAAGTTTATGGAATACCGAGCTCAGTGTCACATCGCCTCTCCCGATCAAAAGCAAGACATTCCGTTCAAGCCGAGAGATGATGAGGAGTAGTTTCTCCTCATATGTACGCTTTGATCGATTTTGTAATAAATATTTAAAAGGTATGTTGGCATTTATGATGACATCATCCATGTTGCATCATGGGATGTTGCCATCCAAAAACTTGCCCAAAGTCAACTTTTGTATTTTTAGATATTTTGTAAAGTGGTTGGTTTCTTTTTGTCTTCTTTCTCCTTCTCCTTCTATAAATACTTGAATACTTGTTGTATTCAAGGTGGACATTCTTTGTATGAAAAAAGAGGTGAAGAGAGAAAGACTTTGTGCCTTCTTGTAACAAAAAAGATATTAATATATATATGTTCAGACTTTGTGCTCCATATATGTGTTATTTGCATAAGATATTTCTTAAGTTAGATCTATGTTTCTATTCTGTTGGATTCATTCTTATTATTGTCATATGTTCATCAGTATTGCTTTGTTTATTTATGCAAGTAAGTTTGGTTACATTCGTTTACTACCAACCCAAAGCATAAACCCTCCGACCTTTCTGTCTTGGAATTCATTTCTTTTCTTCCTTCGAGATCTACTCTCCTCCGCTCCTTTCGTCTTACCTTTCTGTTCATAGTTGGAACTACCTCTACTGGGATGAGATCCCAAACCCCGAAGTTAGAATAGTGTAGATTTGCATAGATTCCTGCTTGATAGAATAGCAATAAACCGGTTTCACTTTGCTATCTCAAAAGGGGCTATGCCACCTGCATAATTGTTGGCATGTTTCCCCATGACCTGTCTAACTGATAGATTTTCAAACCAACACACATGAGTTGAGAACTCACCCAAAGCGTGCAAAGGTACCAGACCCTCCTTATAGTTTCTTGTACATGATGTGAACATGATGAAGATATAATGTATTCATATCCATAAATAGCATAAATATTCCACAGAGCATATTCCAGATCTAGATCTAAAATAATCATGAATTAAGTGATAAACATAATGAAGTCAACCATGCAAGAGTCAATTACAATCATGTTTAACACCATTATTCACCCAATACACTCCATTATATTAAACATAGTAAATACAAAAGCTTCTTACAATAAGTAGTATCATAATTTTATGCATGCATCAGATCTGGAAACATAACTCCACAATAGCTCATACACAGTGTCTCCTTTACTACACAAATTAATACATATTTATAAGGGTGGGGACTTTCCCTTCACCACTTATGCACTTACAAAAATAGGTCGCATGCTGAAAATAGTCATGCGCCTTTACAATAACATGCACACATGCAAGTGCGCTAATAATAGATCTCTTACAATTAACTGACAATAGTAATCCTATTATTAACTCAAACTCATGCATGGCGCTTAGTAGACACTCTTCCCAAAATAGCATTTACGTGTCACACAAGTCTCCATCCCATTGTGTGCTCCATACACTATCTCCAAAAATAGCCCATAACCATGAAAATGGCTAAGTCTGAATCAATCTATCTTTCACACACATTTCCTTCCCTATCCTTTCATGCCTTCAAATATGTCTTACTACCGCACGTGAATCTTCTTGTGTGCCCTCTCCTTAGTGTCATATTATATCTGCTCAACATTACACCACATTAAACTACATTTCCATCCTGGAAATGGGGTTTCTCCGATGTTCCCAAAGAATAAATAATAATAATGAAAGAATGTAAATAATTACTTTACAAAGAATGGAATTCTATTCTGCAACACCCTCTGCTTCAATAGAAGGATCAACTCTGGATATTCTTCTTTAATCTCAGCCTCTAAGGTTTTCCAATCATCTAGCATATTTCTGGTCTTCTCTGGAATGTCTATAGTGATGGACTGCAACTCATCCTGGGTCATCTCTCCCTTTTCATTCGAAATACTATGACAACGTTAGCCATAGCAGACATCCATCCCTCTAGAAGATCCATCTTTTTGTGCTATGAGCTTTCCAAGCTCATCCATCCTCTCCTTATGTGGATGTTGTGCTACTGCAAGGGATTCACACCTTTGCTTCACTAACGCCAATCTCTCTGCATGCCCTAAAGTCTCATCCTTCATTACTTTAAAACTTCATTATCTTCCAATATAGTTCTGATCCCGATAACTACATATGGAGTTGCGCATATGTTTAAATCTTGATATGATTTCTTTAACTCATCTTGTAAAGTTTTGAGAAATGCCTCTGTACGATGAAATCTTTCTAATCACGTAGGCCCTTGATCTCTTTGCTTCTTGTTAGGGTTCTTTGGTGCTAGCATGCGAATCGGTCCATCCTCAAGCACCAAATCAACTAACGTATGAACATAATGCATAACTGAAGGAAAATTTCTAGGTACCTTAGACTCCAAGTGCGGTCTTGCTTTCAGGACATAATCACCAATTTATTCTGCCATGCTGATGAAGGATTCATTATTTTTCTATTCTAAGTCCTTCTCCCCTTTTAGATGTGTTATTTCTATATCTTTTTCCTTGTTATCTTCTCGTAGCGCTCTAATAGTGGAAACCTTATCTATGTTCCTCCACACCACTTCTATAGATACATTAACCAAGGCATTTCTAACCTGCTCATAGACATGAGAGTTGGATTTATAGTCACGTGCCTTCTCTGTGGTACCTTCTTCATTATTTGGGACACACATGATTCCTCACATACATCAAAATCGGGATCGTCCATGTGAGTTTGCATGGACAAGGAAAATTGTTTCCTCGCATGTGTAGTTTCTATGTTTGGGTCCATCAACTCCCATCCATACAACCCCTTAAGGCCCATTGTGCTCATGAAACGGGCTCAAAAATTTTTATTGGTGTCCTTAGCATAGCCCATGCTTGGCCCAACATACTCCCCACTAGTTTTCCTTGTTCTCACCCTTAGGAACTTGAGTGCCAAGGTTTGGAGTTGGATCTTTGATGTTTTGAGAAATATCATGCTCTGTTTATTCTTCCTCCTTCACACCTTCCTCTTCATCCTTCATATACTCATCCCTTGGTTCTTCCACATCTTTTTGGTTGTCCAGGGGTTCAGGCGCACTCTTTGCAGACTCCCTCGCCTCCTCATTCAACTTTAGTTTTCTCTTCTTCCTCTCAGTTGTATCTTTTTAAGGAGAGAGTCATGGTGATCTCCTCACAGTCTTTGTGGGGTTCCCTCACCTTAGGTCCTTGTTCTTTTGAATACCCTTTTAAATCTACACTCTCCATGGAATGCTTCTATGTCCAATTCTTCGTCTTCTTCTTGTACGTGAAGTGGAGTTCCCGTGTGCTCAGTATCTACTCTGTCTGTGGGCTGCCTTCGGCCTCTATGATCTAAGCCACCACTATATTCATGTTTTTCATCCTCCTCATCCAATGCTATAGTTTTTAAAGGCTATGGGGCTGACACATTTTCCACCGTATGTTTTCCTTTAGGCGGCCCTGGGAACACAAACTCATTTTCTACATACTTTTTATTCTCTAGCTTAGGCTTAAGATAAAGGTATATGAGTGTGGATCCATTGTCCCCAATAGCTAAGATTACTAGCTTCATACCTATGATATCTGAAATGAGCCTTTCAATATAGGAAGCCTGACCTAGATACACATATGCCTTCCTTAGAGTGTGGTAGTCATAGTCTAACTTATTTGCATTAAAGTTCAGGTGGCACACATCAGTAAATTAGTAGACTGATGACTAGAAGTTGCACGCTATGAAGGCATATGGTATTTTACACCATGGGATCCATGCCCCATCCCTCATAGTAAATCACGTGATGTAGAAGCGTTGGTACGCGACAAACTGTACCGCCTTTCCCACTACCGAAGGTAGCTCCTTGGGAATGCGCCACTCCTCAAATTCTACATGAATTCAGTCATACCACATCTCCATCCTTTGCTCAAATGGCCCACTCATTGATCCTTCACATAAATATTTGTAAAACCTCTCCATGAGGGAGTTATTTTCCATGGGATACTCCCAGATCTTGTTCTTTGGTCCATCAGGCACTCCAATTTCTTCAAACACAAGGGAAAGGGGATAGCACAAAAAATCATCTTCTCTCATGTGTGTGATTCCTCAACAATGGTGTTTGCAATGTAGCCCGCTAGGTTATAGACTACTCCCTGAGACATTTTCTTTGCAACATGTAGCCCCATGGTATTCACCTGTGACCATCTCTCTTGATCATTCAACTTGGTCACTAGATGCGTGAAATTCCTAAACCAATGGATACTTCTTCAATTTATCAATGTCCATTATGCATGGACACTTAGTATACCTAACTCCTTTCTTGTCTCTATGATTGATGCTTTATCAGTTAGATCACTAGCAAGGTTTGCCCCTATGCCTTTCAATCTTGTCAGTGTCAAAATTAGGGTTGTTGTGATTCTAACCCTTTGTCTAGTGAAATAGAATAAGTCCTCATGGACCCTGTTCATCAACCATTGGTATAATGGTTCATACTTGCCAAAATATGGGAGCTCATACAACTGATAAAATCCTACCTACTTCAACAATTTCTCCCCAACGTTGTCATATATTGGCATATCCTCCACAATGTGCTTGTTGGTCTTTATACTCAACAATGCGTCCAAATATTTCTTTTTGTCATATATACGGTGGTTGTAGTCACTTATTTTACACATGCGGATGTGGGAATCCCACTCTTGTCTGACTATCACACCTTTTGGGTATTACATCTCTGAAAAATTACTCTCGGGAGCCATTTAAACTTCATCTTCTACCTTCTTCTTTCCTTTCATGCTTGTTGTAGGTGCTTTCTTTGGTGCCATCATAAAAATCCTCCTTTTCACTATCTATAACAAGCAAACTCAAACCCTAGCTCGAATCTGCATGCCCTAGCTTGAAACCGCATTCCCTAGCTTCTTTTCAACACCTCTACTCCACTCAAACCCTTCACTAATAGGGACGTAAGCCTCTTCGTTGTAATAATCCGCTCTCCACGTCTAGTTTCACACTCTCTGCACCTCAATATGACTCGTTCAACACGATGCACTTAGCTCACTCAAATACTTGTGATCGCAAAGGTAAAAAAAGACCCCGCATCATGTCCTTATATAGATTTTCAAAAATTTAGTGCATTTATTTCTCCACCAACCAAAAATCCTCTCATTAATTGACCATTTTCACAATCTCCTCACATGACACATCTTCCCGCCCTAGCTATAACCTTCTAGCATGCCTTCCTACCTTCTAGCTACATACATATCTTTAGCGCACTTCCATACGCCTGAGTACCTCGCTACTGTGCTTTCCCCCAGTAGTCTCCATGGCCACTTCTTACCTCATGTTATATAGTTCCCTAATTTATCTTCATCTATGGTCATCATTTTAAAGCAATCTCTTTTCTAACAAATCCTCTCCAAAGTTGAATAACACTTGTAATAGTTTATTCCTTTATGTCTAACCAGATTATAAATAACCACCCCACACCAATGGTATGTGCAGTCCTTTGTGCATAAAATTTATTCAAATGGTAATTAGCTTCCATCATGCTAACATGCTTATTGCACAATACACCAACTAAATTGAAAAATCATAGTGACAAAAAGGAAATACATTAAGGAAATACATAAATGAAAACCTAGTCTAAATGGCAACAGTGTCTTATTACAAACACCAAGAAGACTTATTAATAGTAGGGCTTCAACCTACTCCCGTTAAAGTAACCGAGTAAGCGTATTCCATCAAGTGTCTCTAAGTGATAAGCGCTTGATTCAAGTATATGAGTGATAATATACGGTCCCAACCAATGCACTTTAAGTTTTCCTAGATGGCGTAGAAACTTAGAGTCATAAAGAAGCACCATCTTTCCCATCTCAATTTTTTTGTCCCTAATGTACTGTCATGCCATGCCTTTTGCCTGGACTTTTCCTGCTTGTGACTCCAACGTCTGATGGTGTGCCTCTCATCCGACTATATCAATTTATCAATTCTTTCTTACAAAGCTTTCTCATCAGCTAGACCTTTAGAGCGCATAATATGTAAAGAAGGTAACATGAATTCCATAGGAATAATTGCTTCTATTCCAAACACCAACTGAAAGGGTGTGGCCTTGTTTAATCTCTTATATGTTGTTCTATACGCCCAAAGCATGACAAAAATTTATTATCCCAATCTTTCCTTCCAATGTCACAATTTTTTTCAATGTCTGGCTTAAAATCTTGTTGAAGGCCTCAACAAAGTGCCATTTTTGAGGATGATAGGGTGTAGTATTATGGTGCAAAATCATAAATTCATCTAATAGTATCCTTATCATTTCATTCAAAAAGTGTGTACCCCTATCACTTTTCAAGCTTAGTGGGCATCTATACCTTGTAAGAACATTTTCCCATAAGAACCCGATTGTTGTAGATCTTTGTACAATCCTTGGTAGGTGTTTCTTCTTCCCACCTTGTAAGATAAATTGTATAAGTGATGATGTAGCGTGATCCGGTTCTATGTGCATGGGTGGCAAAATAGGACCCACAAAGTCTATAGCCAATTTTTCAAACGACTCTGCAATGAATAGGATCTTAAAGGCATTTCTTCTCTTTTCCGAGGTTTATCAACGTGTTGATAGTGATCACATGCCTTACAATATGCTTTACAATCCTTGTAGAGGGTGTCCTACCATAATCCAATGAGTAGAATCTTGTGCGCAGTGGTGT
The DNA here is from genome assembly GCA_018340775.1 of Taxus wallichiana var. yunnanensis. Taxonomy (NCBI): domain Eukaryota; kingdom Viridiplantae; phylum Streptophyta; class Pinopsida; order Cupressales; family Taxaceae; genus Taxus; species Taxus wallichiana. The sequence goes on from CM031242.1 coordinate 30,444,038, forward strand.
CACCTGCATAGTGCCCACCTGCAATACCACCATGAGCCTCTTTCATGATATCCGAGAACTCGTGCTCTAGTACACACCGACGCAATACTTAATCTCGACCTAACTTGTATAGGTTACCACTAATCAACATAAAAGGTGCAACACAAATTGCAAGTTATTTATTCTCCAAGGATTTCATTCCTTCTTTCATCATACTGTTTGTAAAAGATAGCAATATCCTCCAATCTTGAAGGCGCATTCAGAATCGATGGGTGTGTTATTCCCTTCATTTAATTAACTTCTTGTTGATTTCATATCAAACCAGGGGTGTGTCTAAAGCTATATGCAACAAGAGTAATCTTATCAATCTAGTAGTTGATTGTAGTTATTTTTGTATTTTCGGGGGATCTTTTCAATGTCTTAAGGACTTCTTGGTAAAACCTTATTTAAATCATACTATGAAAACTTGTTGAAAGTAAACATACTGAAAGATTTCTGAAAGGAAACACACTGTGCAGAATGGAAATAAACACACTTTCTTCTGAAAGTAAACACACTTGCTTTTGGAAATAAACACACTCAATTTAGAATGCTTGAAAATGATTGCAAGAAATATAAGAATCTATCTAAACACTTGTAGGAACAAGTATACAATAGAGTTTAACTGAAAGAATTAAAACAATATAAAATTAATAGATCTAAGCTATTTGCTAAAGAAATATAAATACCAAATAAATGAATATCCTGGTCCTTGGGGGAGTGGGCCCTTTCTCCTCCTCAAATCAGGATTTAACAACTCATAATTCTCTCAAACAGGAATGGCTATTTTATTGATAAAACATTTGGTATTACAAAACATACTAGATCTGAGTACTTAGTCTATATTTCTCTTCTCTGTTCTATATCTATTTCATATCATATTCTATCTATTATATATCTATCTACTATAGGTTTGCTTTTATATACATTTACAATCATAGTTGTCTCAACGATTATGATGAAATCGAATCATGCCCATAATAGATGCTGAGTCGGATTGTGGTTGATTAGATAGTTGTAAGATAACTATCCCTGGATCTACATTCAGAAATCTTCTCATCCTTTCCTGATTGAAAGGGTCGTAGATGTAAAATATTCGGATGTGGTTAGAATAGATAACTCCCATTGGTTCCGGAACTTTAGAGAAGTTCCAAAACCATAGGAAATCGTTAAGGATCAAAACCGTGAGAGTTCGGAGCTATACCCAGGAGTTCTGGAACTAAGTCCAAAAATTTTGGAACTAAATATTGGAGTTCGGAACTAAGTCCAAAAGTTCCGGAACTAAATGATGACTGTGTGATGGAGTTCTAGAACTAGCTTGGAAGCTTCGGAACTAAGCTGTGTGGGAAAAATGTTACCGAAAACATATTGAATGCTTCCTGATTCATTTCTCGACTAATTAGACCTGATTTATTACAAAACTGAATTTCAAACACACACTTTGTCAAGAATTTCAGAGCTTTTAAACATTAGAATCACAATCAATCAAAAGATAGACAATTACATCCTAACTCATATCAGATCAACTAAAAGTCACAAAATGCAATCAAACTTAATAAAAAGGAGAGTAAGATGAGATCATATATTATACATTAATCGAGACATATTTTGGCCTCATCATTTCCCCAAACTTACTTGTTTGTAAGTCCCTTTACAAACTTCATTCTTAAAAAGTGGGGTTATATGTTTTACATTCCATTTGATTGCTTAGATCAAATGGCTGAAACTAGATTTTCCAATGCTTAAACTTAGATGTATTGTACCTAGCTCCTACTTCTATTTTCCTCTCCCACTCTTCAAATTTAGTAGGATCTTGAGGTTCTTTGTTTTTCCAAGGAGACATGGGGTGAGAAGTAGAGGGGGCCTTGTTTGCATTCCCATCCATATTTTCCCGTAGGTTTCATTGACTTGGGGAATTATTGTGCATAACACTTTTGCCCTTTCTAAACTCCAGATCAGATTTGTAGGGGAAATTACTTCCCTTCTTCTTAAGGAAACAGTAAGGAGTTTCTAACTCTTTGAGCATCCTTCATAAATATCTTCAAACTTTTCCTCCTCATAGGAGGTGAAGGCATCAATACTCTTTTGTAGAATGGCAAGATAATGTGTCTTGAATCTCTCATGAGTTCTAAAATGTATGAGGAAGGTAGAAGGTTTACCATAGTGAGCTCTCATACAGAGACCCGTTGAGCTAGCTTTCAATAAAAATTTAGATTCCCTTTCCTTCCATGTAATTTGGTTTTGCAGAATAGAGACAAATGCATTGAGAAATGGTTCTCCCTACATACAAATTAATCATAAATCCTGTGTTTTCTCTAGCATAAAATTACAAAGATAAAATTCACACAGAAGATTTTTCTTGCTCAAGACTAGATAGAGAGTAAGTTGCCATGAATTCAGATTCATCTTTTAGTTCATGTGGAAGCCCACATGCAATCCTTGATAGATTACAAGTGAATGAACCGCTCTTCTAAAAACACACTATATGCAGGGAGAGGGCCTCTTGCAGCAAGCAATTTTTCACTCATAATACAAACCATATGAATTTTTGCAAGACATTTATATTTATTTCCTTCCTCGTTATAAAATTTTTCTTTCCATTCTTTTCTTGCCTTCTTTTCTTCTTCCATCTTGGTCTTCGATTCTTCATGTGATGTTTTAGCTTTCTCTAAGTTCCCTGTAAGTGTCATTCCATAGCTATTTGAGTGGAAAATAGGTTAACTCGATCTATCATGAGAGACCTGTGGACACAACATTTTGTTTCCTGGAAGTCTGACATTCTTCCTCTTTTTCTATCAGTTGTTTCTTAGTTGCTGATAATTCCTCAGTCCTGGATGCAAGATGAGTTGTTAGCTCTCTAATGAGCATTTCCCTTTGTTCTAATTTGAGTTTGAGGAAATCCAATTCCTCATCCTTTTCTCTGATAATGAGCTATGCTCTAGACAAGAACATAGCCTATTTAACTTGATGTCTTTCTTCTTCCTCTGAAATTACTTGAGGAGTTGGGCATTCTTCCTCTATCAAAGGAAATTTTCCTTTTCTTCTCCAGGATGCCAACTCTTCTTCTTCATGTGACAATGTTGATGGTTCAACCAAGTCTTGAAAATCCTTCTCTTCAAGTCTCTCATCTCCTCTGTCCATCTCAGCTTGGCTTGGCTTAGGAGGAGTCATGGCCATGCTGCCCAAAATATCAATAGCTTCCTTTTCCATCCTTTCCTGCTCACTCCTTCCCTCTAAGGTTTCCCTTGACCTCTTATGAATTTTTCTTCTCTAGGGAATTTCAACATGCCCAACGATGGATTTCCTTCAAGAGCTACCTCTTACTATTCTTTATTGCTCTTGTATGGGTGAGCTATCATTGTTAGAGAAAGATATTAGCTCCCCTGAAGCTACTGTAGAAGAAGGAATTTCCTTCAAAGGTACAGAAGGTTCTATTTTTTGATATTTCTCATAGACCTTCTTCTTTTGGTATATTCTCTCTTTCCTTTCCCTCTGTTCTTCTGCAGGGGTATCAATTTCCATATTAGTTGAAGGAGAGAATGGGGCTGGAATTGTCCTAATAATATTAGGGTTTTTCTTGAACTTGCTAAGAAACTTGTCCCAAATTTCTTCTCCATTTTTCTTCTACAGAAAATGGTGCTGGTATATTAAATGAATTAGACCGTGATGTCTCGATTGTCCCAACACCCAGGAATACCTCTGAGCCTGGTCTAGATAGAATAAAAAAGAAACCCTGGAAGGTTTATTATGTACTCAGGTTTTTTGGCTCCATATTTCATATATATGAGCATTTTTAAGACTTCTTTTCCCACAGACCCAAATTGACCATCACAGGTTAAATATTTCACTATCCAAAATGCTACCCTGTCAAAGGGTTTGGGAAAATTGGCCCTTCTGACCCCTTTTATGATTTTCTTTGTATTGTAGATGTACTGGGGTTCAGTTTCTCCTTCTTGTAGTAAGATTTCAACCAATTCTTTCAAAGTCCCTTTGGCAGGTTGTGGGACATGCACAATTGGCACTCCAGACACGTTACTTACAAGTATTTATAGAAAAAGGAATAAAGATATTTCTCACCTTTGTCCTGGATTGCTCTAGGTTTATGACGAATTCTCTTACCAATTTGTCATTATGCCTTGAAAATTTCTTCAGGAACTCTAGCCATCCTGCATGCTCAAAGATAGATGTCACTTCTTCGCTTTACGAGCAATGAGAATCGTCCCTCGGTTCTTATTTTATTTAATCCCCATATCGGCTCGAGTTCTGTCTCTTTTGATTTTGTGTAAATTGGTTGTAGGCCCTCTTGCTTAGTTGTGGAATTGACAAATTTGGTTGCGGAACCTCTATTCTTAGCTGTGGAACCTCTGTTCTTTGCTGTGGAACACAAGCTTAATTCGCTGCTCCTCCCTCAAAATATCTCTGCAACTTATTTCACTTAATTTTTCAATAATGATTAATAATGATAACCATGATGCCACTTATTCCATCCAAATCATCTTCATGATTATACACTTGTAATCATAATGTATAAATAGATGACTCATCATACCTACTTTTAAATTAAGTGAAATCATACATGCAAACATTTAATTCAAACCTAAATAAGTTAAAAGATATAATTACCATCGTTGATGATGTAATCCTTTTGTTATGATGACTCGTCATTCCTACAAGTGGAAAAAAACATGATTAGATAAGACAGCTGGAATTCAAAATAATTCCCTTTTATTTGAACTAGCCAAAAGAAGAGGTCAACCGCTATTTGTTGGTTTTCAATTGACCTTTGAGAGAGTTTCTTTTTTTTTTTTTTTATTTATTTTTTTTTTTGGGGGAAGAAAATGCCATTTACTGGTTTTCATCTTCTTCCCTTTATTCAGATCTATCTATCATCTAGTTATTTGATCATTTTGAAGAACTGGGTTCTTCCATATGATCAAATTCTTTATCTGCTTCAATCTTCCTCAAGAATTCATCCTTAGTGGGAGGATTCCTATAGAGTTTCAACCTATGTCCATTGACCAAGAGTGTTCTGTTGCTGCCATCAATGGGAAGTAACTGAATATAACCATTGTCAAATATCTTCTCAATCTGATAGGTCCCAACCAGCTGGTTCTCAATTTGGCCTTGAATTGTGGGTACTTAGAATCAAACAGTAATGCCCAGTATCCTACTTTGAATTGTCTTTTCTTGATATGTGTGTCATGTCATTGCTTCCTTTGCTCTTGAATTATCTCTATGTCTGTTGAAGTGCTTCCTTCCTTAATTCATCTAACTCATTAAGTTGAAGGATTCTTTCTTTTTGAGCTGCATTCAACTCAATTCCCACCTTAATTGCTTTCCTCAATGTCTGAAGTTCAAACTCTATAGGCAACAATGGATTTTTCCGTAGACTAATTCATATGGTGAAAACCATATTGTAGTTTTCAAGTTGTATTATAAGCCCAGCATGCCTTCATGTAGTCTTTTTACCGAATATTTTCTCCACCTTCAACCTGTTTTGGTAAGGATGTTCTCTAATTCTCTATTTTTACTTCAGCTTGTCCATTTGATTGTGGGTGGTAAGGAGATGACTTCCTATGATTGATTTGATAATACCTTGTGAAATCTTGGATCATATTAGACATGAATTTTGGTCCCTGATCTGAAACTATGCTCCTCGGTGCTCCAAACTTTATCATAATTTTATTCCAAAGGAAATCAGCAACTACTTCCTCAGTGGCATTTTTCAATGCTTGCACTTCTACCCATTTTGTCACATAGTCAATACACACAAGAATATATTCCTTCCCTTGTGAAGGAGGATTAAAGGGACCAACAAAATCTAATCCCCATCTCTCAAATGGTTCAACCACAACTTGAGGTTGAAGAGGCATTTCATTGGTGAAAGTTGGTTGTCCCATCCTTTGACAAGGATCACACCACTTGATATATCTCTTCACATCCTTGTACAGAGATGGCCAATAATAACCAGTGCCAAGTATCTTATGAGTTGTTCTTTTCATTGAATAGTTTCCTCCACTTGGTTCATCATGACATGCTTTGAGGATGTCAAATATTTCATCCTCTCTCACACACCTACGCAAAACAAAATCAGGACCACATTTAAATAGCATTCCATTTAACCATTTGAATTATGCACTGGTTTTGATTAACTTCTTTATTTGTTTCTTAGTGAAAGAAGGAGGAAACTTCCTTGTTGCAAGATAATTTTCCATATCAGCAAACCATGGTGTACTTGCTGAGATTGCAAACAATTGTTCATCTAGAAAGTTATCCTTGATTGGATCTTGCTCCCCTGTGGTGGTTAGTCTTGACAAAAATCAGCTACCACATTAGATTTACCTGGATTTTCCACAATGGTAATATCAAATTCTTGAAAAAGTAATAACCATCTAATTATTCTTCCTCCAACCACTAGTTTTTCATTAAATACTTGATTGTTGAATGATCTGTGTGTACAAATATCTTGTACCTTGTAGTATAATGTCTGAATTTATTGATTGCATAAATCACAGCAAGAAATTCTTTTTCAGTGGTGGTGTAATCCTTTTCAGTGGGAGTAAGATTCTTGCTAAGCTAATAAATGGCATACATCTTTCCTTCTTCATCTTTCTGTCCCAAAAATGCACCAATGGAATAATTTGAGGCATCTATTTGGATATGAAATAAATTTTCCCAATTAGGTCCTCTCAATATTGGGGCAATGATTAATTTTTCTTTAATTTCTTCAAAAGCATGCTGACACTTTTCATCCCAAAGAAATTCACAGTCCTTGGTTAGCAAATTAAACATGGGGGCAAAAATTTTACTGAAATATTTTATAAAGCGCCTATAGTACCCAACATGCCCTAGAAATGATTTGATATCTATGGGGGTCTGAGGAATAGGTAAATCTAAAATGATCCTAATTTTGTTTTGATCCACCTGAATTCCTCTTTTTGAAATATGGTGTCCTAATACAATCCCCTCATCCACCATCATCAAACATTTTTCATCACTAAGAGACAGGTTGTGTTGTTCACATCTTGTTAACACTCTGTCCATATTTCTCAAAGCATCTTCAAATGTATCTCCGTGTACAGTGAAGTCATCCATATATACCTCAACACAATCATTTGTTAGATCAACAAATATTACAAGTACAACTCTCTGGAAATTTGTAGGAGCATTGCATAAACCAAATGGTAACACCCTATAGGAAAAGGTTCCCCATGGACATGTAAATGTAGTTTTGTCCTGATCTTCAACAACAACTCTGATCTAATTGTACCCACTAAAGCCATCAAAGAAAGAAAAGTATTATTTACCTGAAAGGTTATCTAGGACTTGATCTATGAATGGTAAGGGAAAATAATCTCTCATTGTGGCTTTGTTCAGTTCCCTATAGTCAACACATATTCTCCATTTTCCATTCTTTTTGGGAACAATTACAAGAGGAGATACCCACTGACTATCTGAGATAGGGTAGATAAAACCTACTTGTAATAGTTTTTCAATTTCTTGTTTGACTATATCCCTTAAGGCTGGGTTAATCCTTCTTTGAGGCTACCTAACTTGTTTAATGTTTTCAGCATAGATGTGATGAGTACAAATACTTGGGTGAATTCCCTTAATGTATTTGTAATCCCAAGCAAAAGCTTTAGTATGATTTTTTAGAACATCAAACAATTTAGCTTCTTCATCATCCTTCAACCAAAGCTATTAATGTTTAAAGTTTTACTCGGTTGAATTTCAACATGCTTGGTTCTAATATGTGATGAACTGATTTGTGGGAAGGATTTCATTAAAGTATTTAATGGACATGAATGTGGTAAAAACATATGGTATGTAGCAACATATCCAAAATTTCCTTGAGACAGAATATTGGAAAAAGGACAGTAATGAGAATTATGATACTTATCTCTTTGCAGGCCAAATTCTTCGTCATTGCTACTTTTCAGAAATTCTTCACCACTTCCTAATGTACTTGAAATTGAAGCTACTGATTCATCCTCTCCCCACAATAAATCTTGTTCCTCCAGGAGTGAAATTATTTCCAATAAAAGAGAACTGCTATTGTCATGGTTTCGAACTAAATGTGGTGGTTCCGAAACTATTTCTGATTGCTTCAAGGACAAGCTGGTTCTCATCCAATGGTGGATTAATAATCTCTTCTACTTCTCTTACATGATCCTACAATGTGATCATAGCCAAAGAAGAAAAATTTTGCTTATTAGTTTCAGGAGAATCAACCCACAATTGTTCATGATTGTCAGTAAAAGGTCGTGTAGAAGGATATAAGGAAATTTGTTTAGAGTTCTTACCATTCAAGATTTTCATAGCACCTAACCTGTAATCAATTAAAGCAAGAAACTGTAGCTAACCATGGTCTACCCAAAATAATGGGATAACCCAATGTTTTACCTTTTGGCTGCAGTATAAGGAAGTCAACTGGATATTCCCATGACTCCACCATAACCGCCACGTCTTCAATAATTCCTTCTGGTTTTTCTACAGACTGGTCTGCCATCTGTAATATGGTATTAGTAGGTTGTATACCTATTAATGGTAATGTTGTCAGAGTATCCACTGTCATTACATTAATATCCACTCCCAAATCTATCAAAACATTATGTATATCCTTATTTCCTATAGAGACAGAAATAACATGACTTCCGGGGTCTCGTATTTGGGATGTAAAAGTTTTCCTGCTAATAAATCAACAAGTTTTCCATCTACTTTAATAGTCTTGGGGTACTGTTTCTTCCTTCCATGATTTTTCATACATAACATTTTGATTAATTTGTTCAATTCTGGAATGTCTTTAATTGCTTGTAATAGTGGTATTTCAATATTCAATTTCCTTAATTCCTGTACCAATTCAAACTCCTTGATTTCTATAGCTTCTTTAAATCTCTCTGGAAATGGAGTCTCAGTAGTGTTGTTATCTGGTTCCTTTTCTTTTCTTTCTATATCCTCTTTTGGAACAACAAAACTAGGGATTTCATTTTCTTCTGTCATTTCAGTGACTATAAGGGGTAGATTGTTAATGATTTTCTCAGATCTAGTTTGAATATCCTTACAATCCATAACATGTAAATCAACTAATTTTCTTGTTCTGTTCCATAAACAGGAGTTGTTTGTTTGTTTCTTGGGTTTGCTACTGGATGTGTTGGTATTTGCATTTGGACTACATTCTTAGTTTGTGAATTTTGTGTAGGGGATCCCATGATGGCTTGTTGATTTTGATTTGGATATGTTCTTCCTTGAGCATAATTACTAGGGTTCCATCTAGGTTGTGACCAAGCATAAGGATTTCCTTGACCAACCCATGGTTGTTGATGTCCCTGAGCATACCAAGCTTGATTTTCCCAATCTTGAGGGTTCCAAGTTGGTTGAGGTACCCAAGGTGGTTGTCCCTAATTTTTGGTACTAAGCTGTGAAGCCCATGACATTGTCCATGGATTCGAACCGATCTTGGCAAAAATTTCCCTTGGTTAGGTTATATCTCGAAAAAAATTCAATTCTTCATTGTAGATGAGGCACTGGTTTATTTGAGTTGATTCTTAATAATGGGAAGTAAAGAACAAACATCAGTATCATGTTCTTTAGATTCACAGATAAGACACATTTCTATTTTATCTAATGGACAATCTCTTAGTGCATGCTTCTTCCTGCACCTAGGACAATACATAGCCAATGGTTCAGTTTTGGAATTTGTTTTAGCTTGTAATCCATCCATAGTAGAGGTTAATTACACTAAAATGTCTCTTTTAAATTTTGCTAACTCATCCATTAGCTTGTTCATATCTAAATTCAAAATTTTTACTGATTTTCCTTTTCTAGGTCCACCTCTCGTTTTGAAATAGCTTCTACAAATATCTTTAATTTCTTTTATTCTTAACTGATCGATGTCTCCACCTCCTATCAAGTTAAGGGCTTCCCTAGATTCGTCATCCAAACCTTTAAGAAAAATGGTTTTACTTAACTCCTCTTGAAGCACAAATCCAAATCTTTTGTTAACAAAGAGGAATCTGTCTAAATACTCTTCTTCTATGTTTTCATCTTCCTCTTGCTTGATTTTGAAGAATTATTCCTTCCTGTTTCTCCCTCTACAATTATCCTTGTAATTGTCTAGGAAGGTAGTCTCCATTTGTGCCCAAGTGCTAATAGAGTTGGATGGTAATCCCATGAACCACCTCATTCTGCATCCTTTAAAGTGGATGGAAACAACTAGAGTTTTTGATTATCCGTCTTATAGTCATAGGTCTAACATAGTACTTTGAACTCAAACAAAAATTGGTCGGGATATTCGGATGACATCCCTATAAATGTGGGTATATGCGGGTGATATATTTTTCATTGATGTATCATCATCTCCCAATTGGATTGGATAGGTAAAGGTCCTATCAGGTACTCTCTCAGCTTCTCGTGCCATTTTTAAAATATTTTCTGAATTTTCCTCCCAATCAATGTGGTAAGCGGTATGCCTTGGGGAAGGTGAAAAATCAAGATTAGGAGGCTAGCTACTCAATTGAGAATCAAAACTCGCTCTAAATGGATCTTGAGTAATAATCCTTCTCCTAGAAGTTCCACTTCCTTCAGGTGACTGATCTAAGAATTCCAAAGGTGGAAATTTTGTTTCTTGTCTGACATGGGATGATGGTGCCTCCGATTCTTGATCAATTTCCTTACTTTGACTAGAGGATGATATGAATTCTTGTGAAGATGTTTTTGGGATGAATCTAACCTGCGAGTCTCTTAGTCTACTCAAATATTTTATGATAGTGTAGGGAAGATCCTTCAACTATTAGATGTATGATTTGTTGCTCTTGCTAACACTTAATTATAAGGTTCCAACTAGTTTCCTGGAAATGACGCCAAAAATGATGGGTGTTGTTATTCCCTTCATTTAATCAACTTCTTATTGATGTCATATCAAACTAGGGGTGTGTCTAAAGCTATATGCAACAAGAGTAATCTTATCGATCTAGTAGTTGATTATAATTATTTTTGTATTTTTCGGGGATCTTTTCAATGTCTTAAGGACTTCTTGGTAAAACCTTATTTAAATCATACTATGAAAACTTGTTGAAAGTAAACACACTGAAAGATTTGCTAAAAGGAAACACACTTTGTAGAATGGAAATAAACACACTTGCTTCTAAAAGTAAACACACTTGCTTTTGGAAATAAACACACTCAATTTAGAATGCTTGAAAATGATTGCAAGAAATATAAGAATCTATCTAAACACTTGTAGGAACAAGTATACAACAAAGTTTAACTGAAAGAATTAAAACAATACAAAATTAATAGATCTAAGCTATTTTCTGAAGAAATATAAATACCAAATAAATGAATATCTTGGTCCTTGGGGGAGTGGGCCCTTGCTCCTCAAATCAGGATTTCACAACTCAAATTCTCTCAAATAGGAATGGCTATTTTATTGATAAAACATTCGGTATTACAAAACGTATTGGATCTGAGTACTTAGTCTATATTTCTCTTCTCTATTCTATATCTATTTCATATCATATTCTATCTATTATATATCTATCTACTACATGTCTGATTTTATATACATTTTACAATCATAGTTGTCTCAACGATTCTGATGAAATCAAATTGTGCCTAGAATAGATGCTGAGTCGGATTGTGGCTGATCTGATACCTATAAGATAACTATCCCTAGATCTGCATTCACAAATCTTATCATCCTTTCCTAATTAAAATGGTCGTAGATGCAAAATCTCTGGATGTGGTTAGAATAGATAACTCCCATCAATTCCGGAACTTCAGAGAAGTTCTAGAACCATAGGAAATCGTTAAGGATCAAAACCGTGAGAGTTCCAGAGCTATACCCAGGAGTTCTAAAACTAAGTCCGAAAATTACAGAACTAAATACTGGAGTTCCAGAACTAAGTCCAAAAGTTTGGAACTAAATGATGATTGTGTGATGGAGTTCGGAACTAGCTTGGAAGTTTTGGAACTAAGTTGTGTGGGAACAAATGTTACCAAAAACATACTGAATGCTTCCTGCTTCATTTCCTCGACTGATTAAACCTGCTTTATTACAAAACCAAATTTCAAACACACACTTTGTTAGGACTTTAAGAGATTTTAAACTTTAGAATCACAATCAATCAAAGATAGACAATTACATCCTAACTCATATCAGATCAACTAAAAGTCACAAAATGCAATCAAACTTACTAAAAAGGAGAGTAAGATGAGATCATATATTATAAATTAATCGAGACATATTCTAGCCTCATAAGTAACCTTTACGGTTGTGCATCTAAAATTGTATCTTCAATTGTCTGTGCGTCCTCCCTCGACTGAATTCTTGATAAGTGGTTTGGATCAGAATTATTTTTCCTGGTTTTACCACAACTGTGAAATCAAATTCTTGGAATAAGAGAACCCATCGACATATGCGCCCCTATAAAACGATCTTGTTTACCAAGTATTTCAATGCCATGTGATTGGTGTAAAATACAAATGGTGTTGCTAGAAGGTATTGTCTAAATTTATGCAGTGTATAGATCATTGACAAGGCTTCACGCTTAGTAGTTGTATAATTCTACTCTGTAGGAGTCAAATTTCTATTAGAAAAACATATAAGATGATCTATAATACCTTCTCCAGGCTAAGCTAACACCACGCTAATGGTCGTGCCAGAGGCATCCACATGTACATGAAACGGTTGGTCCCATGAGGGAAAACATAGAATAGGCACTGTAGTAAGTCTCTCCTTCAATGTCTCGAATGCATGCTGCTGCGGTTCTCCCCAATCAAATGTCCCTTTTCCTTTTAGTAATTATTACAAGGGTGCGGCAACCTTAGCATATCCTTTGATAAATTTTCTATAATACCCTGTGTGACCCAAGAATCTACGTACCTCACTATGAATGGTAGGCTCTTTTAGGCCTACAATAAGCGCAACCTTACTTGTATCTACTAACAAACATTCCTTGCAGATGATGTACCCTAACAGAGTGCCAAAAGGTGTAGTAAACACACACTTCTTGATGCTCAAAGAGATGCTTAACTATCTACATATTTCAAACATTAAGTACAAATTATCACAATGATCCTTAACCACTCCATACATGCTCTGCCAATAATCCAAGTAAACTTGCAATAAAATGTGAATAAAATCCTGAATTATTGAACTATTCATGAAAATATAGTAGACATATTTTTCAGACCAAAGGGCATCAAAGTATATGCAAAACTTCCCCATTTAGTGGTGAAAGTTGTTTTTTTCTTGATCTTCCTGTGTAATCCGGACTGATGATACCTAGAGAATCCATCTGTAAAAGAATAGATTTCATGCCATGTAACACCTTCTAATATCTCCTATGTGAAAGGTGTAGGAAAGGGATCAATCATACATGTAACATTCAGTTCTCTATAATCCACAAAAATCCTAATCCAACCATCTTTATTTATACTGATAACCATGGGGCTAACCCACTCGATTATTCTAGGGTTTGATGATGCAAAACTTCAACATCTTGTCAATTTCTTCTTTAAATTTTCCACACAAGTTAGGGTTCATCCTGCAGGTCTCTTCCGACTGGGTGCGCACCTTCCTTAAGCTTTATCTTCATCTCTCCTAATGATTCAAGAACTCCTTTTAATTCATGGTATCCCCTAGGACATAAGTCCTAAAATCACAGAGAAAATCCACTATCTTTGCCACTTCATATTTAGACCAATAATCTCCAATTATTGCCTCTTTAGGTTTAGCATCCATACCAATATTCACTTTCTTTGTCCTCATAGGTTCATGATAGACATGTGCGTTATTATTTGTACTGTCCAAGACCTTGCACATACCTTATAAAAGATCTATATCCATATTTTCTACTTCTTCATCATCTACTATGTAGACCATCTTTCCTTTTTATTTCTTCAAGCAAATGTGCTTAGGTAGTGTGGCATCTATCTCTACTTCTTCATTAAAGTGTGTTCCTAAGTCGTTCTCATCAAATTAATCCTGAATGATTTCTTCTACCTTTACATTTTTTCCCATAGTTAAACAATTTATAACCCTTAATGCCTCTTCTACTGGAGGTTTAATAGAGAAGTAGTCAAAATTCTTGACCATACTTGCAATCAAATCCTGCCAATTTCTAGTTTCTCTATGTAGCTCCGCATATACATACCAAGCACTTGTGCAACCTTATAAAGTGGAATAAATTTTGTGCACCCATATTAAAGGTGGTAAAGCTTCCTTCCCCTCTTTCCATATCCTCTCACACCTTTGTTTAATGTTGTGCTAAATAGGTTGATTACCAAGTGCAGAGCTATTACCTATCCTCTGATGCAACGAAGTTTACTTTTCCATGTAAATTCACTCCCTACTTCTTGCCCAACCATCCCACAAGTACCATGAGCCCAATTATCACAAGAAATACTTGTAGTCTCACTAATAGACTACACATATTCCCACTAAAGAATTCCTTCCTTAGATGGCTCGAGTACTTCTGGGTCCCAAATGGTGCGTACATAAATCCTATTCAGATCTTCCTCACTCAAAGGCTCAACATAGGGCATAAAATTCCCATCTGTTAAAGGGATAATAACTCTTTCCTCCTTTTTCTCAAAATTGATATATCCCTTGTTGAACCGAAGATCAACATTAGTTACATAACACCAAGGGTGCCCAAGCGAGCTTGGAAAATATCTACTTTTGAGAGTGCTAAGACCTCAAAATCCCTAGTGAACTTGTCCTCTTGTATAGTAATGGATGCATATTTTAAAACTCCGATAGTAGTGGTATTAGTTTGATTAGCCATAAATAGTATATTAGAAGATGACTGAAACAAAGGTCTCCCCATCTGTACCCATACATCTAAAGTAAGCACATTTACTTTTGCACCTGTGTCAATCAATATATTACTTAAGAGCCATCCATCGACAACAAAATTTAGAATGATCTTCTTGTCGTAGTCTAAGCTATGGGGGGGAAGATTTGCATACGAGGATCTGATGCTCATTCTCAATATTCACACGTGAAGTGTTTCCCTTTAGCCAAATCCTTAGTAATGGAATGATATTCTCTTGGCGCAACATTGTGCATACCTCCTTCAAGTCATCGATATCTGACTAGACCACCTCTACTACCTTCTTATGTAACATCTTTCATGATTGTTCCTTTAAACATTGTATTTCCCTTGAAGGTATATGAGTACTTCCATGGTCTCCTCATAAACCTCCTTCTAGTGCACATAATCCGAGATATCTTACATGAAAAATGTCCTCCTTAGTGATGGTAGGATTCTACTATAATGCCTCTCAGTGTGCGTAGTTTCAAAGCACGTGTAGTGATCTTCACAGTGCAATACCTTAGGTTACGATTCCAACTTTGGCATCCTGATTCTCTATAGTGCGTTGTATCCTAACCATCCCGCGCCTTTGTTCTCCTGTTTATGTTGTTTTCTAAGATGCTCATATAGATCCGAGAATTCCTCATAGCTATGATTCTTCCCACAGAAAGAACATGTAATATTTTGAGGACATTCGCGCCTATAGTGGTCAGGTGATCTGCATGTAAATCATATTCCGTGAGGGAATTCACTTCATCCACCACCACGGCCTTGACCTCCGAATCCACCATGGTATCCTCAACCTCTTCCACGTCCTCCTTCATAGTGCCCCTCATTCCAATCATAGTGTGCTTGATTGTGATTTTGATCTGGTGCTCACCTTTACCCTTAGAGTTATCTAATACTCCTTTCTGTCACACACCAATATCTATAACATCATGGATCTAACCAATCAACCTGCAGTCTTCTGTATCATGATTCATGGAATGGAAAATATTACAATAACAAGATACATTCTTCCTTATCATGCGTTGTAATAATGGGCAACGACTGCGTCATGGTTCAGGTGACATATCTCATAGTCTAGCAATAATGAATGTACTATTTTGTGGGGAAAACTATATTTGGTGTGCCCCTCCACTTCACAGTCTGTACACCAAATTCCAGTGCGCATCTCATGTGTCAAATTCACCAATAGTTTCTTCACTTCTTTTCCATAGCTGCAATCTGTGCTTCCAAGAATAAGATGACTTCAGTGTCTATACTCTCGACTACCTCAGTGTGTAAATATTCTTCAAGTGCTTCACGTGGATCAGTGTATGTCTTATGTGATATCACCCTTATAAAAGGTGTGATCAGACCTCCAACGAACCATTGTGCATCTTTGGCTTGCATTAATATCATAAGAAAGATTAGATAAAAGTGTTTTGAAATGAGAATCATGCTCCCGAAACTCTCAGTAGTGCCCTTTTTAATATATTTGAGTGCGCTTATATTCTTCTTCTCAAATTTAGGAATATACAACTCTTTAAGGAATGCATCTTTGAATGATACATAATCTATGAAAGTTTGATCAAGGTCAAACTTCTTGTACCAACTATGTGCGCATTCCTGCAATGTAGTTGAAAATTAACTTGACTTGCACTCAGAAGTTGTGATCCCTTTTGCGTGCCACAATATCTCACACATGTGCACATGTTCAAGAACATGTTATATGCCCTTATACTGTAGAAGACAAAGAGACATATCCATGTAAATATTCTTGGGTTGGTGTGGACCTTGCCCACCTGATCCATAACCTCATGTGTTGCCTCTACCTCCAGAACCACCAGATCCACCAGAACTAGAGCCACTTACACCCTCTAATCCTCCACCTATAGCTGAAAGTGGACCAGAAGATGTACTTCCATGTGTCCCAATAGTAGTATTGTACTAAACTCCTACGGTTGCATGGTGGTACTACTCCCATTAGTGAGCCCTAAATTATGCGCGCTCGAATTCTATGCAAATGATATGCCTAAAAAGGTACCTCCAAATAATAACTGGGACATTTTCTCTGTCATAGATGTAATTTCTATGTGACTTACTCCTACTTCCATACTACCCAAATTAGCTTGTTGACTATTGGATGTACTAGGTACTAGAAAACCAAGCACAAAGGCTAGGTTTCTAGGTAGATTTAGATGCGCGCTTGCAACCTGAGTCATCTCTCTGCCTGGCATGGTCCTGTGTGAGGCCAAGGAGGGTTCCCTATCATGCTTGCCCAAATAAGGGAGTTCCTGATGCTTTGGTTCCATGCTTTCTGCGTGAGATCCAAATCCTTCATGAGTCATCTCTCTCCTCAATGCTATACACTCTATAATGTCATGCCGCTTCTCTATCTCCCTCTCATGCGCCTCATTGTACTTAAGCCACCTTTGATCTCTCTACCTTTTTTTTGCTAGGTCTGCCATCTTTCACCAAACCTTCTCCTTCCCCGTGCTTGGTGGGGTTTAGCTAGACATTGAATTTTCCTCTAAATTTAGGGTTACCATCAAGATCTTAATTGCCAATGGAATGCCTTGCAAGTAAGTTTCCTGGGATACCATAAAAATTTGAACTCAGCTACCTCTAGGTAAGAATAAGTCGAAATTAAGTATTCTAGGATATAACTATTCAAAATACCATGAAACCAAGTATCCACAACGCGTGTCTAAATCAGATCAACACCATACAAGGCCTGAAATTCTTCATGTGTCCAAACAAGTGTGCGATACCTCTAATTCCGTTTAGACGCATAAGCAACCAACCACTCGTACAGTTCTACCGGGAAAATAGCAAAGAAGCTCTCATACGAGACATTTATACAAATTCTTTTCCACTCACGCACGTGCATCAAAATCAGATCTAGTGTTGAACCTCCATGCGTAATATTCTTCTAGATATTTTATCCACTCCTCAACACTTGCTAGGGTCAACTGATACATCTTCATTGTAAACCATCCTGAAAAAAACTGAAAAATAGGTCTCGGCAACGGAACCAATGATGCAACCTAGAATTTACCATGAACAACCCATGCGCGCTAACACATCACCTAGCTTGAGCTGAGTACTCACCCAAAGTGCGCAAAAGTACCTGTCCCCTCCTTAGAGTTGTTTGTACAATATGTGAACATGATGAAGATGTAATGTATTCATATTCATAAATAGCATAAATATTCCACAAATCATATTCCAGATCTAGATCTAAAAGAATCATGAATTAAGTGATAAACATAATGAAGTCAATCATGCAAGAGTTAATTACAATCATGTTTAACACCATTATTCACCCAATACACTCCATTATATTAAACACAAGTAATCACAGAAGCTTCTTACAATAAGTAGTATCATATGTTTATATGCGCATACGATATTGCAACATAACTCCACAATAGCTCATACACAATGTCTCATTTACTACAAAGATTAATACATATTTATAAGGGTGGGGAATTTTCCTTCACCTCTTACACACTTACAAAAATAGATCGCATTCTGAAAATAGTCATGTTCCTTTACAATAACATGCACACATGTAAGTGCGCTAATAATAGATCTCTTACAGTTAACTAACAGTAGTAATACTATTATTAACTCAAACTCATGCATGACACTTAGTAGAATCTCTTCCCAAAATATCATTTGCATGTCGTGCAATTATCCATCCCATTGTGTGTTGTTGTATAGGAAACTTCGTTCTCCGAAAGGGGAAGGATGATCTTGGAAGCCACCGGTAAAGAACGAATGATGAAGGGCTTAGGACCTCAAATGCAAATGTGGATCTACGGGCACTGAGAGAAGATATATGTGTGCTTCTACAAAGAAGATAGATCTGCAAAACTAAAGCAGAGATAAGATTATATAACAATATGCAGGGGCTACCCGAATGATCTCAATTCTAAGATGATGTGAAATCCCTTGGAGGATGTCAACCCCTGTGTCTAACAAGATAACGATAGATCATGAATAGTAGTTATCATTTAGAAATAATGAAATAAAAAATGAAAAGTAATTGAAATGATGAGGGGACTTAGCTTGTGCTCTAATATGGAGATGAATTGGGCATAAGGATGGTAAGATAACGAACCATGGAAAATATTTCTTCCTCAAACTTGTAAAACTTAATTAAGCTCTTTCTTCTCCTCTCTGGGTCTAGATCCAGGTCTTTCCTTCCAAGTTTTCGGGATCTTGAAAGATGGGGGAAAATCCATATTTATAACTTGGAGGTGAGGCTAGATTGGGGTTAATGAGTAACCGGGGTTTGATAGATTGAATCGGGTTAAGAGATATGATGTGATCACATGGGGCCCACAGTTTGACTTATTAGATGGAGTGGGGAGCATGATTGACATGGTAGGTGAGATAATAGATTCCATCTTTTGAATTTAAGAAAGGGGTGTCAGATGGGTATATTAATACCCATGAATTGAATAAAATTGAGACATGGGAGATAATGCCAAAATTCTAATTATCAAATGGGTCCACATGGAGCCCATTTGATAATTAATCAAAAATCAGGTGAGTAAAAGGATGGGATTTATTTAAATTGAGGAAAGAGAAAGGTGAGATGGGAAATTGCATGAAGGAGAATGAATGCGGCATGAACGAGAGGGGCGCTATACCAAAAATTGGTGTCTACATTTGCCCCTTTTTGTTGAGTGGTTTGTGATAGTAAGCCATGAGACAAAAACAAAAATGGTTAGATGAAATATGTGTTTGAGGATGGATGAAGACATGCCCCAAGGAAAGATGCCCCAAGCAAAAAGGATCACAATATTAATGAAAAAAATATGGCGGTGACTCCAATATCACATTGGTAGAGGATAATTATGGTCTCAACAGAGGCAGATGACAATGTTCTACAGACCAGTGAGTGGGTGAAGACCACTATAATATGGATGTAAACCAAGATGACCAATGGGTCATAGGAAAACATCAAAATATGTGCAACTGAATGCGAAAGATTTGTGAAATCCTTTGTCGGCAAGGAATCGAGTGAAAAATTCATGCATCCGTAAAAGGGATGAGGATGAAGATAATGATGCCCCAACATAGGGCATGAGAAGAACATAAAGGTGAGTTATATGTGTCAACAAGTACAAGGATGAAAAGGTTCCCCAACATAGGACATAGATGGATGTTGAAATAAGATATCCTAGGGGAATAATCATAAATGTGGATGTGATGAGAAAATAGGATAGAAGGGTGAGATAGAATGCCGTAAAAGGGTGATAAATATGATGGTAATCATGTTTCATAGGAAATATGCATAAGTGTTAGAAAATTAGAAGGTGAAAAAGAAAAAGCAGTCTCGTTTCTTCGATAAGTAGGATAACAATTCAAGATAATTTTGTGAAAAATTAGAGTAAACATTTATGGAAGAGAACAAGATCAGATAGGTGATGGCCATTATGGTATCCTCCAAGACAAAAATGTTAAACGAAGATGGGAAGATATTCTTAGAAATGTATATGATGATGCCCCTGTAAGAGGACTAATGAAGATATAATATGTGATAGGGTTCTAAAAAAGAGAAGAGGTTAATGCTACTAGAGAGAAGAATGAGAACGGTAATGAAATGGATTGACAGTGGTAAATGAATGAAGAAACATCGGATTTGATTGTGAATGCTAGGTGTGAGGGGTGTTGAGAAAGATAAAAGGGAATGGATAGGATGACCGGTGGTTGATTATGAGAAGAGTAAGAAATATCGAATGTGAAGGTGACAGGGGTATGGAATTGAGGAACGGAGATGGAGGAGGAGAAAAATAACATGGTGAGGAAATCCAAGGAAAAGAATATGGAACTGACCACATGGAAATGCATGTGGATGGTGAGATGATAAAAGAAGATGGGACAATAATGAAGAGTCAAGTTATTGATGGGGAATTAAGGAGGAAGTGTGAGGTAAAATGAGGAGGAAGATGATATAGAGGAAGTGAAATAAGACAAGGATCAGGGAGGAGGATAAGACAACAAAAAAATTATGCAAAAGGAAGGGAACCAAGAACAGAGATATTTGGTAAAGAGTGAGAAGCATAAGGAACATAAAGAGAATCTTAAGGGGAGGAATGAAAAAGATTGGAAAAGATGCAGAGATGCATGAGATGGGGATAAGTTGATGATGAGAAAATAGAGAGAGGGTGCATGATGAAGACAAATGAAGAAATTGGAAAGGAAGAATGAAATATGGAGAGGTGGTGAGGAAAAAGAGAGGAAGGGATAGGGGAGGCAATGCCAGTGAATGGATGTTAGGAGAAATCCACCGATAATGATCAATAAGAAAGAATAGGACAAAAGGTGAGAGGAGGTGGAAAGTAGATGAGGAATGGAAGGGGAACACCGGTGAAGAGATGTTAGGAGAAGTCCCCGATAATGATCATAGGACATAGAGGAAGGAAGGAATGAAGATAAAATGGAGGGGGTCAAAGAAAAGGATCCAGGCTATGTAGAATGGGGATGGGTAATTTTTAGGAGAAGTCCACCAATAATTACTAGTGCAGAAATAGAATATGATGATGAAATAATGTTAGAGGATGATCATAAACAATGAAGGGTAAGTATAGGGGTAAATATGTGGGAGAACTCTAGAAGATGGAGTGGAAAGAGTAAATAAAGGAGGGATAATGATGTGTAAGAAGATGAAGGTGAGGAGAGGATGTAGTGGATGAGAATGAATGAGAGAAAAATGGAGAAACAAGACACAAAATGAATAGAGAAACAATGGTTAAGTAAGATTAATAAGCAAGGGATGATGGAGATGAACAAAGGACAAGTAGGAAGTGGTGTTTGCGAGAATGAAAGAGGAGGTGAGAGGATGTGATGATGGGGAATGAAGAGAAAATTTAGATGAAGAGAATGTGGGGTAGTGGGTGAGTGAAGGATGACAAATCATGCTTAAGAGGGACTCTTAAGTAAGATCTCCATGCCGCAGGGGAGTTAAGTAAGATCACCAAACCGACAGTGATGATATGGAAGGAGAAAGACAACATTGTATTGGATACAAATATGGAATGGTTGGTTGGAGTGGATGTGTACAAAGAGAAGCGGGAGACAGAAGATGAGGAAGATATGATGGGAGGTGGAAGGTTCAGATGGAAAACCATTCTTAAGAGGGACTCTTAAGTAAGATTTCCATGCAATGGGGATAGTTAAGTAGGATCACTAAGCCGAAGAAGAAGAAGAAGAAGAATGATGAAAATATTGAGCGGTGTATACCAAAATGGAACAAGAGATGAAAGGAGGAGATATCAAGGTGATAACAAGGAAACAAAGGAGTGTGACATGAGTGGATGGAGGAACATATGCAATGTAGATGGAGAGTGTAAGGGAAATCCTTAATTGGGATGCCCACGTGGTGGGCATGATGATGTAAGAGTGTCAAGCGAAAAAGGAGGAGCGGAAAGACGTTTGTGGTG
The DNA here is from genome assembly GCA_018340775.1 of Taxus wallichiana var. yunnanensis. NCBI lineage: Eukaryota > Viridiplantae > Streptophyta > Pinopsida > Cupressales > Taxaceae > Taxus > Taxus wallichiana. The sequence goes on from CM031242.1 coordinate 30,466,317, forward strand.
GTGATTGTCATATGCTGAAAGAGGAAATGGTGGAGAAGCTTATATAAAGTGGGAGGATCCAAGGAATAAGATATACCTTAACTAAGATTCTCTGGCTATATGGATGGTTAAGTAAGATAGTCAAATTGAAAGTGGAAGAGTGAAAGGGAAACTCAAGAGGAAAGACAAGTAGGATATATGGCGTGGTGCAAGGGGACAGAAAGGTGAGAAGGATGATGTGGAGACAAATGGTGATGAGTGGAAATGGGGAGCGAAGAGCAATGGATCAAATACATTGTTGAACATGTTGGGAGATAAGGAGCTGCAGGATAATGAACTTGCCTTGAGAAGGATCCTCAAGTAGGATTCACAAACTGCAATGCGATCAAGTAGAATTTGTAAACTAAAAAGTGTATTTGTGAGCACATTCATGGATATTATGGATAGATAGTGTGAAATTTGATGTGATTTTGATAAAATATTACCTTGATGAGATGAATGGAACATAGTTGTAGTAAGGGCGTATAGGGAAACTATGTTTCGAACTAGATTGGAGATAAAAAAAAAGGTTACCACTCAAGGCATTGCACTTGTAGCCAATATCAGGTGTTAATACATAACCAACGATAGTTAGTTATACCAAAATACCGTGAGGGAAAAATGGATGAAAGATGTTTGTAATCCTAAGGTTGAAATGACAAAGGGATTAGAGATGTAACTTGTACATGTGAAGAAGGTTCTATAAAGGTAGTGTTCCTTAAGTCTATGCCCCAACTCTGGGAAAGGGGAAGAACAATAGAAGAAAGCTAATCATTGTGCGAAGCTTTGTAAGAATGCTGATAAAAGGAAGGCTGATCAATGTGGGAAGCCTTCTAAATGCCATAATAAAAAAGTAGCCATCCTTCAAGGGTATGGTATACTATATATATAATATGAATGGCAAGAATAATATGATAGCCATCCTTTAAGGGATCAGTATATGTCTTTTGATTTTTCTTTGATTTTGATTTTGATTTGTATGCTTTTCTTTTAGTTTTTTTGCATGAAAAATTTTCCTTCGAGGGATCATTCTATTTTTGATAACTTTGATTTTTCCTTTTACATACCTGAATTTTAGCTTCACATCGGGGAGAGCTAGGAATAGTGAAGTAGACTACTTAGGAGGGGATAATGAATGTACAAGAAACACCCTTGGACCCTTTGCATGGCTGCAATAGGAGAATGAGAAGGTGATGGATGTAATGGTTATGGGGTCATATCAAAGCAGTGAAGGCAAACCACATAATTCATATCATTACAATGACAAATGGAAGGGGCTAAGGATGGAGGAATGATCTAAGGATATAACTAAGTGTTCATTGGTAGATATGATAACAAAGTAGACTAGTCACAAGTGTAATGCATTAAGAGGTTACGTCTTTGGTTTACCACCAAGAGAGGGAAGACATTAAGTTGCAACAGGATGAGATGATAGTTTGCAAAGGATTAGATGTGATAGACAAGTAGGAAATAAAACTATGTCCTTAAGGAAGCAAAAATATGACCACGATGGTGGATTTGGATGAAAATAAATTATGCCCCAAGAGAGACATAAATATAGAAGGACAAAAATGGCCACAAATTTGGACTCAATGAAATAGATGCAGTTCTCGAAAAGAGACACAAATATATCCACAATGGTGGAATTCAATAAAAAGGTCCCTCAATGGAGGGAAAAACATTGCGTCAAAAGAGGACTTGATGAAAAATATGGTGCCCCAAAAGAGGCATAAACATGGCCACAATGGTGGACTTTGGTAAAAAGGTCCCTCAACGGAAGGACAAACATGGCCTCAAAGGAGGACTTTGAATGAGATGAGGGTGGGCTATAATTAGTTTAGATTGGATGAATGTGAAGAAGGTAAACAAAACAATGTCAATGAGCTAAGTCCCCTAGTAACAAGGGAGTTATACGGATGATATGATCAAGGGTGAGGGAAGGTTGTTCCCCAAATGAGTTAAATGTGAAGGATTTAAAGGATGTCAAAAGAGTTTAGATGAGATTGTTTTAGATTTGGATGGGATAAACAATCAAAGACCACAAGTGTGCTTAGCAAGATAAGTGGTATTGACAGACATGAAGGACATTCCTTAGGAGGAATGACATGGGTTGGAGGGATATTAAGGGATGATATGTGTTGGGCCCCTAAAATATTGGCTAAGTACACAGAGGCGCATGGGCGTGTAAGGCCTAGGTTGAAGGATGGGTGTGCAAGGTTAGGTTCTATGAGGGATTTAGAAGGGACGTGTTACGTGCCGGAAGACAAGGTCTTGGGACTTAGCCATATTTGGCGTATCAGGTAGGACACTAGAAATGTGTGACCCTACTATGCATGTGGAGTGGATAAGGTGCCAACTTGGTGATAGGTTGGCCTAGGAAGGAATATGCCCTGTGATAGAAGTTTCTAGAAGACATCATGGAAAAAAGTGGAGAGCTCAGGCCTGGAGGAGCATGCTCCCATGGAGGACCACATTTAGACACTTGGCATTGGATCTGAGGCCGTAGAAGGATGAGTTGGCACTTTGGCTTGCCTATATATGCAAGCGCCCATAGAAGAAAAGATATACAAGAGAGGGACAGAGAGAGATCAGATATAATAGAGAGATCAATAGAGAGCAGAGCTCTATAGAAATGCCGCAAGGAACTTTGTTTGGGTTGGGTAGATAAAACATAGGAGATGGATGTACTAAGGGCTTGGAGGTTTAAATTTCTTTTTGAGAGCTAAAGGATATGGATCCAGTTATGATGCATGACTTCGGTCTGCCTTTCTGTGATGCTCTGTAATGAATCTAATGAATGTAATGAGGTTACTAGTTTATATGAATATGATCAGTAATGATTTTGGTGCATTTACATATCTTCATGGTTCTGTTTTATGCATGTTTATGGAATGAGTCTGAATCCTTGCACATTTCCCTTTTTGTTTTGATTCAATTCTTTAGAGTCTATTAAAGTATCTTTGTCTGTAATGACTGCAATGATCTAGAGATGTTCTGAGCTCTATGACATTCACATGTTTCATTCCCACTCACTTCCTTTAAATTTTGGATCATAGATGATGTTTTCCCACTCAAATCACATAAAAGAGAGACTCGGTGCCCGCATGTGCCTCGGGTGAGTGCATGAGATTCCCTTGTTGTTTGGTGGGTGTAAAAATGACTACAATATGGATGAAGGAATTGTGGGAGACTCAATAGATGAGATATGAATTGGATTGATGTATATGGAGAAGTAACTTTCCCTTAATGAGGAAATCATATTTCTCAATAAGGTTATGGATGATTATGCGAAATGCCTTACAATGTTCGATGTCATGGCCTGGGGTATGCTGATAAGTGCAACTACAATTAGGATTGAACCATGATGGCTTGGGACCATAGGGATTAAAGGCTTTAATGGGAGGAAGTGTGGTGGTAGATATTCTAGTTAAATGTTAAAGGATATATGCGTAAGACCCCTTTGAAGTGTCATGGGGAAGGTAACTCTTGTGGGTTTTGAGATGATATCTCAGCTTGGAGTTAGGAGAAAAAGTGGATGTAGATTAGATGAGTGAATTGTATAAATCAAATTTGGTGGTAGGGTTATATTTTTGGATGTGGATTGATTGTTGCAAGATGTCATAGATGGAGAGACTTATCCTAAAATAGATGTTGTGGCATTAGATTGTTGAGAAGAGGGAAAATCTGAATGTTTTTGATAATGAGCAGGGATTCTCGGGGATGTTTTCCATGAGCCTTAAACTTCAATCGAGAAGATTTACTCCTAGTAGGGATGATAATAATTTCAATCGGAGGATCTAACAGTGGTGGTGTGGTTATTAATGGAGAAAATGTCCTAAAACAAGATGAGGATGTTAATGGAGAGATAGGTGTTTGTATGATGCAATTAATGATATCTATGTGAGATGTGGATTGTTTCGGTTTTGGCATGGAAAGAGTTGATTTTGTAGAGGGAGAATGTAAACCATATTTATTTGATTTAGGTGGATGTGTTGGTTCAATAGATGTTCCAAAGGGTATCTTTGATAGGGTTGCAAATTAAGAGGATTTATTTGTTGTGATAGAAGGATTAGGTAAAGAATATTGGGATAATACAGGTGATGTGGCCATGAGAAAGGATATAGGTAAATATTTCAAGGTAAAGATAGGTGGAATTGTTGATATGATAGATATTGGGGTAGGTGGGATAGATATGGATGTAGGCATATTTGGGATATTTGGAGATGTGGGTGATGTGATAACCGATGGAGTAGACATTATGGGTAATGCAACAAATGTAGGAGTATTTTCGAGTGTAGAAGTAGGTGGGATTGGTTGTTTCATAAATGTTTTGAGGGGTAAGAATGATATGTTTTCTAATGGGGTTGATGTTGGAGGAGTTCTGTAAAGGTGCATGTAGTATAACTAAGTTTAGTTGGGATGGTTGTAGAGATAAGTGATGTAGGTGTCGTAACTATAGATTTGGGTGAAGGAATAGATGTAGAGATATGTGTGGATATGAATGGGGCTGAAATAGGTGCTAAGGATGAATCTAATGTGGTAGATTGGGGTGTGCTTGAAGTGGAGGAAGTGGATGGTATAGTCAAATTTGATGTGGATGTGATAAGGATAGGAGAAGGTGTAGGTTCAGGACAAGTAGTAAAAGTTGACATAGGTGTGATAGTTGTGGGTGCAACAGGTTCTGCATAAGGAGTGGGCATAATGTCTAAGGTAGGAACATGTGGAGTCGGTGATAAGATGAGATCTTGATTGATGGTGTCAATCATATAAGCATTTGATAATTGAGATGTAAAGGGTGTGGCTTGATTTGTTGGTGGTTGATTAGGTAAAGTTTGAATAGTGGAGCTATCGATTTGGATATCCCCTTGATTTATGAGTTGTTGGACATGATCTTTGAAGGAATAACATCTCTCAATGTTGTGACCTTTGACTCGATGATATTTACAATAGTGGGCTTCGTGATACCAAATAGGCTTGGCTTGCGAGTTGTCCATGGGTCATATGGGAGGAAGTTGGATGGAGTTTACAGTCATCAATTTGTCAAACACAGAGCTATATGATTCTCCTAAGGGGGTATAGTTGACTATTGGTTAAGGGGATCGTTGTTGAGGCCATGTGCTGGACATAGATGGGGATGAGGGTTTAATGACCATAATGTTGGCGCACCCTTAAATTTTTCGTTATGTGTGAATGGTTTAGTAGATTTGATTTTGGATTTAATTGAACTTAGCTTAAGATGACCTTACTCAATGGCACGGGTTTCAAGTTTGTGAACCATTGTGAAAGCTTCATCAAAGGTTCAAAATGATTGGATCTAAAAAGTAGAAGATATATGTTTTGTACACGAACATGAAAATAATTCGATGAGTTCGGTTTGCAGGAGAGTGAAGGATAGTTGGTTAATAACACCACACAATTGTGCGAAGAATTTGACGATGGGCTCATCTTCAAACTATCAGATGGTGTATAGGTAATGATGGTAGTTTTACGTGCAACATTGATAGAAAAGTGTTCTAAGAACAACTGTGCAAGTTGAGTGAAAGAGAATATGGAATGTCGTGGGATACTGTTGTACTAGTCCAACCCGGGACCGGAAAAAGACATGGGGAAAGTGCAAAGAAGTAGATCGTGATCATGCACAATAAGACAACATGTGTGTTTAAATGTGAGGAGATGTTTTTGGGGATCTTCCTTGTTGTTGAACTTAGTAAACACAAGAAGTTTCTAATGAGGAGGGTAGGGTTTGATTGGAACCAATAGATGAATCGGTTCATTACAGATGTGTTCATAGGATAAGGTGTTCTTAGGTGCCAAGGTAATGGTTTCTAAATTGGCCAACCGATTCATTAAGGTGTGAATAGGATCATTTGACGTGATGTTAAGTTGAGATTGAATTGGTTGTGTGGTTTGAAACATAGTTTGATAAGGTGAATGATACATTTGTAGATGTGTGGGTGTTTGGTGAATTGTTTGATAAGGTGGTTGATAAGTTTGTAGATAATATGTTTGCGAGAATGGTTTGATAAGACATTTGATTAATTTACGGATGTGTGGGTGTTTGGGGAGTTGTTTGGTAAGGACTAACATGTGTCATGGGTTGGTATTGTTGCATATGCTGACTTTGAACAATAGGGACATGATGTGTTTGTTGAAGTAGGGTAGGTTGTTGTGGTAAATGATAAGTGGGGATATGGGTATTAAGAGGTTGAGATGGGTGGAGCATACGATGGGCAGGAATGTAAGTGTGAATAGGTTGAGATGGTCCTTAACGTTTTTAAGGAGGATGAACTTTAATGTCTTATGTGTAGCCTCGGCCGAGTCCATTGGCCCGAGGATAATAAAAAGAAGTTGTGTGATGACTTATTTTGAACTTCACACATAATTCATGTACATCATCATTTTTGAAATATGTGCCATTATCCAAGATAATGACCTATGGGAACCCGTACCTACAAATGATCTGGTTCAAAATGAACTTAGCGATCATAGACCCAGGTATAGTGGTAAGAGGCATAGCTTATACCCACTTAGTAAAGTATTGTGTGGCCGTGATTATAAACTTATGACCATCTGTTGATGAGGGAGAGAATTTCCCTATCAAATCCAAGCCCCACGTGGAAAGGGGCCATGTGGTTGCAATTGGTTGCAGGGCTTATGCCAGTATGTGGATCTCGCGGGAGAACTCTTGACATTTATGGCATCTATGTATAAACTCTATTGCATCATGCTCTAGAGTGGGCTACAAATATCCCATCTAATGTATCTTCGAGAAGTGGCGTGGCCACCGAAGTGACCTCCACATACTCCACTATGTGATTCATAAATAATATTTTCAAATTCTTCTGCATCAACACATCTTAACAACATTCCATCGAAGGCTCTACGATAGAGAACTTGCTCCAAAATAACGTACTAGCGGCAATGACACGTAACCACCTTCTTTGTTGTGATGTTTCCCCTTCTAGATACGTATGGTCCATTATAAAATTAATGATGTCAGTATACCATAGACACACATAAATGGGGGGCCTAGTCTTGAAGAAGTATACACACTCATCAGGGAAGTCTAAATTTACTAAATTGCCTCCATCTAATGGGTTATCGACTAACTAGTCCGCAATGATTTGTCCTTTGTGATTTCGATTAACAAATGTTAACTCGAATTCATCCATCAGAGTTATGAAGCGCCTGACCTTAGATAATGATCCTTATGTAAGGAATGTTCGCAAGTGATCCAACTTAATAATAACCCTTGTTTCTTGATTCAACATATAATGTCTCAAATGCTTTTTCGTAAAGACTATGACAAGGCATTATTTTTATGCCTATGTGTAACGTGTCTCATAATCGGTGAAACATTCGAATAATTAAATATACTGCACGTTCTCCTTTATCATCATCTTCTTGAGCCAACATGCAGGCTATCGAAACATTTGTAGCTCGCGAATACAAGATCAAAGGGTGATCTGACCTAGGCGGCATGAGCGTGAGAGGGAAAATAAGAATAATTTAACCCACTCGAATGCCTCATAAAATTCATCTTTCCAATCAATGCAACAATCATTTTTCAAAAAATTGTTGATTGGGTGAATAGAAAAAGTTAAATCAGGGATAAAGCTTTGGATTGCACTGAGTTTGCTAAGGAAAGATATGATGCGGACTCGTCTGACGATGGATTCATTTCCATTATAGCCTGGATTTTGGCTAGGTCAACATCAATCCCTCGTGAAGATATGATGTATCCCAAAATATTGCCTCCTGTTACACATAATACACATTTCTGGATTCAATGTAACCTTGTATTCAATTAAGTGAGAAAGGATGATACGAAGCACCTCTGGGTGATCGCAACATTTTTCTAGCCTTAGCTAGAAGGTCATCCACGTAGGATTCCATAATCTTATGTATAAGATCATGGAATATATAAGTCATCTCTTGTTGGTATGTAACACCAACATTCTTAAGCCCGAACGACATAACAACATAACAGTAGGTTCCCCAAGGAGTTATGAACGTAGTTTTGGCCTGATCTTCTTTAGATATTCTGATTTGATTGTACCCAGAGAATTGATCCATGAGAGACAACAACTCGAAACCAATTGTTGCATCAACAATAACATCAATGGATGGTAATGGGAAATCATCTTTGGGAAAAGCCTTATTTATATCCCGAAAGTCTATGCAAATGTGGATCTTTCCATTTTCTTGAGAACAAGGACTATATTAGACACCAATTTTGAGAAGTCAAATGTTTTGATGAACACTACGTAGAGGAGTTTCATCACTTCTTCCTTCACCATGAGGGCCAAATTTGGCTTCATGGGCCTTGAATTTTGATTAATTAGATTAGCATTTGGCTCGGTGACAAGATTATGCACTACAATGTGTGATGCAATTCCCTTCATTTCCTTGTAGCTAAACACGAAAGATCTTTGATGATCTTTGAGGATGCAGTGTGTATTTCAACTTCCCGGGAGTTAAAGATGATCCTATTTTAAAGATTTTTGGTTCTTCCTCGGTCTTGACATTTATATCAAATGTTCCCTTGATTAAGGAGGCATTTCTTTCCTCAAACTCAGGTAGGGCTAGAGGTAACTCTAAATCCCCTTCTTCCCCTACCTCATAAATTTCAAGTTCCTTCCCAAGGAAGATTCTATCATGGGATTTTGGAAATATGAGGAAGAGTGTGGAATTAGGGAAAGATCAACTTCATGATGAGTAAGATGTAATTCTGAGAGAGCATTTACATATCCTAGAGTTGCTCTGTCAATTTCAACGTGATCTACAATGACAGACTCGCTCTTAGTCGAGCTATGCTATGTGTGTCAACATTGGAGTTCTTGGTGCCTTACAAACCAAAGGTTCTCGCATTTAATTGAGATTGTGAAGTTTGTATCTTCTAACTCACTGTTTGGAGTAAAGTGAGAAGCAGAAGTTTCTATCAATTTTGTGAGGAGGTTATGCTCTCGTGGAATTGCTTCAATTGATATGAAGTCAAACCTCTTTGTTAGATTCAACACTGTTGTTTTTAGAGTTGTAAATGCTCAGCTCTAGTCTCATATACCTCAGATATATGGTTTGCAACAAGTTGTGAATCACCCACCACCTTAATATTAATAGCACCCATTCTTTTGGCTATAATGAGACCAAGTAGAAGGGCTTCGTATTCATCCCCATTATTTGTGCATTCGAAGTTTAATTTGAAAAAAAAAAGGTAGAATTTTTCCCTTAGGAGAGGTAATAATCACACTGTCCCGATGCCAAAATGGCACTTGGCTCCATCCAAATGGAGAGTCCAACAATTACTTGGAAAAATGGACATTGGATCATCCTTTGAATCTATTGGGGTTAGTACACTTTGGTCATGCAGACAATATATCGAGATCTAAACATACATGAAAATAAAAGTGGATATTCTACCAAAAGAAATATACAAAACAAGAGACATAAATCAACACCAGATTTTACGTGGTTCACCTAGTGTGGGATAAATCCAATAAGAAACAAGCCAATCTATTATCCAAAGCTTTTACAAGATATACAATGAAGATTTACAATCTTCCATACCTCTCAAATGTATAGTACTTTCTTTCTCTCAAGCTTTTGCTTCATCACCAAGAATTTCTCTCTCTCACCAACTTTTTGCAAGTTCTTTCTAATTCTTGTTAATCATTTTACTTCTAAACCCTAGCTTTTATGCTTATATAGTCGTTTATAGACTTAAGGCACTTAGCCATGCAATTACAATCAATAGATATACTTTAATGCTAAAAATAGATCTAATTCCCAAGAGTTAATTAAAACATCCTCGCACAGGTAACCGATGTCTTTTAGTCCTAACCGATGTCGGTTCTTCCTTTCTTGACCGATGCGAGGTCATACCTACAATGCCAGTTCTCCCTTAATCGATGACAGTTATTGTATTTTCCAGCAAGTTTCCATTACATGCTAAATTGAAGTAATTGAGCTCCATAACTCAAAAATCTCCCACTTGGAGATTAATTACTGCACCATACCTGTACATCATCATTCTTAGCTCCTTAGTTGTGTTTCTTCCTCTTCGAGTCTCAAACTCGAAACAACGAAGTGGAGTGTAGCTCCAACTTCTCCTTTACTAATGGCTTCGTTAGTATATCCACAGGGTTCTTGATTGTATGAATCTTTTCCAGATTCAACTGTCCATCCTCTAATACCTACCATATGAAGTGATACCTCAACTGAATGTGTTTCGTTCTCGAATGAAACACTGAGTTCTTTGCCAAATGAATTGCACTACGATTTTCACTTGAATAATTTATAATTATTTTCTCCTTTCCTACCTCTTCCATGAACCTACTCATCAATATCATCTCCTTGCTAGCCTCTGTAGCTGCAACATACTCTACCTCTGTAGTAGAAAAATCCATAACCTTATGTAATCTTGAAATCCAACTAACTATCATCCCACCTACTATGAAAATATATCCAGTAGTGCTCCTCCTACCATCCATATCTCCAGCCATATCCGAATCAACATAGCCACATAATGAAATATCCGAACCTCCATAGCATAACTACATGCTAGATGTCCCTCTCAAATACCTGAGTATCCATTGGACTGCTTTCCAATGCTCTTTACCTGGATTGGCCATATATCTACTCACAACTCCCACTGCATGTGCAATGTCTGGTCTGGTACAAACCATAGCATATATGAGACTCCCAACTGTTGAAGCATATGACACTCATGTCATGTATTTGACCTCCTCATGTGATGAAAGACACTGATCTTTACTCAATTAGAAGTGTATAACCATAGGTGTGCTAACAAGTTTTGCATTATACATGTCGAACCTTTCTAACACCTTGTAGATATAATCCTCCTAAGACAAATACAATTTCTTATTTTTTCTTGTCTCTATGTATTTGCATGCCAAGGATTATTTTGTAGCTCCTAAATCCTTCATAGCAAATGTGTGAGCTAGCTTTCCCTTAAGCTCACCAATTTCCTACATACTAGATCCTGCAATAAACATATCATCCACATACAAAGTAACAAAATAATATAGCTCCCATTTTCAAGCTTCTTGAAATAAACACAATGGTCAGATTCACATCTCAAGTAACCATGTTCATGTATAAACTATCAAACCTCATGTACCATTGCCTTGGAGCTTTCTTGAGCCCATATAGGCTCTTTTTCAACTTGCACACTAATTTCTCCTTACCCTTGACTTCATACCCAAGTGGTTGCTACATATAAATATCTTCATCCAAATCACCATGAAGGAAAGTCATCTTCACATCTAGTTTCTCTAAATGCAAGTCTTCTACTACAACTAAACTCAATACAGTATGAATAGAAGTCATCTTAACAACAGGAGAAAATATTTCACCAAAGTCAATACCTAATTTCTATGCAAATCCCTTTACTACAAGCCTTTCCTTGTATCTTTTATGTCCACCCTCTTCTTCCTTGATCATGTAAACCCACTTGTTCTGTAATGTTCTCTTACCTACTGGAAACTTAACTAAATCCCAAGTTTGGTTCTGTTCCAAGGAGTCCATCTCCTCATCCATGCCATGTTCCCACTGGACGTGAGTCTTATCCTGCATTACTTCTTCAAAGCTCTCTGGTTCACCATTATCAGTCAATAATAAATAAAATAGAGGTGTAAATCTTTCTGGAGGTTTACTTACCCTTTTTGACCTTCTCACAGGAGTTTGGGGTACCGAAGGCTCAATCTAGACCTCCTGGACATTCCTATCCAAATATGACGGTGTGACCGATGCCAATCACCTCTAACCAACGTCAATTCGATAATAAGCGTCTTTGGTTTGGATCTCTAGAATCGATATCGATTCGTCAGTGACCGTGTCGATTAGGGGTCAAATGACACTAATTCTTGTGTAACCACCGCCTGTCGGTAATACTTTTAAATTCAAGAGTTCATTTTCATTCACAAACTTCTCAACTAGTTCATCCTTGGGTACCAAAATTTGATCCTGTACATTCTCTTTTCATTCCATTCAACATCACGACTCCTAATAATTTTAGAATTCTCTAAATCCCAAAAATGGAAGCGAAATCACCATTCTCATGTGGTGTTTTTGGAACCATTCTTTCTCTACATATCCCATTCATTGTATAATAATCATTGAAATATTAGCTCAATATTCACCACCATTGTCGAGATCTAAGGAACTTTAACTTAGAATTTGATTCATTCTCAACAAGGGCTTTCCATCTTTTAAAAGTCTCAAAAACATCATATTTACGTTTAATACGATAAACCCATACCTTTCTTGTAGCATCATCAATGAAAGTAACATAATATTGAGACCCTTAATGAGATGCTACCTGATTTGGTCCCCACACATTTGAGTGTACAAGCTCCAATTTCTTCTCCTTTTAGTTGCCCTAACTTTGAGAAATCCCACTCTCTTTTACTTTCCAAAGACACAATGCTCACAAAAATCAAGATCTAAATCTTTCAAATTTGATGACTTACTTTCTTTTGAGTTGTGGAGCTCAATTACTTCAGTTTAGCATGTAATGGAAACTTGCTAGAAAATACAGTAGTCATCATCGGATAAGGAGAACATGTATCGGTCACCCAAGACCGGCATCGGTCGTATGACCTAGCATCGGTCAAGCAAGGAAGAACTCGCATCACTTAGGGCTAACCGACATTGGTTACTTGTGCGGTGATGTTTTAATTAACTCTCGAGAACTAGATCTATTTTTAGCATTAAAGTATATATATATATATATATATATATATATATATTGTAATTACATGGCTAAGTGCCCTAAGTCTATAAATGACTATATAAGCATAAAAGCTAGGGTTTAGAAGTAAAATGATTAACAAGAATTAGAAAGAACTTGCAAAAAGTTGGTGAGAGAGAATTCATGGTGATGAAGTAAAATCTTAAGAGAAAGAAATTACTATACATCCGAGAGATGTGGAAGATTGTAAATCTTCATTATATACCTTGTCAAAGCTTTGGATAATAGATTGGCTTGTTTCTTGGTGGACATAAGCAACACTAGGTGAACCACATTAAATCTGGTGTTGATTTATGTCTCTTGTTTTGTATATTTGTTCTAGTAGAATATCTACTTTTATCTGCATGTATGCTTAGATCTGATATATTATCTATACAACCGTGTGATAACCCCAACAAATGGTATCAGAGCTTTGTTTGAGGGTTTTGTGTGTTGACAGATTTACTCACAGAGGGTTTTCTAATTGAGTGGGAGCTACAACAATGGCAGAAGAAAACAAATACAAGGTAGATAATTTTGTGAGAAAAATTATCAATTATGGAAGATGCAGATTGAGGATTATCTGTATCAAAGAGATTTATATTTACCGTTGGATGAGAAGTCTAAACCTACGAAGATGACTGATGAAGAATGGAAGATTCTTGACAGAAAGGCTTTGGGATCTATAAGATTGAGCCTAGAAACATCTATGGCTTCCAATATTATAGAAGTGGCTTCTACGGTAGAGTTAATGAAATATCTTGCTAATTTATATGAAAAACCTAGTGCTTCAAATAAAGTTTATTTGATGAAGAAACTATTTAGTTCTAAGATGCATAAAGGTGGATCTGCATCTAGTCATTTGAATGATTTCTAATCTATTGTAAATCAGTTAAAATCAGTTGCTATACCATTTGATGATGAAGTAAGAGCACTTTTATTCTTATATTATTTGCCTAATAGTTGGGATAACTTGGTAATGGTTGTTAGTAATACAACATCTGCTAATAATATTTTGAAGTTTGATGATGTGGTTAGTATAATCTTGAATGAAGAAATTCACAAGAAGAGTACAAAGGAATCATCATCTGGAAATGCTTTGAATGTAGAAAGCAGGGGCAAGCAAAAGGAGAGATCCAAGAGTAAGAGTAATGGAAAATCAAATTCAAGGGATAACATATCTAAATCTAGAGGTAAGAGAATTACTTGTTGGAAATGTGGAAAGAAAGGACATACAAAAAAATATTATCGATCAAAGGATAAAGAGAACCAACAACTAGAAAAAGGTAAAGAAGAAAATCTTGCTACATCAGAGGTAATGCAAGATGCTCATATTCTTTCTTTAGATATTAGAATTCAATCATGAGTTTTAGATTTGGGAGTTTCTTTCCATGCAACCCCTAATAAGGGTTATTTTAGAAATTATGTCCAGGTAATTTTGGGCATGTTTATTTTGGTGATGACGAACCTTGCAGTATGACTTTGGTAAAAGGGAAGTTCATATAAAAGTGTAGAATGGAAATACATGAGTATTGAAAGATGTGAGGCATGTGCCAAGCCTCATGAGGAATCTTATTTCTGCAGGGCAATTAGGTGAATCTGGTTGCATGGTTACTTTTATAGGAGACTCTTGGAAAGTCACCAATGGTGATTTTGTTGTGGGAAGAGGTAAGAAGGTAGGAACTCTAGATTTATCTACCTGTATTACTCGATTCCTTTTCTACATTATCTACTTCATATTCGAGATGCATGCATGTGGCATAATTGGTTGGGTCATATAAGTAAAAAAGGAATGAAAATCTCAAAGGCTAAGGGTAAGTTATCAGATTTGAAAGATTTAGATCTTGATTTATGTGAACATTGTATCTTTGGAAAGTAAAAGAGAGTGAGATTTCTCAAAGTTGGGACAACTAAGGAGCATAAATTAGAGTTTTTACACTCAGATGTGTGGGGACCAACTCATGTAGTTTCTCATGGAGGATCCCAATATTATGTTACTTTCTTGGATGATGCTATAAGAAAGGTATGAGTTTATTGTATTAAACATAAATATGATGTTTTTGAGACTTTTAAAAGATGGAAAGCCCTTGTTGAGAATGAATCAAATTCTAAGTTAAATTACCTTAAATCTGACAATGGTGGTGAATATTGTAGCAAATCTTTCAATGATTATTATTCAATGAATGGGATATGTAGAGAAAGAATGGTTCCAAGAACACCACAGGATAATGGTGTTGCAGAAACAATGAATAGGACAATAATAGAATATGCTAGAAGTATGAGGATACATTTTGGATTGCCCTTGTAGTTTTGGGCATAAGCAATTGATACAATGGTTTATTTGATTAACTGTGGGCCTTCAAGTTCACTAGATGGAGGAATACCAAAGGAATCTTGGACGAAAAGAGGTAGATCTTTCTTTTCTTAAATTTTTGGTTGAAGCTTTTGTGCATGTTGATAGGCAAAATAGGAAAAAGTTAGATACAAAATCCAAGAGATGCACATTCATTGGTTATGGATACGGTGATTTTGGTTTCCATTTTTGGGATTTAGAGAATTCTAAAATTATTAGAAGTTGTATTGTTGAATGGAATGAAAAGAGAGTGTACATGGATCAAATTTTGGTACCCAAAAATGAACCAATTGAGAAGTTTGTCAATGAAAATGAACTCTCGAATTTAAAAGTATTATCGATAGGGTTACACAATAACTAGTGTCATTTGACCCCTAAGCGGCACGATCAGACGAACCAATATCGATTACAGAGGATTCAAACCGCATCGGTTATCCGAATCAACATCGGTTAGAGGTGACCGGCATCAGATCCATCACTGTCAGATTTGGATAGGAATGTCCAGGAGGTCTAGATTGAGCCTTCGGTACCCCAAATTCTGTGAGAAGGTCAAAAGGGTAAGTAAGCCTCAAAAAGATTTACACCTTCTCTATTTTATTTATTATTGACTAATAATGGTGAACCAAAGAGCTTTGAAGAAGCAATGCAGGATAAGACTCACGTCCAGTGGGAGCATGGCATGGATGAGGAGATGGACTCCTTGGAATAGAACTAGACTTGGGATTTGGTTAAGTTGTCAGCAGGTAAGAGAACATTACATAAAAAATGGGTTTATATGATCAAGGAAGAGGAGGGTGGATAGAAAATATACAAGGCAAGGCTCGTAAAGAAAGGGATTTACACAAAAGGTAGGTATTGACTTTGGTGAAATATTTTCTCTTATTGTTAAGATGACTTCTATTCATATTGTATTGAGCTTAGTTGCAGTAGAAGACTTGCATTTAGAGAAACTAGATGTGAAGATGGAATTCCTTCATGGTGATTTGGATGAAGAGATTTATATGCAATGAAGATTGAGTATGAAGTCAAGGGTAAGGAGAAATTAGTGTCCAGGTTGAAAAAGAGCCTATATGGGCTCAAGAAAGCTCAAAGGCAATGCTACATGAGGTTTAATAGTTTTATGCATGAGCATGGTTATTTGAGATGTAAATCGACCATTGTGTTTATTTCAAGAAGCTTGAAAATAGGAGCTATTATTTTGTTACCGTATGTGCATGATATGCTTATTGCATGATCTAGTATGCAAGACATTGGTGAACTTAAGGAAAGTTATCTCACACATTTGATATGAAGGATTTAGGAGCTACAAAATAATCCTTGGCATGCAAATACATAGATATAGGAAAAACAAGAAATTGTATTTGTCTCAGGAGGATTATATCTACAAGGTGTTAGAAAGGTTCAACATGTAGAATGCAAAACATGTTAGCACACATATGGTTAGACACTTCAAATTGAGAAAAGATCATTGTCTTTCATCACATGAGGAGGTCAAATACATGACACGAGTGTCATATGCTTCAGCAGTTGGGAGTTTCACGTATGTTATGGTTTGTACCAGACTAGACATTGTCAGTGCAATGGGAGTTATGAGTAGATATATGGCCAATCCAAGTAAAGAGCATTGGAAAGAAGTCCAATGGATACTCAGGTATTTGAGAGGGACATGTAGCATGCATTTATGCTATAGAGGTTCATATATTTCATTATGTGGCTATGTTGATTTGGATATGGATGGATATATGGATGGTAGGAGGAGCACTACTAGATATATTTTCACAATAGGTGGAATGAAAGTTAGTTAGATTTCAAGATTGCAGAAGGTTATGGCTTTGTTTACTATAGAGGTAGAGTATGTTGCAGCTTCAGAGGCTAGCAAGTAGATGATATGGATGAGTAGGTTCATGAAAGAGTTGGGAAAGGAGCAAAGTGATTGTAAATTGTTCTTGATGAGTCGGAGCGCGATTCATTTGGAAAAGAACTCAGAGTGTTTCATTTGAGAATGAAACACATTCGATTGAGGTATCACTTCATATGGCGAGTTATTAGAGGATGGACAATTGAATATGGAAAATATTATTATGAGAAAGAACCGTGCGAGATATGCTAACGAATCCATTAACAAAGGAGAAGTTGGAGCTACACTCCACTTTGTTAGTCTTGAGTTTGAGACTTGAAGAGGAAGAAATAAAGCTAAGGAAGGATCCAAGAATGATGTTGTACATGTATGGTGGAGTAATTAATCTCCAAGTGGGAGATTGCTTTTGCAACAAGTTGTGAATCACCCAAAGACCCTATAATTAAAGCACCCTTTATTTTGGCTACAATGAGACCAAGTAGAAGGGCTTCGTATTTAGCCCCATTATTTGTGCATTCAAAGTTTAAATCGAAGAAAAAGTTAGAATGCTTCCCTCGGAGAGAGGTAAGAATCACACTGCCTTGACGCCAAAATGGCACTTGGCTCCATCAAAATGGAGAGTCCAATAGTTACTTGGAAAAATGGACATTGGATCATCCTTTGAATCTTCCTCCTTTACCTCAGTTACCTCAACCATACAAACCTCATCTACTGGAAGAGAACCGAGTCCCAGGGTATGTCCCATACCCATAGAATCGAATGGAAGAAGGATAGGTAAATCCTTCTCCAATAGCTCGGTAATATTTGTTCTAGTTCCTAACGATATTGTCTCTACGATGATAGTTTCATCTTTGGTTCGCTAGAATGCCTTTGATCAAACCCATGACTTATATTTCTAGTGTGGGAACTAGATTCTTCTCTCGTACTCGAGCTTGTGGTTTATTTAATTGATTTTTAGGAAGCTCAAACTCATAGTGGATTCTTGACCTCTTTTTCAATTTATCTAGGTGTATGTCAAAGGGTTTTGGATCACCCTGCACCACAAAGACCTTCCCTAAATGTAGGAATCTAACTTCTTGAAACAAAGTGGAGGGAATCACCTTCATGCAATGAATCTAAGGATGACCAAGGATCATATTATAGTTGGTTTCTTGATCTATAATATAAAACTTGATTAGTACTGTCTTTGGCCCAAGGGTGAATGGAAACACTATAGTTTCGATCGACGTTGCCTTCTCAACATGTTTTGCATTAAAGAGTAATTGGTCTCTCCATACCCTAGCTTTTGAAGGAAAGAGAAGGGGAAAATGTTTACCGATGCCTTGCCATTAATCATCACATGCTTTACATAATTTTTGTAAATCCAAACTTGTAAAAACGGAGTCGAATCACCTCTATGAGCTATCTCAAAGATCTGTTGGCATCTTGCTGATCTCGAATACAAATCCAACATCTCTTTTAGGATGCCCTAGAGGATAGACATCAAATTCCACGTGGTTTATTTGTGCTTCTGGAGGAGGGGTGACATTAATCAAATAACCAAGACCTAGTGCTTCTAGTAGAGTGGCTCTATGAGCAGGGAAATTCTTTAACAAATCTAAGAAGGAAATGTGAGAGAAAGTCTTGGTTAATTCATTGATCAAGTCATAAGCCCCTACTAACTTGCTTATAGTATCATAAACGTCATTCGATATAGTTGGGTAGATCGATATTGGATGTGAAGAATAATCCTGTTTAGTAGTGGCATTAATTTGAGGTTAAAAAAGTGTCCAACTCCACCAACCCCATAATTTTAGTTTGTTGGTGACCATCCAAAGGAGATCCCACTTGTGGTTTGACGAGGTTGAGGCTTCGTGATCACGGGTCCCTATTACAATATCTTTGTTCGATCCATTGGGATCTATTCTACCTTACTTTGGATGCATGGGGAGAGGATTGTTAACAATCTAAGATCTTCTCAAAATAAGTTGTAGTCATTTTTAAATCATGGAGAAAAATTATATGATTCCATCGATATCTCATTTGCAGGAAATGAGCTCGTTTGCAAAAGTTATAGCCTGCTGAAATTTTCGGGCAACTAGTAATTCAATACTATGTGCAGAGATGATGCGTGCACACGTGGACCAATCAACATTCGCCATGTGGACAATATGGGTGATAGAGAAAAATGTGGCTTTTGGAATAGTCTTAGCCTCCTTTACTTCACATCTATATTGTAGAGTTTCTGTATATATTTGCTTCAGTTTGCAAATACGGGATACATGTGGGATTATTCATATTTGAATTTGTTAAGGGATAATACCAAATCCCATTAAATTTGCACATATATAATTTATCCAAATTACCAAATTTAAATTATATACTATCTCCTAATTGCCATGCATTATATACTATATTTCTTCCATATTTAAACAAACCTTATCCCTTAAAAAGCCACCTTACACTATGCAAATGCGCCTAAACCTTACCATATAAAGTGCCTACACATCACAATGCTAGGAATGTGGGATAAATCCCATGGGAGGTGGCATAGGTGGTGGGATTTGAATAGTGATCCCTTCCACCAAAAATATATGCCTTGACCGCCACGCCATAGGAGAAGAAACATTATAAAAGGAGCTATTTTGTATATGTACAGGCATCCGGGACTATGTGAAATATTGATTTGCTCATAACTTGAGCTAGAGAAGGAATTTTGAGATGAAGTAAAAAGTGACTCCTATTATTTTTGGTAAAGGAACGTGATGAGAAGATCAGATTCTTGTAGAAATATTTGTAAAGATTTATTTTCAAGATTTTAATAGATCGGTCCCATTCAACTGGACGAGAGACGTAGGCCACAAGTGTTGAACTCCGTTATCAATTCTTGTGTCAAATTGTTGGTGATTCATCTCTTTATTTTCTATTTTTACACAGTACTTTCAGTTTTAATTTTTTATTAAAAATACAAAAGGATATAATAGTTCAATTTTATATCAAAAATCAATACAAAGCAAAGTTAAGTGTGTAACAATTGCTAGTTAAAATTGACTTTTAGATCACTTTGGTATCAGAGAGCTGGTTTTGATGATTTTTGTTTGATTAATGGTTTTGGATTGCAAAGTTGTGTGTTGGATGTTAACAAGGTCTCAATCTAATAAGGGTGAAGGAGAGTTAGTTGAAGGAGATCCCAAAATTGGTACCATACAATCTGAAGTCCTACAATGGCGGATCGAGAGGAAGAAAACTTTCATCAATCATTCCTATAGATGAAGGAAATGGTGAAGAAATGTACCAAGATAAACAAAGGGAAAAGGGAACTAGAGAAGGTAAGAATAAGAAATCTCTAGTTTGATAATCCTAAAAGAGACCCTTTGAAATCTATTTTCCTTCATTAAAGTTAGATATCAAGTTTGAATTCTTATGTATGTTGGAGAGATAAATGCAGAGAAGTTGGATAACTGGGTCAAGCAGATAGAAGTATATTGCAGGGTTCAGAGAATTGTTGATGATGAAGCAAAGATTCATTTGGAAACTCTTTGGATGGGTGGCACAACACTCATTTGGTGGGAGAGTAAGCTTCAGAAGTGGAAGAAACCAAAGGTATAGAAATCACTTCTTGGTCTGAATTTGTTTCAAATCTTAGGCAAAAATTTTATCCTCTTGGTTATAAGCAACAAGCTATGATGGATTGGAAAACATTAAGACAAAGTAAGGGACAAAGTGTTCAAGAATACACATAGGAATTTAGGAAAAGGGCTCTAATTCTAGGAATTTCCCTAAACACAGAAGAAACATTGCTTAAATATATTGGTGGATTGCATAGTTATCTAAGGCATATGATACTTGTTTTAGGTCCTACTAATCTTGATGCAAGTATGTGTTCAAGCAACCCATTTGGAAGCATGAGGGAAAATGAAAAAGGAGTCCTCTTTCTCTTCTTTTAAACAAAAGAACAAGCAATCTGAAGGAAAAGGTTCGAAAGAACAAGGAAAAGGAAAGGGTAAGCATAAGACAAACTCTACTATTAAGAAGGAAGATGAAAAACCATTTTGTAATCATTGTAAAAAGAACCATGATGAGTCTAAATGTTGGAAATTACATCCTGAATTGAAACCTAAATGGATGGTTAAGAAAGGAAAGGAAAAGAAAACAAACACTGTAATTCATGATCTTGGGTCAGATTCAGGTGATGAAACCAAGATCACAACTATGAGTTTTCAAGGTAAATCAAAACTTTCAATTTCAACAATAGTACTACAAATGTTGCATCTTCTTCTAGTAAACAAACTATACATGATGATAAGAAAAGGAATGAGCTTTTCCACATTAGAGTAATTTCAAAACATACGAAAATTGATACTCTTTTTGATAGTGGATCTCAAGCTAATCTAATTTCTGAGGAGGTTGTTAAGAAATTAGGACTCAAAACTAATCCACATCCTAAGCCTTATCCTTTGGGCTGGGTTTGTGATGATGCAAAGCTGCAGGTAACTAAAACTTGTACTTTCAGATTTTCCATTACAGACAAGTTTATAGATGAGGTTGAATTGGATGTAGTTCCTTTGGATATTTGTGGGGTGGTTTTGGGAAGTCCTTATTTGTATGATCGTAAAGCAATCTTCTATAGGGAAGAAAATAAATATTTGCTTGTAAAGGATGGAATTGAGTTTATTGTTAGAGCTCACTGTGAAAAGAATAATCTATCCTTGGTAACTATAGGTCAAATGAAAAGGCTTGTAAATTCAAGAAAAAGTTTTGTGCTCATGGTGGTCAAAGCCAAAGAGAAAGAACATGAGATGGCTTTTGAGACTTGTGATATGAAACATAAGGATGAATTGGTAAAAATTGTTTTCTAATTTTGATGATGTTTTTAGGATCCACAAGGTCTACCTCCCAAAAGAGGGTTCAACATGAGATACTGATTGCTTCAGGATGCACCTCTTCCCAATATCGGAATGTACAGGTTGTCAGTAGTAGAGAATGAGGAAATCAAGAGACAGGTAATGGAACTTTTGGCTCAAGGTATAATTCATCCAAGTACATCCCCATGTGGTTCACCAATTATTTTGGTTCCTAAGAAGGATGGAACTTGGAGAATGTGTGTTGATTTTCGTGCTTTAAACAAGATTACTATAAAGAATTGTTACCCTCTTCCTAGAATAGATGATTTACTGGATCAATTAAAGAATGCAATTTATTTCACTAAGTTAGACTTAAGAAGTGGTTATCACCAAGTAAGAATTGCAGAAGGTGATGTTTGGAAAACTACTTTTAAAATGAAATAGGATTTTTTGAATGGTTAGTGATGCCTTTTGGTTTGTGCAATGCACCGAACAACATTCATGAGAGTTATGAATGATATATTTAGACCATTCATTGATAATTTTGTTATTGTCTACTTAGATGATATTCTTATTTTTAGTAAGTCATGGGATGAACATGTTAAACACATCCAGAAAGTCTTAGATGCACTAAGGAAAGAGAAATTGTATTTGAAGATGTCAAAATGTGAATTTGGAAAAACATCTTTAATTTACTTGGGTTATATTGTAGGAAATGGTGAATTGAGAATTGATCCTGCAAAAATAGAGGTTATTGTGAAATGGCCTAGACCCACTAATGTGACGGAAGTTAGGAGTTTTCTAGGTGCAATTTAGTATTGGAGAAAATTTATTTCTAACTTCTCATATATTGCATCTCCTTTGCATGCTTTGACAAGTATTAAACATGTCTTTCAGTGGGGAGGAAAGCAACAAAAAGCCTTTGATACACTAAAAGAGAAGATAAGTACCACTCGATCTTGGCACTTCCAGATTTGCAACATTCATTTGAGATTGAGACAAATGCTAGTGACTATGCAATGGGGGTAGTTTTGATGTAGAACAAATGACCAGTGTGTTACCATTCAGAAACCTTTACAAGTGCGGTAAGAAACTATCCAACTTATGATAAAGAGTTGTATGCTTTGGTTCAAAGTGTTAAAAAGTGGAAGCATTATTTAATGGGAAAAGAAACAATTATACATACTAACCATCAACCCGCTTAGTACTTTAAAACACAAACCAAATTGCAGCAGTCTAGACATTTCAGGTGGATGGGATTTTTGCAACAATTTCATCTTGTAATAAGGTATAAAAAAGGTATTCAAAACAAGGTTGTCGACATGTTATCTAGACCACCAGTGGTAGTAGCATCTATTCCTTTTGCAACATAGTTCTTTGGCTCATGTTAGTTACAAGGAACAATATGTTAATGATGTTGATTTTAGAGAAGTGTATGAGGATCTAGTAAGTGGGAAACAAGTAGGAGAAAAAGATTATCATTTGCATGAAGGATTGTTATATCATTCTAGTAAACTTTGTATTCCAGAAAATGAATGTGTGCATATGATTAGGGAAGCACATACTTCTCTTATTTCAGGGCATTTTGGTGTTAGTAAGACAATTGCACATTTACAGAAATATTGTTATTGGCCTAGAATGCATGAACATGTAAACATGTATATTAAGGGATGTGTTCTTTGTGCCATAAGCAAGCCAAGTAATAGGAAATTAGGACTTTACACTCCTCTTCCTATTCCTATAAGGCCTTGGGAAAGTGTTTCCATGGATTTTGTAGGAGGCTTTCCCATGACATGGAAGAAACATGATTACTTATATGTGGTAGTGGACAGATTTAGCAAAATGTGTGTGTTGGTTCCATGTACTAAACAAATAACTGGTGAGGAAGCGCACATTTTTTTTTAGTTTGTTTGGGTTCATTTTGGATTACCTACTTCAATTATATTTGATCGGGATTCTAGATTTCTTGGGGAATTTTGGTCAACATTGTGGGGTTAATGGACACAAAACTGAAAAAGAGCACTACTTTTCATCCATAGAATGATGGTCAAATAGAGGTTGTAAACCGCATAGTAGTACATTTTCTTAGGGGCTATTGTGGAAAACATCCTAAGTTATGGGATGAACATCTATATTATGTGCAACATGCTTATAATTGTGCCTTACATTCTTCTACTTTGAAGTCTCCATTTGAGACTTGTTATGGATATCTGCCTAATTCTCCTTTAGATGTATATTATGGACATGAAATTGTTGTTAATGGTTCAAGTGATTTGATAGGCTAAAATATTTGTTCAGAGAATTCAACAGGTTCATTAGTATGTCCATGAACAATTGGAGAAAAGTTAGGCTAAGTACAAAGCCAGGCATGATAAACATAGAATTGATCACAAGTTCAAAGTTGGTGATTCAATTTGGCTTCACATCACAAGGAAAGGTTGATAGGTGAAGGTAAAAATTGAAACCTATATATCGGTATGGTCCATTCCAAATATTGGAAAAAAATTGGTAACAACGCTTTCGGTTAGATTTACCTCCATATATGCAAATCTACTCAGTTGTAAATGTTGAGAATTTAAGATTGTATGAACCACCTATGATTGTTGATCATGATGATGCTAACATAATGCCTTCCATTGATGATTTTCTCCTGAGTATCTTGATGAGTTCATAGGAAGACATCATTTTGGACAAGAAGGTCAGAACTTCGTGAAGGGGTGATATTGAGTATCTTCATGTTGGGTTTAAAGGCATTCATCTAAACAAGGCTAAATGGATGGAAACCGGAAAGGTGAGGGAGAAATACCCTCACCTATTCACCAATTAAGTTGACTTTTGGGGTCCAAAAGTTTCTCAGTGGGGAGGAATGATCCAGAGGATCCTCACCGAGAAACACCAATCTAATATCTTCTCAGAATAAGTTGTAGTAATTTTTAAATCGTGGAGAAAAATTATACGATTTTGTCGATATCTCGTTTGTAGGAAACAGAGCTCGTTTGCAAAAGTTATGGCCTGCTGAAATTTTGGGCAACTGGCGAATTCAATACTATGTGCAGAGATGATGCGTGCACATGTGGACCAATCAACATTCGCCATGTGGACAATATGGGTGACAGAGAAAAAGGTGGCTTTTGGAATAGTCTTAGCCTCCTTTACTTCACATCTATATTATAGAGTTTCTGTATATATTTGCTTTAATTTGCAAATACGGGATACATGTGGGATTATTCATATTTGAATTTGTTAAGGGATAATACCAAATCCCATTAAATTTGCACATATATAATTTATCCAAATTACCAAATTTAAATTATATACTATCTCCTAATTGCCACACATTATATACTATATTACCTCCATATTTAAACAAACCTTATCCCTTAAAAGCCACCTTACAATGCAAATGCGCCTAAACCTTACCATATAAAGCGCCTACATATCCACAATGCTAGGAATGTGGGATAAATCCCATGGGAGGCAGCATAGGAGGTGGGATTTGAACCATGATCCCTTCCACCAAAAATATATGCCTTGACCACCATGCCATAGGAGAAGAAACATTATAAAAGGAGCTATTTTGTATATGTACAGGCATCCGGGACTATGTGAAATATTGATTTGCTCATAACTTGAGCTAGAGAAGGAATTTTGAGATGAAGTAAAAAGTGACTCCTATTATTTTTGGCAAAGGAACGTGATGAGAAGATCAGATTCTTGTAGAAATATTTGTAAATATTTATTTTCAATATTTTAATAGATTGGTCCCATTTAACCTTAGGACACGGAGAGGACGTAGGCCACAAGTGTCGATCTTCGTTATCAATGCTTGTGTCAAAATTGTTGGTGATTCATCTCTTTATTTTCTGTTTTTACACCGTACTTTAAGTTTTAATTATTTTGTAAAAATACAAAATGATATAATAGTTAATTTTTATATCAAAAATCAATACAAAGCAAAGATCATGATCATAATCTCAAGGCCTTTGGTTTGTACCTTGTTGTGGTCTGAAACTACGATTATTATTTAGTTGTTGATTTTTATAGTTAAAATTCGGGAACCCTTGCCCTTGGTTTTGGAATTGGTTCAGATACCCGCTTGGGTATTGGTTAGGGCCTTAGCTCGTGTTTGTCTTGATATTTGAGGTTGTTGTTTTTATTGTTGTTGACGATTAAAATCTACAGTGTTGACTGAGGGCAAGAAGTTATTGTTTCTTTGATTGTTTCCATTGTTGTTGTTATTAGTAGCATTCGTATTGGGAGGACTAACAACATTAGGCTTCTTGGGTTGGTCAAGTAAATCCATCCATCATGACTCCACGTTCTTATTAAGGACCTTGGGCCCTTGATTATTGTTTGTACTATTGGAGTAACTCGAGGTTATTTTGATTAGGGGTGACTAACCTTCCATTTTATCCATAAGTCTTACGACCACTGTCAATGGCTGCTTGGTCAATTCGAAGAGCACCCTCTAGCACTTCTTCATAGCTCCTTAGTGGGAAATTTTGAACCTCTTCCTTTGTTTCCCTATTGAGGGAGTGGAGGAATAAATCGCATAGTTCCATTTGATCCATATTTTGAACACTTATAGAGGAGTAGAGAACCGACGCCACCTTTGAATGAAGTGGGTTGCGAGACTTATTATGCTCTTGCTTGATATGAAGGAATTCCCTTATTCATGTTCTCAAAAGTTTGTTCATATCAAAAGCCTTAATAAATTCTTATACGAGTTTCTTGAAGGAGTGTATTGAAGCCTCCGGTATCCTATAATACCAATCGAGAGCAATAATTTCTAGCATCTTAGGGAAATCTTCGCAGTAACTACGGCCCATGGGAGTAGCTCTCAAATGGCCGTTGCGTAAGCTTTGATGTGGGCATTAGGATCACCCTCCCCTTTGAATTTTAGAAGATTGGGCAAGGTTCTTGGGAGCATGACTGTTTGGATGGAGAATTCTAGAGGCTCCTTAAGATATTCAGAATAGGTCCCCATTGCATACATTTCCACCATTGAAGATCCTTGTTGGGGAGGTGGAGGTTGCATCAGTTTCTGAAATGGGATAGCGTAAACATTTTTTGGGGCATATGGCATCCCCTTCCACTTGTCCATATGGACTTGGGTAAGTGTACATATCCCTGTAGAGATTTAGAATACATGTGTACGTAGGGGGGTTGATTACTTTGATATGGAATCGAAGGCACAAAGCTAAGGAACATTGCATTTCTAGTTGGTATGGCATTTGAGAATACACTTCTAGCTAGTGCCTATTAAGATATCCATATGTGGCGTGAGGGGGCATACCCAAGGTTCCCGTCCTGTCAGCAAATCTCTAGGGTTTGGAGTACCCGTATAAACTGGAGGATTCTACACAGTAGGTATTTGTTTATAATTCATGCGGATAGGGAGAAGTTCTTTCTTGCCCCGCGTATGAACTTTGAGAATTTTGGGCAAGCTCTAACTCCTTGAATTTGTCTACTAATGCCAAGATGACATCACTCGTTGATGGGGTGGTGCTTTTCTTAGGTGCTTTTTGTTGAACCCTTGGAGGTTGTTGAGGAGTGTGGTATCCTACTATGAATTGTTCACTATGCTACCACCCCTCATTAGCAATATTTTTAGTTGGTGGAGGGGTGGTGTTATTATTTTGGAGTAAAAAATCACCTTGTCCTTACAACCTATCGAAAGCTCGGTTTGTATTCTAGAATTTTTGTTCACTCTTAGCATATCATGTTAAGTATTCCTTATCTAGATGTGGGAGTTGCTCGATTGCATGCTAATGGGTTGTCGAAACAATATCCGAGGAGATGAACTTGCTTCCCTGTGAAATTCATGTTGTTTGAACTTAATTGTTCGTGAGGATAAGTATGTGTGATTTGGTCAAGTTCCTCAATACATACAGAGGAACCAACATTGGTTCCCTAAAGAATAGGGTGTTGAGCAGTTGATCGGTTGTCCGCCCACGTTGAGAGTGAAAATGATTGTTGT
The DNA here is from genome assembly GCA_018340775.1 of Taxus wallichiana var. yunnanensis. NCBI lineage: Eukaryota > Viridiplantae > Streptophyta > Pinopsida > Cupressales > Taxaceae > Taxus > Taxus wallichiana. The sequence goes on from CM031242.1 coordinate 30,494,100, forward strand.
GGTATACCTATTTGGTAGTTATACATGTCAAAACCAATGATGGGTTGACCGTATTTTTCGTATCCCGCAGTATATTCGGGGTATAAGAATACCCGCAGAATAAAGGATGGACGAAGAATGCGGAAACATTTAGAGACTAACTCTTCACATCGGGTTCACCAATTTTATGTACGACATAAAATAAACACGTGCCCTTCTCACACCTAACCTCTCGAGGTTGTCTTTGAGACGATTAGTGTAGAATGGAAGTGGATGTGAGTGTGGTGATGGTGATCAAGCTAATTGGGAAATCTTATGTCTTCAACATGTAATATCGGGATCTACGAGTCTAAGTCGAAGAATTTTCTCCTAACACGAAGTAGTGTGATGACTCAGTCGATATAATATCTACTTGGAGACTCCAATCGATATCGAGCTCTGCCGAGAATCTGTTTATTAGTTCTTGAACACACAAAAAGTGACTGTGGGTGCCTCATATGGATTTCCAAACATGGAAGTGAGAATGAGAAATGTAGTGGAGCCACAGTGGTCGATGGGTGATTTTCCAGTCTAGTCAGAAAATCTTAGCACGATCGGTTGTTATGTTTAGTAAGGAAAGTTATGCAATAATGTTTGGTGGAAGTAGTGAAGATCTGAATACTAATGTACGTAAACTAGTGTCAATGTTTAATTGGTCGAGAGGCTGATGGGTTATGGGACCCGAGGATCACAAAAAGACTCGTGGAGGTTGTGGCCCTTGTATGGTAATATGCGTAATCAAACCCTGTTGCTAGGAGCAGTCCAATAATCGTAGGATCGATTAGCATATTTATTTTTTCTATTTTCTCAAAAAAAGTTACAGGTGTGCATAAGATTGTCAAACGTAAACTTATATCAATGTCAATTATCAATTCCACCCATTGGGTTGTGGGACCAAGGGATCACAACTATACGTCTTTTCTTGTTGTGGACCGTTGATGGTCATACAAAATGAAATGAAATGATTTTAATAAGAAAACTAACTATCAAAGGAAATCTAATCTATGTTTTTGGCATTTTCACAATATATCAGAGCAAAACAATAAAAGCAAACTAATCTATCAAAGTAAATGTTTTGATCTTTTCTAATTTTTAAGCAATGCATTCTAATCTAATAAACAAACTAAAGACAAGTAATCAATTGGATGTAGCTAGTTACTTGCAAATATGTGAATCTAATCTAAAACAAATAACCTAATCTAATCAAAACCCTTCAAACCCTACCTCAGAGGTGAAGAACAAATCATGACCCTGAAAGAGCTATTGTTCCCCACAACTTCCCTGGTAATGTCAGAGAGAAAAATTTCTAATGATTTGATCTACTTGTAATTGTCTAATCAATTGAAATGAACAATTTTTCTACTCTATTTGATATGCAATTGAAACTAGTGATTTGAAATTGACAATTTAACAAATAAAGCAAACAAACACACAATTCCAACCTAGATAAGCAAGAGCTTTGGCAAATCTAGTTGTATATGTATTTGTCCCCTCAGTTTGTTCCTTTCTTTCTTCGAGTGTTCATATGAGTCCAAGGGATTGGGAATGCAAGAACAATGGTAGGAGGTTGACACTTGAGCAATGATAGCTTGAAGGAAGTCTTGATGCAATACATGTAGAAGAGAGATAGCACAAGATATCTAAGCTTGGTTATGCAATTCCTAGCAAGATTGTGGCAGTAATATAATGCAAGATACACAAAAATTCTCATACCTTTTGCTTAAACACAAACATGGAATATATACAATTGGGGTTGGGATGTGCCTTCATGCACAAGGCAAGAAGAGCGGTTCCAACTAACTAAAGCACATGTAAAAATAGAATAGGAAGGAGAACCAAGCAATCAAAACTATTTTCGAGACAATTTGGCTTACGGATGCATGTTAAAAGTGAAGTTAAGTGAGTCGTTGCATGTTAAAAACATGCATGACAAAATCTGGAAAAATCGGTCGGGACCGCCACCCTACGTAGGCGGTGGTTTCAAAACCGCCTGCCCAAGCAGGTGGCGGTCCTGCACTAAAGGCCAAAACATGTACAAAAAGAAGCAGGAAGATGGAAAAAAGTGCGGGAAGGCTAAGTAAGGATTTCTAGGCTATAAATATGCATTGAAATGGGTTTTGGAGCTCGAACACCTTCTTAAAAGGACTTGAATCAAGTAACCATTTTCTGACAATGTAGCACATGCAATTTTGGGTGCGTACAGAGACCAATGTGGTGGAGAAGGTGGTGAACACCTATGTGAAGGGGTTGCCTGAGCAGGGGACTTAGGCCAACTAGGTGGACAAGTGGACCGATGAGGATGCTAAGGTTGTGAAGTAGGTCATGTATGAATAGGATAACTAGGTATAGAGTGTGCCTTAGGCTTGAGAAAAAATGGAGGCCTAGATGATATGAATGGTGTATCTGCAAAAGTGGGTCGAGGAAATGGTGTGTATGGTGGAATGCCTTTGATAGTAACTAATTATTTGTTTTGAATGAATTTGAGGCACAAATGATTCATGGATGACATGGATTGGGAAACACAAAGCAAAAAGAGACCTAAGATCATGTCACAACCTTTGATTGAAGATGTAACAATGAATGGTACAAGCATAGTAAGAGGCCCAACTATGATGGGAATCTTGACATAGCCAAAAGACTTAGGGATTAGAAATGTGACATTAGATAGTGGATAATTGATAGCTATGAGGAGTGCACTGAGCACACATTGGTTGGAGCCGATGGATAGATCATATTGTTATTAATAGTATATGAATTGATATACAAGAAATTAGAAGTAAATGTAGCATGATAATCATGATATGAAAATGTAATGACCGGTGGTAATGCATTAGTGAAAACAAAAAGGAATTCAAGGGTCTCGATGAAGGAAGAGGTACAACTTGATATGTATGATTAGTAAAATAATCAAGAGCTTGTGTTTCATGCTTGGGAAAAGGGTCATTAAAGATTTTTATATTTTTATTATCATTGACCGACTTAGAAGTAGATGGCTCAGGGAGCTCGAGTGAATTGTTGTCAATGAGATCTTGAATAATATGCTTGAGTTTGAAACAACGATTAATAGAATGCCCAACACATTGGTGATAATCACATCGTGCATTTTCATCATAATTGCAGCCACGAGGGTGAGAGGGGTTGAGATTGAGTGGTGGTGGAAGAGTAATAAGATGGATTTCGGACGAGTGTAGGTAATAGAAAGCGAGGTGTGTAGGGTAACTTGGTAAAAGTATGCTTTGGAGGTTTCAATTGAAGCTTTTCAAGTGGAGAGATGACATTAATAGTTTCCTTTTTTGTGGGCTTAGGATATGGCTTGAAAGTAGATTTAGCTTGAAACCGATTAGAAGATGATGATGAAGCATTGTCATAGTATTTCAATTTTCCCATAGATAAGATTTTTCCTTTGCACATTTTAAGTGTATGACACAATTGATCAAAGGATGGAGAGGTCTCAAAAAAATGAAACTCTCTTGTAGCAAAAGGTAAGATAATTTGAATAAAAATATCTTGCAATTCAGAATCAATGAGTACATTAGTCATCTTAGCTAGATTGTTCTTATAACACAACACATAGTTAGTTAGACGCTCATTAGATCCTTATTTGATTTGAGAAAGTTGTGCATAGGATATTTTGGTACCGATATTGATAGAAAAATGTGCAAGAAAAGCATCAACTAGATGTGTAAAAGAAGTTACCAAATGAACATGTAGATCATAAAACCAATGCATGGCGTAATCTTGCAAACTTCTAGGAAATATATTAGCTAGTATTGTATGATCATTCACATAATCCAGACATGCCACATGGAAAGATAAAAGATGCTCTTGAGGGTCACCATGGCCATTAAAGGTGGGAAGCTTAGGTGTAATGAAGTTGGGAGGAAGGGGATAAGAAAATATGATGGGTGCAAAAGGGGTGTGAAGGAGTAATGAGGAATCAAGAGATGGAGAGGAACGTGAAGTAGCTTGTTGTAGTTGACGGATTTAGAGTTAAAGATCTGTTACATAAAGGGTTAGGCAATGAGTGCCAAAAGAGGGGACTTTCCATATGTAAGAAATAAGAGGTGGAGTGAAATGGTTAAAAGGAGTAGGAATAGAAATGGGAACAATAGAGGTAGGTGGAAGGGTAGAATTAGGAGGTTGTGTTGTAATATGAATATATGTGTCATTAGAAACTGAAAGATTGAGCTCGAGATAGATTAGTGGCTTCTTCATGAGTAGTGAATAGAAGGAGATCTAGATCTTAAGGGTTCTCAATGATATGGGCTTAGAAGTCATGGAGATATTTGTTAATAAAGGTATCATTAATGACATCCATGGGTGAAGAAACAAAAGAATGTGTAAAAGCAAGTTAGGGTTTGAGTGACGAGTTCACCAAAGGATTTAATTAAATTTGAATTAAATCTAATAGCAGAGTAACTACTGTAATAAATGATGTACAAATGCTAAAATACAATATGACACAAGTAAAATAGCATGTAAAATATAAAACCCTAAACAAGAGAGGGAGATAGAAGGACTTAGCTAATTTATAAGGGAACAAGAAGTGGTATGGGAAGGTAAAATGCTAAACAAAGCGCAAACAAAGTTTTAACTACTCACTATAAATTCTAGAACTCATGAACAAATCGGACAGGGGCGCCTAGTCTAGGCGAGAGATGCCTAGGTATTGGTAACTAGACCTAGGCATTGGTGACTGTGTAAATGCTCGGAAGCTGTTTTTTTTTTGTGTCGCAAGGTCGTCCGCTATTGGCTCCTATCTGTTGCTTGATATTCTCTCTTTGATCACCAAAGGTACCAAGTAACCTATAAAAGATAATTTCACCTACACATACCCATAAACCACATCAAACCTAAAAAGGAAAATGCGAGAATGAGGAATCGGTTTGACCCCGATGATCACGAGAAGAGTAAACTTAGGACCAAGCATTACACTACATTTCGAGACTTTGTGTAGTTCTTGTGTGTGTGTAGAATTGATGCCCTACGATGCCTTTCGTAAGTTACACTTGATAGTAGTTTGTAGCTAGAATGTAACAATGTAATAATATGTGTGGATGGAATATAATAAACTTCCCCTTCCTATGTAATGTATGTAGAAGTATGTAGCCCTTGTCCCTTGAATGGATGCTAGATGGATGCCTTTGAAATGCTTTAGTGCCTTTAGAATGTAAGCTTAGGTGATGATAGTAATGCTTAGTGTTTGGTCCTTGATTTTGAAAACATAACTATGTATTATATGGTTACCTTGTTTGAATTTCATAATTGACAATTGGAAGGCCGGCCCATAAGTGAAAAAGATGCCCAAAAGATAAAAGAGAACCAAAAAGATCGAGTAAGGTAAGAAAGGGCTAGGGGTGCCCAATAGGAATAGGAGTGCACCGGCACCGCCTTTGTCTGGTTGGGTCCTCATGTCTGAAGCAATGAAAGATAAATAAGCAAAGTTTCAACTAGGTTGTAGGGTGTGTAAGACCATAGAGAAAACATGAGACAAAGAAAAGAGGCCAAAGATAGTTGTGACCACTTGTTTTCTTGTGTAGGAATCATGTAAATGCTAGCATGGTTTTAAGACCTATAAATGTACCTAAGTGCATGATTTTGTGTCTACATTTATGTTTTTTTCCTTTTTTATGGATTTAGATATTTTGTACAAAATGTAAGGAAACAAGTAAAACATTTTTTCATAAAACAATCCCAACATTTTAAGGACTTATATGGTGTTTCTTGAAAGATTGTCTCTTGTAAATGTTTTCCTCCTTTCAAAAACATATCCCAAGCAATAGCTCTCCATCTACATGGATAAAGAGATTTTCTTGATATTATAAGTTAGTGTTATTTACATATGTTAACACATGCTTAGAATATAACAAGGTTTCATTTATGTCAACAATATTTCTATTTTGTATAATTATATTAAATGAAAGATATATATTTTTGTATCTTTATTATAATTATGAAAGTTAAAAATGAAAAATAAATGTCATACACTAGGTGATATTAGTTTAAAAACCATCACATTTTTTTCTTGACGGGTAGGGGTGATTGTCAAATTTAACCTTTGTTCTCAGGTAGAAAGATCGGGGGCTCTAAAAATATATTTTAATCAGCATCGTCAATGTCTTCATCTGTATCGTCGTCCTCGTACTAGTGAAATCATAACCATCCACGTCTTCGTCAATGTCCACGACAATGTTAAGTTCCCTGTTTGATGGCTTGAGTTGAGCATTGGATGCTAAGTTGTCTTTAGGTCATCATAACAATGGAAGCATGAAAGGAAAAAAGGTTAACCGCATGGCACAACATGTTCCTCACATCGTCGTCAACTATCCACTACAATTTCCCGCACCTGCAAATTATACACAAAATTATAGGCTAGGGAAAAATGAACTGTTCCATAATTAGATCGTACACCACAACTTTTCCCCTAAAATTAGAGGCCTATAGGAAAATGAATTATCGATCGGCTAAGGAATAAGTTATTTTCTTGGTCGAGGATCTCGCCCAATTTTTGGAGATCCATTTCCATCATAAGTAACACTTCCATGGCTCGTAATGCCACCAAAACATCATTGGGTCAAACCTTCATATCAAAAGTAGATTTTTTTAAAGGTATAATATTACCGGGCCTACCTTTTGAAGGACATAGGTTACAAAAGGTCACATAAGCATTATTCACCTTCTATGTAATCCTACACTGCCGATTATGCATATTACACGTGCATGTACTACCTACGATTGACGGGAATGGTGACCATTCATTCATATTTCAATCCTCCCCAAAGTATCGAGATGACCTTCAATTGTTTCTTGATTTTTTTCCAAACAAACTAACAAATTATATACAAGAAGGTTTTGGGTGGAGGGAATGAGGTGTAAGGTATGTCTCTGTTTGGATTTTAATGGTTGATTTATCAATTATATTATTATTATTATTATTATTTCAATTTTATATATGTTATGATATATTTTGTTTTAAAAAATTGTCTCTGCATTAAAAATTTAAATTCATACTTTAAAAAAGGCAATATTATTAAAATAATAATAATATTAAATATTGAATCACACAAACTATGTTTAGCATTCAATTATATCGTACATCAAATATGCTAACAGTTCGATAAAATTATTGGCTTGTCGTTTCCATTATGGATCATGGATTCCCTGTTTCTATGTGAGTCACATCAATTTGACCATCTCTTCTTTACAATTTTGAATATTCATTTTTTATAATTAAATTGAATTTATCAAGTTAAATTAAAATGATTTAATCCTTGTTAGTGTAAAACCACTATCCATAAGTATGTATATACAAGGAAAAAGACTACAGTAATTGAGATCTATAAGTGTGTTTTAACATAGGTCACTCATTATAGTCTCTTTATGCCGAAAGGCATTGTCTTAGGTAGAAATTTTGGGGGTCTTTAACAACAACTTTCAATTGGTATCATCTGCCTCTTTGGTGTATCAACTTCACTTGAACTATCACAATCATCATTGCCCACATTTTCATTAATGTCTACGTCAATTTTAAGTTCTCTGTTTGACATATAACATCCGGCAATCATATTTTGAAAGGTGGCATTTTCAACAAAGTGGTGTACACTAAGGAATAGGTGTGGGACATGAACATGTTTAATTCCCACATTTTTATTAAGTTGTGGAATAGGCGTGGAGCATTGGGTATTTAATTCCCATGTTTTTTATTTTAAAATCCCTCTTTTGAATGATAAAAAATACACCTTTTTCTCATATGGCCAATCATTATAGTGGCTCGATTATCAATGATTGTTTAAGAATCACCTATTCCCCAACAAATACTCAAGCTTGAAATTGAAAAAATATGTTTATTGGGTTTACCTCATTTTTTTCATTTTCATCCCTTTAAATGCAATTGCATTCATGTACATAATACGTGTGAGAAAGAGATGAAAAAATGGATCACATAATGTGTTTTAATTTTTAACCTTCAATTCATGTCTTTGCCTTCCTTGAACATTCCTTTTATGCATCCTTTTTGTTTGATTTGAAGGGAGTAATGCCTCAGTATTGGGTTACTGATCTTAGAAGACCTCCCTCCTAATTACAAGCATCGCCCTAGCCTCAAGCACATTGTGTCGCCCTTTGCGTTTCCTAGTGTGCTTCACGTACATCATGCACACCTGAAAAATCTACGTGCCTCATGGTTAGAGACACACCCCATTCAATGCCCTAATAACTAAAATGAAACCCTAATTGTAATTGTGTATGCAACCCCTACCCTAGAATTTTAGGTCCACACCACAAATCCTTGTTTCTAAATTAACCCTTGAAATACATAAGTGAATTCCCCTTGCATTTATTTATGTTCTAGCTACCTATAAAGTGTAAGAGATGAAATTACAAACAACAAATATTGACATCGAAAGTACTTATTGATTGCTCTTTTCTTTTTTAGATATCTCCAAAAATATGTTTCCCTGACCTCCTTCACATTATATGCACTTTTTCTTTTAAACAATTTACACACTAAATGTTATGCAGTCAAAAAACCTTTCCACCATAAAATACATAAAATGACAAAATAACACTATTTACTTGTCATATACCATCTTCTTCTACCCTATACATCCCTACCCTTTATAGCCTCAATTATCAATGATTGTTCCTGCATCACCTGCTTCAATATAATTTCTCAAGCTTAAAATTGCAAAAAAATGCCTACAAAGTACTACAATAAAAAAGCAATGCACTTGGGTCTCGGGTGGGGCCCTTGCCAATTATCATACATTTTTATTTTTGCCCCTTTAAGCTCACATTACACTCACGTGAATAAATCACATGACATTATGATGATTAAGTGGAGCACATATAGTAGCTATTTTTGGGAAGGAACAATATGTTTCATGGAATAGGTGTGGGACATGCAGGTATATAATTTCCCACCTTTTAATTTACAACAATCCATTCATGTTTACATCTTACCTATCCAATTAAATTTTGTCCAATCGAAAACCTTGATGCCATTCAATAAAAAAACAAGCTTGATTAACAAATAAAAGATACCTTTCAATGATATGTTTGATTCCTCCTGAGACTCAATTAGCGGTGCGTGTTTGCGCACCACCTATTTTCATGCACTTACTTGAGTTTGGAACCCTTAAAATTTATGATTTTCCCCAAAAAATTTCGTGTCCTCTTTAAGAGATTGAAATGCTTAAATAAAGCATAGACAACATATATTATCTGGGTATGAACCATATGATCCGCGAAAATTGTGTGGAGCATGTTGATTAACTAAAATGTGGAATAATGGTAGTTAATCTAACTAGGAACAACAATAAATAACATTAGATAACAATAGTCAATAACTATAGAAAGTGACCCAAACAACTAGGTTAATGAAAATAGAAACCTAATATGCAAATAAGGGTTGGAAGGAGCTTAGCTGATTCGACAAACTTGTTGGGCGTGTTGTAGAGTTGGCTGGAGAAACATGAAGAGGAAACGACTACGCCAAGGTCTAGAAACTTGTAGATCTGGGAAATCGAGTGGGTGGGGTGCATGGGAGAGTATAAGGGCGCATGTGGGTGCCCTAGTCTACATTTTGGGCACCCTGGTGTGTGAAAGAGGTTCAAAAACAAGATTTGTAGGGTCACTATATGATCCGAATTATTCGCCACTGTTGCACTAACTTCGTTACATTGCGTTGTATGTCGTTGGTAATCAATGATGAAGAAGAGACCTGTAAAACCCCAAGACAAACATCAAAACCCTAAAAAAGAAAGATGCATATGAAGGGGGTCAAAGCTGTCCTTACATTTGCCACAATGGCGAGACTTACTAATCAGGCATTGCACTACATCTTAGACCCGATGTAGTTCTATGTGTGTGTGTGTGATCATGGCCTAGGTTGCTCTTGTGTCAGTCGCACCTTGTGAAATTAATGAGAAATAACTATGTGTAGAAAATGCAATAGAATGGTGGATGGAATAGAATAAATTTCACTCCTATGTAGTGTGATACGAGATGAACCAAACCTTGTGCCTTTGTGATAGAGCTAGATGGATGTAAATGAGCTCTAAATGAGATGCAACCTTAAATATGATAGTAGTGCTAGTACCTCATTATGGTCTCATAGCTTTATATTTATATGGTTCTCTTATTAAAATTTTGTAATTAACCCCGAAAAGGATGACCACAAAAAGATAAGAAGTTCAAATGGCTGTAGAAAGTGCCCCAAAAAGAGGCGGGAAAGTGCAAAAAGGATCAGGGTGCCCTAACTAGGACCAAGGCACCGATGGGTGCCCCAATACTAGCTCGGGCACCCTAGTCAAGGCTAAAATGAGAGAAAGTGTCAAAAATAGGCTAGGCACATGTGTAGTGAAGGCGGGAACTACGATAGAAAGTAAATAAAAATTACCAAGAGACGAGGGTTAATTAATACTTTCTTCACTCAAAAACCATATGAATAGTAGTATAAGACTAGGACTAAATAATGTCTAAAGTGCATGATTTTGTGTCTACATTTTCCCCCACTTTATGTTGGTGAGCGAAAGCTCGGTAACATAAAGTAGATAGAGATGTGTACCTGATAATCCATGTAGAGTGATGTAGAAAACACCGTTGAAGGACTAGACAAAGTGTGGAATGACAAAAAGATGATGGAGCGTGGAAACTAAAGATGCAAAAGCATTAAAAAAAAGTGATGAGAGTTAGGGCGGAAACACATGTGTAGTTGTTGATGTGTGTAATTTACCTGCATGGTTAGTATGGTGTGTGTTGCCAAAAATGTTGTTGTTGCCCCCATTTATTGTAGTAGTTGTTGTTGACTGCTTGTTTCTCATATAGACGGACCTGCAAGGAGAAAATGATCAAGTAGTCAAATACGCATGTATATGTAAGAATGCATGTATACGTATGTGAAAGCATATAAATATAAAATACATAAATGGAAAATGGAACATGTGCACCTGATCCATGTTGAGAGAAATACTGTAGAAAGAGGATATCCTCTCCTAGATTTTTTGGGCGATCCGACGTCATATGTTGAATAAGTGTAGGGAGGAAATTTGTTGTATCCTCCAACTTATAATCGCTTCCCCGAATGTGTGTGAAGATATCTCTCAGATCTTGCTGCCTAGTTTTTGGGTAATCGCGCCATTGGTGAAGTAGTGTAGAGAGGAATTCCAATGTATCCTCTAACCTATAACTACTCCCCAGAATGCTAAGGAAAACCATGTCCTATAAAATTCGTTGTGTATACGGGGTTTGTAGGAGGGTCAGTGCGAACCCACTTGTTGTATAACCCATAATGCCAAGGGCGGAAACTAGCTAAACTGAACCGGTGTAGAAGCGTTGTGTAGTATGCAAGACCCCAAATAATGCCCCCTTGTTTGGGGGCACATGCGACGTCACTGATAGGAGATTCCGGCCCCAAAAGAGGACCATCCACATGAAATCATTTGTAACTCTACCCTACAGGGGGAAAGGAATGTGCTTGGTAGAAACCAAGGTGCACACAAACAAGAAGGCTAGCCAAAAACAAGTGTTAGTATGAACAAGCATGCATGTATAAAGCAATGTGTAAGCTACCAAGCAATATAGTAATGTAAACACGCAAGAAGACAAAGTAGACCACCAAAGCGGGTTGTAAACATGGGACACCACTCACGATGTCATAAGACACGCAAGGCCATAATGGCCACATACAATAAACAAGTGTGCACACCAAACATAGGGCAAGACCCACGCATACAAAAAAAAGCAACAACAAACAATGTAACAAACAAGTATGGAAGCAAATATCCCGCTTAACAAATGTTGCACATGAAACACCCGTTAGCATGTTAGAAAGATAACTAGTATGTCAAAAGCGTGTATAACCAAGTAATGTAAAGTGCTAAGTACAAAATGAAACAATAGCACTGTGAGAGAGACGCATGTGGATGTTCCCAGCGACCAGTGTAGGAAGGGTAGAAGGTGAGCATCCGTACTGCATGCAAAATATCTGTGTCTGCAATCACAACTAAACAAAGGCATGAACGTGCATGTGTGTATGGTATAGATAAATGACATACAAGAGATCTATCTAGCATGTGTAATAAAGTGACCATGAACAAGTAAATGTAAGTAAGAGTAGAAGCAACCATGATATGCATATGTTGTGGATGGGTGGAATGGAATGCAAGATGGAATGATAGGAGCTACATGCCCCCCGAGTGAATGGAAATGCATGCATGAAGGTCCATTTGGTTTTGACCCATCAGTGGATCAATAATGAACCTGTAAATGAGAGTGTGTCATCGGGAAATGGTCGAAGTGTGTGTTGTGTCTAATGCGTTGTGATGAGTATGTATGTATGTATTGATGAAATGCGACCTAGAAATGATGTGTGTGTGAACCTTATAGCCGAAGTGTATATCATGACAAGATGAATGTAGGAGTGATGATGTAGCCTAAAGCATATATCACTACTAGATGAATAAAAGGGAGTGGTGATGTAGCCTAAAGCGTATACCACTACAAGATGATAGAGTAGGTGACCATTTAGCCTATAATGTATGTCACTATCCTAGTAATGTCGCATGATGAAAGGTCAAATGATGAGGTGTAAGTATGATAAGGTCCATTTGATTTGTAAACCTTGGCAGTCAAGTATGAACCGAGGAACTAAAGTGGGTCATAGGTTAATGAGTGTAGTGCGTAGAAGACAATATAGCATGCGTGATGAGTAGATGACCATATGATATGTAAATGTAATGTATAGTAATGTAGTGTGTAGGATGAGTAGTATACGATGTTAGACACATACAATATGATACATGTATGATTAAGACTAATATGATGTATGATGTATAAGTAGTATAATGTGCCTAATGCGAGATGTGTAGATAGATGCAATGTATAATACCTATGTGGAGTGTGTGGGGTTCATGTGTAGTAAGTGGCCCTCAATGAGTGAGTGTGAATTGAAGCACGAGAGTGTGTCATCGGGTAATATTGTAATAGTGACGCTAAAGTGTGTGATGAGTTTGTCTATTGATGTATGATTATGCATGTATGAAAGATGTGTTGATGTTGATGTGAGGGGGAATGTGTTAGATGTTATGCCCCCAAGTGTGTGGTAATGTATGTATTGTTCGATAAATGTTGTTGGTCAAGAACTAGAGAAGTGATATATGAAGGTGGTGAAGTATCATAGATTTTGTAAGATTGATTCAATGATGGGATAAAAGATCATATGATATGCATGATAAGTGATAGATGATTATAGATGTATGTATGTATGAGTGGTTATGTAATAGATAGATATGTTAATGTAAGATGAAACGAGGTTCTTTATTGTAACAAACCCCTCAATAGTCATATAAGAACCATAAGAATATGAGTGTGTCATCAGGAGGGTAGAGTGATAAGAGTCACCTACCAAAGACCAATTTTGTGTTTAGCGGTGGAAGCATGGTCGGAAAAAGTAACAATAGGACCATGCGATTGTGGTGGAATGTGCAATGTGTCATGATCGCTAGTATGAGGATTAGTTTCTTTGATGAAAGTAATTGGTTGGAGCTTATACTTGAGAGGAGGCCAAGTTGCACTGACTTTTAAGGGAGGTTGCTTAGGTTGACTTGGTGATATGATAGACGACTTATTAGTAGGAGATTGTGAACTAATTTTGGTAGGTGATTGACTTGGTGATGTCATAGATGGCTGAGTAGGAGGAGATGGTGAACTAATTATGAGAGGTTGTTGTTTAGGAGGTGTTTGAGTAACACTTGGACCGATGCTCATTAGATATAGATGAATCAGATTTAGGAACCCAATGGGATTTATCATTTGTATTAGAATGTTGTGTAACAAATGAAATAAAGCCTTGACGCTCAAGATGTTTGATTATTCGTGGAAAAGTGTGGCAATCGTTGTCATTATGTCCATTGATTCGATGATAATTGTAATATAGACGACCTTGATATTTTGCTAACCGATAAGGAGAATAGTAATGAGTAGGCGGTAGAGTGATCAACTGATGACTAAGGAGTTGAATAAGAATGTCATGTTGTGTAGTATTATGCTAAAATATGAGAGGCTCGAGGAATGGCATGTCTTGAGGTTCAACTAGATGACATGTAGTGGACATAGATTGCATATAAGATGTAGAAGGAGCACAAACATGTGATTGAGAAGCATCCTTAAGTTGTTGAATTTCAGATTTGAGACATATGATCGTGGATTCCATAGCTATAAATTTGTCTTGAAATAAAGCATGTAGAGCTTGAATTGAGTCCAATAAGGGTTGATTAGATGGAGGATCACTAGGGTCATCAAATAGACAAGTGAATATATGACTTATTTTGTGTGGCGACGTATTGTCATCAAGATATATGGTGTCTAGGGATTTTTACAAAACAAACGGAAATTGGGATATCTCTTAAGTAAATCAGATAAAGAAACTTGAGCAAATTTGGGAGCCATGATAGAGGGAAAATGAGGATCCTAAGTGTGAAAGTGGTCGGGTTCACCAAAATGATTAACTAAAATGTGGAATAATGGTAGTTAATCTAACTAGGAACAACAGTAAATAATAGTAGACAAAAGTAGTAAATAAATATAGAAAGTGACCCAAACAACTAGGCTAATAAAAATAGAAACCCTAATATGCAAATAAGGGTTGAAAGGAGCTTAGTTGTTTCGGAAAACTTATTGGACTTTGTCGCAGAGATGGTTGGAGAAACAGGAGGAGGAAACGACTATACCGAGGTCCAAAAACTTGTAGATTCGGGCAATCTGAGTGGATTGGGGCACTTAGGAGAGTATCAGAGCACCTGTGGGTGCCCTAGTCTACGTTCTGGGCACCCTAGTTTGTGCAGGAGGTTCAAAACCAGATTTGCGGGGTCACTCTATAATCCGAAGTCTTCGCCACTGTCGCACTAAATTCGTTGCCTTGACCTGCGATATATGTCACTGGTAATCAATGATGAAGAAGAGACCTGTAAAAGCCCAAGACAAGCATCACAACCCTAAAAAAGAAAGATGCATATGAAGGGTTAGGACTGTCCTCAGTTGCCACAATGGTGGGCTTACTAATTGAGCGTTGCACTACATTGCATACCCGATGTACTTTTTGTGTGTGTGTGTGTGTGTGTGTGTGTGTGTGTGTGTGTGTGTGTGTGTGTGTGTGTGTGTGTGTGTGTGTGTGTGTGTGTGTGTGTGTGTGTGTGTGTGTGATCATGCCCTAGGTTGCTCTTGTGTTAGTCGACTTTGTGAAAGTAACGAGCAATAACTATGTGTAGAAAATGTAATAGAATGGTGGATGGAATATAATAAACTTCCCTCCTATGCAAGTGTGATGCAGATGAACCAACCTTGTGCCTTTGTGATGGAGCTAGATGGATGCAAATGAGCTCTAGATGGATGCAACCTTAGATGATGATAGTAGTGCCTAGTGTTTGGTCCCTCATTATGGTCTCATAACTTTATATTTATATGGTTCTCTTGTTCTAATTTCGTAATTAACCCCGAAAAGGCCGACCACCAAAAAGATAAGAAGCTCAAACAACTAGAAAGTGCCTAAAAAGTGGCGGGAAAGTGTAAAAAGGATCAGGGTGCCCCCCTGGGACTAGGACTAGGCGTCGGACGAGCGCCCCAAGACTAGCCGGGCGCCCCTATCAAGGCTAAAATGACAGAAAGTGTCAAAAAGACTAGGCATATGTGCGGTGAAGGTCGAGAATTACGATAGAAAGTAAATAAAAATGACCAAGAGACGGGGTTAATTAGTACTTTCTTCACTCAAAAACCATATGAATAGTAGTATAAGACCGAGACTAAATAATGTCTAAAGTGCATGATTTTGTGTCTACACATGCAATCCAATGCCTTAATCTACCTTCAACTTGTATGACCAATCGTTAGAAAGTGTCAACTATCGATACATGTCGTGCATCTACTCACTGCAATTACTTCACGTTACATTTGATTATAGAGGCTACACCTTTATGCAACAAGTGGTCTTTACGGCTGGTTCCAAATTTGGAACATGTTGGATTTTTCCTTTTTTCCTCCCCTTTCGACGTAAATTGCACTCGTGTGGATACTACATTACCCTAATTGTTACCATGATACTTGTAGAATCACTACTTGAACATTCTAAGTAAGCTCTACGTCTTCTTGTCCCTAACGTGCCCTATGAAACATGCATTCAAATTCCCCTTACATTTTCTTTTTTTCTAACAACCCCATTAAGTCAAGAGTTGCAAATTCAACCAAGTATTCGCCTTGGCAACATTTTTCATCCACTACTTGCATTTTGAGATATCTCCTCTACAATTTCCTCGAACTCTTCCCCAAAACAAGTGTTCTCCTTCTTTCGATTGACATTCATATCATGCTCTTCGTAGAGAGATTCTTTTCATATTGGCTCTTCGATTCCTCTTTCCTTTCCCTTGCGCTTCTCCACCCATTAACACATTTTGCTACACCCATCTTCCTTTCCTGTTTTCCCTCTCCTTCCATTTTGCCTTCTTCACTATATCCCTTTCGGCGTTCACATCTTACATTTTAAGTACGATTGCTAGTTTTTATTACAAGTCTACATATATATTCCTTAAAATATCCTCGCCCAAAAAATTCTATTAACCTCTTCAAATTAAAAGTAAAAACAAAATTTTATATAAAATTTAAAACACAATAGATAGTAGGTAGCATCCGTGCCTAAATATTTGCAATTCCCAAAGAATATCATATACAGGCATACGGCCATCAAATTTGTTAAGGTGGTTTGAACTCATACCTTTATCCGAAGGGACGGTCTCGTTTACAGGAGATGAAAACAGAGTAAACCAATCGAGACGAGGAAAAACAATAAGCAATCCGGAACAACAGCAGCAAAACAAGGAGTATAAACCTGCAAAACCAAGATTCTAGTTTTGTTTGAGATGCTTTCCCATAGATGTTTTGCCCTTTCCCTTCTCTAAAACTCTTGTCATGGAGGAACCCTCGGAGCCCTCCTCAACAACCACCTCTGCCCTCGGACACTTATGTGACCCTGATCCTGTTCCCGCTCAGAAGAAAAAGAGGAAAAAAAGCCCCAATAATAAAGCCGTGAAGAAGGCAAAAGCGCCCGAAAACAACGACAACAGTACTCATTTGATGAATCAGTTCCTTATCAACAACAAAGAGTTGGGTGATCCACCATCTGTAGTCAGAGGCCGGGGAAGAACCAAAAAAACAACAATTAGTATTACCAACAATGAGAACCCTGTAAAAACAGAGGCCACAGTTGCCCAATCAGTGGGATTCCCTGTGGATTCCCTCACCGAAGAAGAAATTGAATCAGGTGTGGTGTCAACAGTTGGAGGAGCAGAGCAGGCCAGCTATGTTTCAATCAGGAACCAAATTATATGCCTCTGGAGGGACAATGTGACTGCTTGGCTGAGCAAGGAGCAGGTCATGGAGATCAACCAGCAAAAGACCTACCTGGTAAGTTCTGCATACAATTTCCTTACAAGTCATGGTTATATTAATTTTGGTGTTTCCCCTGCAATAAAGTCTATGGTTCCCACCGAGGCAACTAGGGGCAATGTGGTGGTCATAGGTGCTGGTCTTGCAGGCCTGGCAGCAGCCAGGCAGTTACTTTCATTTGGATTCAAGGTGGTCATAGTGGAGGGTAGGAAGAGGCCCGGGGGAAGGGTTTATACAAAGAAAATGGAGGTGGGAAACACTGCTGCTGCTGCAGATTTGGGGGAGTGTGCTGACTGGGACTCATGGGAATCCGTTAGGTGTCCTGGCTAGACAACTATTATACCCACTTCATAAAATCAGGGAAAAGTGTCCCTTGTATGAGCCAGATGGGCAGCCTGTGAATGTAGAGGTGGACTCTAGGATTGAGGAGGCATTCAATAAGTTGTTGGATAAGGCAGGGCAGTTGAGACAATTGATGGGTGAAGTTGCAGTGGATATCTCGCTGGGGACGGCGTTGGAGACCTTTAGAAAGGTTTATGGGGTGGCAGAGGGGGTGGAAGAGGTGAGGCTTTTCAATTGGCATCTGGCCAATTTAGAGTATGCCAATGCTGGTCTGCTGTCTAAGCTGTCTCTTGCATTCTGGGATCAGGATGATCCTTACGAGATGGGTGGGGAACATTGTTTTTGCCTGGGGGTAACGGTAGGTTGGTCCAGGCCTTGACAGAGAATCTGCCTATTTTTTATGAGAAGACTGTGAACACCATCCGGTATGGCAGTGATGGGGTGCAGGTGTTGGCTGGAGGTCAGGTGTTCCAAGGTGATATGGCCTTGTGTACTGTCCCGCTTGGGGTGTTGAAGAGTAACTCTGTTAGGTTCATTCCTGAATTGCCTCAGAGGAAAATTGATGCTATAAAGAGATTAGGATTTGGATTACTGAACAAAGTTGCAATGCTCTTCCCCCATGTGTTTTGGGGTTCAGAACTCGATACATTTGGACATCTTTGTGATGATGTGGCTCGACGAGGTGAGTTCTTTTTATTTTATAGCTATGCTGCTGTATCTGGAGGGCCATTGTTGATTGCTCTCGTGGCGGGAGAAGCTGCTATCAAGTTTGAGAGCATGCCCCCTACTGATGCTGTCACTCGAGTTCTTGACATCCTTAAAGGTATGGTTCAGTTTTAAAAATGGCTATAACTATGCTTGTCTACCTTTGCTATGTTTAGTCGATTACAAACTTATGGTTGTGAGAATTAGGGAGATACATATCAGTGTCAACTCAGATTTTTTGAAGTATTACATTACATGACTATAAAAATAGCTATAACTCATTTTCAGTAGTTTCTTTATAAGTTTGATAGAGTGGGTTGTAATTTACACTATGACCAGTTACACTTCATACTTGGTGGCTAGTCAGTTTTTGGTTTTAAATGGGACTGTCGTGGATAAACTCTTTAGTGCTCCTTGAGGCTCTAGTTTTTGTTTACCCTTATCACCAATATATGTACAAAAATGGCTATATGCTTGTTTACTTGTTTCTTTTCACTGAAATGTTTCTGTGAGGATAGGGGAGATCCACTTAGTGTCAACTCAGATTATTTGACGTGTTACAGTACATGGTCCTGCATTCAAATGGACTGATTTTTCCATGGTTGTATGCACAGGCATTTATGGCCCACGGGGAATTGAAGTACCTGATCCCATTCAAACAGTCTGTACAAGATGGGGCAGTGATCCTCTGAGTCTTGGGTCATATTCACATGTTGTAGTTGGGGCGTCAGGTGATGACTATGACATTTTAGCAGAAAGTGTAGGAGAGGGCCGCCTTTTCTTTGCTGGAGAGGCCACCAATTGGCGATATCCAGCAACCATGCATGGTGCATTTTTAAGTGGTTTACGGGAGGCAGCAAATATTTCTAATGTTGCAAACATCAGATCAATGCCATCAAAAGTGGAAAGGGGATTGTCCAAAGACATTCAGTCTTATGCTGCACTTCTTGCCGACTTATTTAGACATCCTGATCTAGAATTTGGTAGTTTTTCTGTTCTCTTTGATCCACAGTCAAATGACCCTAAATCAACCGCACTTTTGAGGGTTATGATTGGTGGAACCAGAAAGAAAAACAGTGACAATGCAAAAACAGATCAACAACATTCTAACAAGCTTATTTTTCAGCAACTTCAATCACATCTAAATCAACAACTACTCTATTTGTACACTTTGATAACACAACAGCAAGCTCTTGAACTAAGGGAAGTGAGAGGAGGAGATGAAATTAGATTGAGCTACTTGTATGAGAAACTTGGTGTAAAGCTAGTCGGCAGGAGAGGGCTAGGTACACTTGGAGATTCCCTCGTTGCTTCTATCAAGTCAGCAAGAGCTGCACGCAGGCCCATTTCAGCACCTTCCCCATTTAAGTTTGGTAACTGAAAATAATTTTGAGAAATTTGAAGCAATATTTGGTGCACTGTACAGAAGATTCAAGCTTGCCATTTTTATCTAAAAGGCCTTTTGGTGCTGAGGTTAGTATTTAAAATCCCTGTAGTATTCATGTGTATATTAGAAGAAGTTACAAATGAGGAAACTTACAGTGGCTATTCTCACTTTGACGTGTAAAGAGAAAGGTCATTTTTACAGGTATATAGTCAGTGGCTAGTTCTTACTTGCAGCTAGCTTTGAAAACCCAAATATTCCAGGCTTAACAGTGGCGGATTTAATACATTGAACAATATACGAGAATTTACAGTGACTTTTTTAGTTGGCAACCCCTTTTATGCATCAGCTGGGACAGTGTACCATATCTCCATTTTTACAGTTTGTATGTAAGTTTTGCATCATTATGGGGGCATATGACCATCTGGCATTGAACCTGGGCCATCTTGTCAATAAGCACCCCCACATACCACTAGATTGCAGCCTGACCAACTTAATCAATCTTACTTTTATTGTGCCTCCCAGAAGAACACTATGTCATGGCTGAATGAAAAAAATGTTATATTGGTTTCAACATAAACAAGCATAGTTATACTCTTGTTTGAGTAAAAGAATTCCACCATTATTTAAAGTTAAAATATTTGCGGTGTATTTTGTTGTCCACAATCCTTATTGTAACATATTCAAATATCCTTTTTATCTGATCTTGGTAATGTTAATGATTTCTTCAATGAGAAATTTACGGTGGAAAAGGAAGAGATTTTCTTCAAAAATGCTTTTTGCCTTTTAGAGTCAAACCTTATTGTATGATCATACAATAATCTTTATGCCGATAAAGATATTTTGAGTAAAGTGTTTGCTATACACAATTCATTATGTGCGGTGTTGCTCAAGTTTTGCCATTGATAGTTCTCTCACTACTGAAAGAAATATGGTTTCTCAACTTCAAAATATAAAACAAATAAAATATAAATTGACTGACAATAGGAAAACAAACGTTTTTTCTCGTTGTAGGAAAAAAATCTAACTATGTTTGTTAAGTTGAGGTTGATGTGTACGTAAGTATCTTTGCAGGTTGTGACCTTAATTTAGGTGGTTTATCTCCCAAATGGTTGCTCAGGCCTTTGTTAATCTATTAAGGACGTCACTCTGTTGTGGGCCTATTTCCCATCCATTTAGAGGATCATAGATTATTATGATTTTAGTTTTTATCCTTTTGTGGAGAACCAATTGCTGATGGATTGTAAATGTGTAGTGTTCAATATGCATTGTTGAATAAACATATACGGAGAAATTACTGTAAAAATGCAAATGTGCCAACTAAGCATAATTGATAGTGACGGTGAAATTACTGTCTAAATGCAAATGTGCCAACTATGCATCATTGATAGTGACGGTGACAGGTTTTGAGTAACATGGCCGAAATTGGTTGTTAGTATCTTGCAGGAATGTAAGTCCTCACATCATCTGAAGCTTAGACACCCCATTAAAAAGCAGAAAGCTGCCTCGTTTTCAGCCACAGAAAGGAACCCAGTGATCTAATTAGTGTCCCACAGTTTAGAGAAATCTTAACAAAATGGTTCATTCCAGCATACAGTTATTGACAGAGTCTAGGAAAGGGAATGCAGAGTATGTGGTTTGCACAAGAGTATTTTTATTTAGTGTTTGTACTAGTTGTGCCAAAGCCACTCTGGGATTGCAGCGTCCTCTTTGACAGAAAAAAAAGAAGACATTATATTTTTGGCATCACTTAAAACATCTCAATCAAATTTTACTTATACATTTTCTCAGCTTGTGGTGACCTCCTAAAGGGTAACGTTTCTCATTTATTTAATTTTGCATGAATTTTGAATTTAGGATTTACAATGAAGTCTAGTTTTTTTAATCCGTATTTTCTTTGTGATGTACCTAACTAGCTTCTCTTTCAGAAATATATGGAGCTATGAAAATGCTGCATGTTCTCAAAATGACATTTGTTTCTTGTTAGTCAACAGTTAGGTATTTAACATGATGTTACCAATGGATATGACATGCCTCAAAGAGGTTTTTTGTGCCGAGCATGTCATTCAAATGCAACATAAGTCTCATATGCACCAAAACATACTGGTGTTGATGAGAGAAAGAACCACACTGTAAAGAAGATGGCCAATTATATAATATAGTCTCAACGTTTGGCTCTATAGTTTTGGGTTAAAGCCATCAAGTGCATAGTTTTGGGCTAAAACCATCAAGCGCACCAACAACACCAACTACATATATAATGTTGTATATTTTCCATGAATTACACTCTTCAAGACTGTATAGCCTGGCTGGGGGTTTGGGGGCCAATGGTCCTCCGATCGGGGGTTGGCTCCCGAGAAATTTATTAGGGTCCCCTTTATAGGATTTCGGGTCCATATAGGTGATTTAATCTATGTTATTATGGGTGGTTAGATAACTAATGTTTATGAGGAACGATTATAGGTTGTATTCTTGGCACATGGTTTTGGTACCCATTGTATTGCAATACTTCTGCTGACGGTTACCTATTGATGTGCTTATATATAAGCGGGAATGCAGTAGGATAGAGTGGAACTGTAAAATATGCTATTGTATAGTAAAGCAATTGAGTTAACACAATATGGAAGACAAGTTATTGCGTTGGGTTTTTACTCGAAAGGGTTTTCAAAGACAAATCTTGTTTATTGTGTAATCTTGTGTATGTCCTTTCTTTGTTTTCTATTTATCTCAAAGATTCAACGAAGTATTACTTATCTCATATTTGTTTATTGGATCAAATTCTCTACAAATATAACTTGACAATTGATTAATTCAAGAGGTGACTCTTGAAGAGAATCAAAGCAAGAAAAACCCCGAAGCTTGGCCACTTTGGAGTGTTTGAATGTGATGCTTGGGTGCACATCCCCATTGACAAGCACAAAGCAATTCAAACCCTACAACAAGCCTTGTGCTTTTGTTCTTAGAGTCATGATCCCATAGAGTTTGTGTTAAGAGTGTAAAATCTTGTTAGGTACTTTAGAGTTATGGATACTTGTGGTATAAATCGAAGGTTATGCGTATGCTAATGTGTAACTTACATTGTATATGTATTGGGGTTAGTATCTTATTGCGGGTTGACCCGCCCTTATTTCATTCATTGACAAGTGTTTAATCATAGACCCTCATGTGTTAATCCATTTCATTGTATTCTATCTATTTTATATTCGAGGGGTTGTTCTTATTTAGGTGTATTTTGACACAACTACATTTTTATGTTTGATTATTTTTTGGTAGGGTTTTATATACGTTTTATTATGGAGGCGTGTCATTAATCTTGCATGATATTAAAGCTTAAGGAAGTTAGAATGTAAAAATCTCTAGGTTTTGGTCCTTTATTACGACGAGAGAACACAAAGGAGTGACAATATCTCACAAAGTATTTGGTCACACTTTGTTTCCTCTACATAGTCTTTTTTTTAAAGAAAATAGGAGGTTTAGTAGTTTCATGGGAAAATGTTATTTTTTTCTCTTTGATACAATTTCAATCCCAGATTTGGAGGTGACATAAACTCATTTAAGGAGAATTGGGTTTGTTAAGCTCTTGACATAAGATTGTGTTTGTATGGGTGTTGTCATGTAAAATGTCTAGGCATTTTAATTGACAACCTCACGAATTTTTTTATCGCTTCTTGGTCAAGTTGGCTAAAATTTTCAAATTTGTCTCTTTACAAAGGTCAACTTGTGTGGAAGGTTTGGGAGCCTTGGGTGGTTTCAAAAGCCCAAATTACAATCATTGGAAATGTATGAGTCTACTTTGTGGCAAAGTATGATTTGAGGAATATTTGGGAGCTTTGCACTAGTCTTGAGAACATATTCACCTCTGGTACTTTTTGAGGAAGAGGTGTTCTCGGTCATCAAAGCAAAATCAACTTGCACGGAAGGGTTTGAGAGCCTCGGGAGGTTTCAAAAGCTCATATCACAGTCATTGGAAAGCTTTCAGGATCTACACATGATGGCATATGCAATATAAAGTTTTGGAAACATTCGGAGCAAAAACCTTTCAAACATTGAGGTACATGAGTCTTTATGAAGAAGAGAACTTGCATGGAAGGGGTTGGAAACCTCGAGTGGAGTCGGGAGCCTCATAAATGGTCAAATTGAAGCTCATTGAGTTCCCTTCATGGCCCAAGTGTTAATTTTGTTAATACTCATCCCATGTTCTCGCGGCGACCCAACTCTCTATCATGACTTCCTATGCCAAAAAGGTGAGTTGACTTAAAATTAAAAAAGAATGCATTTTCAAGATTCCTAAATGGTTCCATTGGATTTGTTGGCCCATTTCCAGTCAAAATGATATATTATACACCCCAGAAATGTCAATTTTTGGTCGTGGACCCGAAAAGTGCTTTTCGCGCTCTAATTTTCCGTTGAGTTGCTCATGTCAGTAACTTAAGTGACTTAGGCACACTTTTGGAGCATGGTGGCCTTTTGGAAGGTGGAAAACAAAGTTTGTAATGTGTTTTGTGATTCTCCTCCTCCATAAGTGCGTCTTCACCCCATTGGTCCATGCCAAAAGCAAAAAGTAACACAAAATTAGAACATATGTTTGTTTTGAGAGGTAACGTGCACATCCCCAAGGCCTAGGCACATTTTGGGTTGCACATTGCATTGACGCACTTTGGAGTGTCCATTGCACTTAAACAATGTGCTCCTCTGATTGGAGTGCCCTTTGGAGGTGTGAGTTGCAAAGATGGTGCATTTCCTTGTTTGTTAAAGCAAAGCCTAAATTCCTTCTCCACTTAAATCACGATTTCAAAGTTAAGTTCCCCCAAAACCACAACTTAAAATTAGATAAAGTGCATGATGAAACTCCATTTGAACACCATTTCTCCTTCTCTCATGGCCATGAAACCATTTGTGTGCCCTAATTTTGCAAAAACTCGTTTTGCTCATATCTCAAGCCTCTATGGATAAAACCCTTCAAAATTTTGAACACTTACCCTCCATAGAAGCACCTTCAAACTAATGTAAGAACCAAGAGATACAGTGAAGTGATTTTTTTTATTCATCCACTTGAAATTTGCAGTCATGAAAACCCTTGTTTCTCCTTTTTCTTCCCAAAATTTCAAATCATCATAACTTGTAAACCCTAAGGCCAAATCTTATGAAACTTTGCCTATGAATCCTCATCCAAAACACTCTCGTTTTGATCCCTTGCTCATTTGTTGTTGTGAAGAGACTCATTTCATGTGATTCGATCACTTTTGCTTGAAAACCCATTTTGAGAACTCACAAGTGCAACCATAAATCATTTCGTTATTTATCGCCATTTCTAACAAGAGATCTTCACGAAAATTGGAGTATCTCTTCCTCTCAGAAATATCTTCCTGAAAAATCAAGTCTTATACAAGTTGGATATGTTTTGCTCCTATAATGGTATGAACAAGATTGCAGCCAAAAACATCATTAAAAACCTTGAATGCATGTGAACTAAAGCAGAAACTCATTCCTCTTATTTCTCCAAACTTCATCAACACTCTCAAAGCCTTTGATGCAACAAATTCACAACATGAAGTTTCATTATTTCGGATATGAATCCATCTTGGTCTTGGTCTCCGAATATCCGGACATCGGGGACACTAATGTTGAGCACATGGACTTCGAGGACTTGAAATGGAGAATGGAAGAAGGAATTCGCACCGCACTAGCTCACAAAATCTTCCACAATGGACTCTACTAAGCCGTCGATTCCCATTGGAAATCCAAGACACACTTTGTTCTCACCTATGCCCAAAACTATGAAGCGGAAAGTCAAACCATCACTGTTGATGATGGTTCCATCATTGTTGTATTATCTCTAGAAGGAATATCAAAATGTCTGTGTATCCCAAGACCCAAGAATGTTGTGATCCTAAGTAAGGAAGACACTTTCTTGAGTGGGAAAGAAAGGAGTCTTGCCTACAAGGAGTAATCTCTCCTTCCCAAGACTCCCGCTTTGAGCTCATCGAGGAAATCTCCATTGCATAATCATGTTTAGTAGGTTCATGGGAGAGGCATCAACCAAAGACTTCCACCCATGGATGTCTTAGTTTACTTTGATCACCATTGAAGGAACTCAAAAGATTGATTGGAGCCAAATCATTAGTGACAATTTGCATTCACAGTTGATAAATCTTGAGAAGACCAAGAAGTTCACAATGACTTCTTAATTGGTGTATGTTGTTGTAGCTTTGCGAAGTAGCCTGGACTATCTTCTAAAAGGAACTTACCGAAAAATGCACCAAAGTGTATCAAGTACATCCACAATTCACTTTAAAAGAATACAAGAGGCATTATACCCGAGTCAATGATGTCTTTGTAATGCCCCTAATCAAGAAAATGGAAGAGGATATTAATCATAGGTTATCAGCAGAAGCTTGTGAATTGATCAAGAAGTACGAGAGCTATTTCACACAGTTCAAAACTTTTCCTACATCCGTGTCAGAGGATTTGATGATGCTCCCATGAAGCTCCCTTGGTATCTAAGTAATAAGTTGGTCCTCATTGAGCTATGTCGAAATTGTCTAGAGTACACCTCAAGTGCCATGAAAGAAAGAAGAAAGGAGTAACATTCCCAATTCATCTGGGTATTTACTCTTGCATGCATTCAAAGATGTAGGTAACATCGAAGCTTCCTAGGATCATTCAACCTATATGCCTACTCGCCAGAAATCATATGTTAGTAAGCAATATATGGGAGCTAAACATAAGTAGCTTGACATTGCCCATCAACCCGAAATAGAGGATTATTGGAAAGATTGTGTTGATGAGATAGAAGTTCATCAACGAGATTTCTCTAGAATGACAAAGGCAACAAATGAAAGACGTCCATCTTGAATGGTTTACAAAGGATATAGAGGATGATGCTAGTTAATTTTTGAACCGGGATATCTAGAGTTCGTTTGCTTCACATCTCTTCCTCTTGTAGTGGTCGGTGGTGGAGCTCGTTGACATCCCGACTTGTCTTGTCACAATCCTTCAAAGGTTGAAAAGGTGGGTTTTTAAGAAAGTGCATGGACTCAACTATACACCTTCACCTTCTTATAGACAATTCGAGAAGTCGAAAGCAAAGTATATGTCGAGAATCAAGGGTCCCTAGAAGATGACACCCCTCAAGAAAGGAAGTTTCCCCATTAAATATCTCCGAGTCTCACATTGAGTCTCCTTGCAAGAATTTGCTAGTGAGAAGGGTGATTAATGTACTCTTGAACTAGGAGAATTCGTCATCTCCCCACAAGGAATAAGTCTAAGTCTCCCGAGTTCCTAATCTAATCACCTCACAGTCCCTTGGACTCCTAGTACAATCTCACATAGATAGTGATCTTGGACCCTCTCCCTGCTCGGAACCAAGCCCTGGTCTCCTTTTCTCATGTAGGTCGTCGATAGTTCATGCTTCACATTCCTCTACGAGGTTTTGTTTTCTCATGGGTTTAAGATATTATAAAATATCATCAACATATTGTTGCCAAAGCAAAGGCTCCAATGGTTGAAATATCTCCCGAGATTTAGAAACTCACACCCACTCCCTAGAAAGCCAAGATGACTTCTCAACTCACGACTGATGCTTCAGTGTCTCAGTTCATTGAGTTTTCTTGCCCAAGGGTAGACAAAGATGAAGATGAAATGCAAATATTTGATTACGAGATGACTAGGTATCCTCTTAGAGAGCTAGGTTCCAAAGGAGATATTCACAACATCGAGAAAACAACTGCTATTGGGTTGGAATTTAACCTTTGGGTCAGCTAGTGGAGAAGTTGCATTGGCATGAGGAGAACTAGGAGAAGAACCAAAAAGAATGGAAGATTGTACACCCTTATCGACAAATTCCTTAGCATGGGAAGAAGAAGCAATATAAACATCATTAGGTTCATCATCATGTAAGATATCTTTTTGAAAAACAAGAGTAGAAATGCATACATCATTTGTAACAACATTATGTTCACAAGCATCTAAGACATCTTGTTGTGAAGAGAAAAAAGGAACACTAACATCATTTGTAATAATGAGTAGATACAATATCATTTGGAGGAGGAAGGGAAGAAACACACGTATCATTTGCATCCAAAGTTAGCTTGCAAGTATTTAGAGAAGACACATAAGAAGTATGGACAACATTACTAACATAATATTCATTATCGGAAAATGTAAATAGTCCTCTAAACATGCACAATCAGATTCAATAGGTGGCAAATAAGATGCAATTGGATTAATAACAATAGTAGGAATACAAGGAATGCGGACATCATGAGTAGAAATGTGAGAAGTAATACATTGCTAGAGGCAAGACTAGACCAATAATTAGGTTCATTTTGTCTACAAAAACCCACGCACACTTGAGGATCATTATAGTTAGGAAATATGTTATAAATTTCATAATGCATGGCTGAATTATAACTATCTACAGAAGGAGCAATGAAAGGGGAGTGAGCACTATGGCTGTGTAAAAGCTTATTGTAAGCCATGTAAGAAGTGTACATCAACAATCCAAGAAGACAAATAGATATGTATTTCAAACACTTAGGGATCCTAGGGCAACTAGGGTTCGGCCGATAGCAGGTTCACCAAATGATTTAACCCAAATGGTTGATTTCTTAGGGGTTATTAACCAATGGCAAATTATCATAATCAATTAGTTTCCAAGGCTAATTGCAACAATATTAGGAATAATCATTATAAAAATCTAAACAATGATAGATAATGAAACAAAGCACTAGAAATGAGGAAGAGAAGAGAATGTAGTTGATATATTGATTCCTATGATGGTCGATAATTGGAAATGGTTGGAAACGATCTAATGAGCCTCATTATTAAAACTATGTTTTTAGCATATGTTTGGACTAGGGTGTATGGTAAAGCCCAAAGAGTACCACCGTTATAGCCCTTTCCATACACTTTGGTCCCTTTAGGTTTTTCAAAACTAATTCCTATGCAATCCGATTATCTACTCTTTGATTCACACTATTGCTACTTGACTTTACTAAAAAGCTTGATCTTCACACATGTTCCTATAAAAGATCCTAGCTACTCTACACTATAGTCAAGCACCCATTAATGTAAAAAAAGGAATGCACATGCTTGAGTTCAACTGACCTCGACAGTCACCCCACTGTGATTGCACTGAGCATTGCACTACATTTTAGACTATGTGTAGTTTTGGTGTGTGTGTGTGTGTGTGCGCGCGCAATTATGTCTTGTTGAAGCAAGGTTTTACCCTTGTGTGCATTGCACCCAATAACGGGCTGCACTACTTTGTCCCCAATGAAATGTGTGGTATGGAATTTAGAATAATGACCTTCCTATGTTGTGATAATGTAGTCCAAATTCAGTTCTTAGTTTTTTCTTTTGCTCAAAGGATGATAATAGATAGTAATAGTTTCCTCCTCTTTTATCCTCTTAGCAAGCTAAGTTTGTATATGAGTTTCTTTGCTCGGATTTTGACACTAGTAACATGAAAGGACGACCCCAAATAAGAAAATCAAATAAGAGAAGAGTGATGAAGAAACCTATTGCAAAAGATCCAGAGGAAAACAAGGTGGGACCAAAACATACAAAATGACCCATATTGTATATGCGATATGACCCATTACATACGCTTTGGTCCGAAAAGATCGAAAACAAAACATCAAGACATGATGACAAGGATCCCGTGACACGACAAAAAAAAAGGAGGAAATTCAAAAAACCATGAGAAGGAATCACAATCAAATAAATACAAAGCAATAAGAAAGAATGCCTTGTGTCACCGATGTCTAATCTTCGTGCTAGGAAAACATGTATATAATAACATGTTAAAAGTGTAATGTAATAGTAGTAAGTGCATATTTTAGTGTCTACAAGTCTAAGGATGCGGTTTTTGTCCCCGACCACCCAATACTTTTCTAATTTGACATCTTTTTTAATGGGTGGTTCATATGTCATAGGTTGTCCTTAATGCCAAGCATTACCCACAAAATCTTATCAAAGCAATTCTAACTAAAGTATTTACCTCGATTGACATGTTCAAGAGAATATTCACAAAATACATTCTAAAAGCACTCCAAACTCTCTTTAATCCCTTTAAAACAACAACACAATCTAGAAGAAGCTCCCACACAAATGTGAAGCACTCTCAACCAGGTTCAAGAGTCACAATTCTCAATCTAGCTAGAGATCTTCAAAGCCAAGTCAAGCTAAGTAAGCTAAGCTATTGTTGCATTATCATGTGATCAAACTGTCGAAGCTAGTTGCATCTAACATATAGATGTCACATGCTAGGTGGAAAACTATGTGTGGTTTGAGACATTTTTAGAGTATAATTGCCTTAACATAGGTGGTGTATAGATTGTACTTTAACCTAACCACTATCCTTTTTATGTGGTATCCTACTCGTGGTTAGGGTTAGAATGTACCCTTTGTGAGAGATAGAAAGGGTGCCAAAACTATAGAATTTTTGTATATTGAAAGAAAACTTTTGAAGTTCCCTTTGGTGTATAAATTCTTGATAACGTTTCATATGAATTTGGAATTCTTTTCACTTGGCTTGGGATGCTCCTAAGCTAGTTTAGAGTGCTTCATAGTACATACTTGATTACATGATATTCCTAATGTCTTCTCTTGATTTAGGGAAGTTTAAGGCAACTTTGCATAAAACTTGATAGATATTTGCTAGAGGAGCTCTTGAGAATGCTAGGTGAATAAATGAGAGTGTTATAATCACTTTTACTCCTTTCCACGGGATATAATTTCACATTAAGGTCAACCTAGAAAGGGGAACCAAGATGAATTAATATATGTAACTGTTTGGAGACATAGGACATTAACTCTAGAAAGGGGACACAAGTGTGTGGTGCTTCTCATCCAAATTGGACGGTAGTATCCAAGGAGGTAAGAGACAACAAGTAGAATTTTGCAAGATTTTGATAGGGAATCGAAGATGTGTATAAGTGATAATATATGTCTTGTAGATGTCTAAACATCTAAATGAGAGAATAAGAATTATTTACAAGCTTCGGAAATGGGGAGAATATTGCATTTAACCTCTTGTTTACATGCACACAACTCATGATCAAAGGATATAATCCAAATCAAGTGTTAGGCTAAACACCTAATTACCAAATTTAGGTGTCTACTTAGTTAGACCTTTTCCATTTTTAAAAACAAATAAAGATGAAACCTTTTGAATGAAAAAAATGCATTGCCTTGAAAATTACACATAAACTAATAGATGATAGTGGAAGAAGACATAGGAAGCAAAAATAAAATAAAAACTAAATGATTATATATATATATATATATATATATATATATATATATATATATATATATATATATATATATAAAATATATATATATATATAAATATAAAGAGAGAGATAAATATCACTTGTGATCATCGATGTGATGTATGGTTTTATCCACTATTATATATTCTTTCTTACACATCATGTATACTTAACATATACATATATAGAAAATAAAATGTGTCTAGCCACACTAAGCACATCCACATACCATAGATCAATTTGCCACCATTTTGTGGTTGTTTTTAGGACATTAAAAAAATGACATACCATTTGTTGAGCTTGTAAAATTAATGTAAGGTATGTAAAATATTTTAGTATTCATGTCAAATTGACTTGCATAAATGAGTGATTTGAGCTAAAAAAATAAAATAGATCACATGTCTTTCATGAAAATCAAGCGTAGATGATTTTCTAGTTTATTTAAGCAGTAACCATTGGATTGATTACAATTGATAATTTAATCTTAGCTTGTAGTCACGAATATTAAGAAAAAGTTCATAGTTTTTACTCGTAGGTAACTTCATGGCAATGAAACAATCTACAAGTGCAAGACACTCATTTTATATGCATCACAACTTTCTTATTGGAGAATTGAGAAATATTTTTTATTCTTAGTCAAGGGATATTCTTTGAAATGGAACTAAAAAAGCAAATATATATCTTAAATAGTCATTAGATCAAATGTACTTGATAAATTGATACACAATGGAGGACTTATCTACAAGCATGACCAAGATCTTATTGACCCTATTGTGCTTATCACACTGCCATATAGTCTAGTAGGCCTCCAAATTATTGTGATGGTTTCATATGCTAGAGGTGTGGGAAACTTGATGACATTGTTGATGTAACCTTCAAATCATATGTTTGGATGGATAGGCACGAGAGAGAAAAATAACCTTGTATATTAAAAAAGGAGTTCTCTCAAGATGAACATCTATGTTGATATTATACAAGGATAATTGTATGAGATTGAGGGTTCAATATGTAAAGAATTATCATGAATAGTTATACAAGTTTGAGGGATTAATATGTGGAGAATTATTGATTGATCGTATACTTGGGAATCATGTTGCTCTTCTGTATAGCTCATTTTTAATTTCATGTATTGAGGACCCATTATACACGTGTAGATGGGTTCGTGTGCTTGCTAGCATGTTAAGTAAGTTCATGATTGAGATAAAGAGGCCCTTATGTTGTGAAATTTATCTTAGATGTTTCCAAGATAAACCTTAGTGGAGATATATAGGGAATAATGTATTGTATTTTGTTGATAGATGGTATGAAGATGGGTTGTACAATTTATCTTAAGGTTGATTCACAATCCATTGCTTAAATTGGAAAATATAAATGTTAATTACTACTCTTTGTCATCAAGACAATAATGATGTATGACAACTATTATTCATGATGATGCATAAAAACTATTAAATCATGATGATGCATAACAACTATTAAATCATGAAATTGTTGGCCAATTTATAAATTTTAGAAAACATGAGATATTCAAATTTAAATTTCTAGCTTGGGAACACAAACATGTTGCATCAATTATTATTGTGATGCATGTCATGATATATTTGTATGTACCCAAACAATTTCTCGGCATGATTTAGTTGTATGTTTAGAAGTGACATGCAAAACCAATACACCAAAAGCTTGATTGCATGGAGCCTTATTGAGAACATATCCTTGAAACTCATCTCAAGAACAAGTATCCATGGACAATAGAATAATAAAAAAATGGGTTGTCTAGTATTGAGAAAGTATTTCTTAATCGAATAGTATATAAATAGACTCAACGCCAAGATATTCATGAGGCTTCCCTTACTAATATTGATCTAAAATACTACTTGTTGCAAATACAAAATTTAGGAATATGAATGAAGAATTTTAATAGTTGTTATCTTATGTCAACTATGTTGTCATTTCTTAAGCAATAGAAATGCTAAAACATTAAAACCAAGACCCAAAATCAAGTTAAATTTTGGAGACGAAAAACATTAAGTAAGCTTCATGGAGAAGTATGTGCATGCCAAGAGAAACCAATAAAAAGTTGTGGAGGAGACTCCTCTATAATTAAGGCATCTACAACATCCTCCCATTCATCTTCAACATCTGAACTACTATCTTCTTTTTGGCCACTATCGAGGCTTGGATATTTCCAAAAATATCTTTAGAGTTGCATCCCTCATTTTTATGTTCCTTTTTTCATTTAAAGCCTTTGAGCTTTGGAATCCATTACAAAAAAATTGCTTTATGTATTATCTCCACTTACCTTGATCGAGTATTGTTATTGTTACCTTCCCTAAAATTAACACTTGCATTAGGAAGAGCTTATCCAACTGGTGTGTTTTGGGGATAATCCACGGTCAACGCTTATCTTGCAAGGTGTTAAACACTTTTTGCATGTGAATGAGCGTTAAACCTTGGAAAGTCAATTGGAATGCATGGACAACTTATGTTTAATCCTTGCAGTCTCATGGTTATTCCCATTATTTCCATTTTTTACTACTTTGAATTCACTAATTATCATACACTAGTTTGAAAGTACTATCAATATATTAACCAAAGATCAATACAAGATGGCTAATTATTGCATACACTAGTTTCAAAAGTACTATAATATATTAATAAAAATCAATACAAAACGATTACAATTAAAAGAATGACACAAAAATGAGTACAATAAAAGGAATGACACACAAATGGTAATAATAAAAGGAATGACACGGTTCAATCTCCAAGTTCACCAAAACATGTTACAAGTGATGGCTACATATAGATATTGTCTTTAAGGTGAATTATTTTTGGGAACATCCTCTCTATATTTTTGGGAAAATGAAAAACCACGGTTTCAAATTGTTGATTAGCATCGTTGTAGCAAACATCCATACTTTTGGATAACCATCTCTCCAATTGTAATATCCCCTTTTGGGATATTATGCAAATCAAAAAAGTATTTATCCGGATCACCATAGGAAGATTAAATATTCTTAGTTTGAATTCAAATAACCCAATGTTGGCAATAATACAACCCAAAATGGGGTTGGAGTATGCCAAAGTGGTCAAGTTAGATGAAAAAACTAATTAGAATGCTAATATGACCCATATATGATTTTTAACATCAATTAATTAATTAAATGAATACCCAAACTCTGCGTAATCTAACAAAATTATTTCCCGCTTAACCAACCAAGCAAAAATTCTCAACTTTGGATTTGGGCCACAAAAATATGAAGAACAATGTCCCAAAATCAGTTTTTCCACAACCAACATATAACCCTAATTTTACCCTAAAAATTAGATCACCCAACACATTTAGGGCATCAAATTCACTCCAAAAATTATGAAATCACTTCCTCCTTATTCCTCCTAATTTCTACAACCAAATCCAATATTAGATTGACCCCAAAATTGCAGATCTGAAATAAATATTAATTAATAATGTCCAGATAGCTTGTAGACAACTGAAATATTCAAAAATTCATAACTCATCCAATACTCAGTGTTTTGCCGTGAAATAAAGTGCAAACTAATCTATAATTCAAGAGCTTTCCAAAGAGATAAAAATCTGAATTTTTAGACCACTGAAAACCCTCCAAAACAGCCCCCAAGATTCCCAAACCAGTCGCTAGGGTTAGAGGGAATGGCATAAATTATTTTCAGCTCTTTCTATGCTTCAAAAACCCTCCAAATAACAGTCCTACACTTGGAAAATTATGCCAACATAGATCAGATTATATTTTAACTTGTTCACCCTCAAAACATGCCAAAACATGACCCCACACAAGTCGCCATAACTGGAATTAATTGCAACATTAAAAATCAGATCATAGAACACTCAAAAACTCTTTAACATTCATCCAAAACATGCATATTCCACTCTAAATAAATGCGCCAATCTTCTAATGGAGAAATAATGCACAAAACACACATTAACACTAGAGAACTCAATGAATGGAACAAGAGAGACTTCAATATCTTCAATAATGGCTTCCAAATGAAGTTTAGAATGAAAGATAGAGAACTAGGGCATACATCTCAATACTCCAAGCATGGAGTGAAATCAAATGATCAATCCAATATAAGTCTCACAATGATCCCAAGCTCTCCTTTTATAAACAATGAGGCACAAAATTATAAATCCTTATGAGAGGGAAATCATTAAATAAAAATAGTTTATCCTCCCTAGGTGTGGCATCCCTTTTCTAAGGGTGATTTTAATATTAAAAGCCACTCAAAGTTATTTAATTAATTCCCTTTAATTTTACATCGTGGGAATTAAATTAAATAAATTACATAATATAATAATTATTGCTTTATAACGTCAAATGATAAAAATCACTCTCCAAGCAATAATATTTAATTATTTAATATAAATTTTCCCCTCGCAACATCCCAAAGCCCACGGGAAAGTTAGGTTAAGGGTCTTCAAAAAGGGGACATTATAGTCCTCCTTCCCAAGATTGCTTGCCCTCAAGCAATAAAGAAGTTCATGCATCCAGGGCCCAAAAGTGAAGCACTTCAAAAATCGAGCTCCCATGCCACTAAAATGGTGTAACATTTGTAATAACTTAGGATGCTTCTTTCTCCCAAAATCTAGGAGTGTCTTCCGTTGTAATTTTTATTTCAAATCTACACATGAAACAAACAAGTTAAAAAAACAATGGTTGAAGAACATCGTTTCAAGGTGCCTCCATGGTGTGCAAGTCTCCTCCATATATGGGATGCCCCAAACTCTGTCATGTAACTCAAAATACCTGCAGTAGTCTTAAAAATCAGAATCTGGAGTGGTGGTTTCCACCCCCAAATAGAAACCCATATGCCAAAATCAAGTACCAACACCCATATCATCATCTCGTATGTAAAAATCTGAATTTTGGAAGTGATAGTGGAGTTGGTCCTAATGGTATTATCTATAAAAATGAGAGGACAATAGCTAACATAATTAAGATTTTTTTCCCAAACATGAATGATCATCAAGCTAGTGAACAAAAATGGCTCCCATGTAACCGAAATTTCATCTTCAACCATAACAAACTGAAAATTATCCAAAAACACAGCTGAAAATGAAGTGTCTTGAGAAAAGTTCATACCATGTTCCTT
This sequence comes from Taxus wallichiana var. yunnanensis, assembly GCA_018340775.1. NCBI lineage: Eukaryota > Viridiplantae > Streptophyta > Pinopsida > Cupressales > Taxaceae > Taxus > Taxus wallichiana. The sequence continues at coordinate 30,530,391 of CM031242.1, forward strand.
CAAACTTTTCCTACTTCTCATTGAAGCCCAAAAGATGGTGGCCATGCAAGCAACATCAACCAAACATTCCCAATACCTGTCCTTGGTTGATTTTACTCTTGGAAGCATATCAATCAAACACTCAAATGGAAGACATAACTGTAGCTCAAAATCTGAAAATGAACTTCTTACCATGCCAAGTGTAGTCCATGTGATCCACCCTTCTTTCAAGTCTTCTAAAGAGATAGGAGTTAGCATCATTTGACAAAGGAAATGAAATGATATCCTTGTATCCACACCGAACTTGCAAAACTCAAATCCTTTTATTCTCATTCCACATGGAGCAATATGTGCAAGAAGATACCCCAAATTTCCTCTTTTTCTATGCTCATAAGAAGAGGAGAAAACTGAAATATAGTGCATGCATGTATGAATATTATCATAGAGAGACCAAGGAACTTTGTACCTTTCTTTGTGCAAATGACTTTCCCTTATGAGAGAAAGAGAAACATAGGAATCCATCATACCTTTGTGTCCTCTAATGATGATTTCTTCATACGGACCAACAAGCTTACTATTATGGCTTCCTTCATTGGGAAGAGTGATAGTCACTCTTTCTTTTCTTCCATCATGTTTCTTATGCACCCAAGTAATAAAGGCAAAAGTACCAACAAGAGTATGATCTATGTCCCTCATATCCACCTTTCTATCATACTCATAAACATACCAATCAAAGCTCAACATATGCGGAGAAATAAAACAAGAAAGATCATACTTTGGGTTGCTCCCAACATCTACAAAACTCAAAATTTCTGAGTTTGGAACAACACTTAGTTCCTCATTACTTTCCTTGTCTAAAACCCTTTGTCCTCCCCACAAGAATTCATACTTGGTGGGTAATGACTTGGGACATCCATGAGACTCATGTTTGGGTGACAAACCTCATTCAATTGCCCATTAGTGCCTGTTGTTCGGAAAATTGCAGCTAACTACAAATTACCATAAGCATTCCATGATGTCCTTCCTTCATAAGCATACTTCTTCACAAGCCCATCTTCATAGTCCTTTTGAAAACCTGCTCCTTTTGTGTTCATGTTCAACTTGATGCAATTAGTAGGCACTAATAATTTGTCAAACATCAAAAGATTATTACCATGCAATGAATGCTTCAAGATTTCTTCTTTTTGCCACATAGAACTAGACACAAATGATGTATTATATGAATGAGTATACCCTTCTATGGTGAGGTCATTGACCATGCCTTCTACTTACCCTTCAAATGGCTCGTGGTGGGGTTGAACAATTCCCCTCAAATCTGATTTTTCCATCATATGTTCCCTTGCCATCATTTCTCCTTGATCATGCATATGCTTGACACTAATATCCTCTTCATGCCCATCAACCAAATCTGATTTGTCCTTGCACCCACTCAAACCCATGCAATCATTAGATGCCAAAAATTTATCATAAAAAACAAAAGTGCTCATACCTTGGATGCATGTCTTTACTTTGCTTGCACATTGATTTACAACTCTTCTTGCTAAGGAGTGAGCAATGCATGACTCCTTTTGTTCCAATCCTTCCACAAGTATGGATAGCAAAGGTTGTGGAGGTTCCTCATATTCATTCAACATTAGGGACATTATTGTTTGCATAGCATCCATTACTTCATGTGAATGTTCCTCATGTATAACATCAAAGAAAACCTCAAACATGTGCAAAATGAGGTCATTACAATCGAGATCTAACATTGGAATGTAAGACCTTACCTTAGCCATGTTCTTCAAGACCTTAACCCTCTTATCAAAGTGAGGGTTTGTGATGTCCCAAAGCTTTTGAAAACTTCCAATCATGAGCTCATAGACCTCCTCCATAATAGTGTCATCATATGGCAAACTTGGGGCTGTTATCCATGTGATCTCACTAATGCATGTGATGACCAAAAGTCTCACATCCACCTCCTCATGTCTCAACAAGCTAGATCTAGCCAAGTGTGTCACCAAAGGAGCTACAACTGAAAACATAGAGCTATAATCAGATTGCTCTATCAAACATAAACAACTCACTACCTCTTCAAGAGTGTGGAGCAATACACTCTTCTCAAATGAAGGCTTCTTGAGCCTTTTCCCAAGCTTATAGAGCTTGGTCCTCAAACCTCCGTCACTGGCAAGCTCCATGATTTATTCTGCAAACAAACCCACAAGGATGGAAGAAAGTTGCTCTGATACCACTGTAATATCCCCTTTTGGGATACTATGCAAATATGCAAAAATTATTTATTCGGATCACCATAGGAAGATTAAATCTTCTTAGTTTGACTTAAAATAACCCAATGTTGGCAATAATACAACCCAAAATGGGGTTGGAGTATGCCAAAGTGGTTGGTTAGATGACAAAACTAATTAGAATGCTAATATGACCCATATCCGATTTTTAACATCAATTAATTAATTAAATAAATACCCAAACTGCTGCAATCTTCCAAAATTATTTCCCGCTTAACCAACCAAGAAAAAATTCTCAACTTTGGATTTTGGGCCACAAAAATATGAAGAACAATGTCCCAAAATTAGTTTTTGCATAATAACATAAAACCCTAATTTTCCCTAAAAATTAGATCGCCTAAAGCACATTTAGGGCATCAAATTCACTCAAAAATTATGAAATCACTTCCTCCATTTTCCTCCTAATTTCTACAACCAAATCCAATATTAGATTGACCCCAAAATTGTAGATATGAAATAAATATTAATTAATAATGTCCAGATAGCTTGTAGACAATTTGAAATATTCAAAATTTCATAACTCTTCCAAGACTCGGTGTTTTGGCATGAAATAAAGTGCAGACTAATCTATAATTCAAGAGCTTTCTAAAGAGATAAAAATATAAATTTTTAGACCATTGAAAACCCTCCAAAATAGCCCCAAGATTCCCAAATTAGTCGCTAGGTTAGAGGGAATGACATACATTATTTTTAGCTCTTTCTATGCTTCAAAAACCCTCCAAATAACAATCCTACACTTAGAAAATTATGCCAACATAGATCATATTGTATTTTAACTTGTTCACCCTCAAAACATGCCAAAACATGACCCCACACAAGTTGCCATAACTGGAATTAATTGCAACATTAAAAATCAGATCATAGAACACTCAAAAACTCTTTAACATTCATCCACAACATGCATATTCCACTCTAAATAAATGCGCCAATCTTCTAATGGAGAAATAATGCACAAAACACACATTAACACTAGAGAACTCAATGAATGGAACAAGAGAGTCTTCAATATCTTCAATAATGGCTTCCAAATGAAGCTTACAATGAAAGAGAGAGAACTAGGGCATACATCCCAATACTCCAAGCATGGAGTGAAATCAAATGATCAATCCAACATAAGTCTCACAATGATCCCAAGCTCTCCTTTTATAAACAAGGAGGCACAAAATTCGAAATCCCTAGGAGAGGGAAATCATTAAATAAAAATAGTTTATCCTCCCTAGGTGTGGCGTCCCCTTTCTAAGGGTGATTTTAATATTAAAAGCCACCCAAAAGTTATTTAATTAATTCCCCTTTTAATTTTGCATTGTGGGAATTAAATTAAATAAATTACATAATTAAATAATTAAATAATTATTGTTTTATAATGTCAAATGATAAAAATCACTCTCCAGCATAATAATATTTAATTATTTAATATAATTTTCCCCCTTGCTACATCCCAAAGCCTACAAGGAAAGTTAGGTTAAGGGTCTTCAAAAATGGGTACATTACACCAATCGAGTGAATGAAGTATGTTGCTTCATTGCATCATCTGTGAGGGAACAATAATGTCGTCTGTGGGAATCAAACCCATGACCACATGGTTAAAAGCCACACGTTCTACCAATTGAGCTAAGATGACGATGCTACACCTATTACCAAAAAGATGAAAATTCTCGGATACACAAATTTATCATGGGACTTAACCCAATAATTGGGGATGAAGTTGATGTCCATGGTCCTTCTACAATGGAATCATTTTTGAAAATTCCATTAGGTAGGAGTAGAAGCTCCAAGCCATAGCTTCTCACAGGTATGAGAAGTGAAAGATGAGCTACATCTCACCTTTGCCATTGTCACCTGTAAAGATTTGGTGGAAAAAGGTTGGCAATAAGGCTCGGAATGGTGAAAATGACACAACAACAAACCCTACCGCTAATGCAAAAAGAAATGGATAAGATAATGATGTTGGTAATGACAACAAGTTTGAAAGGAAAAGACCTTTTGGTGGGTGTTTCAAGTGTGGTGGTGACCACTATGCCAAAGATTGTCCCTTGAGGAACAAGGAAAACAATCCACAAATCGAGAATCTATGTTGTATGACAAACCATCAAAGTTGAAAAGAAGAAACACCTCATTGAAGTGCTAGGTTATGGAACCAGAAATTATCATGGTGAAACTAGTTAGAGTGCTAAGAAAATCTAGAAGAAATAAAAACAACATTTACTTGTTTGATTGAATGATAAATACTTCTATTTTTGATTATCGATATTGATATTTGATGATCTGTTATAATATAATTGATATTATATCATATTCCGATTGATTGAAATGACAAAATGTTGTCATATTGTTGATTGTTTGGTAAAATTGGATGATTATTAGGCTATTACAACAAGAATTATGATGAATGAATGATTTAAAATTTTCTAGTTTTTAGTGAAAAGGCAAACTTCAATATCTTCAATAATGGCTTCCAAATAGTTTTCATGCCATGAAGTCCCTATTTTTTAGGGATATCGAGGATCAATTTTTTCAATAGAATTATTCCATCCTCGAATAAATTTTCAATTTCCCAAATATATGGCGGTGAAATCATCCAAAATCGTAGAGGAAGGGTTCTTGAAAAATTTAGTTTCATTGAAACTAATTTTTACACGATGAAGTTGCTGATTTCTTGAGATATAGAGGACTGAGTTTTTCTTAGTATTCTTCCCCATTTGATGAAAAATTCATTTTCTTGCTTGTTTGGATGAACTTTGAAGGAATCATCCAAAATTTAGAGTGGAGAATTCTAGAAAAAACCCAAAATTTCAATACCTCTTTCGTTGCAATCCGATACCCCACAAAGTGCATTCACTAAAAATAATAGGTTTCCATCGCAAAGCATGAATAAAAATAGAAAATGGTGAAAAAATGTGAGTTATCGACATTCATGGTCCTCCATACAGGAAAGCAACATAAGGGAATACAGGGATTCCAAAGCATCATTCTAATCTCAATTGTGTCCAAAATCAAAGCAGAGTATATCAAGACACATCGGGAAAAATCTAGGAAACTATATAGTTGGAAGAAATTTGAAAACAAGTAGAAGCACAGTTGAAATCCAAGATAATATTTCATCATGAATCATAGTCCATCATCATCTCTCAGTGAGCTGAGTGAGTTGAGCTCCACTATTTGGGTGAGCTAGTGAGTGGATGATTTGAAATGAGATGGGTGAGCCAACGAGTTGAGTGATTTGAAATGAGTTGGTGTCTTTGGGTGGGTTAAAGTGAGCTAGTTGAGTTGAGTTATATGAGTGAGTTGAGTTGAGCTCAGTGAGCTAGGAGAAATGGATGAGTTGGTTAAGTCAAGTGAGCTAGGAAAGAGCTCATCCTTCTTCCTTCAGGGTCTCACCTCAGGAGGTCTTGTAATAGTGTTTCTCAACATTCTTTTAGTGGTCCGAGGTGTCTGTGTATCTTATAGAAGGAGAAGATGGTGATCATCATGCTTCATATCAACAAAAGGATATTTTTCAATGGATAAGTCAATCCCTTTCCTCTATCCTCTTCTCTCCCTTTCTTATAATTCTTCGTTGTACACAATCATTGTATTTTTTTCTATTTACTTAAGTGAAAAAATTTGTAGTTTGTAAAAGTATTCCCTCAAGATTAAAAGAGAGATAATTAATATGTATCTTCTAGGGGCAATTTAAAGGTCACAAGTAGATTATGAACATGAAGAGTCATGTGGTGGGAGATGAAAGGTCAATTCACAAGGTTATAAGTTGGGATGGCTTCTCCATTCTAAAAGATCCTAGATTTTGAGAATTTTTACTTTGTAGCAATTGTGAACTTTTGTTTGGATGTTGAATTTTTATCACCAACACAAGGAATAAAAGCTACATTCTTCCATATTGATCTAGGTGCTTGTGTCTCCTCGATGCCTAAAACTTGATATTTTGGGGGTTAGAGGAACTTTGATGTTAGTATCTTTTTGTCGCTCTAGTTTTTCCTTTATATCGTCGATGTTACTTGTAACATGCAAAACAACTGTCTACCTACACATGTCCACAAACCACACCAAATCTAATAAAAAAAGACCTAGAATGTGGAGTCGATGACTCACGACGGTCACTCGAAGAGTGAAATTACAATTGAGTGTTGCAATACATATCGGGCTCCATGTAGTTCTTTGTGCTTGTGTGTGTGATGATGCCCTAAGTTGTCCTTGTATAAGTTGCATGATTGTAGAGGGATAGATGTAGATTGTACCGAGTATGCAAAATGTGTGTGATGAAATAGAATGAACTCCCCTCCTATACAATGTATGAAGAGCAATGCATCCCTTGTCCCTTGTATGAGTTTGTTGGATGTATGCTCTTGTAGTTTTCTTGTACCTA